>CM061749.1:234736142-235936142 GCA_030979885.1 Lolium multiflorum | reverse complement strand
TCACTTGTACACTCTGGGGTGGGGCCACTGAGCCTGGTGCGATGGCACAACTATCAATCTCTTGTGCATCCTACCTGGCCTCGCTGACCCCATCCCTGAATGTTAATATTTCTTTCGACCAACAAAGTATGAGGCATATGATATCTAGTTGAGATACCACTTGGCTCTTTCTTCCATTTTAGTGCCGATGATTAGAATGTTTGGTCACCTATACGCCGCAATATACTTTGTAGACGGGCCCCCTTTCCCCGGCCGCCGTTCCGTGAACGAGTCTTGACGAGACAACAACGCCGACATGCCTCTCCGGCGCAGAACCACGCCAGTCCCAGCCGCCTCTCTTGTGGCCGCGTCTCCTGCGCCATGCACTCTTCGCCTTCTTGCCCGGTGAACAATAGACTGATCGTTGGAATAAGGAAGCCGATGACGGCCGATCGCAATCTAATCTTGCGACCGACCGTCATCGGTTTCCTTATTCCTACGATCAGTCTATTGGTTCACCGGGCAAGAAGGCGAACAGTGCAGGACGCGGGACACACGGCCACAAGGGAGGCGGTTGGGACTGCCGTGGTTCTGCGCCGGAGAGGCAGATCGGCGTTGTTGTCTCGTCAAAGACCCGTTCACGGAACGGCGGCCGGGGAAAGGGGGCCCTTCTGCAAAGTATACTGCGGTGTATACTGCAACTATGGTTTCTGACCATAGTATTTGTGTTGACCAATAATGTATGAGGCACTTATTCCATTTTGTCATTCCATTTGCTTTGAGATTTTCAAAATGCCGATGATTAAAATGTTTGGTCCCCGTACACTTGGGGGTGGCGTAAGTGAGCCTGGTAAGATAGCACAAATATCAATCTCTTGTGCATCGGACTTGGTCTCACTTACGCCATCCCTAAATGTTAATATTTGTGTTGACCAACAATGTATGAGGCATTTATTCCATTTCTCTTGTGCATCGGACTTGTTGGTCTCACTTTCTTCCATTTTCATCATAGTAGGAACTGGATATGAAGACCCCGATGCAAGCGAGCCTGGTGGGTAGAGATGAGGGAGCAAAGGAGGAACCGGATGAAGACTACTTTGTATCTCGAAATTGTGAAATTTGTATGAATTAAGAGTTGTATGCAAAACATTTGACACTTAATTGCCACTATATATGTATCTCGATCGGGCTCTAAGTAATGTGATGATGATGTCTATGTTATATCTGTGCAATGTACATGATATTTATATTATATCTGAATGTTGCTGTATATAACCTGTATCTCTGTATATTGCTGTGTATAAACTGCATGTGTATAGCAGGCAGCACAAAATCGAGTATAATACAAGCAATTTCTGTGGCGCACTGAAAACCAATTCTGTGGCGCACTCTTTTCTGTGGCGCACCTAGGAACACGTGCGCCACAGAAACCTTAATTCTGTGGCGCATGGGAAGGTGCGCCACAGAAACCTTATTTTTGTGGCGACGTTTCTGTGGCGCACCTCCCATGCGCCACAGAATCCAATTTTGGTGCGCCACTGATGAGGCTTTTCCATCTGCATGTTTCTGACGTTGGCGTATTGGAGAACCTCCCTGGCTTCACCCACCAAGGCGGTTTGCCTCTTCAGCAGCATCTCGGAGTTAGCGGACACAAACTCCCTCTCGATCATATAGTTGCGACATACCGAGAGATTCCGAGCACCCATCCGGCGGAGTGGTGTACCATTTTCTGCACGCTCACCGAATTGATAGTAAGGCGACGTCGGGGGAATCTTGCGATGGAACTTGTGGCGAATGCGGGCGATGGCGCCCTGGATGGCGATCTCCACAGAATTCGTCCAATCAGGGTAGACGTCAGTATATGTCATGCCCGGATCATCAAGGTCATCATCACTTCCCGGAATAAAGGTCTTGATCGACCAAGCCTCTACGTCATGCTCATTGTACAGCTGCCTTCCCTGGATGACCGGAGGTGCTATCCCAACTAGTGATGACATATCAGACAATATGCCGCTGAGGTAGAAAGATTCGTCTCCAGCAACAAACGTCTCGTCGTAGTCGGCCATCTACAATTTTATAGGAGAAGACAAGATTAGAAAGGAAACCCAAAAGAATAGATAAGTGCAGAATTAAATTTTTATAATTATCATTTTAAATAGGTTTGTATCCTATGGTTTTCCAAATCCTAGGGTCTCGATCCTACAGGCAACACTAGGCTCTGATACCATTTTGTAGCACCCTACCTTTTAAATAAAGGCAAGATACCTGTGTATAGTGCTATTCCCGGGATCACTGATAGCACACACATTTCAAATGAAGTAATCATAGCAATAGTATCAAAATTTCTACAACGTAGATCCACAGGAAATAAAATAAAGTCTTACAACTTGCATAGTCTCTTGGACTAGCTCAAATATAAATGTTCAAAGCAAACACAACGGAAAGTAAACTTCAATGAGCCTCCATCATCTTCATGCGCCACAGGCAGACATGTTGGAATGTAGACTCGAGATCCTACCTAGTAATCCTCTTCAGACGAACCTGCACGTTTGAATATGCAGCCCCACGAATGGAGGTCAGTACAAAAGCCTCATCAGTGGCGCACCAAAAATGGATTCTGTGGCGCATGGGAGGTGCGCCACAGAAACGTCGCCACAAAAATAAGGTTTCTGTGGCGCACCTTCCCATGCGCCACAGAATTAAGGTTTCTGTGGCGCACGTGTTCCTAGGTGCGCCACAGAAAAGAGTGCGCCACAGAATTGGTTTTCAGTGCGCCACAGAAATTGCTTGTATTATACTCGATTTTGTGCTGCCTGCTATACACATGCAGTTTATACACAGCAATATACAGAGATACAGGTTATATACAGCAACATTCAGATATAATATAAATATCATGTACATTGCACAGATATAACATAGACATCATCATCACATTACTTAGAGCCCGATCGAGATACATATATAGTGGCAATTAAGTGTCAAATGTTTTGCATACAACTCTTAATTCATACAAATTTCACAATTTCGAGATACAAAGTAGTCTTCATCCGGTTCCTCCTTTGCTCCCTCATCTCTACCCACCAGGCTCGCTTGCATCGGGGTCTTCATATCCAGTTCCTACTATGATGAAAATGGAAGAAAGTGAGACCAACAAGTCCGATGCACAAGAGAAATGGAATAAATGCCTCATACATTGTTGGTCAACACAAATATTAACATTTAGGGATGGCGTAAGTGAGACCAAGTCCGATGCACAAGAGATTGATATTTGTGCTATCTTACCAGGCTCACTTACGCCACCCCCAAGTGTACGGGGACCAAACATTTTAATCATCGGCATTTTGAAAATCTCAAAGCAAATGGAATGACAAAATGGAATAAGTGCCTCATACATTATTGGTCAACACAAATACTATGGTCAGAAACCATAGTTGCAGTATACACCGCAGTATACTTTGCAGAAGGGCCCCCTTTCCCCGGCCGCCGTTCCGTGAACGGGTCTTTGACGAGACAACAACGCCGATCTGCCTCTCCGGCGCAGAACCACGGCAGTCCCAACCGCCTCCCTTGTGGCCGTGTGTCCCGCGTCCTGCACTGTTCGCCTTCTTGACTGATCGTAGGAATAAGGAAACCGATGACGGTCGGTCGCAAGATTAGATTGCGATCGGCCGTCATCGGCTTCCTTATTCCAACGATCAGTCTATTGTTCACCGGGCAAGAAGGCGAAGAGTGCATGGCGCAGGAGACGCGGCCACAAGAGAGGCGGCTGGGACTGGTGTGGTTCTGCGCCGGAGAGGCATGTCGGCGTTGTTGTCTCGTCAAAGACTCGTTCACGGAACGGCGGCCGGGGAAAGGGGGCCCGTCTACAAAGTATATTGCGGCGTATAGGTGACCAAACATTCTAATCATCGGCACTAAAATGGAAGAAAGAGCCAAGTGGTATCTCAACTAGATATCATATGCCTCATACTTTGTTGGTCGAAAGAAATATTAACATTCAGGGATGGGGTCAGCGAGGCCAGGTAGGATGCACAAGAGAGATTGATAGTTGTGCCATCGCACCAGGCTCAGTGCCCCACCCCAGAGTGTACAAGTGACCAAACAATTTAATCATCGGCACTAGAATGGAAGAAAGGCCAATGCAATTAAGAAGTAGCTAGTATGAACTAAATGGAATGCCTCATACTTTGTTGGTCGAAACAAATATTAACATCCCGGGATGGCGTTAGTGAGGCCAGGTAGGATGCACAAGAGATTGATATTTGTGCCATCACACCAGGCTCACTAGCGACACCCCGGAGTGTAAAGTTGACCGAACATTCTAATCATCGGCACTAAAATGGAAGAAAGAGCCAAGTGGTATCAACTAAATAGCATATGCCTCATACTTTGTTGGTCGAAACAAATATTAACATCCAGGGATGGAGTAAGTGAGGCCAGGTAGGATGCACAAGATATTGATATTTGTGCCATCACACCAGGCTCACTTGCTCCACCCCCGAGTGTACGAGTGATATCGACCAACCATCTAATCATCGGCAAGTACAAAAACACCACCAAACCAGCAACCATGGTGACATAAGTCAAGATGCACAAACACACATAGCATGCATGGAGCAGATGCTCCAAAGGGATTATTCATCACTTGGTATATAGACCAAGTGATGCTGGCAAAAGAGAGGCCAATCAAGAACCAGTAAATCCAGTAAGTGATAGATATGCCTAAACAAGCAACAACACATAGCATATCCCAGCTAACCAGATGAGACAAGTCTTGGTAGCCAACTTAATCACCTAGCACCACCTAGCCTTTTAAAACCATCAGAAACAGTCCTTTTTCTTCAAAGGATACCACAGTGGCATTCATTTACATGATCCCCTACTGTGGATATCTCTATTTTCATCAAAGCCAACAAGAAATAGATCATAAGGCATCAATTAAGGAGGCAACCAGGGACAAAGGCATCAATTGGGGTAATGTTAAAATGTTTGTCTCCATATTTGGGAGAAATTTTTAATATTGGAGTCTAGCTAATGGAAATCAAGAACTAGTCTTGATCTCCAAATGGTGATTAGAGGGAATTTATTCATCTTAAGCAACATTAGGGACAAATGGGATCATGCAAGGGACTTGGGTCATTTGGATCATAAGGCATCAATTAAGGAGGCAACCAGGGACAAAGGGAAACATTTGATGATCCATTATCATAGGCAACAAAGCAGCAACTTTTCCCCTCTAATCTAGCTAGAGTCCTTAAAAGTCCCAAGCCAGGCTACACACACACACAGCCAAACAGCTCACCAGGCAGTGTGCATGCCCAACAGCACACACAGGCCAGTGAGTCACCACACATGCTTGCCAGGCCAAAATGGGTAGAATACCCAGTTTGTATCATCATCTGGCTACTAAGCCATTTGGTGGAAGCAAACTGAAGATCAGCCAGAAGGAAATCACCAAGGGAACATTGGTATGTCAGTATGGTGACACTACCAGAGAAATCCAACATGGATTAATCCCTAACTAGCCATCCAAACTCACCTAGCACCACACAGCTAGTTATACCATCAGAATATAGACATTTAAATGTCTATTTTGTTTTCAACAGCAAAAGCTACTGGTAATCTAGTCATGGATCAACCAGATAGCATGAGAGAGTCACAACAACAGCCACAGTAAAGGGGAGCCACCCTTGGACAACATAAAGGCTGTCAGGGCTACCTCAAACCCATAGGAACATTCACTAAGCCACTGCATCATAACCCAATAGGGCTCAGCATGAGCTAGGGTACCCAATCAATGATTGGCAACCCTCTAGCTACATCCAGTCCATCCATGAGATCATTACTGCTCAGCAGTTCATCTCATTTATCTAATCAATCAAGTTAAACTAACCAGATAAATGAAATGCATAATTAACAGTGCACCAGACTATTGCAAATGATCCAGAGGACATTTAAATCCGACAAAGTAATTTGGAGAGCAAACAAGCAGTAGCCATATCACTTGGTAATTTGGAGAGCAAACAAGCAGTAGCCATATCACTCAATCCGACAAAGTAATTTCGTCGAGCACTTTGTGCCCGCACGGGAGAGGAAGAGGGAGGGGAGGGGAGAGGTGGAGCTCACCGACGATGCTGTTGGAGGAGCGGCCGGGTAGAGGAAGAGGGAGGGGCCGGGTAGGGGTGGACGAGGAGGTCGACGATGATGGCAGGGGCGGCGGCTCCTCCTCCTTGACGCGGAGCCGGCCCCTCCTCCTCCATGCGGCGGCCGCCCCTCCTCCTCCACGCCGCAGCGGCTTGTGCTGCTGGTGGCGGGGATGGGTGGAGCGTGGCGGCATGCGGCCCTCGCGGAGGAAGGAGGCGGCGGCGGCGACGACGACAGCCACGCTCACCATGGAAGGCAGCGGCGCGCGAGGGAGAGGAAGAGGGGTGGACGAGGAAGTACGGGCGGCGGCGCGCGAGGGAGAGGAAGAGGGGTGGAGGAGGAAGAAGTACGGGCGGCGGCGCGCGAGGGAGAGGAAGAGGGGTGGAGGAGGAAGAAGTACGGGCGGGGGGGAGGGGGTACGGGTGGTTATAGAAGGCGCTATTTCTGTGGCGCACCAGCACAAGTGCGCCACAGAATCAACTACTTCTGTGGCGCACCAGAGCACGTGCGCCACAGAAACACTTATTTCTGTGGCGCAGCAAGCCATGTGCGCCACAGAAATACCTACACTAATTATTGGTGGTGGCAGGATGTGGGCCCCACATAATTTCTGTGGCGCACGGCACGGTATTGCGCCACAAAAATAGCTTATTTTTGTGGCGCATTCTTCCTCGTGCGCCACAAAAAATCTTTCTGTGGCGCATTTATTTTGGTGCGCCACAGAACTAAGCTTTGCCTATAAGGGTTTTCCTACTAGTGGAGGTCAGTACAATGATGTACTGGCAAATGACCCTTATATGGTGGTAGTTTTGGGCATGACTATCTACATGATATTTGGCAAGTGGAGTTTAGGCAAATTTGCATAAAGCCAATTTTATCCTACATTTTATTTAAAACAAAACATTTTGCAAAACCCGTAATTGTCATAAACAGTATCATGGTTACATCTCCCATGTACTATCCGACAGTTGCTACTCAAATTTTAACTCATTCAGAAAACAATGATGAGATTCTTCCGTACATTCCCTGCCTAGAAAGCTCAAATTGTCCATAACCGGGGACACGGCTAAGATCTTAGGTTTAACTCTCGAGAGGTTGTGCACTTTCACCTTACGACCCACCCTTCCCAAGAGAAGAAATGAGACAAGATCTTTCAGAAGGAGGTTTCAACCATACTAGCATAGACTCGTACCCGTTTGGTTGCAATCCACATCTTCCTGTCTATCAAACAAGTTGGACCTCACAACTTACTTAATCCCGGCAGAGCCCATAATACCATAAGGCTGCACTGGAAGCTAACTAAAACATGGACGACATAGTAATCTCTTTAATCCTGGGTGGCCATCCACAAGTGAAACTCACAGGCTTAAAACCATTACAGATAATAAACCCCCGCACGATCCCCTGGTGAAAACCAGAGGTGCAGTCTAGGGCAACCACTATTCACTGCGCGCTCTCAGGTACCCACCTGCCACTGGTCTCGCCAGGGTCGGAGTCCTGAGCAGCCGCCCACCACACAATCAATCCACCCAGGTGATTCATTAAAGTCGTTAATTTTTAATTCTCAATACTCTCAATCCAAGTTGATCAAAACAGCAGTGGCACTTTGTTATTGCTAGGCAAACTAAAATCTAGCAAGGGCTCATGGTGGCTACACACTACTAGGACTTGATAGACATAGCATAATTTTTGAAATCAAATCCCTACCATGCATACTAGTTTTGAAAACACTAATGCTTAATAGAAATAAATAGGAGTTGAGCGTCACTTGCCTTGATCAAAGCAACCCGTACAATCACAGCAATCACAAGCACCACCTTGATCTCCTCCACAATCTAATCAAACAAGCACAACAAAATAAACAAACATTCGATATGACAAACATAGACATGTATGCATGCATGCTATGCAACAATTTAACTTCACAAGAGAGGTAGTGTGTGAGTGCTGCATTATGTGTTCTCTGATATGTGCAATGTTAATAAAGTATTCTGGACATTTAATTTGATTTAGAAAAACCATGAATCGCGTGTCTACATAACGCATACAATCTTATTAAATAGCTACTGTAAGCATTAGGTGTTGTAAAAATGTGAATTAGACCTCCCTGGATAGGTTACAGTAATACAAAGGCACAGCAATTGGAATTACTCGAAAATCATTTACAGAATTTGAATTATGACTGAATTACTGATTTGAATAGATTTTATTAAAGCAAGTTTGTGCACGTATCAAAGTTGTACAACTCCTATACCATACTGTAGTACATATTCTGAGGATTTCAGAAAGTACAAATTTATAAAATTTGGCCCGGTAGATTATTTTATATAAATTTTATAGTGTACAATAGTCAGATTCCCTATTTGAATTTTAACACAAAATCTATCACAGTACCCATACCATATTACTGCATAGTTGTATTCTACATACTGCAAGCTTTCCAACGATATTTAATTTGCAAAATTTGGCCCAGCGGTTGATTTTATATTGAATTTACAAGATCTGCTACAAATCTGAGATTCAAAATTCGAATTTAAGCCGTGTTTGACTAAACCGACCAGCGCTGACTGGTTCGCCACGCGGCGCTACCTGATTGGCCGGTACCGGTTGGGCCGGATCATCGCCGTGGCGCGTTGGATCTAAGCCTATGGCACAGATCTAAAAGCAAAAGAAAAAGAGAATAAAAAAAGAAAAGGGGAGGAGCTCACCTCTGCCTGGCCGGCGGGACGGGCGGCGGAGCGGCTCGATGGTCGGGGCGGCGACGGGGGCGGTCTCCGGCGGCGGCGGTGGTGGCTACGAGGTGCGGCTCGGCGCGGCGAGCAGCTTGGCGGTGGCGGCGCAGTGTTTGGCGGCTTAGGGCGGCCGCGGCAGGTGGCTGGAGGCGGCGGCGGCTCCGCGATCTACGGCGAGCAATCGCCGTGAGCTGGCGGCGTGGCGGCGGGTGCGGTGTGGGGGAAAAAGGCGGCGGGGGTCTGGGCTTTATATAGGGCAGGGCGCGGACGTCGAGGCGGCTTCGGACGGTGGGGATGCGCTCCGAGTCGACCTAGGCAAGCAACGGTGGAGGTGGAGTCCGGCCTGGACACGGGGAAGAAGAAGGCGCTGACGAGCGGGCCCCGCTGACGGGCGGGCCCCACGTGTCGGTGAGCGAAACTGAAAAAAAGGGGCGGTTTTGGCGCGCAGGGGCCGCTTCTCCCGCCGTGGGCCGGTGCCGGGCTGGCCCAATTCGGCCACCGAACCGTTTTTTTTTTATTCTTTTCGTTTTTTTTCCTTTTTGTTTTTACTGTTTTCTTCACAACTTTTGATTTTGGAACCCAAATAGGGTCAAACCAATTTCTAAAATTTTGTAAAAATTAGGGCTTTGATTTAACCAACAGAGAACAATGTTTCGACTCACTTGAGCACGGTAAGAAAATAAAGTTCTTTGCAAAATGAAAATGTAGCTATGGTTGTGCCAATTTTTGCGCTTATCATATTATGTGTGAATGAACAAATGCAAGGATGCTATGAATGAATGCAGGTTTGTATTTTGAAAACTAGGGATGTTACAGTATTTATGCTCGATAGTGGGTTCATGCCTCCATTGAATCTGGGACAGTGACAGAAAGTTCTAAGGTTGTGGATGTGCTGTTGCCACTAGGGATAAAACATCAATGCTTTGTCTAAGGATATTTGTGTTGATTACATTATGCACCATACTTAATGCAATTGTCTGTTGTTTGCAACTTAATACTGGAGGGGTGCGGATGCTAACCTGAAGGTGGACTTTTTAGGCATAGATGCATGCTGGATGGCGGTCTATGTTCTTTGTCGTAATGCCCTAATTAAATCTCATAGTGATCATCATGATATGTATATGAATCTTTATTTGTCAATTGCCCACCTGTAATTTGTTCACCCAGCATGCTATTTATCTTATTGGAGAGACACCACTAGTGAACCGTGGACCCCGGTCCATTCTTTTACATCTGAAATACAATCTACTGCAATCTCTGTTCTTTGTTGTTCTTCGCAAGCAAACATCATTCTCCACACCATACGTTTAATCCTTTGTTTTCAGCAAGCCGGTGAGATTGACAACCTCACGTTAAGTTGGGGCAAAGTATTTTGATTGTGTTGTGCAGGTTCCACGTTGGCGCCAGAATCACTGGTGTTGCGCCGCACTACACTCCTCCACCAACAACCTTCACGTGGCCTTCATCTTCTACTGGTTCCCAACGGACATGTGTTGTACCGTCACAAGGAAGATTCTACACGCTAGCACCTACTTTTTCTAGCGCCGTTGCCGGGGAGATGAAGACACGCTGCAAGGGGAGTCTCTCACATCCAATCTCTTTACTTTGTTTATTGTCTTTCTTTACTTTATTTTATTTTCTGTCTTGTTTGATTTATATCAAAAACACAAAAAATTAGTTACTTGCATTTACTTCATCAAGTTTACTTTTGTTTATTTCATCATGCTTCATCCTAAGTTCACTTTGAAAGATATATCGGTAGGTAGTGGGTCTATCATTGGAAAAGATAATATAGAAGAATTTTTCACTCATGTTAGTAAGGCTGAAGATTTTGAAGATAGATCCTTGGTAGAACTTGCTCCTAATTATGAAATTGCTACTGCCTCTTTAGTGCACATGTTGGAAGCTAGATTTGTTAATCTTAATCCGATAATGCAACATATGTTGTTACACTCGGTGATATGGAAGAAGGAGAAAAGAAAGACTTTGTTTTAGAAACCCTTATTAGAGAATTTGGTGATGTAGCTAGAGAATCTAGGAAAGTCTTTATTCGACATAAGATGCTAGGCTTGTGTACCAATTTTTCAAATATCCTTGAAAGGAGGGAAAAATATAGGCTAAGATACACTAATAAAGCCAATTGTGAGGGGGATATTAAAATACCAATACCTTATAAACTCATAGGAATGCATGAGGCATTAGAAAAGAATTTTGATTGGATTGTTCCTGAAAATTTATTTGAGGAGGATAGTAAGCCTAAAGGTAATGAAAAAGGAGTTACTTACATAGACAAGATACAATGCATTGTTGAGAAAACTCCCAACTCCCCTGGTAATAATGTTAATGCTTCATCTCTTGATGTTACTTGATTCACACTTTCTGCGCCTAGCTGAAAGGCGTTAAAGAAAGCACTTCTTGGGAGATAACCCATGGTTTTATTTTTACTACTGTTTTGTTGAGTCTTGGAAGTTGTTACTACTGTAGAAACCTCTCCTTATATGTTATTGTGCCAAGTAAAGTCTCTAATAGAAGGTTGATACTAGATTTGGATTTCTGCGCAGAAACAGATTTGCTGTCTGTCACGAATTCGCGTCCTTCTCTCTGTACAAGAATCAAAAAAATCTGCCAATTTACATGCGTGATCTTCAGATATGTACGCAACTTTCATTAGTTTTGAGTATTTCCATCTGAGCAAGTTAAGTGCCTCAGGAAAATTCGTCTTTACGGACTGTTCTGTTTTGACAAATTCTGCCTTTTTATTTCACATTGCCTCTTTTACTGTGTTGAGTGGATTTCTTTGTTCCATTAACTTCCAGTAGCCTTGGGTAATGTCCATAAGTGTTAAGAATGATTATGTCACCTCTGAATATGTGAATTTTTGATTATGCACTAACCCTCTAATGAGTTTGCTTTAAGTTCGGTGTGGAGGAAGTTTCAAGGGTCAAGAGAAGAGGATGATATAATATGATCAAGAAGAGTGAAAAGTCTAAGCTTGGGGATGCCCCCGTGGTTCATCCCTGCATATTTGAAGAAGACTCAAGCATCTAAGCTTGGGATGCCCAAGGCATCCCCTTCTTCATCGACAACTTATCACGTCACTTCTAGTGAAACTATATTTTTATTCCGTCACATCTTATGTTCTTTACTTGGAGCGTCTGTTTGCTTTTATTTTTGTTTTTGTTTGAATAAATTCGGATCCCAACAATCCTTGTATTGGAGAGAGACACGCTCCGCTTTTTCATATTGAACACTTGTGTTCTTAGTTTTACTTTAATGTTCATGACGAAGGCTGAAAACTGCTTCGTTGATTGCTATTTGGTTGGAATCGAAAATGCTTCATATGGTCTTGAATAATTTGATACTTGGCAATTGTTTTGAGCTCTCATAGATCATGTTTAAGCTCTTGCATCATGTAGTTTAAATCTATTAGTAGAGAACTACCGTAGAGCTTGTTGAAATTTGGTTTGCATGATTGATCTCTCTAAGGTCTAGATATTTTCTGGTAAAGTGTTTGAACAACAAGGAAGACAGTGTAGAGTCTTATAATGCTTGCAATATGTTCTTGTGTAAGTTTTGTTGTACCTGTTCATACTTGTGTTTGCTTCAAACAACCTTGCTAGCCAAATCCTTGTATTGAGAGGAAATGCTTCTCTTCCATCCAAACACCTTGAGCCAAAACCCATGCCATTTGTGTCCACCATAACTACCTATATGTGGTATTTTTCTGCCATTCCAAAGTAAATTACTTGCGTGCTACCTTTAAAATTTCATTCCTTGTCTTTGAAATACATAGCTCATGGGAAAGTAGCCTAAAAAACTATTGTGGTGATGAATATGTTGGTATTGTTATCACCAGATTTTGGCCAAATCAGGAGATGGGCCGTAATTGAGATGGGCTTGAAGGATATACACGTGGAGCGTCTCTGAAGCGGCCTTGCACGAAGAGTTTGGGCTAGATTGCCCGTGTATCTGTATATTATGGTAGATTGCATCTTAGTTTAGAATTAAAAGATAGAGTTTAACCCGTACACGGTCAGGTGTACGTTCGAATTAGAAAGTCCCTTGGACTATAAATATGTACCTAGGGTTATTGAGAAAGGAGGACAATCACGTTCACAACAAACACAAACTAGGCGCATCGACACCCCTTATTTCGAGGGTTTCTTCCGGGTAAGCATCATGCTGCCTAGATCGCATCTTGCGATCTAGGCAGTATATGTTTATTCGTTATCTTGTGTTGCTCGTGCTGAAGCGTTGTTGATGGCGAGTAGCACTACTTATCGTAGGTGTCTTGGGGCTTGCATTGATGCTTTTCTTTTACATATTTGCTTAGCTATGCCGTCCCTCGATATCTAGCTGTCCTTATACCTATCTAGGTGTAAGGGCAACACCTTGCTTGTTCGTTATTTAGTAGATCCAATCTGTTATAGTTGCTCCTTGTTCTTCAAGGATTAGTTTAATATCCGTCTGGTTAGGCTTTGCAAACGGGTTGAACGATCCGATAGTGCGTAAGGTATGGTTTATTAGTCCTAAGAGGGATTGTTCCGGGAATTGACTTAATGTTGGTTTTTAGGCCTCTTTTAGGGTTAGTTTTCCATCATCTTTCGTGTCTATTAGGCTCAACTACGCGTAGGATGTTCCGATCATGCGGTGAAAACCCTAAACTGTCGTGGATTGGTTTAACTTTGTATTGATCAAGCAGGATCCCCATGTCATCGTAAACCCAACGTGAAACATGGGGCAATCAGCTCTTTGAGCCGATCCACAGGGCAACCTGAGAGCCGATCGGGCTCGTATTTAATGTTTACGTGTCTACCATGCAGGAGACTAATCGAAGCAATCCAACACCTTCCTCACCAGGTATAGGTCGTGGCACCCTTGCAACCGCCAGGACGTGTGCCGAACATTGCGGGACGACGTCGAGGGACCAGGGCCCACCAGCTAGCCTTGGCAGCTCCCTCCGGCTCTTCGTGTTGCTTAACCACCGCCGCCGGTGGGTTTTGGCAGTGCAACACATTCGCACGCCCGGTGGGACACTTTCTCGCAAAGAACCACGTCAACATCCATCCAAGATGGCGACGAGCGCTCAAGTACGAAGACCTGCCTGCAGAGCACAAGAAGAAATATGACGAGCTCAAGGCCGTCTTCGAAGCCGATCTCATCGGCTCTTTTGAGAAGACCCGTTCACACGGCATTAGGTTCAAAGGATTCACACCCGAAGGCGTGCTTGAGGGGCTAGATCTGTCTCTCTTCGAGGAACGTACTGAGCCCTGCTCCAGAAATTAACTATGCTGTGGCTCATTCTCTACATCGGCATTCCGAGAGCCTGGTGAACACTCTGGAGCGTGTTGCGCTTCGTGTGGTTCAAGAAATCATGAAGCATCAGTATTCTCCATCAGGTCCTGCTCTAGGAACTCACCAGGGAGAAATACCGTTCTACACTAGGCCACCACTGCCATTCACATTGGCAGCTCCACATCAACAAGGTTCACCGGCGTACGTCGTATACAAGGTTGGAGGTGATCCTGGCGATTACCAATTCCCGTATGAGCCGCCCAAGGAGATCCACATGGATACGTGTGCACATACGTGCCGGACTGCAACAACTGGCGCATACGACCAGATTACAGCAGGAGGGATTGCCGGAGCAGGAGGGAGTTCTGGAGCAGATGCTAAGAAACAGCGTGGCTAGCTAAATATGCCACCGAACGAGTCATGAAAGCTCAACCTCCGCAGCTCCTACGTGGATCAGATCATGCGATCTTGAGAGACCAGTTCTCCTGCCGAAGAAGAGAACAATCGGCTATTCCAAGCCGTATCCCAACGAGTATGACCTGATCCCACTACCGCCTAAGTATCGGCTCCCGACTTCACAAAATTCAGTGGATCAGAAGGGTCTAGCTCAATTGAGCACGTGAGCCGATATTTGGCACAGCTGGGCATGGTTCAGCATCAGACCAGCTACGTGTGAGGTTCTTTGCGCAATCTCTCACGGGTCCAGCCTTTGGGTGGTACACCTCGTTGCCACCAGATTCGGTTCGAACATGGAAGCACTGGAAGAGCAGTTTCACATACAATATCATTCGGAAGCTACCGAAGCCATTGCCGATCCGACGCAGTGCGGCAAAGGAGAGGTGAGACGGTGTCTGAATACATTCAGCGTTTCAGACTGTCAAGAACCGATGTTATTCGGTTCGTTTATCCGAGAAGGAAGCGATCGATCCGGCAATAGCAGGCCTCTCCGCCGCTCAAGGATCTGACTTTCCAAGCAGACTACAATTCACCGGCGCACTGGTTCAGAAATTGACATCATATGAACAGCGCCACCCGAGTTGTACCAGGACAAGTTCAAGCGCCTGGCGCCTTGGTCGAGGCGTAAGAAGATGAAGACTCTGCGAAGATCAGGAGGCCGCCGTAGCTGAATGGGCTCGGGGGCACCCGTGTCCCGCAAATGGGTGAAACAACCAGGGCTGCAAAAGGGTTTGACTTTGATTTAAGCAAAACGGAGCAAATTTTTGATTTGCTGCTGAAGGAAAACAGCTGAAGTTACCCGAAGGCCACAAAATCCCTACGTTACAAGAGGTGAACGGAAGACCATACTGCAAATGGCATCACACGTTCACCCACGCCACCAACGAATGCAAAGTATTGCGCGGACAGATTCAAATGGCGATAGAACAAGGCCGATTACTCTTCGGTCAGTTTGCCATGAAAGTTGACACACATCCGTTTCCTGGCGTCAACATGGTGGATCTCAGTCACTGCATAAGATGCGAGCCAGGTTTCTCTTTTGATATCAACATGGCAGGGCTTGTAGACCGCCATGGCAAGGATAAAGCAGAAAGCAGTCACTCCCGTGGCAAAGATAAAGCGGAGGCCGATCCACGCGACCGGCCCCATATGATGACAGACGGTACGAGGAAGAGGTGAGAAGCGTGCGGTATCAACGACCACTCTCCGCGCATCTCCTTAACAAATATGAGCAGCAGTATGACCGACGTCGGCGCTACGATGTAGATGATGAGAGATATCGTAGGTCTGATGCAGATGACAGGAAGTATCATCGATATGATAGAGACCACGAAGGGTATGAGCGTCACGCTAGAAGGAGGTCGAGAGAGCAAGAGGACATGGATAGGCATTGGAACTGTCCTTTCTTTAAACACTGCTGGGACTCAGGAATGAGCCGATTGCCTACAATCGAGAACTGCCCAGAATGTAGACAGCAGAGGAAGGGAACAAATGAAGTTTCAGTGTTCAAGCGTCTAGGGCCTCTCCCACCTCAGAACAGACGAGCTGAGTCATCTCGAGATGAAGACTTCGAGGAGTCGGATGAAGAAGAAGATAGATACCACCGGCCAAGGTGGTGTCCAGATGGACTCAGCCATTCCCAGAAGCGTAGAGTGCAAAGGCTACGAAACCTAGAGGAAGCCGAGGCACAGTACCTCTACACACTGAGGAAAGCTCGGCCCGATCTGGCCGTGAAAATTCAGCAAACGTTGGAAACGGAGACGCGCCCGCCAAAGAAAGTGTGGCGCCCCAAACAGACAAGAGCCGATGCAGAGGCATCGGCTGATACAAACATGGTGTTCATACTCCCGCCAGAGTTTTGTGCTCCAAAAGACGAGGAAGTGTCAATGGCACAGTTTGACTGCGGTCCACGGCCAGTCATCTTTGAGAAGCCACAAGAGAGAAGCTACAGGCATTTGAAAGCCCTATACCTGAAAGGTTACATCAATGGGCAGCCTATCAGCAAGATGTTGGTTGACACGGGAGCGGCAGTCAATATAATGTTTCGTGTCTATTAGGCTCAACTACGTGTAGGATGTTCCGATCATGCGGTGAAAACCCTAAACTGCCGTGGATTGGTTTAACTTTGTATTGATCAAGCAGGATCCCCATGTCATCGTAAACCCAACGTGAAACATGGGGCAATCGGCTCTTTGAGCCGATCCACAGGCAACCTGAGAGCCGATCGGGCTCGTATTTAATGTTTACGTGTCTACCATGCAGGAGACTAATCGAAGCAATTCAACACCTTCCTGACCAGGTATAGGTCAGGAGGCACGCCCTTGCAACCGCTAGGACGTGTGCCGAAACATTGCGGGACGACGTCGAGGGACCAGGGCCCACCAGCCTTGCAGCCTCCCGGCTCTTCGTGTTTCTTAACCACTGCTCGCCGGTGGGTTTTGGCAGGCAACAGGTATGTATCTTAGTTCTTATAAGTTGCTTGTTGAGCGGTAACCATGTTTCTGGGGACGCCATCAACTTTTTACACCTTTGTTGAATATCATGTGAGTTGCTATGCATGTTCGTCTTGTCTGAAGTAAGGTTGATTTATCATGATTAAATGGTTTGAGTATGCATATTGTTAGAGAAGAACATTGGACCGCCAACCAAAGCCATATATCATGGTGGAAGTTTTCAGTTTGGACATTAATTCTCAATCTCTTATGAGAATATTATCTGTTGTTGAATGCTTAAGCATTAAAGAGGAGTCCATTATCTGTTTTCTATGTTGTCCCGGTATGGATGTCCACAAGTTGAGATTTATCAAAACTAAGAAATCAAATGCGATCTATCTCCTTGGACCTTTGTACAGGTGGCATAGAGGTACCCCTTTGTGATTGAAACATATGTAATGCAATGATAATCCATGGAAATCCGAGCTAATTAGGACAAGGTGCGGGCACTATTGGTATTCGATGCATGAGGCTTGCAACTTGTAGGAAGTTTTATGCATAACACATATGAATTATTACTACCGTTGACAAAATTGTTTCCATGTTTTCAAAATAAAAAGCTCTAGCACATGAGTAATCCCTGCTTCCCTCTGCGAAGGGCCTTTCTTTTACTTTATGTTGAGTCAGTTTACCTACTTCTTTCTATCCTAGAAGCAAACACTTGTGTCAACCGTGTGCATTGATTCTTACATGTTTACTTATTGCACTTGTTATATTACTTTATGTTGACAATTATCCATGAGATATACATGTTATAAGTTGAAAGCAATTGCTGAAACTTAATCATCCTATGTGTTGCTTCGAAACCTCTTACTTTGAATCTATTGCTTTATGAGTTAGCTCTTATGCAAGTATTTTTGATACTTGTCTTGAAAGTACTATTCATGAAAAGTTTTTGCTATATGATTCAGTTGTTTAGTCATTGTCTTTTTGTTAGCAATCTATTTCTTCGAATCACTTCATTCATCTCATATGCTTTACAATAATGTTGATCAAGATTATGATGGTAGCATGTCACTTCAGAAATTATCCTTGTTATCATTTACCTACTCGAGGGCGAGTAGGAACTAAGCTTGGGGATGCTTGATACGTCTCCAACGTATCTATAATTTCTTATGTTCCATGCTAGTTTTATGACAATACATGCATGTTTTGTTCACACTTTATGATGTTTTGATGCATTTTCCGGCACTAACCTATTAACAAGATGCCGAAGGGCCAGTTCCGTTTTTGCTGTTTTTGGTTTCAGAAATCCTACACAGAAATATTCTCGGAATTGACGAAACAAAAGCCCACGGTCTTATTTTCCGCGGAAGGTTCCGACCACCGAAGGAGAGACGAAGAGGGGCCAAGGGGGCCCCACCCACAAGGCCGCGCGGCCAAGGGGCAGGCGCGCCCCCTATGGGTGGGCCCCTCGAGCGCCTCCGACTCTGCCCTTTCGCCTATATAATCTCTCCGTCGCGAAAACCCTAGTACCGAGAGCCACGATACGGAAAGTTCCAGAGACGCCGCCACCGCCAATCCCATCTCGGGGATTCAGGAGATCGCCTCCGGCACCCTGCGGAGAGGGGAATCATCACCGAGGGCTCTACATCACCATGCCCGCCTCCGGACCGATGCGTGAGTAGTTCATCCTTGACTATGGGTCCATAGCAGCTAGATGGTTGTCTTCTCCTCTTGTGCTATCATGTTTAGATCTTGTGAGCTGCTTAACATGATCAAGATCATCTATTTGTAATGCTACATGTTGTGTTTGTGATCCGATGAATATGGAATACTATGTCAAGTTGATTACTGATCTATCATATATGTGTTGTTTATGTTCTTGCATGCTCTCCGTTGCTAGTAGAGGCTCTGGCCAAGTTGATACTTGTAACTCCAAGAGGGAGTATTTATGCTCGATAGTGGGTTCATGCCTCCATTGAATCTGGGACAGTGACAGAAAGTTCTAAGGTTGTGGATGTGCTGTTGCCACTAGGGATAAAACATCAATGCTTTGTCTAAGGATATTTGTGTTGATTACATTACGCACCATACTTAATGCAATTGTCTCTTGTTTGCAACTTAATACTGGAGGGGCGGATGCTAACCCGAAGGTGGACTTTTTAGGCATAGATGCATGCTGGATGGCGGTCTATGTTCTTTGTCGTAATGCCCTGATTAAATCTCATAGTGATCATCATGATATGTATATGAATCTTTATTTGTCAATTGCCCACCTGTAATTTGTTCACCCAGCATGCTATTTATCTTATTGGAGAGACAACACTAGTGAACTGTGGACCCCGGTCCATTCTTTTACATCTGAAATACAATCTACTGCAATCTGTTCTCTGTTGTTCTTCGCAAGCAAACATAATTCTCCACACCATACGTTTAATCCTTTGTTTTCAGCAAGCCGGTGAGATTGACAACCTCACTGTTAAGTTGGGGCAAAGTATTTTGATTGTGTTGTGCAGGTTCCACGTTGGCGCCGGAATCACTGGTGTTGCGCCGCACTACACTCATCCACCAACAACCTTCACGTGACCTTCATCTCCTACTGGTTTGATAAACCTTGGTTTCTTACTGAGGGAAAACTTATTGTTGTGCTCATCATACCTTCCTCTTGGGGTTCCCAACGGACGTGTGCTGTACCGTCACAAGGAAGCTTCTACACGCTAGCACCTGCCCGGTCCCAGACCCGGTCGACCGGCCCCCTGACCGGCCGTGTCTGAGTCTGTCTCGACCAGATCTGATCTGGGTCGGTTTTCAATGTATTTTCTCCTTGGTCGTCCTGAACCCCTATATAAGTGCCCAGGACGCCCCCAAATTAGGGTTAGACCACGTTCAAGATAAACCCTAGGTAATAGTTGATTGCTTTGCAACTCTATCGAATTCATACACCATATTGCATCGATTTGGTGTTTTCTACTGAAAGTCTTGTGTGATCTGTTGTTCCATTGGGAATTAGACGATTGCAATTTACCGCTTAGTGGTCGGCGACTACGTGTGCAAGTGTGTGGAGTTACGAATATCTTGTAGGGTTGAGAGCTGTTGCGTTGGCGACAGGGATTGATCGAGAGACTTCGTCGGTGTCAATTAAACATAACCCTAAGCCATTGCTCATATCCTAATCCTAGTTGTGTATCACTTGGGTGATCACTACTAAAGCCCTAGGACACATGTGAATTTCAATCCAAGTATCACTTTGGATCATAAATAGAACCCTGCCATGCCTCATGCCTATTTTATACTTCAAATAGTGAAGTCTCCCCAAAACCCTAAACCTTTCAAGTAGAATTCATCCCACATAAAATATTATGTCCTAACTTGTGTATCATGGATCACAAGTATAAACCAAGCCATATATACTTAAGGACTAAATGCCATTTGGTGAGTAGAGTGAACCAATATCCAATTCTATTTTGCGTTCCAAAGAAATTGCTTTGTGAACCAAATGAAATAGTATTTTATAAAATAGAATCACCTTAGCAAGTGAATTGAATTTGATGAGCATAGGATTTATTTTAATTAAGTTAAACTAAAGTTTGCTAAGTAAGATTAGTAATTATAGAGATTATCCAAACCACTTTTCTTAAACCCTAAGACACCATCATACACATAAAATAATAAACCAATTCCATTCTCTTTACTATTTGTTAAACTCTAGCCATAATTAAATTATATGTGAGTAATCACTATGGTTAAGCATTAGAAAAATATAATATGTTCACCATGTACCTGTTCTAAATCATCTAAATAGATTTGATTCCTAAATTAAAAAAGCAATTTAAATGAATCCTAAATTCATAACTATTTTGAATTTTAATTTGTGCCTCATAAGAACCTCAAATTAATCAATTACAAAATGGTTGTTTAAAAACAAAACAATACAGTGAGTATCATTATCAACTTATTATGATATTCAAATATTTTAGAACCTGCAAAACAAAACAGAATTCAAATTTGAATTCAAACAACAAAATAGAAAACAGAAATATAAAACAGAATTTGAAAAGGAAAAAAGAGAGGGAAACTTACCAGACCTGGCCGCAGCAGCCCACGTCGAGACCCAGCAGAGGACCAAGAGCAACTCAGCCCAAGCCAGATACCGTTTCGATGGCTTTAAAAATCGTGCGAGAGGAAAACACTTCGTCCTCGTCTCCGAGCACGACAGCGCTGCAAAGCCAGTAGGCCACGACCTCGTTGACGATAAGCATGCCCCGGACGTCGCTAGTCCTCTCAGAACCAAGCTCAACCCCTCTCGCGTCCGAGCTTATCCACGGACAAGAAGATCCTTGCCAAATAGAAGCTTCTAGAGACCGCCACCTCCCAACCATGGCCGTCACCGTGTCGAGGCCACATGGCTTCCCTTGGCCTATAAATAGGGGGAAGACATCGCCGTGCACTCCTTGTTCGCCTCCACCACTCCATTGCTGCTCAGACACCCTCTATCTCTCACGCTCATCCACTCTCTATCGCCGGAGTCGAAGACGAAGCCGACGGAGGAGGCCACCTCAAGCTCGATTGAGCGGTCCACGAGGAGCACCTAGACTCAAGGAACACCCTGGAGGAGCAGAGCATCAAGGGGAGCGAGGAATCGGCTCAATTTCGGTGTTCCCTTCTGCAGCACGTCGCCGAGAAATCTCCAATCGCCGTCGTCAGCGTCGACCATCGCCGGAGCCGACCACGCCATCACGTCCAGGGTGAGCATACGCATCTGTAGAGCTAGATCTCGCTTCCTAGCATGGCCCGTAGCCTTAGTTCGCATGTGGGACGGAGTAGCACCGCCGTAGTACCCATTGCCGGTGACGCTCCGATGATCCCCTCGCAAAACCACCACCACCATTCGCTTCGTCTCGTTGTACTCGTTCAGTAGAGCCTGGCTGCGCATCTCGGGAGGCCGTAAATCGGCGGCGCCACCATTTGCTGACAGCCGGCGTTTAACCACCGGTGAGGTCAAAGGCCTTGGTCAACTTTGATCGGTCCTTTCTCGCGTGGCGTCTGACGTGTACGTAAGGCCCCACTCGTCAGTCTCTGTGGCTAGAACGGTCTCGGTACGTTTAGTTTTTAGTTAATTTTTAAAAACCAGAAAATAGCTGAAACTTTGTAGAAATAGATAAAACTCATTTTAGCTCAGAAAAATACAAATAAGATACCAAAATGCTCACAAAAATAAACTCTATTCAAATAAAATATAAAATAAAAATGTGTGTCAAAATAAAAATTCACTTATTTTTATCTTTATTAATTATGTATTTCCAATTTTTTTAAATACAATTTGAATTCAATAAATAGTTAAGTTTCAAAAATTAAATTTTAACTAGTCAATAAGTAAATAAAATGTTAAGATTAATTTTCTTAAGCATCTTTTCATCAACTTAAAATATTAGTGGTAATTCATAAACCCTAATTTGCAAATCACTATTTCTCATTTTCTTAAATAATAATCAAACAAGGAAATGCTAAAAACTAATATTATTTTGGTAATTCAAAACTTGTTTACTTAAACATCTTTAGTTAACAAGTTAATTATTTTAAAACCTACCAATAATTAGGAAACCCTGATTTCTAGATGAAACCCTAAGTTGTGTTTCTCTTAATTATTACATCACTTTAAAAATAAATAAAATGCTAATACCATCATTATTTTTGTTACAAAGTAATTAGTGACCACAACTATTTTTCCAATTAACATTTTAAGAATTGTATCACAATCTAGAAACCCTAGTTTTATCATAAGTTAGAATCTGGATCCCATTATTTTATGTGATCATCCCAAATTGTTTTAACCCTAAAACCCTAGTTGTATATCACATGTGATCATGTGAGATTTATTTTACATGTAGAACCCTAATAAGCAACCAATGAATGCATGCTCATGCTCCACTAGGATAAAACCAATTCACATAAGGTTATCATTTCATGTCTTTATTTTTGGATAAACCTTATATAACCAATTAGTGCCACCTAGGTATAAACCCTAGCTTGTTACCACATTTTAACACCATTGATCCTCATGCTTAGCACCCATTGAGATCAACCTTAACCATCATAATTTAGAAGAACCATTGTGATCCACCTTAATATCAACCTTGTGTAGTAATCCATATCACATGTTCCTATTCAACCAAACCTACTTGAGGATAATAAACCACCTAGCTTAGAAACCATTAGTGATTACTTAGTGAAACAAATAGGAAGCTATAGTAAACCCTAACTCATAGCACCACCTTGACCATCATCCTTTGATAGAATACCTAGAATCAACCATTCTAATAAACCTGCCAATATTTGCTGCATATAGACCAATCCAACTTAAGAACCAACTAGTCCCTATTAGAAAACTAAATGAATCCAATAGTAAACCCTAGAAGCCATAGCTCCTATTTGAAGTAATTCTTATACTTATTAACCTGTTCTTCAAAAGTTATTCTTTTGAAGTACAGATGTCAATCCAACCATAGAAGCCATAGTTCTTATTTGAAGTACTTATTATTTCTTAATTAACCTGTTCTTCAAAAGTTATTCTTTTGAAGTATAATCTATGTAATCATCAACCCTGTCCTGTAGAACTTAAAATTGACAACTGTTTTTTTACATATTATTCCACTACTACCCTTTGTGTATATGCTTGTTATATTGCATCATATTACTTGCTTATAATATTAATATAACCATACCCTAATAAGAACCTTGTTTGATAACCATCCTAAAAGTGTAACACACTCTAAAGAAATCTTTACAACTCATCCATCCTAAATCATCGAGGTTAGGTTACGCTCGGGACGATTGCATATCATACTATGCATTATAACATCTTTGCCAATTCTTTAAACATTGTCCTTACCGGACAATGATGGTATTTCAGAATTTGGAGTTATCACGTATCGAAGCTTTTTCCTCATAATCTTGCAGTCAAAAAAGGCAAGTTCATCGCTTGCTCATGTCATTTGATTATTTTTATCAAATTATATGCAAAGTACTATACTTATCACTCTTGCATTGAAAAGCAAAATATTATTTTACAATTATGAATATGACTATATGGTGGGCAATGGAACCATGGTATGGGTTGATATGGTGGAGGTTCTATTGCAAGGGTTTTATTAACCTAGGATTAAGTACCAATGTCGTCCAATGATTCTAGCGTCGTACATATCGCATTGACCGTAAGATCTATAATGGCTCTGGGGA
Source organism: Lolium multiflorum (assembly GCA_030979885.1). Taxonomy (NCBI): domain Eukaryota; kingdom Viridiplantae; phylum Streptophyta; class Magnoliopsida; order Poales; family Poaceae; genus Lolium; species Lolium multiflorum. The sequence continues at coordinate 235,911,862 of CM061749.1, read as the reverse complement.
AGCCAACTATATCTTTTCCCTCCTGCACGCCAACGGACTTGATAGAGCCTGGCGGGGTGTTGGGATAACACCGCCGTAGGTTGGGAAATCCTTTTAAATCCCCATTCGTGTGGATGAGAGGCTCTACCGTCTATGAAGGATTGTCCGACGTACATCGGGGGTAAAGCCGTATGATCGGAAGATGTCTACCGGGAATGTACGGGTGGACAAAAGGGTTTGCAGGGTCGCGGAGAAGGCAATGTGGGCTTGGATCTTATCTCCTGTCCTCACACCAAGGAAGTGTGGACGGGGACAAGTTCCTGCGGTTGGCAAAAATGATGAGGTCTCTTATGGGAAAAGTAACGCACCTCTGCAGAGTGTATTGAATTGTGGCTGTCACTCCATGTTCCGGAAGGGAACTACGAACGCGGCAGGAAAGGAACTCCATGAAGTTCTGGTCAACCTGTGAAGACTGACGGGCATAGTTTTCAGAATAAAATAAACCCTTTGAAGAAATGTTTATGAAAAACTTGCATTCGCCTATGACTTTCTGGTATATAGCTGTAGCTAGTGCATGATACACCTATTTCCTAATATGAACTTGATGAGTACGCTCCTACTCATTCCCTCCCATTTGAACCCCTTCTTAGATCAAGACACCGAGGGAGAAACTACCGTGGGACTCGAAGACAAAGGAGTCAACTGCAACAAGATGAGGAACTCAATCAATGAAGTCAATGGAGTCAACTTCTACATTAGTTAGAGTGGAAAACTTAGACTAGTAATAGAAGGGAACCATTTCCCTAATCCTAGCACCTAAGTAGCTAGAGTTCTATAGCAAGCCAAATAGCTCTTAAGCTAGAATTAGCAATAAGTTAGACTACGAGTTGTTCTTCTGCAAAGTAGGAGCCTGTAAAGTTCTATAGCAAGCCAAATAGCTCTCAAGCTCTATTTGAAGTTTTACCTCACTGTAAAGTAGGAGCCTGTGTTGATCTTCTATAAACAGTTCGTGTATCCTTCTATAGACATACCTTGGACTCGCATATGTTTCTGTTGTACCACTCTGAGGGATGTAATATGAGTGGAACGGTGTTTCACTGGTGTTATGTCAATGACTTGTGTACTGCACCAACTAATGGTACGTTGGGTCACCACAGCCGCCACGAGTGCCACCGGCTCGAAGGCGATCGCTGCCGCGCCGAAAACTACCGCCGCCGCCAGGGATGCCCAATGCGATTGGACAACATCCAGTATCACTAAGCGTGACGAGAAGAAGATGAGAAGTCTAAGGTTGATCTCCGACGATGAGAAGGACGTCTGTTTCCCAGGTTCAGATTCCCGTCCTAATCACCCCCGCCAGATTTATTGTTATGTTCTCCGCTTTTCTGTTTCGTGGGCTGTCTCTTCCAGCCCATGAGTTTCTTTGGTGCCTCTTGTTTTCGTACGGTATTCAGCTCTGGCAACTAACGCCAAATTCTATTCTGCACCTTGCCATTTTTATCACCATATGCGAGGCTTTTCTTGGTATCGATCCTCACTGGGGCCTATGGAAGAAGATTTTCTTCGTCAACCACCACAGCAGGGGCGGCGGACCCTACATCACTGGAGGGGTCGGCTTCGTTGTTAGGAAGTAAGTTAATTACTTTAACTTCTCGATGAAAGAGTCCGTCCAAGGTTGGAGGTTGAAGTGGTTTTATATAAGGGATCGACCAGCTTCAGGACATCGCTCCGACCTGCCGAAGTTCACGGACATCCTTGAAGCAACGCCGAAGAAGTCTTGGCGGAACGTCTTGACTGCTGAAGAAAAACTGATAGCCGATGATTTGTATGAGAAGGTCCTGGACATGAAGAATCCTGGTGGTCAACCAATGACCGGTAATGAAATTGTTGTTGTGTTATTGAAGCGCTGCATTCAGCCATTAATGTCCAGAGCCCATCAGTTGTGGTTATACTCTGGTCCCAAATATGTGATCCAAATCAACGCCGCAGAACTGTCAGAGAAGAAACTTTTGGATGAAGTTAGGCGTTTGACCTATTTTCGTCAAGAAATTTCTATTCCCCTGATGGCTCTTTAAGAACCGTACGAGCTTCATCATCTTCCAGCCGAGATGATTTTATTATCTTGGCGTTCCATACTCAATATAATGCTTGTACTCGATAATTTTATTTTGACCCGAGGAATTTTCCTCTGCTTTGCCAAGCCCCTACTATTGCAAGGTGTTACCCTTCCGCACCCGAGACTAGGGAGGAATCCGAAGACGATGAGTCCACCGGCAATATTGAAGCAAACGTCAAGGTGGTCGAAGACAGCGAGGCCACCGAAGATGAAGAAGAAGAAGAAAAAGAGAAAGAAGAAGACAAAACTGACGGCGCTGGAGCCCTTACTACCAGACGCCGAAGAGCACTTGTTGAAGAAGTAATAGATACGGCGGAGTCGAGTCCTAGTGGCCAAAACGACGATGATGCGGATCCTGTTCTTTTTGTCGGTGCAGCTCCCGAGGTGTCGATTGTTCAGCCACCGAAGAGGCCATCAGGCGGCTTTGCTGATGAGGACAAGCTGTTGTTTGAGTCGTAAGCACCTTTACTTGTTCTTGCCACTAGATCACTTGATGGCTTTTTACCCGTGTCGTTGATGTAGCTGAATCTGTTCATATTACGAAGGAGAGGTAGCTCCTCCACCTTTCATGAAGGCAAAGACCAGCTCCATTACGGAGGTGACAACTGAAGCCGAAGGGCCAACTCTACTAGAAGGGGCGCTAGTTGCTCCTTCTCCGCCAAAGAGGGCACAAAAGGAAGGGAAAGAAGATCCTTCGACAAACTGCTTCCCCATCTTCAACTCCCAAAGGACACGTAAGTGTCATTGCGTTTTTCCTTTTCTGTTGACGATGGTCCTTATCCGAGCAGCCCCCGAGGCTACATTTGGCTGTTAGCAGTTGAATGTCAGCTTGAAGGTCGTTCAAGTGTCTAATTGGTGTCTTGTTGTTTTGTCATAGTGATGCGGGGTGGCCTTCGGACACCTCCTCACCAAGACCGACAAGTCCCCCAAGTGGACCAATGACAAGGGCTCGAGTTAAAGCTCTACATGATAAGGTGAATTCGCTCCTCTCTACCTCTACCTTTGACACCCCCTTGGATGGCTTGCTACTTCATGCAAATACACTATGTTCAATCAGGTACATCGGTCAAGACACAAGCCATGGAGTCCAAGCCAATGGAGAGAGAGCTGGAAATGATGAAGATGGAGCTCCAGCGCACAGGCCGGAACTTCCGCCCTCCAGGGCCGGAACTTCCGCCAGACCGGAACTTCCGCCCTACAGGACCGGAACTTCCTCCCGATGCTGCCACGATGCCGTCCAGCGCCGAGAAGTGGAACCAGCCGAACTTCCGCCCCGAGGGACCGAACATCCGCCCACCGGAACTTCCGCCCAAGTTCCGCCCAAGTTCCGAAAGTCCGTCAAAACGCCCCTGGATGTTACTGCAAGGAAATGGGCTAATTTCGGAACTTGGCCGGAACTTCCGGCCGGGCCGGAACTTCCGCCCAGGCCGGAACTTCCGCCCCTGACCGGAACTTCCGCCCAAGTCGGCCGGAACTTCCGCCACCGCGATTTCAGCACAGCACTACTTTTCAGCGTGTAACTTACCCATTCGCCCACCCGACTATAAATAGCCTAGTTGGCTCAGATCTGAGATTAGACTTGTTTAGAACTCAAACCTAACTTTGAGCTTAGTCTCCCTTGGGTATCATCCCTCTGTAATCAAGGCAACCCTTATGGATGTATGGATTTGGTAGTGTGAGATTCTAGTGTTTTACACTCTCTCTCCCACTCCTTGATTCATCCTTCTCACCGGTCTCTCCTCTCGGAATTCTACCTCGAGTCTCTTCCGGGCGGATTCTATTGGCACGGTCCATCGAGCCGTGAGGGTAAGCATCGATTGTATCGGGTTGGTGTGCGTGGATCTTCGTGGGTTCATCGTGTTCTTCGTGTTCTTCCATCTCTCTCCCTCTTTCCCCCTTGATTCCTTGGGTCATTCGCGAGATCGGGCCACAATCGGGGTCTCAGACCACATCATATGGTATCAGCAGCCTTTGGTTTCCGCGGATTTGACCCTCCACCCACCCAATTTCGTCTCTAAAAATTTTCCAAAAAAAAAATTCCCCAAAAAATAGCCCTAATTTGCCTTTGGACGGATCTGTGATTTGGTTGAGTTTTGAGTGGTTTTGGTCCAATAGAAACTTGTCTTTGGTGTTGATCTGCAATTCCCCCACTTTCCCACAGCTTCTAGTGCCAAATTTTCCACGAATTCAAAGATTTTCGGCCCGGATTTCCGCCCAAATCGAAGAACAGCTCGATCTGATTGCGACCGGAAGTTCCACGGCAGACCGGAAGTTCCGCCCCGACCGGAAGTTCGCCCCTCAGGACCGGAACTTCCGCCTGGCCGAATTTTTCACAGCTAACTTCGTTTTCGTTTTGGCACTAACCCCTTGTGTTTGGACTTCGTAGTGTGCCATTTCGATAACTCCGCAACATCAACTACGACGACGGCACCCCGAGGATCCAAGCGGTTCATTTGACACCTTCCACCATAGCAAGTTCAAGTTCGTCGGCCACCGTCATCAAGTGGTATAACTTGCACCTAACTTGTAGCCTTAGCTTCCTTTGCGTACCTTTCCTATCGAGAGTGGCTTTCTAGTGTTGCGAAGCATTGCGCAAGCGTCCCGACCGTGAGGGTGTGCGTGTGTTGAGCAAAGCTACGAAGCAAGCTCGTGTGAAAAGATAGGCAAAAGAAGTGTGACATACTTACATAGATAGTGAGAAAAGAAAGCTTCTAAGCATACAAAAAAAAAAAGGAAGAAAAAGAAAAAGAAAAAGAGTGTGAGTGACACCTATACACAAAAGAGTCCAAAGCTTATAAGCAAAAGAGAGAAAAGAGAAGAGAGGCGTCTTGCGCAAATCTTGTTGCTTCTCATTTTTGCAACCAAGCCACGGTCTCTCTTGCGTTAGCGTGACACCGAGCTAGTAGTCTTCGTTAGGACCTTTTTGTTCGTGCTCATTTTCCGTCGCGCTAACCCCATTTTGTCCCACGTGTGTGTTCCACATTGTGTATGCCTTTTGTGATCACCACTTTTGACTTGTGACTTTTGCATCTTACCCACTCTTAACAACATACTCGATTTTGGATTTCGTCTTTTGGTTTTCCACCATCCATTCCTAACACCATATTTGCTAGCTTTTGCGTGTGTTTCGTGTGTGTCCCGATACAATTGGTCTTGCTTTCGGTTTGGTTGATTGCCTCAATACTATCTTGCCACGGTAAGAGTGAGAGGTAGTCTCCTTCCACTAACATCCACAACATAGTTCTTGTCTTGTGATCATGGATAGGCACGGAGACCAAGCAAAGGAGGATGAGGTCCTACACCCCTCCGAGAGGTTGGCCACCCAACACAACCTATGGGTGCAACGCCAAGAGTTCAAGGACCAACTCAACTTGTTCGAGACACGCATCGATGAACAATATGAAGAAGTGGCTCACAATTTCTCCCAAGTGAACCAAGATATGCACCTTCTTCGTGAAGCTACCGACAACTTGCATCATCAAGTGACGGCCAATGATGTAAACATGGAGAGGCGCATGGATAGCCTCGAGCGCGCCATCACCAACTTGGGACGCCGACATCGACATCGCTCTACCTCCTCATCGTCATCGACTACCTCACATGATGACTACTCCCATGATCACCATTCGTCCTCAAGCTCCGACTCAAGGCATGGAGATCATCATCGCTCTCGTCGACCGCACGCTCGTCATGATGATTCTCGCTCCAACTCAAGGCGCGGAGAGTTCCATCGCCATGCTCGTCCTCATGAACGTCCGCAACAAGAACAAGCTCTTCACCAAGATCGTCATCAAGCGGCTCGCCATGCCCACCTTGGGCATGACGACCAACCCCAAGACAACGTCCTCCACAACATGGACCCGGCACCTCATCGTCAAGCCCATGTGGATGCTCAAGACCAAGGTCATCAAGATCCACCAAGGCGTGACCTCCGGAACCATCCTCGCCATGACCAAAGGGGCCGAGGACAACCTCAACATGATCAAGATGAGAGAGCCAACATTGGACAACGTCAACAACCTCGACAAGATCCGCAACAACATCCTCAACATGAGCCAAGTGAAGCTAGTGTTCACCTCCAACGCCAACCCAATGCTATGGTTGGTCGTGGAAGACCTCCTCTACCACCTCAAGTCGCAAGAGATGAAGGCATCCGTCCTCGCCGAAGGAACATGGAAGATGAAGAGAATATGTATGGAAAGCTCAAGTTCAACATGCCCAAATTCAAGGGTGAAGACGACGCCGAGGCCTACCTCTCATGGGCACTCAAGGTTGACAAGATCTTCCGCATACACAACTACTCCGGTGCCAAGAAAGTAGCCATGGCCTCCCTCGAGTTTGAAGATTATGCCAACACTTGGTGGGAACAAGTTGTCACTCTAAGGGAAGAAAAGGGAGATCCTCCGATTGATACTTGGGAAGACATGAAGGAGGAGATGGAAGCTCGCTTTGTCCCTAAACACTACAAGACCGATCTCTTCAACAAGCTACAAAAGTTGAAGCAAGGCACCAAGACCGTTGAGGAATTCTTCAAGGAGATGGAGTTAACCATGATGAGAGCAAACATCCAAGAGTCCGAGAACCAAACCATCGCTAGGTTCTTCAATGGCCTCAACTACCCCATCAAGAGGATTGTGGAGTTCCAACAATACTCCAACATGGTTGAGTTGGTTCACCAAGCTTCCAAGGCCGAGCGTCAAGTGAATGAGGACATCAAGTACTCGAAGTCCAAGCAATACTTCGCCTCCAAGCTTGCCACATCAACTCCTACAACAAGTGTCAAGCCAACCACATCCTCTACACCTTCCAAGCAACCTTCCATACAAAGTCGCATGAAGCAAACGGTATCCTCCACCGCCTCCTCTAAGGCCTCTACGGGACCTTCCAATGTCACTTGCTTCAAGTGTGGCACCCAAGGCCACAAGTCCTTTGAGTGCAAGAACACCAAGGTCATGATCACTATGGAGAATGGTGACATAGAGACTCTAAGTGAAGGTGAATATGAAGCCCTAGTGCAAGCCGCCGTTGCTAATGAGGAAGACTATGATGAAGAAAGTGGAGAAGACCCTCTCTTATGCACACATGATCCAAGCCCTTCTCTTGTGGTCACTCGAGTGCTCACCACTCAACCCCAAGCTATGGAAGACCAAAGATGCAACATCTTCCAAACGCGTGCCGGCATTGGTGGCAAGTCAATCAAGGTCATCATCGACGGTGGGAGTTGCCACAACTTGGCAAGCACCGAGCTATGTGAGAAGCTCAACCTCACGCTTCGCAAGCATCCTCATCCATACCATGTCCAATGGTTGAGTGACAAGGGCAATGTCAAGATTCAACACACCGTCACCGTCAACTTCAAGATAGGACCCTATGAAGACACCGTCGAGTGTGACGTGGTGCCTATGACCGTGTGCCACATGTTGCTTGGCCGCCCATGGCAATTTGACAAGAAGGCCATACATGATGGTTTCTCCAATGCATACACCTTCAAGGTCAAGGACAAGAAGTTCGAGCTTCGCCCAATGACTCCTAGCCAAATCATCGCCGACAATGCGAAGGCTTTAGCGAGGGCACAACACCACATCCACCATAGTGAGTTGAGAGGAGAAGGGCTACCCACCAAAAAGAGAGTGAGCGCCACCACCCACATATGAGTGAGAGAAAGAGTGTCCTCCTAACCACCAAAAGCGAGTGGAGAGAAGTGAAAGACAACCCATCCACCACCATACACTACGTGCTCATTTGCAAGGGCCCTCGGCGGAGACTAACGACTTAACCAACATTCCTTCGTCTTTGTTGTCTCTTTTGAAGGAGTTCCAAGACGTCTTCCCCGACGAGCTACCACATGGACTACCACCGCTTTGGGGCATCGAGCATCGCATCGACCTCATACCCGGCGCTCCCCTACCAAACCGCGCCGCGTACCGCACCAACCCCGAGGATACCAAGGAGATCCAACGCCAAATTCAAGACCTCCTCGCTAAAGGGTATGTCCGAGAAAGCCTTAGCCCTTGTGCCGTTCCCGTCATTCTTGTGCCTAAACCGGATGAGACGCAACGGATGTGTATGGATTGCCGCCCTATCAATGCCATTACCGTCCGTTATCGACATCCCATTCCGCGCTTAGATGACATGCTTGATGAATTGAGTGGTGCCACCATTTTCTCTAAGATTGATTTGCGTAGTGGCTACCACCAAATTCGCATGGCAATTGGTGATGAATGGAAGACGGCATTCAAGACCAAGCTTGGTCTCTATGAATGGCTCGTCATGCCGTTTGGTCTTTCCAATGCTCCTTCCACTTTCATGCGTCTTATGAATCACGTTTTGCGACCTCTCATTGGCAAGAGCGTGGTTGTCTATTTTGATGATATCCTCATCTATAGCAAAAATCTCGAGGACCATGTTAAACATGTGAGAGAAGTCTTATGCATCTTGCGCCACGAGAAGCTCTTTGCCAACCTTCCAAAATGCCATTTCGCTCAAAACAAATTGGTTTTTCTTGGTTTTGTGGTTTCCGCCAACGGGATTGAAGTTGATTCTTCCAAGGTTGAGGCCATCCACAATTGGCCCACTCCCACAAATGTTGGTCAAGTTCGAAGCTTCCATGGACTTGCCGGATTTTATCGCCGCTTTGTGAAAGATTTCAGCACTATTGCTTGCCCTTTAAATGAGCTTACAAAAAAGAATGTTCCGTTCGTTTGGGGCAAAGCGCAACAAAACGCTTTTGATGAATTGAAAAAGAGACTCACCGAGGCACCACTACTTGCTCTTCCCGATTTTGCCAAGACATTTGAAATAGAATGTGATGCGAGTGGCCTTGGAATCGGTGGTGTTCTCATGAAAAATGGAAAACCCGTGGCATACTATAGCGAGAAGTTGGATGGCGCACGCCTCAACTATCCTATATATGACAAGGAGCTTTATGCTTTGGTTCGTGTTCTTGAAGTTTGGCAACACTACCTTTGGCCAAAAGAGTTTGTTATCCATTCGGATCATGAGTCCTTGAAGTATTTGAAAAGTCAACACAATTTGAACAAGAGACATGCTAAGTGGGTTGAGTTCATAGAGTCCTTCCCTTATGTAATCAAATACAAAAAGGGCAAGGAAAATGTGGTTGCGGATGCACTTTCCCGCAAGATTACTCTTCTACTCACCCGCTTGGAGTTTCACATTTTGGGTCTTGAGGAGATCAAGGAACTTTACCCTTCCGACGCTTTCTTTGGTCCAATCTTTGCCAAGTGTTCCGTTGACCGCGGATTTGATGATTTCTATTTGCATGATGGCTACTTGTTTAAAGCTAACAAGATTTGCATTCCCGAGTCTTCTCTTCGTACGTTGCTTTTGCAAGAGTCACATGGAGGTGGTCTCATGGGTCACTTTGGAAGAGAGAAGACATATGCCATGCTATCAACCCACTACTATTGGCCAAGAATGTACCGCGACGTGGAACGCCTTTGCCGCCGGTGTACAACATGCTTACAAGCTAAGTCTACTTCCAATCCCTATGGTCTTTACATGCCTTTACCCATTCCATATGCACCTTGGTCGGACATAAGCATGGACTTTGTACTTGGCTTACCACGCACCAAACATGGTCATGACTCAATATTTGTGGTAGTGGATAGGTTCTCTAAAATGGCTCATTTCATACCATGTCATAAGAGCGATGATGCTTCACACATTGCTTCATTGTTTTTCAGGGAAGTGGTTCGCCTACATGGGATACCGGCAAGCATTGTGTCGGATCGAGACGTCAAGTTCATGAGTTACCTATGGAAGTCGCTCATGGCGAAGTTTGGAGTGAAGCTCTTGTTCTCATCGTCCTCGCACCCGCAAACCGATGGACAAACCGAAGTGGTCAATCGAAGCCTCTCCACACTCCTCCGCACACTTGTGAAGACAAATTTGAAGTCATGGGAAGATTGCCTACCTCACGCGGAGTTCGCCTACAATCGAGCCAAGCACTCCACAACCGCAAGGAGTCCCTTCATGGTCGTCTACGGATTCGAACCTCCAACGGCACTCGACATCCTCCCACTACCTCTTCATGAAAGAACGAACATGGACTTCGACGAGCGCACCACCGCCATGAAGAAACTACATGAAGAAACAAGAGCAACCATACAAGAGCATGTACTTCGCCAAGCTAACCGCCTCAACGCCAAGAAGAAGGAACGCGTGTTTGAAGAAGGAGACCTCGTGTGGATCCACCTAAGAAAAGAAAGGTTCCCGCAAGAACGCAACTCCAAGCTCAAGCCAAGAGGAGATGGACCCTTCAAGGTCCTCAAGCGCATCAACAACAACGCCTACGTCATCGACATACCAACATCAAAGTACTTGGTGAGCAACACTTTCAACATCTCGGATCTCTCACCCTATCATGGAGATGAGGAGGAACAAGAGTCGAGGACGACTCTCTCCCAAGGGGGGAGATGATGCGGGGTGGCCTTCGGACACCTCCTCACCAAGACCGACAAGTCCCCCAAGTGGACCAATGACAAGGGCTCGAGTTAAAGCTCTACATGATAAGGTGAATTCGCTCCTCTCTACCTCTACCTTTGACACCCCTTGGATGGCTTGCTACTTCATGCAAATACACTATGTTCAATCAGGTACATCGGTCAAGACACAAGCCATGGAGTCCAAGCCAATGGAGAGAGAGCTGGAAATGATGAAGATGGAGCTCCAGCAACAGCCGAACTTCCGCCTCCGGGGCCGGAACTTCCGCCTCAGACCGGAACTTCCGCCCTACAGACCGGAACTTCCTCTCGATGCTGCCACGATGCCGTCCAGCGCCCAGAGAGAAGTGGAACCAGCCGGAACTTCCGCCCCGAGGGACCGGAACTTCCGCCCACTTCCGCCCAAGTTCCGCCCAAGTTCCGAAAGTCCGTCAAAACGCCCCTGGATGTTACTGCAAGGAAATGGGCTAATTTCGAAACTTGACCGGAACTTGGCCGGAACTTCCGGCCGGCCGGAACTTCCGCCTTCCAGGGCCGGAACTTCCACCCCTGACCGGAACTTCCGCCCAAGTCGGCCGGAACTTCCGCCACCGCGATTTCAGCACAGCACTACTTTTCAGCGTGTAACTTACCCATTCGCCCACCCGACTATAAATAGCCTAGTTGGCTCAGATCTGAGATTAGACTTGTTTAGAACTCAAACCTAACTTTGAGCTTAGTCTCCCTTGGGTATCATCCCTCTGTAATCAAGGCAACCCTTGTGGATGTATGGATTTGGTAGTGTGAGATTCTAGTGTTTTACACTCTCTCTCCCACTCCTTGATTCATCCTTCTCACCGGTCTCTCCTCTCGGAATTCTACCTCGAGTCTCTTCCGGGCGGATTCTATTGGCACGGTCCATCGAGCCGTGAGGGTAAGCATCGATTGTATCGGGTTGGTGTGCGTGGATCTTCGTGGGTTCATCGTGTTCTTCGTGTTCTTCCATCTCTCTCCCTCTTTCCCCTTGATTCCTTGGGTCATTCGCGAGATCGGGCCACAATCGGGGTCTCAGACCACATCACATAGCCCATCGAAGCCACGATGGCTATGGTGAGGGACTACGCCTCCCAATTCATTCAGCTTGAAGTTGAAAATGCTCAGCTTCAAAAGGCCGCCAAGTCTTCATATGATCAGCTTGAGCAAGCGGTCAAGATGGCAGCTGCTGCCCGGCGAGATGCCGACAAACTGAAAGCAAAGTTGAAGGAGAAGGATAAAGAGAAGGCGGGGGCTCAAGTCAAATTCGCAAACAATGTGCAAGATCAGTTTACAACACATGACTTATAGATCATTCAGGACTAAACCTAAGCAAGTTCATCATATAAATTAACAAGCACGAGGGAATGGGCAGAGGCCATCAAACGTCATGAAGTCCCGGTGGTCGCCCTGAAGATCACATAGCTCTTCTATCTGCCACTGACTTGATTTTACAGGGCCAACGTAGACCAACCCCTCCGAACTGCAGACATCCTTCCAAATGAGTTGCCCAAACTTATGTTGAATGCGATACAACTCCAATCTGAAATATTCCTCACTGCAGTTCGCAAAGTCCCAGACCCATGTTGTAAGACTAGATGGCTTCACAAGTAGCAGATGATCCTGTACAAACTCACACATGTGATGGATTGCGTAGAATGCCTCCATCATGCTATCTTTTGGTTGCTTCACGCAGGGGAACTCTATTTTGTGGCCAAATACACGCCTGCCTCTGATGACTACTTATCTTTTCAAGTCGTTACCCTTCAAGTAGTAGCGGTTGAGAGCATCATCCAGAATGTTCTTCATGTTGGTGTAGTTTTTCGGTTTTGCACTCCCCGAGTTAAAATACATGGCGTGCGACTGTTTGATCCACAAAACAATGAGGGTGCAATATTGGTCTCTGTGCAACACAATTCAAACAGACTATTATATCCTCAACTAAAACATAATGAAAGAAATATATACGAAGGCATCTTGTGGCGCTAGCAAGTGACTTACTCGGGAAAATAAGGAAGGAAAAACATTTCTTTGTCCTTATTCACCAAGAAAGACTTTCGATGTAATGCATTGCATTGAGTCTGTTCTCATGGGTGACCAAGTAGCTCTCATACAGGTAGTAGGGGTCCGCTATCACCAAGTTCGAGGATAACTCTTGCTCTTTTCCGACCTGCTAGGCCTCAACAAGCTTAAATAGCGGAACAAAGTTTCGGTGGAGTCTATTCATGTGAAACATGGAGAATATGTCTTCAAATCTCAGGAAAAACACGTTCGTTGGGTGTTCATCGACAAAGTCCAAGCCCTTAGGAACATTTATGACAGAAAGTGGGTATGTTGGAGATTCCATACAAATAAGACACACTTCTTCTTTAAGAATGAGGTCATGCAGACTCTTCATATCACCAGGTAGCGTTAGGTACTTGTCCCACGATAACATAGGTTCACCCGCCACATGATATTGTCGTACTTGCGTGTAGATCTTGTCCACAACACGGTTTGTCTGGCAAGCGACATAATCCTTTCTCTTAGGTCTTCTCCGTCCCTTTTTTTCAAAGCAAGCTCGGCAGGATCTGACGCCACATGTGATGCGGGCGCGACAGGATCTGACGCCACATGTGTTGCAGGCTCAGCAGAACCAGATGCCACATTGCGTTGGTACTTGGGATGTGGCCCTTGTCGACCTCCGGCAATCCAATCTTCGATCGACTGGATCAAGATAAGAAGGTTGCTGTTGACCCTATTTTCCACTTGGTTTTCGACAATGGTGGCCATGTTTGCTTTCAGGGTCGCCAATTCTTGCTTAACTACATTAAGTTCTTCCCGAAGGGTGCAGACCGTGTTTGCATTTTCTTCTTAGCCTCCACGCGAACTGCTTGAAGATGACCCGGTGACAACGTCATTGCGTTTTCCACAAAACAACATGGCTAGCTAACACTAATCAAAATTGAAAATTATTAATAATCAAAAAAGAAAATCACTGAGAAATTTGGCATGACCTTTGCTAAAAAGGACATACAGAGTGCTAGAAATTTGTCGAAATGTAAATTAATCAACATTCCGACAAAACATTAGCAACTCATATTCCTGTAAAAAAACATCAAGCATATCCATGTAATCACCACAGTCAATCAAGCATATCCAGCGCGATCGGCAACTCATATTGGCATTTCTTCGAATAGGTGAAGGGCGTGCAGTTTATACCTGGTGGGGGCAGGGGAGGGGCGCGGCGCGGTTCAGCGGCCGGCGACGGCGAGGCGCGGTGCGGCGGAGGTCAGAGGCGCAGCGCGACCGTGGCGTGGAGGTCGTCGTCCAGAGAGATTGGGGCGGCAGATGTCTGAACTGGGGGAACTGAAATGCGCATCCCTGGGAATTTTGGTTTAAGTCAAAATAATAGCAGCGGGCCACATCGGGGTACGCTACCACTATTTGTTGCTCCCCTCTGTCGTCAACTAGTGGCAGCGTGCGGCCACAGGGCACGCGACCGATAAGTGCGTACTAGCCGCGTGTCGGCAAGGTCGCACACTGCGGCTAAGTTATGTGCCCATGCACAGGCATCACCCACTTACTAGTCGCGTGTTGTACCTTGCCGCACGCTGCCACTATGGCCTTACTAGTCGTGTGTGCTATTTCTGTCAGCGGCTAAGAACAACAGCCGCATGCGCGGGCAAAAGCCCGTTTCCATTAGTCGAGCCCCTATAGCCTTTTCCCTACTAGTGGGATAAGGGTCGACCAGTTCCACGCAAGCCCAAAAATCAGAGACCCCTTGCCGCCGGCACATCAACATGGTGTTGCGCCGGGTAGGGAAGACTCTGATTTTTCCTCCACCCCTAAATCACCTTTTCAGTTTTCGAAAAAATAAAATAAAATGATACAAGTTTCAAAAACTAAAATCTTTCGAGATGCCCATGTGTTATGTCATCTGGTTTCAATGGAAATTTAGAAACATGGATTTTGATATATTATGCAAAATGGCGTCATGTTTCGGTAAAACAGGATTTCTGGTTGCATACAACCTCCGCTGAAAAACTTTTATATCAAAATGTATCTACGCAAAATTTTACATCTGATTTCAGCGCCCTTTTGGCCTTTTCAATTTTTTTAGATTCCTAAAATTAAAAAGAGTTTCTTTTAGGTTTTAGACTTTGATGAAAATAAATAAAAAAAATTCCCCGGCGAACCACCATATTGGGTGCGCCGGCGGTCATCAAGCGTATATAAAGAAAACGGCCCGACGGCCTCTTCTCCTTGCTCAATTTTCTCCTCCTCCTGTTTACCTTCTTCCTCCTCCTCCTCCTCATATTTCCTTTTTTCTCCCTCCTCCTCAAGCCGGCAAGAACCTCCTCAACCCGCTGAGCAACTCCTCAACCCGGTGACCTCCCTACGGCGAGTACCTCCCCTAGCTGGCGACCTTCCTCCGGTGACCACCTCCTCAACCTCGTCAGGACCTTCCTCCGACGACCATCCGGCGACCACCTCCCTCATCAGCAGCAGCCACCCCCACAAGCTCTTCGGTGACCTCCCGTCCGGTGACCCACCTCCTCAACCCTCTCTGGCCACTGTGAAGAACATAAAGAACACATCACATCACGATGAGATCTAGATCTAAATCTAGATCTAGATTCGTATTTTTTTTAATTTTGAAAAATATACCTCCGACAAACTAGGCTGGTGCACCGGCAATAAATCTAGTTACTTCCGGCGCACCAGGAGGTGCGCCGGTGATAACGTGTTACCACTGGCCTATTTCCACCGGCGCGCGTTGGTGCACCGAAAGTAGCCGTTTTTGGTGCGCCGACGATAGCCTATTTGCTAGTAGTGGTATAAGCAGATTCTAGGACTTAACAAGAAGAAAAAGAAATACAAGTATCCACCATTTATCAACAATTGGATGGAGTACCAATGAAACAAGGATAGCACACGAAAGTCTGAGTCCTTTGATAATGAAGAATTGACGATCTATCAAGTTAGTGAGCCCGGGGGAACCATGAGAGGTGTGCAACCCGGTGAACTGTCATTCAAGGTTTGGTTGCGCAAAGGAACATGCTCATGCTAGAGGCCAACATTGTACCATCTCCCTTGCTCGCACTTGATAACGACGGCATGCGTCTATAAGGTGGTTCTTAATCATGCGGATACAATACGGTTGGAGGAGCACTCAACCGAAAAAATGAAGCATACTTGGGCGCGGATATTTCAACCGTATTTTGACCAAAGTCAGTAGCTAGAGTATCATGGGCTTGATCTTCGGCCCAATCCTGCTTTGAAGGTTGTCAAATGGGGTAGAACTCAAAGCATTTTCGGGCGACATGGATGGTTAGACTGGTGGATACCGAAGGCATTGGGTCAACCAACATTGTTGCATGTGGTCCCGCGCTGGGATCATAGATTATAGGTATGAAAGTGAGGTCCTCATTGATTACACATTGTTGCATTCTTGTACTAATGTCAATCTTCTATTATTTTGTAGGTATGACGTCCGGAGGTTGGCGAAACTACGGGAAAAAAGTTCCAGTTGTAGAGGAGTAAAACAAGTGGGAAGTACAAGAGGTACCGTCGTGGAAGAAACTCCAGTACAGAAGAAACTCATGGATGACAATGATTTGAAAGGAAAGAAAATAATAGAAGATGTTAAGAAGGTAAAAGAGTTGAAATTAGAACAAGAGAAGGGGCTTGCAAGAGAGAAGGCAGCGGAAGAAGATGTGAGGAAGTAGAAGGAAAAATATGGGCGTTCTACTTAATAACTCTCTAGAATTATTGTGCTCGAATATGTTTTAAAACTTATGGCTCCATTCCAATCTTCTTCGTGAACTTTCGTGATCGAACTTATGCATCAACCCTATGTGAGTCCGTTAAGTTGTTATAATTTGCCTTGTGCGTGCACTATATTTGATTTGCAAAGTGGTGTGACAACAATGTCCTACGAACTTTGATGCTTGTTGTCTACTACCTCCATTCCAAGACTTAAGGCCTATATTTTTTCAGAAAATCAAACGAAATAAGTTTGACTAAACTTTTAGAAGAATTTATAACAAATATATGATATTTTGTAGGTACTATATGAAAATATATTTTATTATCTATCAAATAATATTGATTTTGTACTTTGCATGTTAATAGTTTTTGATAAAAACTTAGTCAAACTTAATATAGTTTAAGTTCCTGAAAAAATATAGCCTTTAAGCCTTGGGATGAGGTAGTACATCCTACATGGAAGGATGAAGTTGACTAAAAGGGTTGATATGAGCTAATAAGTTTTTAGCATTTCAAATTTTTATATTGGTTTTGAAATAGTAAAGGTGAGCCTATATATTATGTTAACAAAGACAAGAAAACACACGACAAGTAAGAAGGGAAGCGAAACGACTGGAAAAAAAAGATGATTTCGGCAACTACTGCAACAAATCGGGCCAACTATTGGGCCTGACTCACCGCGGAGCTTCCGCTGCTGCCACGCTCCGGCTCGTACGGAACATCGGTTCAAGGCAGGAAGTTGCTGCGGAAATACAAAGGCCCGGCATGTAGATAAGTTCGGATGACACGAACTGCACATTACATGGAGTGATACTCAGCGACCAACTAGCTACTAAAAAAAATGATAAGCGCGTGTACACAACAAACACAGCCTACACACGACTACTGAGAATAGTGGAGAGATACTTTGCGATCGGCTAGCTGCCTAGTAGCTATGGCTAAGTAGAGGTCATGTACGTAGCCGTACATGCCAAAGATCAAGCGAAACCGTCAGGCGCGTAACGTTGCTCAGTTCAGTGGTGTCCAGGAAGCTTCTCCTTGATCTTCTCAATGATGCCTTTCTTCTCGTGCGTCCCCGTTGCATGCATCCCCGTCCCGGCCGTCGGCACCGCCTGCCCGGCCTTGGCATGCTCCTCCTGCTTGTGGCCGCCCGGGAGCTTCTCCTTGATCTTCTCCTTGAGGCTCTTCTTCTTCCTCTGCCGCCCACTGTGACCGTCATCCTCCGACGACGACTGCGCGGGCATCATGACCCATTTGCCAGTCAGCTAGCATGAATTCATTGTAAACGGATCGACTCAAACGGATGGGGGAGTGAATAATACCGAGCTGGAGCTAGAGCTAGAGCTGCCGGAGCGCCGCAAAGTCTCGCCGAGCGTCGTGTGCTCCTCCCTGACTAGCTGCATCTGGCCGTCCGTGCCGATGCCACCGACGACCATGCCCTCGTAAGCGTACGCCGTCGTCTCGCCCGGGGCGAGGCCACCGCTCACCGCGCTCTCGTGAGTGTGCGTGTGCGTGGCGCCGCCCGGGGAAACGGCGCCGGCTACCACGCCCTCGCGAGGGTACACCGTCGTCTCGCCAGGGGCGAGGCCTACGCCTACCGCGCCCGCCTGCGTGTGGCCGTGCGCCGCGCCATCGTGAGGGTCAGCCGCGCCACCGAGGACGTCGCAGGACGTGACACCGGCCGCCGACAGCGCCGTGACGTCGCTAGCGCCGAACGACGGAGCGGTGGCCCCCGAGCTGTACGCCGGCTGCTCGCTCGGTTCCCTCGGGATGGGGACGCCGTACTGGTCGACCGGCCCCACTGGGTTGCCGTACTGGTCGACGCGCGGGTACGGGTACCCGTACTCTCCGCCATGGCCCGCCATTGCTTGCTCTCCCGACTTCATAACTGATCTTATTCACGATTTGGGTCCGTGGCTGCTGCTCTCGCGGAGGATGGGAATTGAGGCGGAATCATCGGCAGCGCACGTATATATATGTACGAGGAGCAGGGGACGGTGGTACAACCAGACGGGACACGTGTGCACGCGTGCCGACACGTATGCATAGGCTACTCGACGAGAGGGTGGCACGTAATCTCCGGGTGTGCCACGTTTCGGCCGATTGGCCGGAGGCGAAGAACGCATCCCAAAGGGATATGTCCCAAACAAAGTTGGTTGCTGCATCATGCATGTTCGAGTACAATGCCCTCAATCGAATCAGATCGTAACCGTATCAACTCGATGGTATTACTGATCGGATCAGTGCCTGAAGTATTATTGACATCGGCAGAGACGTTCTGAAGGACAACAAATTAATACACAGCACGATGTCTGAATGTCTGATGCCTTCGCGTTTATACAGATCACTCGAAGGATAAGCCGTGGACTCTTGTAGATGTACTCTGCTGAGTGGCAGGGGTGGCACAAGATCGTCCTGATCAGAGCGGCGCCGTCTCTTCCGGTGTGCGAGATTCAACACGCAAGCTGTTCTCCCGATGGCAGTATGATTTTGCGCCCTGGTTTAAACATGGAAGACGGGAAAGGAATTCAAATTACTCAATGATCATGATTTTGCAACCTAGCTTTACATGGAAAAGGGGAATGCGTTTCAAATCAGTATGGCGTTTGTGACTAGCTTAGACAAAAGCTGTGAGAGGGTGCAGGACAGAAAATTTGGGGACTAAAATCATATAAATTGAAAAGACACGTTCCTAATCATTGCCAATTCTAGATGTGGCAACTCCAGTTGCCAACCTCACATCCGCATGTTCATGTTTTCTTCTTTTCGAAGGAGCAACAAAATTATGAATTTTGTTCATTTATGAACTTCCTATTAGTTGTCACTGATTTACTTCGATTTGCGATGTATGTAGTATCCCAGCATGAACAATTTTATGCTTCTTTCGATTTTTTTTATGCATGAAAATAATCTTGCTGGAAGCATGGGAGGCCGGGAATTATTATCCAGTTTGTAGCTATCTGTGAACTATCAATTCAGTTAACACCCTTAAAAAAAATTCAGTTCACTAACAGCTAACAAACACTATGGCGAACAGTAAAGATAAAGACCAGGTACCCCCGCGGGTCGCTCCCTAGGGCGACTCTGGGGGCGATCTCCCGCCGCGCCCTCCTCTCGCCGCCGCTGCCGCCGGCCCACGCCGCGGTGGTGGCGGACCCAGCCGCCGAAGGTGGTTGGGGGTGGAGGTCGCCGGGGATCCTCGCCATGGCCGCTAGGGCGGGTCTGATCGGGTCATCGCCTTGCAGCATCCACCGCGGCGCCCCTGGTCGGAGTGGAGGTGGAGATCTTTTCCCGACGGCGCCATGGCTAGAGTGAAGATGCTAGGCTGGCGGGTGGCGGTGGTGGTGATCCCAGATCTCGATCTGGATGTCTCCTAGGCTGCCTCCCCCTCCCCCCAATCTCGATCTTCGATGCGCGTTGGGCTGGTTCCGATGGAGGATCGACCCTGCACTATCGTCTCCTTTCCTCTGCTGGCCTTGCCCTCTGGGTCGCTGGTAGGGTTTGGAGCGGCGGCTTCAGGTTTCCGGCGGGTCGCCTGGGGGCTGCTCGATCGGCATGAATAAAGGTGGTGGTCCTCAGATCTCTCTCGCGCCAAGACGAAGATCTTCCTTATGCATGTCCGTCTGGATGTGGCTGGATGTTGAGTTCCGAAAGGCTCCGAGTGCCCGTGTTTAGAGTTTGCTGGTTTGAGAGGTATTCGGTCGTGCGCACCCATGCTTTTATTCCGACCGTTTAGTTCTGGAGGAAGCGACGCGAAGCTCTGTTCTGTGTTGCCAGCAGATGACATTCTGGTCCATGGTGTAATCAGAGATGGAGAATTTCTTGAAGGCCGGATTGGAGGACTAGCAGCGGAGAATCGAGTCGTGGTGTTATTGAGGGATTTGCTTTGTATTCTGAGTCTCGTAGTATGCAAGTGGGGGCAGCAGTACTCAAAGTCTTACCTTTCAGGGTGAAAATCCAAGGTCTGTCCTTAATTGGTTGTGCCTGGCAATGATCTTGTTAAAGGCATTGTTTTGAGAGCGGGGACTATCTTTAGGAAGAAAACCTAAGATCTCTTGATCGGGCGACCACGACGCTTATGCACTGATCCTCTTGGAGGTGTTGCTTGTGAAGAGCCTGTAGGAGTGTAGGTGCTGTCTTGGTGGTGGTTGTACTGTTGTTGCTAGGACCAGAGTACCGGAGCGGGAATTCTTTTTCTTAGTTTTCTTTTTTGGTTGTGTGTATCCGTACTACCATTAGGTACTACCATTAGGTACTGCGTTGTTGCAAAGGCTGGATGTAATTAGTATCTATCGATATTAATATATTCCCTTTATCAAAAACAAACATAAAAGCCTCTTTGATTTGCACGGTTGTCAAACACAAGAATGAAAAAAAATGCAGAATTAATTGCAACGTCATTCTCGTTCGAATCAAAGAGATTTGAGTGGATGTAATTACATGATTTTGGTTTTTTTGACTGCATCACGGGAAAGACAAACGATTATTTCCAAGCGGTTTGATTGGATGCAAAATTTCCTACGAAATACTAGAGTGCAAAGGAATCCTTAAGGGTTCCTTGGAATTGATGTACAATTAGTGTGAGCACAGGTATTTTTTTACCTCAATGCTAAGGTAAGTACTTCAAGTGGGGTATTAGGAATTTTTTTGAACCAAAGTCCTTCAAATCAAACCACCAATATTGGAAAAATATGAAGGATTCTAGCCATCCAAAATTTCTATGCCAATCGTTTGAAATATAGAGGCCCTCATTTTAGGTTTAGGGCCTCTTTGGTTCATAGCATTTGGAAAACATAAGAACAGAGAAAACACAGGCATAAATTGTCATGGCATGTGAAATGCTATAAGGCACCGAAAACATTAGAATCAATAATAGAACATTTTTGGTTGCAAACCAAAGAGGCCCTAAACCTAAAATGAGTTTGTAGTGTAAGAAAGCAATCCTTATGATTTTTGGAGTTTCATTCCTTTGAACCAAATACCATGGGAAGAATCCCTTTCGATTAGAGTCCTACCAAATTCTTTTGAAATTCCTCCAAATCAAAGAGACCCTTATAATGCAGTCCTAGGAAGGAGTGACACTACATATTCGAGCCGCAATCAATGCAGAAGAAACCTCACTAAGCAAGGATTATATAGTACTAAGTTACCCTAAGAAAGTGCAAAGTTAATATTTCCTCACAGAAAAAACACAACTCCAAACCATGCATAGAAGTCAATGAGGATGAACGTTCTGCGTACTAAGCTAAGTAACACTATCTTCAATAGTTTTGTTTTCGAAATGGGGAAACTATCTTCAATAGTTTGCAGTTTATAACGAGATTTACCAAAATGCGATGCGTACTTGAATCCAGAAGGCAATATGAGAGTCATATACATCAGTTTTTGTTTGTTTAAGAAAGCGTTATGCGCACCAGAGAGATAAAGAAAAGTCCAATGCAATTCAAAGCTGGTAACTTTTGCCTTCACATATTAACTGGAGAAGTAACTAGGTTAAAGTAACTTACTTGGAATATTGTCCCCAGCTTTTTCAATCCTTTTGCTCGCAATGTCAGGACATCCTTGGAGGTATCATTTTCTCTCAAAAACTAGAGAAAAATAAATAAATCACAATAACGTGAAAGATTCCAAGTTTATAAGCATACATGCATGGTACTGTATACGTCAAGGACGAACAGAGGTGGACAGTGCTTACAGCTCGACATACACGCCATAGTGTTGACTCAATATCAACCACGTTAATTTTCCACAAAGAATTGAGCATGGCATCCTTTTTCTCCTCAATACTCTTCAGTGTCTGCTCTTCCTTGCTGTCACCATCCTCAGTCTTTTTCATCCCTTCTTGTAATTGTATCAGAGCAATTGCACCTATAATCAGACTTATCATTGGATTAACTCTTTTTTATAAGAAAGCAAGGAAATAACCAGGGAAAAAGACGTACTAGGATATACCTGCAGCTGCATTAACCTGCGACTTTACGTGGTGGCCCTTGTCTCTTACCCACTCCGCTATGAATGGCACACCCATATACATTCTACTTTTTCCAAGTTCTCTAGCTGCTTGTCGAACATAAATGTAGCCAATCGTGTGAAGCATAGCCTCACCAAAAGCTGAAATATTATTTCGCATGAATGAACCATATGAGAAGCTGAAAGACATCAAAATGAGCATGTATGCAGCAAAACAAGTCGAATGATATTACTACGATTCTACAAAAATGAGGATGATGACGGGGAGATAGTACCAGCTTGAGACAAGCGTCGAGCTTCTGCACCTGCCCAATCACCGAATTCCGTATGTTTTCCGTCAACGTATGGTTGAATTCGATCCTTAAGGCTCAGAAGAAGCTTTTCCTCTCGTTCGGTTTGTAGCACCTGCAATCCAGAGAAGCTAGTAAGGAGCAGGTGTGAAGCATCACTGCGAGGTGCAGATTGCATCAGGTTGGCACCCCAAATCAGATAGCAAGTTTGCTGCAAATAACTAACTACTCCCTCCATTCCTTTTTATTAGGTGTATAAATATTGCCTAGAGTCAAACAATGTAAAGTTTGGCCAAGTTTGACCATTTCGTATCGTAGATATTGATACTTTTTATAACTCTTGGTCAATTTTTACATTATTTATCTTTGACTAAAATTTATACACCTAATTAAATAAATGGAGGGAGTAATATGGATATAGTATACCTTTATTTTCTGTTGAATCCTTGCCTTTGCTTCTGGACTATCTGAATCTTCCTCGTTCTCTACAGAAGCTAAAGATGCTAGTGCAAGCTGACCAACATAGTCTTCAAAAAAGTCGCTCCCAAAAAGCATCCCGAAAACGGTAGTTGGATCAAGCATATTATCCCTGAAATGTCATTATAGGACATTCAGTGACACCTTCAACTAAAATTCTGATACCTGGATAATAAAATGCACATTCAATATGCAAATTGAATCTCAGACTTTCAGAACTTACTGGGGAAGACCTTCCTTTCCATGCTTATCATATGATTCTTTCTTTACAGGATCACTTAGGACTTGATAGGCCTCACCTAATTCCTTGCAAAAGTAACCCAATTTATATCAGTATTTGCAGTGAGCTAGTGACTCTCCAAAGTCTACCAATATAGTGGATGCAGCAGCGAGACATGTTTTTATACTGGATCATTTTTTAAAACTTTGATTTTTCACATAGATGGAATGCACTTTTTTAACAGCAAACGGCTGTTTGCCGGTTCCAGTTGCAAGAATGAAACAACACAGTTTAAAGCATCCTTACAGCCAGGTTAACTGGAATGCGTTGGAACATTAAAAAGTTCAGTTATGACACAAAACAATGTCAGGAACAGAAGATGTAACCAGACTACCAGAATGAACATCTCGTTCATTCTGTTATCTAAAAACCATTATGAGCAAATTGATTCTACAGCCGTAAGTCCATGCAATATGTTTCTCTCTCCATTCCTTAAACAGGAACGGGGCTGGGGGAGGGTCCGGAGCACAATGACGAAATAGATAGAACAGGGGCGAGGAAATGTACTTGAAACTTCCGCGCGGCGCCAGGGTTCCCGGGATTCTTGTCCGGGTGAACCAACTTGGCCTACAGAGACCCAAACGTCGGCAAAACAGCAGTTAAATCAAGACCCATGAGCACGGAGGCCATCATCATTTGATCGGCGAAGGATTACGTACCTTGAGGTAATATGCCTTCTTGATCTCGGCCGCGGAGGCGTCAGTGCTGACCTCCAAGGTGTCGTAGTAGGCGTGGTCCTTCACCATCGCAGCTAGCTCCTCCTGGATCGCAATCGAATGGGAGGGACGGACGGCGTGGTTACCATTAGCAGGATCGATTATCTGGAGAGAGCAGAGAGGTAGGGCTAGATAATCAAGAACCGGGAAGGCCGAGGAAGTGGGCGGTTTTCAGGCGTCCGTAGATTAACGGAGTTCGTTCATGTGTGGCGTGGTCGATGCGGGGAAGCTTCCTGGGTCGGACCCGATCGCTTTCCATGGCAAAAGTTGAGTTCCCGTACTGAGCTATGCGGTGGATGGTCTCCACTTTACCAATCAAGTTGGTGTTGTTCGGCAAAAACAGTATTTACAAAGCTGATCTTCTCGTGAAACTATCGCAAAGATACTCATTACATCTGGTTTTTGCATCGATAAAATATCAATGCACATACTCAGAAAAAAATAGAGAAATAGAAAAAAAACACTGTCGCGGTGATGAAACACTCGCTACACCAGCACTGAAGATAGCACCTACTCCACAAAGAAGTTCTCCCTTCCAAGAAGGCAAATAGTACACAAGCATGTCGTTGTCCATTTAAAGATTTTGAGTTTTCACCCTGAAGAAAATTCAAGTTCACAAACAATGTCTTAAACAAGTTCATTGCCACAAGGCTTCTTCATAGCCAATACACCTCTCCGCTGTTACAAACCTCCGATGGCACCCGCCATGACTTTCTATACCTATGTAATACCATGGAAATCTATATTTAGACATGTAGCAATAACAAACCGATTCTCCACGCCACACCCTCATGAAGCCTCATTGGTGGAAGATAAGGGTGAGCACGACCGAACCGATTCTAATCTGGATATCCAATGGCGTCATGCGCCAAATAGAGGAGACTCCGAGCGGAAGACCGGAACTTGTCGGAGACCAGATCGAACAGGCAGACTTGAAGCAAATCGGCGACTTGGCACTCTAAAATCAGCAGGGCCAACCACCTTATTAGCTCCGTGCAACCCCCAACCGTGTTGTCGTAGCCGACCGTGGATCTAGGCCGGATCCTAGACCCTCAGCCAACCACCTCGACCCACATCAGCCCCATGGAGGCCACCCAAGGATGGTTGCTGGCGCCGCTTGACCAGGGCACCGCCCAAACCATTGCCTGCAGCCACCTACACGGGAGTCACCCAAACATCCCCTGTGAAGTCGTGGGCGCAACCTCCACTCCCTAGCACCTTTGGCGCCGCGGATCGCCGCCACCGCGGCCAACTCCGACGGAATTGATGACAAGGAAGCCACCCATAGGAGTTCTTGGTGGTGGCTAGGGTTCCGCCCGGTGTTGCCCTAGAGAATGACATGGGAGCCAGCACCCGTTCGTTCTTCAAGCTCAAAAAAAATGAGGTGGTTCAACTTAATTGGATTTAAGCGTTTGCTGCTCATCTAACCCTTGGCCAAAAAAAAAAACTCTTTGCAAAACTATTTCAAAATCTGACACTTAGATTCAGCGCCAACGAGACTGAAGCAGAAATTATGCAGATCGGCGAAGAAATTTCACCCAAAATAGGCTCCGTGGGTTCGATGCCAAACCAATTGACGCTGGCCTCACTTTGGCGCCGACCATCCTTGACATCGATCTACACTAATTTGGCTTGCTGACGCGCGAAACCAAGGTTCAGATTTTAAAATATTTTAAGATGAGACATTAGTGTTGGTAGAGATCAGATCTGTAAATAAATACGCAAGAGCAGGCGTCCGGTGGGCGAGGTGGATCGAATGCGCCCATGGTTCTATTGTGTCTGATATTTATACGCTATGCTTTATTGCCTTACATTAGTGGCACATTATGATAGGAAAAAATGCGCTAGTACTGCAGTACACAAAACTTGCCAGTAGTGGCATAGCCACACATGTTTTTGCGCGGACTACAAGCAGGCTCTACTAAAAAATTGCGCACGACGGCAAAAGAAGAATCGGATGTCACACTTGGTACTGGCGAGTGCCACTAGCTTCTACACAGGGGAGACGGAGAGGAGGAACTCCGGCATCAACCTCTGCAGCAATATGCCACACAAGGGGCAAAGTGGAACAGTAGCCGCTGATAAACAAAGCCATTTTTCATCGTAGTTGGCATCCAAAGGGGAAGCTGTCGTGGAAGCGAAGAAGGTCTCCGGTACCAGCTTGTCGACCGTTCCTCCGCAGCATACACAGTACCATGTTGGATCCAGAATGGAGCAGAGGCGCATCGATGTTGTGCATCTCAACAGCTTGTGCCTTTCAGCTGGGGCGGTAGCAAGATCCCCGCCTCCACATAAGGCTACATCAGGTGACTCAAAGTGCACTGTTGCAGAGCAGTAGGGGCAGGTTTCTTCTATGGAATATTCACACACCGAGTCAATCCTGCAAGATCAAAACAATTACGACTTACAAAGACATATGGTACCCAGATTTTGTTTCACTGAATTTGTAAAGAAACCAACGCATGTTTTATATCCTTTCAAGAGAGAAATTGGCTATGGTGAATGATCAATGAATTAAGCACAATCAAACCTGCTCACAAAGTCTTTGATCCTTGATCGGAGATAGTTAAGCTTATTATGCGCTTCTCCACTATTCATAGATGCCCAAGAATCCATCTGGGCAATTCCAACAGGAAACCACCTGTCCTCATTAGAGGCGCCCTTGAGCAAATATGCTATTCGATCCAAGACAGCAGCAAAAGTGAAAGCTACAAGCCTCGCCCGCAGCTCTGTTTCACTGCTCACTAGAAGATTGTTCCAAAAATCAGTCTCCGCCTTGTTACCATTTTCTCCACCAGGAGAATACTGTGCATGATTGCTAAGCATTACTTTCCTATTAATGATATTCAGCAAGTGTAACTTCCTCAAGCTGGCCTTGGACATCATGTCCTTTCTTGAATGATACAACATACTGATAGAACCACACTGTCCATCATCTGAAAACAAACCTAAGACCCATTTATGCATTAAAGCTTCCAGAAAGGTTGGTGTGGATTTCTTGAGCACTTGTAGGGCAGCTATGGTATCCCATAAGGCCAGCTCCGTCTCACCATTCTCATATTTCTTCAATGACCAAAAAATGTTGGATCCCCACCATAGGAAGTTAGTGGCAGATTGTTGAGCACATATAGGAATGCCGTTGACTAGTGGAAGACCAAGGAACTGACCACCAATCCAAATGAACTCAACCACTGCTTTGTGTGTCCTATTGTTTCATCAAAAGATTGTTCAGAAACTTATAATGACAAGCATTCTCTATCATTATCTCCAATGCAATCATTGTATTAAAATTTTGAGATAGGACACCGGTACTTCTCAGTGAGCCTGTAAATAAACTCACCTGGCTTGATACATCTGATCTAAAAGATTAGGATCCAAGCTGTGAACCTGAAGGAGACAATTTTCATCAAGTGCAAAAAACTGTGCAGTTGAGCAACAAATGTATATATGAAGAAGTCTACAGCATACCACTGCAATCATTAGTTGTCCCGGTGCAATTGCAAGTCCAAAACATTGATTGGATACTTCTGATAGCTGCATAAACATTGCATATGCCAATTAGAAAGAAGAAAAACACACACATTTAGAGAAAATGGGGAATCCAAATAGGCTGATTTTTTACATCTGTTGACACATTTAGCTCCTGAAAATTTGTGTGCACAGGAATCTCTTCAAGTTGTTTTTCCCTGAAAATCCAACAGTGCGCAGAATTGTCCTGATGAAGAAGAAATTTTTTAAGTATCAGCATGAAAACAAGGTTTATGATAACAGTGTGCAGCAATGAACAAATCTTCCGCTTTTCAAGATATTAAAAACATATATGCTAAAACTGAGACAACTCCACCAGGTATCTCGGTCAATCAAAGGTACACTCATAAACTTTCAGCCAAGAAATCTCAGGTTGATACTATCAAAAGGTATCGGTATCTCGTTAATCAAATGTAGATTCATAAACTTTCAGCAATTGCAAAACAGAGTTCAATTTGCGGGGATAGTCAGCCAGATATTCAATTTGCTGCTGCTGGTCCGTTGGTGGATATTGTTGAAGTGTATAAGTAGATTGCCTAGCCCTTTCCATCAGTTCGGACGTTTGGTTGTGTTGGCTAGTGCATGAAGCTTGACATGGTATCAGAGCCCAGGGTCTCGAGTTCGAGTCCTGGCTTTCGCAATTTATCCTAAATTGTTGTTGCCCCCTCGGAGTCCACGTATAGGCACATATAGGCCTGTTGAGCCTGCATCTGCCTCTACACGTGTTGACTTGTCTTCCTGAGAGCCTTGGTGTCCACTGATTATGATCTTGCTTAAGTACATGTTAAGGATAGGCTTTATTGAGGCTAGAGTTGGTTGTGTCTCTCGCATTTGTAATAAGCCCGCTCATGAGTTAGTGGCTTTGGGTACCAGCGTAGCTCATGGAGACCATTTGTTCTGGACGACGAGCTACCCTATTTCTGTAACCCGTTTGGTGACCGGCGATATGGCCGTGTCTTAATGGAATACGAGTGTTCCATGTCAAAAAAAAAAAAACAGAGTTCAGATTGATAGTATCAAAAGATATCATCGCCAGCACATGGCCTTTACCATAACCAGGTGACTAGCTTCCTAGCTTTAGAGATTTTCACCATACGACCCATGCTATGATTTCCTTTAAACTCATATCCTCAATTATTTATTTGCTTCAATCATGACCACATGACTTCAATGAGTTCAAACCAGGACACCAATTTCTTTTGAATTTAATAAAAGAAAAATATGTCAATATAATACCTTTTGATACTATCAATACCGTGCATTGCTACGGCCCATATTTTTTCTCGCAATATGTCAATACAATACATGCAGAAATTCACGTGTATGGATATTCTAAAAACTCATAAGTTCAACCTCATTTGAAGTTTATATCGACAACCAATATGATTGACATTATTTTTTGACTAATTTCTACTCCTCGATGCTCTTTAGATATATTGTGTTCTATTTTATTTTCATGATGTTTTAGCAAGTCTACCAACAAATTCTTCCGCGCCTTGTAGCCATCCTGCGCAACAATACTTGTCATTCTTGGTGGAGAGGATTGCTTGAGACGTCGTGTATCCCAGACTGGCCATGTTGTGGCCTAGGGCACAAAACACGTGGTTGATCAGCTTCTCTATATCGGTGACCTTGCATGTCGAAGGCACACAAACACCTTTAGGGAGCCAGATGTTCCCTTCATTAGTTTTCTCAATGCCATTGCCTACTGTCAATAGGAATTCCATTTGTAGTTATGCGCCCTCATGCTCGTGACAAGCCTTAGTTGGCACATGGCACTCTAGAGATACTCCGAAGGATCACGTTGATAATCTGACAATGTGACCATTTCCTGACTACCAGAAGCAACTGTGAAGTCTCCACCAAAACACGACAGTCTCCCCCAAAGGCCGCTCCTGTCGGCCCATGATGTCACACATGGTGTTGTCTAGTGGCTCAAACATGAACACACAACAAACATCAACCAACAAACATCCACGGAATATATCAAAACCAATGGTTTAAGATAAGCAAATGGGCCTAAAAAGCAAGGTTCAAATTGTGAAAACCAAACGATCTGGTATTGCCATACTACAATAAGTTGGTATGGCCAATACATTAACACAATGACGATAAAATGAACAGGCAAATGGTTGTAGATCTAATCACATGTTGAAGAGCCCATGTAGGCTTGCGGCTTAGCGCTGATGGTCCCGCGCGGATGGGATCGTGTGTTACCTGCGTGAGTATCCTCCTCAAAAACGATATGAAACTCCTCTCCATTTTAGGCATAAAAGCAATGAGCTTCTCTGGATCTCTCGACTTCATTTCCTGGTCCACTTGCTAGGTTCTCATTAGGCACCATTGCCTTCCTCAGGAGCACGATTCAGTTTCTCTCCCAAGCACTTTGTCATCCATCTCACATAGCTCCATGGTCAACTCCGTGTTGCCCTCTTCAGGTTCTCTACGGTAACACTTGAAGTCTCATTCATTTTCATCTCAGCGGCAAGATTATCATCTAAGTTGAGTATGTGGTACTCCAAGTCGTCCATCCGAATAGCCCTCCAATCCATCCCTACACGATCTCCACTAGTATATTTGGCTATCAAATCTTGAAAGCACCTCTCAAAATATTGATGGGATACTTTCGAGAGTTCACTGTAATGGCAACCCCCAAGGAAGGTGATAACAGCATTTTCGGTGACCAACTGGCGGCCTTGACAACTTTGCACCCGGAGATCATCGTTGGATCATTGAGGAAAATCTGAGGTGACGACGTGTCAACGACAGAGACACATGACATAGTCTTCTACCGGGATACCCCTAACTGGGTACTGGCATAGAGATGGCTATGCATGATGCACGTACCGCTAGGAGATACCCTATTATTCGTTTGCGAGGTGCTTTGAGGATTGGACAGCCAACAAGAACTGGTGGAGATCATGTAGGGGTGGATTGGAGAGTTATCAGATGGATGACTTGGAGTGCCACATAGTCAACTTAGATGATAATATTGAATCTGAAATGAGAACGAACAAGACTTTGAGTGTTACCGTAGAAAATTGAAGAGGGTAACACAAAGTTGACCATGGAGCTATGTGACATGGATGACAAAGTGCTTGCAAGAGATACTGAATCACACACTTGAGTAAGACAATGGTGCCTAAGGAGATCCCATCAAGTGGACCAGGAATGAAGGAGGAAGATCGAGATGAGCTCATTGCTTTTATGTTTAATAATGAAGAGGATTTTCTGATCGTTTCTGAGGAGGATACTCCTAAAGGAAACACGCAATCCCATCCACGCAGGACCGTCAGCACCAGAGCCAACCGTGGGCTCTTCAATATGTGATTAGATCGACCACCATTTGCACGTCCATTAGATAACACCATCATGTTAGTGTATTGGCCAAAGCAACCTAATGTAGTATGGAAAATACTAGAGCGTTTGCTTTTCACAATTTGAGCCTTCTTAGTCACATTTTCTTATCTTAAACTATTTTTTTGATATATTCAATGGATGGTTGTTCTGTGTTCATGTTAGACAGACGTTCATGTTTGAGACAATAGAAAACAGAATGTGCTACATCCGAGGCTGACGGGAACGGCCTTCCGGGAAAGATTGTCATGTTTGGTGCGGACTTTAGGCAGGTGCTTCCGGTAGTCAGGAAAGGGTCACGCGGTCAAATAACTGACGCAACCCTGCAGAGTCCGTAATTCTTGAGTGGCATGCGCCAGCTAAAGCTCGTCACCAACATGAAGGCGCATAACGACCGATGGTCCGCCGAATACCTAATGAGGGTAGGCAATGACACCAAAGAAACTGATGAGGAAGGCAACATCTGGCTCCCCATAGAAATTTGTGTGCCTTCAACAGGCGAGGTGGCCGATATAGAGAAGCTGGTCGACCCTATGTTTCCTGCCCTGTACCACAACATGGCCAATCCGGTTATATGATGTCTCGAACAATCCTTTCTACCAACAATGACAAGTATTGTTGTGCGGGACGGTTACTAACTGTGGAAGAATTTTTTGGTAAATTTGTTCGAATATCATGAAAACGAAGCAGTAGAAAATATCCATAACATTGTACGACAGTATCTAAGGAGTAACAAGGAGTATATATTATAGTTAATAAAAGAATAAATAATCAACTGCTTATTTCATATTCAAATGATGTTAATTATATCGATTATTGAAATATAATTCAAACGAGGTAGAATCTTATGGGTTTTTAGAATATCATGTGCCCCTGTTTTCATACACGTGAATTTTTGCATGTATTGTATTGCCATATTGCGAGAAAAAAAATAGGGGCCGTAGCAATGCGGCATTCAACTAGCGCTTTGGATCAAATAAGCTAATAGAAACTTCAAACTTGCGCTTTGGATTAAATTGAACTTAGTGGAAGATGTGGGATCTGATTGAAGAAATCTAAAAATTGTGGTCTTTATGAAAATATAGACACAAAATGTAAGATCAGACGTGAAAATCACCCATTTCTGCTGTTACATGCAGTCAACTAGTGAGGCTATGCAAACACAGAATCGCTGCTAGACTCTGATTTAGTACAACGGAGGGAGTATTACTGTAATATAACATAAAGATCTTTGTTAGATCAACTAAATTTATTTTGTATAGCTCTTTCCAGTATGTAATCAGCAACATCAACTAGTCAAAATGCAAAGCTACACACTATGCGTACATTTACTTAGCAGAACAAACATATTTTGCTTGAAGGTAGACAAGCTAATATAAATATTTCATGATAAACCTGTAGCCTAAATAGTCCTTATCAGGAAAACTGACCTGGCTGCAGCTGTATAAACATTGACCATCCCAACTCCACGATAAACCTGTCACCTGAGGCAATGTTAGACATTTAGTTTTCTTTTACTGAGGAGAATAGATACTCAAATGCAATGAAACTTTACCACTAGATCATGTGCATGACAAGCACTTGTATTCTCGATCTGGTTTCTACATGGATCCCACGTCCATGTTTCCAGTGACCCAGACACTCTTCCTATTGCCAAATTAAAATTAACCCCATGTTGAGGCTGAGCTGGTACGGATAATGAAATTGACGAGACTGGAGCTGACGAGTCAGTGGTGACCTGACCAGTAGAGCATTTAGACTTGAATAACACATTAAAGTCAAAAGACTTGCATGCACATATTCATTGAATGTTTCACCAACTGCTAGTGTCAAATATCAACTGTGTGCGTAAGTAAAAAATATAAAGAACATAAAACAAGGCAACACTTATATACCTCGGTCAATAATGAAAATGGCATTGTACATTGATTTGATCCTTCGGTATTACCTGACCATATCTTCACACTGAAAATATATAATTCTACACGATGAGAAATAAGAGGTTTGCTGTGAACTATCACTGAATCAAAAAGTGATAAAATAATTAGAATATATTTCCAAAACTCGTTTTGGAATTGGATACAGGCTCCAATATGCAACTTTGACGGTAATTTTGTTCACATCAATATGCTAATAAAAATATTGATAATTGTGATATTACGGATATATTTTCAACAAAAATAACAAAGACTTTTGTCCCCATCAAGTTGGGGTAGGCTAGATATGAAACCCAACAGAGACACATGGAAACCAAAAAATGAATGAGAGAAGAAATAAGCAAAGTACAAGAGAGTAAATTAAGAGTACGACAAAAACATTGCTGATTTCCATGCCTATCAAGAGCCAAATCTCTAGGTACTTTCCAATCCTTCAAGTCCCTTTTTTGCTGCCTCCTCCCATGTCAAATTTGTGCTTCTGGAGGCCTCCATTGGATATGCCCAACCACCTTTGTCGGTTTGAACAAGCTTCTTTTCAATTGGTGCCACCCCTAACCTATCACGTATTACCTTGTTCCTAATTTGGCCCTTTCTTATGTCCACAGTACAATAGCATGCACATATCTGTGACACTCATTTGTGGATGTGTTTTCTTTAGTGGGCCAAAATTCCACTCCATATAGCATCACATGTCTGATTGCCTCATGTAGAATTTCTTTTTTGGCTTTAGTGAGACATTCTTTTAACAGGGATGCCAGATGCTTTGCCACCACTTCCTCCAACCTGCTTTCATCCTATGACAAACATCATCATCGATACAACCATTGTTTGCAGCATTGATCCTAAGTATCAGCCGCTTAGGCACTATTTGTCCTTCTAGACTAACATTTCCCTCTTTGCACCCAACACAACTAAAATCACACCTCATATACTCGGTTTTGGTCCTACTAAGTCTAAACTTTCTGGGTTCCAAAGTCTGTCTCCATAGCTCTATTTTCCTATTGACACCTCCCTAGTTTCATCTACTAGCACCACATCATTAGCAAAGAGCATACCAAGAAATATCTTTCCTTCTGTCGCCTCATCCATCACTAAGGCAAAAGTACAAGGGCTCAAGGATGACCCTTGATGTAGTCCTATCGTAATTGGAAAAGCAACATGCTCACTACCACCTGCACGAACACTTGCCACAACATTATCAACATATCTTTGATGAGGGTAATGTACTATGTTGCGACATTTATATTTCTACAACGCTCACCACATGACCGTCCTAGGTATCTTGTCATATGCCATGTTAAGGATATGCAAAATAGGTATACCCACAACATAGTTTCATACCGGGCATAGGTATACCCACAACATGTGGTGGTCAAGCGCATAGCATGATCGGGCGGCCTAGTTGCCGATAGGCATTGAAGGAAGTCCAGCTAGGATAATGGAAGGTGGCATGCCACCGCCTTAGTTGGACGCTGACGCCTTGGAGAACAAGACTTGGCATATGTATTAGTCTAGGACTCTCTGGCTTGGACTCTCCTGTAACCCTACGTTTGTAACCGTACGACTGTGTTACTATATAAGCCGGCCTATGAGAGCCCTTAGGGCATATCGCATTACTCATAATTGTACCGTCCACTTGTTGCCCGATTTGTAGCTGGAAGTAGGATCTCGCCGCCCCCTCATGGCTTACTCGTCCACAACGCAATGACATGCCTTCTCCACGTCGATGTGAACCACATGCAGGTCCTTCTGCTCCCTATATATCACCATACGCTAGTGAATGATGAAAATCAGATTTGTAGTCGATCTTCAAGGCATAAAACCAATTTGGTTTTTACTGAAATACGTCACTCTTCTCAAGCTTCATAATATAGCTCCTAAGATTAATTCCTTAGTGATTATTAAAGTTTTGACTGTCTCCTTTATTCTTGAAGATAGGAACTAATGAATTGTTCCTTCACTCTTGAGGCATCTTATTTGAGCTAAAAATGTGGTTGAATAGCTACTTAGCCATACTAATGCCACATTTCCAAGGCCAAGGGCCTTCCCTCCTTTCATCCTTTTTAGGGCCTCCTTAACCTCAAGCTCTTGGATCGTCCACATGAAACACTTGAGAGATCAAAGGAGTCCTCTAGCTCGGGCATAGTGCTTACATTTCCATTATTGAACAACCCGTCAAAGTAATCTCTCCCTTTTCTCTTGATTTCTTCATATTTCACGAGAGGTCGATTTGCCTTGACCTTGATGCCTTCAACTTGGTAAATTTATTTTTCATTCATTAAGAAATCTAATAAATATTAGTTTTGCATAACAAAACTATTTTTTTTATATAATATGAGTCAAAATCAGGGAAGTGTGATTGAACTACATATAACTATGATGTCATATATTTATGAACAGAGGTAGTAAAATATTTAGTTGGTGCTGAAATGACTAGGAAATGTGATACGAGTTCATTTTCATCAATGATTCGTTTTCACATGGTCGAGAGTGCTTCTAAAGCTGTTTTTATATACAAAAAGCTTCATTTAAGGCAAAAGCATGAAAATGCATGTCTCATGCTTAACTAGGGACTTGTTTTAAAGCACTGCAACTAACCCAAATATCATGTTTAAGCTTCATTGTTGATTAAACACAGTACTATTTTGCCATTTAATGAATTACATGGAGCTAAGTCAAAAAAACATATCAGGTAGACATTAGGGGCAAAGAGGGAAAAGAATTAGTGTGATTGAGTTTACCTTCCATCTGAACACCCAGTTGCTAAAAGTAGCGACGACTTTGAAAACTCTGCATAGGAAACTTCCCAACTGATGGCACTTACCCATGAGTTATGAGCTTTGAGAACACCGACGAGTA
The DNA here is from genome assembly GCA_030979885.1 of Lolium multiflorum. Classification (NCBI taxonomy): domain Eukaryota; kingdom Viridiplantae; phylum Streptophyta; class Magnoliopsida; order Poales; family Poaceae; genus Lolium; species Lolium multiflorum. The sequence continues at coordinate 235,876,128 of CM061749.1, read as the reverse complement.
TTGGATCTCTCATGACCATGCAAACATCTATTGTGTAATACTCAGGCTTGCATATTTTCCAAAATGAAACATCCCCAGACTTGGAGCCAACAGCAAGAATGCACCAATTGCTCAACAAACAAGAAGTAGCATCTCCTGATGGCACAACCGGAGACCATGCAACTACCAGAGAAGACAAAATTGCATTTCGACGTGCATACTGTTTTGCAGTGATAATAGGGAGACATATGTTCTCTACGTTACAAGGGAATGCTGCTTTGATATCTTGTGAGCCACCTAGCCCATTTACAACAATTTCATGTCCAGGTTTGACAATCTGGTAACACAATGGTAAAACAAAATAGGGTATCAAAGAGATGTTTGGGATGCTTCATAAATCATAATAGATAAAATAGGAAGCCAAACATATAGGCTATGAAACATTGTGATTTCAGGATAACTAGTTGTTTATTTGCTAACTGCTAATAAAAAGGATTGTTTGACTATTATGACTAAAAAATTAATCAATTTTAACCAAAAGTTCAGCCTGCTGAGAAGAGTCAATCTATACATGTGAACATGCGAAGTCCATACCTTTTTCATAGATATCTTCTTTGGCTTGGAGCATGGATTGAGAAAGAAATCTGCATCCTTTGAGGCATCTAAATGACTTTCATCCTCATCATAAACATAGGTTTCAAATCTACAAACAAACAAGATACACCAAAATAAATTCAGGTACATATAACACTGCTGGCTCTTGAAAGGAAATAAAAGAAATAAGCCTAATAATAGGAACAGAGGGGGAAAATAGAAGGAGCTGCTTGGTTCATGCCATACACAACTATCAAACCCTACTCATGTTTGACGATATTGGCAGTATATTTGATATCAAATTCTTGGCCAAGGTTTTGGTCAAACATTTGCTACAAAAGGAACTAAGAGCAATAATGAAAGCGGTAACCTATCGTTACAAATCAAACATATGCCAACTTTGATCAAAGCAACAAAAACTTGCTAATTAACTAGATGGAGCAATAATGAAAGCGGTAACCTATCGTTACAAATCAAACATATGCCAACTTTGATCAAAGCAACAAAAACTTGCTAATTAACTAGATGTTGCCATCTATGAGCTTGGAACCAAACAACACCAAAGTAACTTTCATGCTAATGGGTGGAAAAGACTCGCATATCAACTGTTGGCACTCTATATAATAGCTAAAACGAATAGGATTTATATAACATGTCTACCTGTAGGTTTTGGGGGAATTTTTTTGGATGGGCTGGTTCCTTGGACCTCCGCACCCTCTTATACTCCCTCCGTTCCTATATATAAGCCATATAGGTTTTTGAGAAAAAGTCCAGAATATAAGGTGTATTGCAATGCACCACTTGTATGGACAATATTTTTAGAAATTTGATTACGTTTTCTTATCTTATGCAAAGTTTTCTATTTGCTGATGTTAATTGCCTAGGGTTAGTCCCGCAAAAACATGGTGTAATTTTTCCGAAATTTGCATTCTTTAATTTCCGTGCCAGAAACTATATGGTCATATCTAGAAACAGAAGGAGTATATATATCTAGAAACGGAGGGAGTATATAGCTCAAGTTAGTCTTACATCTTCATTCATACAACAACAACAAAGCCTTTATTCCCAAACAAGTTGGGGTAGGCTAGAGGTGAAACCCATAAGATCTCGTAACCAACTCATGGTTCTGGCACATGGATAGCAAGCTTCCACGCGGCTCTTTACATGGCTAGTTCTTTGGTGATACTCTAGTCCTTTCGATCCCTCTTTACAGACTCCTCTCATGTTAAGTTTGGTCTACCCCGTCCTCTCTTGACATTATCAGCACGCTTTAGCCGTCCACTATGCACCGGAGCTTCTAGAGGCCTGTGCTGAATATGCCCAAATCATCTTAGACGATGTTGGACAAGCTTCTATGCAATCGGTGCTACCCCAACTATATCTCGTATATCACCATTCCGGACTCGGTCCTTCCTCATGTGGCCACACATCCATCTCAACATGCGCATCTCCGCCACACCTAATTGTTGAACATGTCGCCTTTTAGAACTTGCCTATAGAACTTGCCTTTTAACTTTTGTGAAACTCTCTTATCACAAAGAATGCCAAAAGCTTGGCGCCACTTCATCCATCCGGCTTTGATCCGGTGGTTCACATCTTCATCAATATCCCTATCCTTCTGCAGGATTGACCCGAAGTATCGAAAGGTGTCCTTCTCAGGCACCACCTGCCCATCCAGGCTAACCTCCTCCTCCTCGTGCCTAGTAGTACTAAAACCGCACATCATGTACTTGGTTTTAGTTCTACTAAGTCTAAAACCTTTCGATTCCAAGGTTTGTCTCCATAGTTCTAACGTCCTATTGACCCCCGTTCAACTATCATCGATTAGGACCACATTATCCGCAAAGAGCATACACCATGGGATATCTCCTCGTATATCCCTTGTGACCTCATCCATCACCAAATAAAATAGATAAGGGCTCAAAGCTGACCCATTGTGTAGTCTTATTTAATCGGGAAGTCATCGGTATCGCCATCTCTTGTTCGAACACTTGTCACAACATTATTGTACATGTCCTTGATAAGGGTAATGTACTTTGTTGGGACTTTGTGCTTCTCCAAGGCCCGCCACATGACGTGTCGCGGTATCTTATCGTAGGCCTTCTCCAAGTCTATGCACACCATATGCATGTCCTTCTTTTGCTCCCTGTATCTCTCCATGAGTTGTCGTACCAAGAAGATGGCTTCCATGGTCGACCTCCCAGGCATGAAACAAAACTGATTTTTGGTCACGCTTGTCATTCGTCTCTTAAACCGTGCTCAATGACTCCCATATCTTCATCGGCTCATAAGCTTAATTCCACAGTAGTTAGTACAACTCTAAACATCCCCTTTGTTCTTGAAGATTGGTACTAATATACAGCGTCTCCATTCTTTTGGCATCTTGTTTGTCCGAAAAATGGAGTTGAAGAGCTTAGTTAGCCATACTATCGCTATGTCTCCGAGGCCTCTCCACACCTCAATGGGGATACAATCAGGGCCCATTGCGTTGCCTCCCTTCATCCTTCTCAACGTCTCCTTGACCTCAGACTCTTGGATTCGCCGCACAAAACGCCTCCTGGTATCATCAAAGGAGTTGTCCAGTTCAATGGTAAAGCTCTCGGTCTCCCCATTGAACAGCTCGTCAAAGTACTCCCGCCATCTATGCTTAATCTCCTAGTCCTTCACCAAGAGTTGGTCTGTTTTGTCCTTGATGCATTTGACTTGGTCAACATCCCTCGTCTTCCTCTCTCGGATCTTGGCCATCCTATAGATGTCCTTTTCGTCTTCCTTCGTGCCTAACTGCTGGTAGAGGTCCTCATACGCCTGACCCCTTGCTTCACTCACAGCTCGCTTTGCGGCCTTCTTTGCCATCTTGTACTTCTCCATGTTGTGCGTCTGAAACAATCTTTCTTCTCCTTAATAGCCTTCTGGACATCAGTGTTCCAGCACCAGGTATCCCTAACTTCGCTTCTACTTCCCCTGGACACTCCAAACTCCTCCGAAGCCACCTTACGAATACAGGTCGCCATCTTCATCCACATGTTGTCCGCATCACCTCCTTCCTCCCAAGGGTCCTCCTTAATGACCATCTCCTTGAACGTCTGAGTTGCCTCCCCCTTGAGCTTCCACCACTTTGTTTCTAGCGACTTTCGCACGTTTATCCCGCTGCACACGGAGTCGAAAGCGGAAGTCAGCCACCACAAGCTTATGCTGATGGACAACACTCTCTCCAGGTATCACCTTACAATCTAGGCAATCTGTCTTCTCTCCTTGAGAGGATAAAGTCAATCTGGCTACTGTGGTGGCCACTACTAAAAGTCACTAGATGTGATTCTCTCTTTTTAAAGAGGGTGTTAGCTATGATCATGTCGTACGCTAAAGCAAAGCTTAAGACATCTTCCTCTCTTGATTCCTGATGCCATAGCCAAAGCCCCCATGCATCCCTTCAAAACTTATGTTAGATGTACCCACGTGGCCATTAAGGTCTCCTAATATGAAGAGCTTTTCTCCACTAGGTACACTCATAACCAAGTCCTCTAGGCCTTCCCGGAACTCCCTCTTGGTGTTCTCATTGTGGCCTATTTGCGGGGCATAAGCGCTAATTACATCTTCACTCATACACTAGAATAATCTAGACTATGCTTATACACTTCCTAGTACTCCCTGGAATATTCTAGACTCTCCTAGGACACTATTAGGGCATGTTTGGTTCCTAGCCACAATTTTCCAAGCCAAAATTTGGCAACCATAGTTTATTTAGCATGTGTTTGGTTTTTGCCATACTTTGGTTTGCCACACTTTATTGCATGTATGGCCCATTTATCATAGACTCACTTTTTTGCCAAGTTTTGTCAAAGTTTGGCTTCAATATTTTAAGCCACAATTTTGCGGCTAGCCACACTTTTGTGGCTAACCACACTTTGGCTTGGCAAAATGTGGCTAGAAACCAAACAGGCCCTTACTAATCTACTATACTGAAACAATCTCCAACCCCCTAGAGTACGCTAGACTCTACTAGAGTACTACTACTACACTAACTCGTACTCCAACACTCCCCCTCAAGATGGGCATGGGTTAACCATCATGGCCATCTTGCTACAACTCCATGACTCTCGCTACCATCACTATGCATCTAGATTAGAGGCACACAATGATGCATCTGAGCATTTTACTATAGCTCTTGCTCCATTGGTTGTTAAGCGCCCATTCAACTCCGACCATCCAAGTTCCGCCTCACGCGAGGCATAAACATCACTATGCATCAACTCTGCATCAATCTAGCTCCAACCCCACTTGCGTTGGGCCATCGTTGCCTCTCCAACCATGCGCAGAGAATCACGACTGCCTCACCTCAACAACAGGTCCTGCAGAGCCACAACCGCCTCATCTCACCGGTCAGCTATCCACACTCTCCTGACCTTCACATGTCTTCCATCTCTCTGACACAACAACAGCTCCTACAGAGCCCACAGCCGCCTCACCTCACCGGTCACCGCCTCATCTCACCGGTCAGCTATCCACACTCTCCTGACCTTCACATGTCTTCCATCTCTCGCTCCTACAGAGCCCACAGCCGCCTCACCTCACCGGTCATCTATCCCCACTCTCCTGACTTTCCCATGTCTTCCACCTCTCCAACACAGCTGCCTCACCTCAACAACAGCTCTTACCGAGCCACAAACACCTCACCTCACCGGTCAGCTATCCACAATATCCACAATCCCACATGTCTTCCACCTCTCCAACACAGCTGCGTCACCTCAACAACAGCTCTTACCGAGCCACAAACACCTCACCTCACTGGTCAGCTATCCACAATATCCACAATCCCACATGTCTTCCACCTCTCCAACACGGTCACAACCTTGACCTCTACCTCCATCTCCATTAAACACACCAGCCATCTTGGCCTCAACCATCTTCGCCTCGGTCATCACAGCCTCTACCAGCCCTTTCGTCAACCCTTGGACAACTCCAGCAACACAATCTCTGCTATCACCCTCAAGCTCCTTGCTTGGCATCTATATTTCCACACCTCCACCAACAACTACTCTTCAAGCTCCACCACACTTTTGATCGGTTTCACCAAAACATGCAAACCATTGTTCTCCCCCTAAAACAAAGTCCAAGCAGCAGGAGCAGGCTGCTCTTCTCCTTTGTCTCCAGCACAACAAACCAACATCACAAAAACCATGTGATACAAGTTTAGACTCCACTTCTTCCTCTCCCCCTTTGATCCTCTCATTTCCTCTGCTGCTTTCCACAATTCTCAACTTGCAGGACATCTTACCTCTCAATCACATCCATTCCATTCTCTCCTCTTCTCCTAGAAGCAAGCTCTGATCCCTTCGCTCCTCCATCGCAGCCAACCCAAAACAGCTCCAGCAGCTGCTCCCTCCTGGACTCCTCTTGTCTCTGCTGCAACACAACACCTACAACTTCCTCCTCCTGAAACCGAATCTTGCCCGGCAACGCCAAAGCAACTACCTGCTGGGAGCACTCCAGTGTACCTTCACTTTTTACCTCAGGCTTCTACAACCCATATCCACAGCCTACCTCTCTTTTTCCCCTTCACCACCACAGCCCAGCACCGCTCCAGCCATTACCACTACAACACGGACGCCCAACTCCTTCACAACCGCCTGCATTTCCTCTTCATCCACCCATCTCTGACCAGATCAGAGGTGATCCTACACCTCCACTTTCTCTTGGCCCCCAAACTTATTCTCCTCCTCTCCGCACCTCAATTGCACCATTATAACTAGCTTCCGAAGCAACACCAGTGCAGAGCAGCAACCAAGCCTCACATGACGCACCTGAAACATGAGGTGGCTACCGCCCACACAAAGCAACAGGGTGCGGCCTCCCGCCACGTAGGTGACTATACAATGTGCCCGGTGTTCTTGAAGACACTAGCTGGACTGGGTGCTGCAGTGGTGGAATGGTGGTGTCTTGGGTTAGGACTAGGAGGAGGAGCCTAACTCTGATACCATGTAGATTTGATGGGCTGGTCCCTTGGACCTCCACACCCTCTTATATATAGCTCAAGTTAGTCTTACATCTTCACTCATACACTAGAATAATCTAGACACTACTATACTAACACTTTCTAGAATACTCAAAACTATGCTTATACACTTCATAGCACTCCCCTAGAATATTCTAGACTCTCCTAGGACACTATTACTAATCTACTACACTGAAACAGTCTCCAACCCCTAAAGTACACTAGACTCTACTAGAGGGACTACTACATTAACTCATACTCCAACACTACCTTAGCTTGACTTACCTTATTTTTCTCTTTAACCCGTAAGTACTATGTATAAGTCAACAGCGATAGCAGAAATTGATAGTGCAACAGCCTCCACACCGAGAAGGATATCAACGGTCGGGACTGTTAGCGCTGCTTTAGGACACACCACAGGGGATATATGTTTATATTAATCACACTAAAATCACATAGATAACTCATTCCAGTAGGGGTAAAAGTTGAGTTATCCTTCTCAAATGTACCACACTTGCAACTTGCAAGAATTCTTAGATCTCTGTCAGTCTAATTCATTGAATATGGATGGAAAGATGAGGAAAGACGAACTAGCAAATGGTGGTCCTGTTACTGCAATTTACGAATAACTTTTCATTGGAGAATTCTCACTATAAGTTGGGCTTGATTCAGAAAGCAACTGCAAAATATCTTCAATATATATAATCTCTCGCATGATCGGATCCAAGTCAGTGAAAACTGCTGAACACAAAATTTTCTTTGGAGGGACTGTCGGTGTGTGTTGTACAATTGTGTTTGCAAGAAAAAAAAATACAATGTGCTTTCCATTGATTGAACAAACACTTTGGACCATCTTATTATTTCAAAACTTGATGCTGCTTTTTTTACAGCATAGCCTTGAATCTTGATACTGTGAAAAGGCTTGATAATTTAAAAAGGAAAGCATCATTCACCTTGCTGGTTTCCTTTTCCTCCGTCCAAGATCGCTGCAAGTAGGTTCTTGCAGTTGACCAGTACATCCTATTTCCTGTGCGTTCTTACTATTTGCCTTTTCCTAATATATGAGAGGAAACATTTAACAACAAAACTCTGAGATAATTAACTGAGGGAGCTTACCTGAGGAACTGAATCAGGACTATCATCCTCTCCAAAGTTTATACTTCTGTAATAGTCAAAAAGTAACTTAGATACATCCGTGACCTAGAGCAATAAAATAGAAGTTCATGAGCATAGCAGTATATGTGACCTAGAGCAATAAAATAGAAGTTCATGAGCATAGCAGTATATGAGACCTAGACCATCTCCATATGAACAAAAGTAATGCAATGAAAACAGAAAGGTTAACTTCTGCCAAGAGCAGACCTGCAAGGAAATTGATAGAAAGCAGAACAAAGTTTTTTAAATGACAGATCAAAACTGCAATGTCCAAGTTTACTTTTAACAGTCATTGGGAAAGTGTCACCATATAAATGGAAGTTACATTTTCCTAGGTGAACATATGAGCTCTGGCGAATCGATGATAAATAAGTTGGGACGTGTCTATTAGGTGCTATTATTCAAGAAAACGCTAAGCTTGTGTCTCGATGTATTCAAAAGGTGGAAATAGTTATAAAACCCCAGGAAGGGAGCAGTACAATGCATCGTAGAGCATTAAGGATTAATGGACATCCCGTTCTCCACGCGAACACTCAAGCCATAGGATGCTGGTACGGGCCCAAAGCTTGGTTTCTTCCTTGATCAGCCCGAGTAGCGTAGCAGCACGAGCATGGGCACCATTAAAGGTGCAGTTGCTGTGGTTCTTCCACAGCATCCACGAGGTGAGAAGGATCATCGAGGCCTCGCCTTTGCGAAGATCCTTTGGTGTGCGGGCCATGGCAGAAAGCTAGAAGTCGACTAGGAGCTCGCCGAGGCAAGGTGTGCGGAAGGGGAGCTTAATTTGGTTGCATTTGTTTATAATATTAGATAACTGTGTTTTCTTATTGACTGAGAAGTACATGTTCTTCGCCGCCACCTTCATGTGTGTCGGGAGCCAAACGAAGTTCCTCTTCTGGAAAGACGGATGCCTCGATGACCAAGCCGCTTGCGAGATTGCGTCAGAGATATATGCACGTGTGCCTAAGCGACTCAGGAAACAGAGGATTCTGGCACGGCTATACAGAACCATTCTTGGGTCCTCGACATCTGTGGGTTGCTTACCTTGAATGAGCTCAACTGGCTGCTGCAGCTCTCGTGCATCGTGTCCCATGTCCAATTCAGTGAACAAGCTGATCGTATCATTTGGCTTTGGACAGAGAACGGCAACCGCGCAGCTCAACCTTCCTAAAGAGTTTCCTTCAAGGGTTCTACCAGATCCAGGTACAGAGCTGGGAAGCTTACCTGGAGTTCCTAGGCACCGCGCAAGCTCAGAGTTTTCTTCTGGCTTGCTGCTCTCAACAGGTCCTAGACTGCAAGAACATGAAGGTGGCCGGCTTCTATTAGGTGCTATAAGCAAACACAATTCTCTAATATTATATATACTAATATAATCAAAAGCAAGTGGATCATAGTGAATATTCTGGTGAATATTTATCATCATGAATCAACATAATGTTCATGATAACGTTCAACATATATCTAAACAATGTTCTCCCCCGATGTTTTGACCATATCTCCTAAAATTATGGGTATGTTTGCTTCACATACGTTGACTTTTTATGTCAGCAGTTGTACTAGCACCTGGTTCCATATGTCCATTAACCAATGTTCAGTGTAGGTTAGTCCTCGTGACACATGGTCCTGCTACTTTGCCAATTACCAAACCGCATATATAATATAAAAAAAAATCATAGAGAAGTATGCATTGTTAAAAAGGGAGTAGATGTAAGGTTGTAACCTCTTTAGATTTCTTGGAAGTCAAACTGATATTATACGATGCCAGCAAAAACAACATCCTACCTAGGACATGTCGCTTGTTGAGCAAGGTTAGGGTGTAATGAAATCCTTTCTAGTTTTCAAAATAGTTCTGATTTGTTTTTTCTTCCACAAATCCAATAACAGAACGGGTTCAAGTAAAGTGAATGTTTTGACATCTTGGTTGATCACGTAGAGAATGTAGAAGCGAACGGAACAACACGGCAATAATTAGGCTTAAACAGACATGGGAACCAACTTGCATGTTGAGACATCGAAGCCCATCTCAGCCCAGCACTCAAACAATTGTGCGAGGATGTGCCACTGTATATCAATGGGTATAAGAGAAACTTTAGGTCTCTCACAGAAATGTTCAGCATTGTATGAGTTGCAACTAAAGATTATTAGAACTATGAAATCAGTGATATGTCATTGTCGTCTAAGATGAAAAAAAGGGCAGCCCGGTGCATGAGCTCCGCTTTGCGTGGGGTCCGGGGAGGGGTCAGACCACATTGGGTCATTGTACGCAGCCTTTCCTTGCAATTTTTGCAAGAGGCTGATTCCACGACTTGAACCCGTGACCTCCTGGTCACAAGGCAGCAGCTTTTACCACTCGTCTAAGATGAAAGCAAAAAAAAATTATATCCATTAAATTATAGCCATCATGAGAACAATTATATGTGACTGTAAGAATTTATGGAAAACCTGAGGTCCACGGAGTATCTCTAAACCACCGAAGGTCATCTGTAGCATTTATTTTTTGTGGTCACGATTGAAGCAATTAAGGTCCATAGTTTGATTCTCTAGTGTTTGTGTTGTAGCTGTTTGAGATTGAAACTTATTGGGTAAGGCTTGGAGCTCCAAACCCATTATTTCCAATAAAATAAACCAGCTAGTTAACCACAATGAAAAGAATAATAAACATTCATGAATCCTAGATCATTATATTCAAATTGACTTACTCTTGAGACCAAACTAACATGATATAGTTGTGAAATTCGTGGACTAACTCTTTATTATTTATCAGTGTCTTTGACACATAGGCCTTGGGTCCCTTTCAGGTGACCTTGATACTTTGGTTGACGTGCATTACGACATTGCCTCTATCTCCACTACCGTCTGGTTCATTGTTCTTGCGGATTATCTTTATATCCTTCAGACCTCATTCATACAAAATGAAATGACAGCTAATTCCTATCGAAAGGATTCGACACCCGACTCCAAGGTAGTAACTAGAATTCTCTATTATTGTTATATTGATTTTCATATGCTACCTACTTCTCTTATCCTGGACATAATACTTCGTAAGTGGGTGTCATAGCTTGTGTACAATCCAGTGTTCCGTGAATTTCTACAAAAATAAGAATTCTACAGAAATAAGAATGAATGGTGAAGAAACTATGTTACATTAATAATCAGTAAACATAAAAAGTATTTTAACTATCAATAATGGTTATTATTAGTGTCGCATTGGCTCATGCATGAAGATGGGTATGCTATACATTAATTACATGAGCCAACGCAATACGGAAAATAATAGTTGAACATTATTGATTGTTTAACAACAGATTCTGTTTGTTGATTAATCTAAGTGCATTGTACATCAATACTTTTTTAATCAATGAATCATGCTAAAATACAAGGAGAATTGAATAGGACACTAGCTATCACACCCTGTTACATGGGTATATCGTTCAAGATAACAGAACCAAGTTGCATATTAATCCAGTGTCAGACCACATGCATTCTAACTACTACTTTGTATGAGGGTGTAAAATCTATTACGCAGAAATCACAAATCGGATTGAAACGGCATAAAAGGAAATCCACACTATGATGAACAAACAATGGCGAAGATATAGGCAATATCATAATAATGGAGTACTAATTACACGTCATTGGAAGTGTAACAACAAATGAGAAGCTTTTCAGTGGAGATCTCAATGGCCATGTGGGTACAACTAACATAGGGTTTGAGGGTGTGCATGGCTTCGGGTGAAACCAAGAGGGTAAAGACATCCTAGAATTTGCGTTTGCCGGTCTATTGTTAGCTAACACCTTCTTTAGGAAGTGACCTTTAGCAGTGCCCAATACTCTAGCCAGACTGACTTTGTCCTTCCTAGAAGAATGGATAGGAGGGCTTGATTGGGTTGCAAGGTGATCTCTGGGTGTGTTGTGGCGCAACATAAACTTGTGGTGGTCGACTTTTGCTTCCACGCTCGTGTGATGCGGGACAAAGGTGCCAAAATCACCAGAACAAAGTGGAGGAAGCTCAAAGGTGAAGTGCAACAGACCTTAAGGGGGAGAGGATGATCATGGAGGGACCATGGCACGAAGAGGATGGTGTAGATAGCATGTAGGTGAAGATGGCAACTTGCATTCGGAAGGTAGCTAGGGAGGTGCTTGAAGTGACAAAGGGTAACAAGGATGAAGCTAAGGACACATGGTGGTGGAATGTGGATGTCCAAAAGGCTATCAAGGAGGAGTGCTACAAGAGTTGGCACCACAGTATAAGCACAAGCAACATGGTGAAGTACAAAGAGGCGAAGAAGAATGCAAGGCGAGCCATGAGTGAAGCAAGGGGGCGGGCCTATGATGAGCTATATGACAGACTAGGCACAAAGGAATGTGAGAAGGATATCTAGAAGATGGCGAAAAATCGTGAGAGGAAGTCGAGGGACCTCAACCAAGTTAAATGCATCAAGGATGAAGCTAGAACAGATGGAGGGGGTAGTTTGATGGGTTACTCAATGATGGGAATGGGACCAATATGCCTAAGCTGGATGGCACCAACAATCGTTTCGTGCGGCAGCTTGAGGTTAAGGATGCCCTTAAAAGGATGAAAGGAGGAAAGGCCCTTGGTCCTGATGATGTTCTAATTGAAGTGTGGAGAAGCCTTGGAGGCGTGGCAATAGTATGGCTAACTAAGCTATTCAACCACATTTTCGGTCAAACAAGATGCCCGAAGAGTGGAGAAAAAGCAATCACATGTTGAGTTATCTGACAGACTAGGTACAACATGTGATTGTCACAGTTGTGGAATAAAAGGGCATCGAAGTCATAACTATCTAGCTCCAAGACGTGGCCATTGAAGGGGGTATGGCCAAGGAAATTTTCAGGGGAGTTAGAGGCAGGAATGCAGGGTATTCCAACTATCAAGTGAGTGCTAGAGCAAACATGTCAGCCATGGATGAAGGGCAAGGACATTCCAGTTCAAGCTAGAGGGAAGTGAAGATGGGAGAGTAGCAAACAGATGCAAGTTTTGGGCACTTCGCTTACTCCGTCTACTCGGTCGAAGGTAAGATTGAAAGTGCCTTCAAAGCTCTGCATAGATAAAATTCAGAATGGATACTAGACTATGGAGTCTCCAAACATGTTGCTGGTAGCATTGGAGATTTCGAATCATATAAGCCATCCACTTCAATGCGTCAATAAACAATTCAGACTGCTAATGGTACAGCTCAACCAACCAAAGGAACTGGAATAGTTTGTGGCTCCTCCCAAGGTGTTTGGCTGCACTTGCTTTGTTCGTGATCAGTGGCTCTCGGTGACAAAACTTAACCCTAGAGCTATTAAGTGCGCCTTCATTGGCTATCCTGTTGGGCAGCGGGGATATAAATGTTGGAGTCCCTATGAGCGGCATACATTTGTAAGTCTTGATGTTACTTTCTGGGAATCTAAGCCCTTTTATGGTGAAAAAACATATCTGAGTGCTATATTTAAAGGGCTTAACCAGCCACTAAATATTGCTGGTCAAGAGGGGGAGAGTGCAAGTAGCATAAGTGCAAGCAGCTCTCCTCATGGAAAACAACAGCAACCTGGTCTATAACACTCGTTGTACAGAAATTGCCACGTGCTAGAAGTTGGCCAAAGCCAAATGAAGAGCAAAATCTTTGTGTGTACTACGGAAACCAAGGATAGAAAAACAGGGGGCACCATGCATAAGAACAGGGGGAGGAACAGCCATTTAGAGGTGAGTAGTCCACATTGAAAATCTAAGTTTCATGTAGAGTGAGGTCAATTACAACAGAAGAACCAGGTTTCAAATGCTAGCGTGCTAGGACAACACAAGTGAAGCCAACATCCCAAAGTCATACAAGATTAGGTCAACATATCGGGCGATATATCATGAATGTTATCAGGAAAATTATTAGCTGAATTTTTAGTACGACTCACTTGATTTTTGTTGTATTAGCACGATTAAGGTCAATTTTGTTGTACTGGTATACTAAAGTTGGATGCTTCATAACTACGACATTTGGAAATGACCAAACATGTGCCGATAATGAAGATAAAAAAAAGAGTTAAGAGCATCTCCACTCGGGGGGCCTCAAAGGGCTATGGTAGTGCTAGCGCTAAATATGGCGCCTAGCCGGCACCCCCAATTATTTTGTTGAGAGAAGTCTAATTTACCCCCCTAAACTCGCCTCAAAGTTCAGATTACAACCCTCAACTTTACTTTGGTTCAATCTTCAACCCTGAATTCTATAAACCGTTCGAAATTGAACCTTCTACCCTTTTTGACAAGTTTTGAACCGGTTTTTCTTGCCTGTTAGCGGTTTTTCTCCCTATATACTGTGCCAACTCATCGACATACAACATACATAGTACATGTACTTCCTCTCTCTCCATATCGCATGATCACCTCATGCCTAATCATGATCATCTTCCTCCCTGGAACGAGGCCATGGCGACCACAGAGGGGTGCCTCCAGACAATAACACCCGGCGTCTGCCCTCTACATCACCTGGCGTGCCCAGCCTTCCGCCAGCACGGGGCAACCACCACGCAGCGCAGCGAGCCGCGGGAGAGGCATTTTTATTCCGGCTGGTGAAGAGTTGAAGATGAAGCATAGAGTTGAAGATGAAGAGTTAAAGACATAGAATACATGTACGCACTATTTTACCAATACAATACAATACATTACAAGAAAAACCGGCTTAAGTAGACAATGCAAGGGGTGATTCTGAACCGTTTTTAGAATTCAAGGTTGAAAGTTGAACCAAAATAAAATTCAGGGTTGTAAGCTGAACTTTGAGACAAGTTTAGGGGGGTAAATTGAACTTCTCTCAATTTTGTTTTTGCACCGACGCGGCCCAAGAACTTATCCGGCACCCCTAGGCCGAACCCAACCCACGGGGAGGCTAGCGGAGGCGTCGGATGTGCGCGAGTTGGCGGGAACAAGCGCGCGAGGAGGGCACGCAAATCGGACGGTCGTTGTGGGCCAGCTTAGTCAGCAGCTACGGACCGGTCGTCTTCCTCCTCGCCTTCCGCGCCGCGTCAACGTCCTTCGCGTCTACTTGTCTTCATCACCTCGCCTTCAGCGCATTGACACCGCCGGAGTACAAGTCGGCAGCGCTCCAGCTAAAGGTGGAGGAGGATCCGGCAGAATTCCCGGGCCAGAGGATCGCCAAGCGGGCCTCCTTCCAAGAAACGGACGAGTACCTCGAACAGTGGTCCGCGGTGGAGCACCACCTCGGCCTGTTCATTGACCTGGACGATGACGGCGACGCAGGCAGCGCGGACACGGGGACGGTAGCCGAGGCTGCAGCTACTATGCGCCGCCAAAGAAGGAGCCCGACGACGACAACGAGCAGGACGGCGATGTACCGACGCCTAGGCCTTGGCGGTGGCCACCAATAGTTTTAGGGTTTTTTAAAAATTAGCCAAACTTTGTATAAAATCGCCCAAATTATCTATGAAATCGCTAGTTTTTTATCAAATCTAAATTTTGATTTTTTTGTTATGGGGATAGCGGCTGGGAGTTCACCGGACCCCAATCTCACATTTTAGCTACCCCCCCCCCCCCCCATTGGGCCCAAAATACGGCTGCGCCGCACGCCGCATGGGGGGCAGGAGTGGAGATGCTCTAAGTCTGCGAACTTGGTAACTATGCCATGGCAATAGACCATGCAGATTCCCAGAAGCAAATCAATTGTTGTAACCAATCCCAAAACATTCCTCACCAATTTCCATCAGTTCATATGTTCTCTTACAGTGAACAGGGCAAGTCCCATATTATTTAACGTCAATTCATATGGTGATCCGTGAACAGAGCAATTCTTAGGCTTGCATCTTGCAGGTTCCTTGCATGTGACCAGTGACTATGCCATGGCAATAGACCATGCAGATTCCCAGAAGCATATCAATTGTTGTAACCAATCCCAAAACATTCCTCGTCAATTGCCATCAGTTCATATGTTCTCTTACGGTGAACAGGGCAAGTCCCATATTATTTAAAGTCAATTCATATGGTGATCCGTGAACAGAGCAATTCTTAGGCTTGCACCTTGCAGGTTCCTTGCATGTGACCAGCGACTAGTCCAGAAAAAAGGCAGTGACGACCAAGATAAGAACTATCGAAACTAAACTAGTGTTTCTAGTAGTGGTATAGATTTCTCTCAGAGGAAGTACTACTATAAAAATAAATAGAATACAAGCTTGCTAAACTGTGAGCTCATCTTGACTTCCTTATCCTCAGGGAATATTTAGTTATTTACAGATTGTGTTTGCCTGGCAATATAGAAATTTGGTGGGTATTTGATCTAGCTTTCTAGCTGTTTTACTATGAAAGTTTCATGCATATTTTGATTACCTACAAACATTTACAGAATAGGCTTACCTTAACCCATTCATCACAAAATTCCCAAATTGGTGAGCGGTAAAGATTCACATGGCCATCAGCAGTGCAAACAGCAAGCAGACAACTGAAATAATTGTTCATATAAACAAGAAAAAGTTAGGCTATAAATGTTACTTCAAAAAGTTAGCTTTAAATGCCACTAAAATTATATGTACCCGGAATTAGGTGCAAATCCTGGCTGAGACCATGAAATAGACCGTGCACATGGTTCAGTATCACGCACTAAGAAAGTGGGGACTAAACATGGTTGAAAGAGATCTGCATATATTGAGAATTGAACATTTCAGATCAAGCAAAGAGCTGTTAATTTTGAATTCTCATAGAGTAGTTGATTGCTTAAATTGTTAATCGTTGAACAACTATTGTCTGAAATGTTTCTGGCTTTTCCATCCATTTAGAATAGCATATACTAGCATTATATCTGCAATGTTAATATTGGGAAGAAGCTTCTGATTACCGTGATTAAACTAAATCTTTATTGATTCTTGCAAAATAAAATAAAAATGTATCTTAATCAACATCGTCCTTTGAGCTTGGCCCTCCCTCCACCTTCTCAACCAAATAGCTCACTGAGTGAAAACTTCAAACTTCCCAGTGTCTCAGAACTAACAAAATAGCTTGAACTTTCACAAGCATTTAGTATTGAGGATATCAAAATTAAAGTTATATTTCGCTTTAGTCCGTCTGTCAAATTTCCTGAGTAGCATGCTAACATTTATTATACAACGAAAGAAACAGAGCACAACGTGTGTGTTTTCCTGAAGACCAATACCTTCTCGTTTAACCACTCCAATGGGGAAAGGTTCGCTAGCACCAAGCAGGACAATTTCACGAGGCCCCTCAAGTGATGCTGGGTTCTGTATTAAAAACATGATGAATGGATGGTCAATCCGATAGAGGAGCTGAAGTATGGTAATGCCCGCAGGCAAGTGTCGTAGGTTGATGAAACTGCACATGCCAGGATGGTGACAATGTGACCAGAGGCAACAGCCACCAAGTTATCGTTTGACCAGGCGATGGCGTTCGGATAGGACGGGGAAGCAATCAGCGTAGCGGACTGGTAATGTGGAGCCATGGCGCACAAGGATTGAAGCACCCTTGGATCAAACGCAAGCTACAATCTGCAAAACCAACGCCACATGATCTGTGAGGCAAGTTAACCTTATTCCAGCCATTCAGTGCCAGACGTGATATTCTAGGATCATGTATAGTTACTTTTTCAATCTGAAAACTAGAAAAGTGGAAACAGTATGGTATACGAAACTGTGTCAATATTAAGCTACCACAACTCCGACGGCGACCAGGCATCCCGAGAACAAAATCGAAAGGAATTCCGCCTCACGAGTAATCGGACTCACCGAAACAAGGATTTCGAGGATTCCCCTTAATCCGAGAGCATGGTGTTCTCCGGCATACAACGGCGGCAAGGCTAAGGGGGGTGGCGGCGAGGAAGCGCCGCAGTTAGCCGGCGGCGGTGTCGAGGGTTTCGACTGAGAGCGTGGGGGGCGGGTGAACAGAGATTTGACACGTGCGATTCAATCGGACGGATCTCGATCCTCCTCACACCAATATGCGTCCTATATAAATAAATATATTTAAACGGGAAACATTTCTATACGAGTATATTATCAAAACAAAGCACTGTTCAAAAACTAGGCCGATTCAACGATTACTAGGCCGATTAATCGCTACTAGGGGCCTGACCGTGTCGATTACCATTAATCGCCTGTGTTAATCCTTTAGCCCGATTAATCGGTTCAAAAGTCCGATTACTAGGTATGTTCCCGATTAACTACTACACTTGGTAAAAAGTTACAACATTTTCAATGCATATCTCTAATACATGCGCTAACCCTCCCCAATAAAGTAGGTTTTGCGAAGCTCCCGCTTGATTGCAGCCTCCAGTAGCTTCATTTCCACGGTTGCCAAATAGTTCCTTGCCCTCCCAGACCAGTTACTCGTAGTTGCCCTGACCTCAGATACATGAGCTCGACTACTTTGAGGATCTTGTCCAGAAGCTGGAGGACACCTTCAATAGGTTAGGTGGTTGAGGTGTAAGAGGGGTCGTACCCTATGTAGGTGCTGGGATAATATAAACTTCAGAGGTGAGAGGGGTAGAAGTGGAAGGAATGAACGCGGCTTCGCCTAGTGGATCCTGATTCGCTCGTGACCTTGAAGATTAGGTCATGGAGGAGAAGCGTACGTGTTTTTTATAGGATTTTAAGCTTTAGAGAAGTAGGGAGAGACATATAGAGGCTCATATACTACTATTTTTATTATATAAATAACTATTTTAAGTGCTGATTTGTGTAGGTTGCACCGATTAATAGCTGACCGATTAAATCAATTAATCGTCCGAATTCCGATTAATCGCTACTCTTAAGCCGACCGAGCAGTTAACGATTACCGATTTCCTTAACATTGACAAAGTATAAAATATATACGATTCGAAAAAAGTATAAATATAAAAATTAATTAAATTCTTGTCTTATCTTAATTTCTATGCGAGAATATTATCAAAACAAAGTATAAAATATATACGATTCGAAAAAAAGTATAAAATATATACGAAAAAATTAATTAAATTCTTGTCTTATCTTAAGACAAAAAATTAAGGAAAAGTGGTTCAAAATTTCAGTAGAGCAATATGTTTTTCCTTTTTATTTATAAGATTTTTTAGATTTAGCAAGTTTTATTTTTTCCCTCATTTTTTTTATTTTCTGTTTACTAAAAGAAATTTTCTCGATGCTAAACAACGCTCCTCGTACCAAACGGTCGAACTTCACACATCGCAGTCATGCACCGTTGGAGAAAAAGCTTCATATAGCACAAGGAAGAGCACGTGGCACACAGTGCAGTCATGCTCTCGGGTTCCCATTCCAATCTCACTCATTCTCTCTCCCCATGTTTTCCTCACCCCATCATGTCCAACTCTCCTCGTGATATCTAGGATTTGAACAAAATTCACTATCAAGCGACTGTTGTGTGTGGTGAGTGGTGTGGCGGTAATTATTGCTAGTCCATTTAAGTTAAGGGGATGATTAGAAGTGAAGTTGGTGTGAACCTGAAAGAGCGTGTAACTACAAGTCTTGATAACATTATTTCAGTATTTGGAGAATAGAATTCTGCCGTTTAAGATGCTCATGTACCGTCCAAAATCGTAGCACTTTTGCAGTTCTGGAAACTTTTTTCCCTGACATTCTTTTTTTCTAAACCGAAGGATTCTCTGCCTAAGCACTAGAATCTCTTGTTTAGGGATCCTATGGTTTCAGATCCACGCAGGTGCAGGCCCAGAATTTTGAGTTAAGGTTTAAAAATATAGTATGAACTAATGATCACGCGTATAACATATGTGCTTGAGAAACCCTCACGAAGTTTAGAATACTTGTGCTTGACGAGCATATGAATTCACCAAAATAAGGGTATCGAACATGAAGACGTAACAGTGAGATTAAACCGTGAGATTTTGTATATTGAAAAATACATGCATCATTATTATTTTTAATATAATAAAAATATGCAAGTGTGGGAGTTTAAACCTTGAATCAAATGACTCGACCATATTCTATAGCATCTCAAGACTTAGGACCAAACGAGGGGTAGAATTAGAAATTTGTGCATTTTCATACATGCATTTGAAAATGAGGGGAAATTTTTCACGTCTAAACGTAAACTCGAAGTGACCGAAGTTCCTTTCGACCGTGACCAGGGTTACTTGATTGTTGGATTGCCATGGATTTCGACATGACCTTTATTGGACTCCTGTGTTTTGGGGGCGGGGGATGTGAGAATTCAAATTCAAATATGAATAATAAGAATTAAAAACTTGAATTATAAACAAGATAATAAAAACCCTAGACTGAACCTAGGTAAAGTTTACAAGCAAATCCATTGACCAACACATCAATATCATCACAGTCCATCTACTTAATCACCAAATCATCAACAAAACTACCAAATCATCCATAAACATCACCAGAAGTTGAAGCAAGAGAGTCATGATGGCATAGAATCAATCGGAAGGAGCAGGCAAGCAAGCAGAGGAGGAGAAGAACATCATGATCACCAAAGATCATCAACCACAAGACATCTTACCATGTTTGTTCTAGCACCTAAACTGGATAAAAGAAATCACTTCTATGAATTGAATCACTAAAACATCATAGCAGAGATCATTCACCATCATTCTAGCACATGAACAAAGCACAAAAATAAAAGCGGGCAAGTGGAGATGCTCTAATGAGGGTGTGTTTGCTTGAAGCCACGAAGTGGAATGTAATGGAATGGTTCCACAAATACACTCCGTTCCCGTGTCCATTTGAGAAATGGAATGGAACGAGATGGTTCCTCAAAAGAGAATATACCTTCTAGATCCGAAATGCACTCATACCTCAAAATTGGTGGAATATCTCCGTTCCTCTATGCTAAAGCCACCCATGCTCACCCACCACCTCTATCCTCTTATAATTTTTCTGTTAAACGCACCCATGCATGCTCACATATTGTATTTCTTGAATCGGTCCATTCCACTCTCCAACCAAACACATAAATAGAATCAACCCATTATATTTTTCAGCTCAAACCAAACACGAGGATGAAATCATACCCATTCCTCTAGAAATGGAATGAAAACAAGATAGCATAAATAAATAAAAAAGACACCATGCTGATTTTTTTGTGAAGGCAAACCTGCTTACTTTATTACTCAATGTTCAGCATTACAGGTATAACCAGGGGATCATAAGGTGCTAAAAGCCACAAGTGGCAACCTGGATCTAAAGACAAAGCAAAACGAGCTAAATTATGAACTTCTGTATTGGATTTTCTCCCTTCATGAACCACTGTCACTTTCTCAAACTCCGATCGATACACCTTTATTTCCTTGATAATGGATGCATAGCGGCCTCCAGAATCCTCTGCAATATCATCAACCACCTGCTTGCAATCACTAGCAATGCAAACTCGCGGTAAGCCCAGGTCCTCTGCCAATGACAGCGCCTCTCGACATGCTACCGCTTCAAGAGTTGGGGGATCAATTACACCTGAGAACACTAGGCCGATGATCCCAGGTAATGTCCCTCTCTATTCCTTATAACCATCGCAGCTGAACCCTTACCATTGTTCTTGGATACGGCCCCATCCACGCTTGCCATATCTAGGGTTAAGATAAACTAGGAAGCTCTGGCGCGGCGGCACCCCGCGCCCGTAAGATTCAAGTCTGGTTAGTACTTAGAACATAGACGGCGCATCATGTTTGTTCTGCTAAAAGTATTTTATCTTTCTGTCAAAACAAAACATCGAGAATCTTATCTTTGTTATTCTTTCCAAACTCTGATCTGCTTCTGGAACCCAAAACTGTGCGAGCAAAAAATGAATCTGCACTGCTAGTAGTATATAGCATCGAGAATCTAACCTTCCACATAGAGAGAAAATGTGTTATTTGCACTTTTTGTTCTTTCGAAAACCACATGAAGTGATGCTTTGTTGTAACCATCATATTCTTGTTGAAAAGCTATCAGAGGATCTTGTTGCAGCCCCAAGTAACAGGAAAAGCTAAAGCCTCAAGCATCAACCAGCAACTATTAGAGGATGCAAATGCAGTATTTATTAATTTTTTGAAGAAACAACAACAACTCTGCAATAAAAATACCCATATGTGCTAATAGCCAACCAATTATGAATGACATAAAGTGTCAGTACATGGTATGAGGGTAATGAAAAAAAAACTGGCACAAATGATGTATCGCAAACTGTCTCGACAACAATGTGCTAGATTTAACATTCACAACCAGCAGGGAGGGATGGAAATGTCGGTGAGGCGATAATCAAATTCATAACCGGGGCCTTCAGTTTAGAGAACATCTTGATTGCTGCCTCGTTGATCGGTCTTTGTGATGATGGATCAGGTTCTACACACCGAACAGTCAGGTTCACGGAGCAGGAGCCAGGTGTCCAACAAATTCTCAAGTAATATACTTTTCTTGGCCATTGACAGAAGAAGATCGCCTTGGCCATGGACAGAAGAAGATCGCCTTGATCGTGTCGCATAAACAGCTCCGGAGCCAGTACTCCAAATCTTCAAATACTTATTTGTCACCCTTGTTAAACACTGGTCTGTACTATAGTATGTCAAACGTAGAGGTTCTAGAAAAAGAGCTATATGGAATCATTCAATTAGCGATCTCAAGTTTCCGTTACCATTGGTATGTTCCAACACTTCTGCCCAAAAAGGCAGTTAATAGTATTTTACAACCCAACTGTTATTGATTATCATCTGAAAAACTATTATTGATTACTTATCCGAAGGGAAACCTATGTGAATGCTAGAACTAATTGGGGCTTGGATACCTTGTGAAGATTCTAGCCATTGCTAGTGTCTTCCAGACCACAGACAGGACGTAGCGCCCTGCACATCTGTTGAAAATTGTGGATGTTGCAGCAGAATCACTACCAAAATCAAAAGGTGGAGTAGAGGATGGACGAAAGTGATCAGGTTTGCTCTGGCGACCGCGGGGGCGACCCCGCGCTCGCCCCTATCCCCCCGACGCCGCCGGCGAAGGGAGGGAGCTTGAGCGCGCCGGCTGGCCGGCGGGAGGCGACCGCAGGGGCGGGGCACCTCCGTGGCAAGTTCTGGGTGCTGGCAGACCCGTCGGACGATGAGGAGGAGACGGCCGCGGGCGCGCCGGTCTTGCAGAGCTCGGAGGAGGAGGAGCAGGGGCGTGCCTCTCCTCGGCGCCGCCCCTCACCGGCGGCTACCCTGGAAGACTATATCCAGCGTGCGGAGGAGCTTGGGGGCTCGCTCCGTCACCGGAGGCGACGGCGGGCGTTCGCTCCGGGTGGACGACCGGCGCGGCCGGTGGCGGCGGCTGCGGCGCGATTCTGGCGGCTGGGGGATGCTGGTAGGGTGCAGCCTTCCCGTAGCCGCGGCGTTGCGCCCTCCGTCGATGCCCAGGGAGGCTCTCCGGCGCTCACAGGGTTGTCCGTTCGGGCGGCGCCGCCGGAGGCGCGGGCGGAGACCGCTGCTAGGGTTCCTGGAGAGCTGGCCGTCTCTGGGGGAGCGGTCTGCCCGGGCTTGGCTGGGCCTGGGCCGGGCGCGCAGCCCAGTGCGGAGCCGGACGCGCAGCTCAGTGCGGACTTCATCTTGGGCTGTCCCACGGGTTTTGAAGGCGGCCTGCTGGAGCCAGTGACGCCCTCTCCTCTAAAGGAAAGTGAGAGGGTTGGGCCGTTAGGTGGTCTGCGGCCCACGGCGCCTGGCCCAGCCCGTCGCGTCAGGTATAAGTGGCTTTGGCTTCCGTCCGGTTGCCCCATTCCTTCGCTAGGGTTTCCTGCAAGAGCGAGTGAAGTGAGGCGGCGGCTGCAAGATCCTCTCGCTCCTCCACACCGTCTCCTTCGTAGAATCCCACCACCTTCTCCTACCTCCCGCTCCTTTGCGGACGCGCTGATGGACCGCGGTGGAGACGAGGGCCGCAAGCGGCGCCTCGACGAACCCGGACGACGAGCGGGGGACGCGGGGTACGGCAGGCGTTCGGGAGGTGGAAGAGTTGGAGGAGGCGGAGGGAGACAGGAGGGAGGTGGCTCTGGCGACGGCGATTGGCCAGGCCGGGAGGGTGGCTGGAGGCAAGACCAAGGCAGGGTGGAGGCTGGGTACCGCTACCAAGATGGTGACCAGGGCTACAGGTATGTTGAGCGTGGCAGGGAGGATTGGGATGCTCCGCCGCCGAGGTGGAGAGAACAGCAGCGCTGGGAGGAGGCTCGTGATGCGCCTCCCCAGGGCGACCGGGAGGGTTTCGCTGGTCAGGGAGACCGCGGCCCGCGTGCCAAGGTTAAAGGGAAGAAGATCTCGGGCGGCGGCGCAGGGGCGGCGGCGCAGAAAGGCAAGAACAAGGCGGGGCAGGCCAAAGCAGGTGCACCGGCGGCCGGTGAATGTTTCAAGTGTGGCCGAGAGGGGCACTACCAGTCTGAGTGTCAATTTGAGCCCCTATGTGTCATCTGCAGCGGTGAGGGCCATGCGTCGGCAAGCTGTCCTAGCCGCGGGAAGGCGATGAGGCTACAGTCTATGGGACATGCCATTACTGGGGGTGGTTTCTACAACATTGATGTAGAGCCGTTGGGGCCGGGGCAGGGTGGTGCCCGGGAGTCCTTCGCTGCCGTCATCAAGTTCAAGGACGAGCCGCTGCCGGAGGACAAGTTGACTGAGGAGCTCAAGTTGCTGGTGGATGATCTGTGGGACTGGCAGGTGGCCAGGCAGTCCGCATCAGAGTTCACGGTGGTGTTTCCTTCGCGCGCGACTCTCCGACTGGCTATAGCGAGCGGAAAGCTCTTCCTGCCGCTGAGCGAGAAGGAGACAGAGATCAGAGAGGCCTTCCTTGCTCCCAAGCCGAGCCTGGTGTTGCCGTCGACTTGGGTCCGCCTGACAGGGGTGCCGGAGGACCTGATGACCAAAGAGCGGCTCATGGCTGCGTTCGTCATGGTAGGGAGGCCTATTGATGTGGATGAGCTGTCGATTCTCAAGCATGACAGGGAGCCCATCCGCATTCGGTTCCAAGGGAGGTACCCGGAGCGCATGAAGGGGTCAGTTCAGGTTTTTGTTAATGGAGAAGGTTACACGGTGTCGCTTCAGACGGAGGCGGAGCCGCGTGGGGGTGCAGGTGGGAGCAATGGCGGTCCGCCGCCTCCACCTCGGCAGGATCGGGATGATGTGGACTCGGATGAGATGTCCTCTGATGATGAATGGAACAAACACAGGAAGAAGTCTGCTGAGCAAGAGAAGGAAAAGGGCAAGGACAAGGGTCTTGATACCGGGAAGGGCCCGGGCCAATCCGGAGCTCGGAAGGCGGCTTCGCAGAGCGCGCCGCCGGCGTCCAAGGTCCAGGGAGGATCGCTGGACGGGATGGCACGGCCCATTGATCAATATGGGACCAATCTGGGGCTCGCTTTGGGGTTGGATGCACCGGTGCAAGTGGGGCTGGTGGCTGACAAGGAGACAGTGAAGGAGCCAGGGATGGCACTGGGTCTTGGGCTGCTGGAGGCCACGGAGGGTTCGATGGTATCCATGGAGACGGACTCGCAGGTCACTGACCCGATCGCCTCCTGGGTGGCGGAGAGCCCATCCATGGGAGGTCCACCATCCAAGATTGCGAGGATGGGTTCGCCGGCAAGGGAGGCTGAGGTCGACACTGAGGACTGGGTTGTGACTGACTCGGAGGAGGAGGGTGGCGCGCGCAGGGATTTGGTGCTGACTCCGGCCTCGAAGAAGGATCTGGTGCGCGAGGCCATGGTGGACACTCCGCTGGTGCAGGGGAAGAGGTCGCTCGCGATCCCATACGCGCGCAAGAAGAAGAAGGAGATGGTGACGGCCGTTCGCAAGAGCGGCAGACACGGGGGCGCTGGTGCAGGGACCTCGACGCTTGCTAAGGCGCAGCGGCTAGCTGCGGAGAAGAACCTGGAGAGCACCAAGGACAAGGCCAAAGGTACGGACTTCTCGATTCTCGACGTTCTCCCTGACTCTCACTTGTCCTCGGTAGTTAGGGATAGTTGTTTGCTCTTCCATCCTAAGACAGGGGTGCCTGGGGAGGCATTGTCGCTGATTAGGGCTAAGGAGGCCGTTCAAGCGGCTTTGGCTGAAACGAGGCACCGCCTCGAGGCGGAAGCTGCGGCCAGGCGGGCGGAGGCCGACGCCAAGGCGGCTGAGGAGTCCGGTCCCGCGGGTGAAGGGACACCCGCACCGGACGGCACCTTGGATGTGGCCCCGGGGGAGGCTACCTGTACTGGGGCAGCTTGCGCCTCCCCTCCTGTGGTCGGGCTTTCTGGTCGACCTAGACGCAAATGTACTCAATCTTGCAGGCCCGTGTTGACTGTCCGCAAGGGACAGACCAAGCGGAAGGGCTCCAGATGAGGTCACTTATCTATAACCTCAGGGGTTTTGGGCGGCTAGGGCGCCGCTCTCAACTCAGATCGTATATGAGGCAGGAGAGGGTGGATATCCTTGGCCTCCAGGAGACCATTAGACCGGATTTCACCTCAGGGGAGCTTCGAAGCCTCGAGTGTGGGGGCCAGTTCGCTTGGGACTGGGTTCCGGCTGATGGGCATTCAGGGGGAATGCTGCTGGGTTTTAGGGACGAGTGTTTTGAAGTTGGTATGTGGAGGAAAGGGAAATTCTTCATTAGCGCTGATATCTACCAACGCAACAACAAAGCAAAATGGTGTTTTGTACTAGTCTACGGCCCAGCTGATCACTCTAGGACTGGGGAGTTCCTAGATGAGTTGGAGCGAGAGGTGACCAACTGCCAGCTTCCTTTGGTGGTAGGAGGTGACTTCAACCTCATCAGAAGGAGACAGGATAAGAGCAACGAGGTGGTTTGCTGGTCGAGGATTAGACGCTTTAATGATGCTATTGCGGCTATGTCCTTAAGGGAATTGAATCGGGCAGGGGCTAGATTCACCTGGACCAACAACCAATTGGACCCTATCCGCTCGGTGCTCGACAGGGTGTTTGTCTCACCATCGTGGGAGACGATGTTTCCGCTTTGCTCACTCTCGGCGGTCACCAGGATTGGGTCTGACCACAACCCCCTATTGCTGGATAGCGGGGAGAGTGGGATCAAGAGACCACCACGGTTCTTCTTCCAGACCTGGTGGTTTCGTGTGGCAGGGTTCGACGAGCTCCTTAGGAGCAAGATTGAGTTCTGCATACATGGGAAGGGGCCTCACCGCTGCAGCATTGAGCTCTGGCAGTGTATCTCCAGATGCATACGCCAATTCCTCAAGGGGTGGGGAGCGAACCTTGGAAAGGATAAGAGGGACTTCCGAGCGGAGCTCTTGCGCAAGGTGGGAGAGTTAGACACGATCGCCGACTCCACAGGGCTGGATGAGGAGGGATGGGCCCTCCGGTACTATCTCGAGGATCAGCTTGTCCACTTGGATGAGGTGGAGGAGGACTACTGGAGACAGCGGAGCCGCCTCCAATGGACCCTCAAAGGGGATGCATGCACTGCCTATTTCCACGCGATTGCTAATGGGAGGAGAAGGAAGTGCATGATTCCGCGTCTTAGGGTAGACGATACGGAGATTGATGATCAGAAGGGGTTGATTGACCATATCTACAGCTTCTACTCGGGGCTGATGGGGGCGGAAGGAGAACAGCGGATGTTTTCACTTGGTACTGACCTCTGGGATGAGGCGGCCAAGATCTCTCCTGAGGAGAACTTAGCCCTGGAAATTACTTTCACGCCGGAGGAACTAGACGAGGTCCTTCACTCGATGAAACAGGACTCGGCTCCGGGACCGGATGGATTTCCGGTTTTGTTTTTTAAGAGGTTCTGGGGAACACTTAAAGGGCCCATTCTTCAGATTCTCAACGATTTTGCCCTAGGGAGGGTAGACATCGCTAGGTTAAATTACGGTATTATCTCCCTTATACCGAAGGTGAAAGGGGCCGACGACATCAAGCAGTTTCGGCCCATAGCTCTTATCAACGTCATTTTCAAGTTCATAGCGAAAGCGTATGCGATTAGGCTTGGACCTTTAGCAAATAGGACGATTGACAGAAATCAGACTGCGTTCATCAAGGGTAGGAGCCTGCACGAGGGTGTGCTAGCCCTACACGAGATCACACATGAGTTGAGAGTCAAGAGACTTAAGGCCCTCCTTCTTAAGCTGGACTTCGAGAAGGCCTACGATAGGGTCAATTGGGATTTCCTGAGGGAGGTCCTGCTGAGAAAGGGATTCTCAGGGACGGTGGTTCACCGTTTGATGCAGCTGGTCATGGGGGGACATACCGCGGTTAATGTCAACGGGGAAATTGGGCCTTACTTTCGGAATGCAAGGGGCGTTCGTCAGGGGGACCCGCTTTCGCCTATCCTTTTTGACTTCATGGCGGATTCGTTGGCGGCCATCCTTTCGAGGGCCAAGGAGGCGGGACACATCCAGGGAGTGGTGCCTCACCTCATCCCTGGAGGCGTAACCCACCTCCAATATGCGGATGACACGATGATTATGATTGAACCCTCGCAGTTGGGGATTGCGAACCTGAAGTTTATTCTCCTCTGTTTCGAGAATATGTCGGGGCTCAAGATTAACTTCAACAAGAGCGAAGCCATTGTGACAGGGGTCTCAAAGGTGGAGCAATGCAGAGTGGCTGCGGCTCTGAATTGCAAGCTAGGGAGCTTCCCGTTCCGCTACCTTGGCCTCCCGGTGAGTGACAAGAGGCTGACTGTAGCAGATTGGTTCTTTTTGACGGAGAAGGTGGGACACAGGGTTGACCCCTGGCAGGGCCTATACTTGGCATCGGCGGGAAGACTGGAGCTGACTAACTCATGCCTCTCCAGCTTACCGATGTTTGCCATGGGCCTGTACCTTCTCTATGATTCGACGCATGGGGCGATGAACACCACGCGCAGCCGTTTCTTTTGGGAAGGAGTTGGCAACAAGCGCAAGTATCATATGGTGGACTGGGCTACGGTTTGTAGACCTAAGGAATACGGTGGGCTGGGAGTCCTCCACACCAAGAACATGAACATTGCGCTTTTGGTAGGCTGGATTTGGAAGCTCTATCAAAATGCGGAGGGTCTGTGGGCGGACCTCCTTCGAGCCAAGTACCTGGGCAATAATGACTTGTTCTCCCCGTTGGTCCCAGCTAAAGGGTCCCAGTTCTGGAACACTTTACAGAAGATCAAATGGTACTTCAAGCTCGGGGCTAAGCATCTCGTTCGCGATGGGAGGCGGACGTACTTCTGGTTAGACTGGTGGACGGGGAGGGCCCCCTTGCACTTGTCTTTCCCACGCCTCTTCGCCTGCTGTGATAACCACTTCGCCACGGTGGCTGCGGTCAGGGCGGAAGGAGGGTGGCACATCAGGTTTCGGCGTACCTTCGGCACGGCAGAGATGGTGGAATGGGATAACCTTTGCAGAATTTTCGATCTACATCCGACCTCCATGGGGGAGGACCAGGTCTCGTGGGCCCTGGAGCCGTCTGGGACTTTCTCCACCCACTCCCTTTACCTACGCTTGTCGCAAGGGGCGACTGTCACGTTCTTCAAAGAGGTGTGGGCTACTAGGGTTCCCCCAAAGATTAGAGTGTTCCTCTGGCAGCTCATTAGGGGGAGGCTTCCGTCTGCGGAACAGGTGGCCAAAAGACATGGTCCTTCCGACGGGAGCTGCGCGCTGTGTGGAGTGATTGAGGACTGTGACCACATCTTCTTCAACTGCCACCTCGCGAAATTCTTATGGGCAGGAGTTAGGGAACTCCTCTCATGCAGCTGGAATCCGACAGGGGTCGGCGATTTCATCGCCTTAGTGCAAGGACTGTCGGGACCCTTACGTAGGTTAGCTTGGTATGCCTTTGCGGCGCTAGGATGGACGCTTTGGAATACGCGCAACAAGCTAGCTCTAGAGGGGAAGGTCATTGCTCATTCGGCTGACGCTCTGTTCTTGATGTCGTTACACATGCAGAGCTGGAGGGTACTGGTCGGACAGCGGGACCGGGGGCTACTGGACGAGGCGCTGGGAGAGCTTAGGCGGCTACATGCGAGGACGAGGACGGCAGCGACATAACCGACGTCCTAGATATCTATCTTTTTTCCTTTTTCCGTGTGTGCTGTACCTCTGTGGCGTATGTCCGGTTATGTGTCGGTGTTTGATGTTGGTGGTATCGGTCTCAGACTTGGATTTGGTATTGTATCGTTTGACGTTGCCATGAGGGCTTTATATATAAAGCCGGGCCGAGGGCCTTCTGTTTAAAAAAATCACTACCAAA
Organism: Lolium multiflorum; assembly: GCA_030979885.1. Lineage (NCBI taxonomy): Eukaryota > Viridiplantae > Streptophyta > Magnoliopsida > Poales > Poaceae > Lolium > Lolium multiflorum. The sequence continues at coordinate 235,846,281 of CM061749.1, read as the reverse complement.
ATAAACCCTTTCAAATATCTATCTGCAACATCACATAGTATTATCGTTTCAATGTCTCTAAGTGATTGAATAAAAGCAACCTTGGAAGTAAACACAAATTCAGCCACCTTCTAAGGTGTAAAGCTAAGGCTGCTTCTTGTACACATTTATGACATAATATGTATGCCCATCATGCTCAAGTGTACTCCAGTTGTGTAAGGAGGAACTTGGGCTTGAGCCTCTGCCTTGAGGGACTGGAGATATGCCCGAGAGAGAAAGAGGGAGAGAGAAATGGAAGGGATCTTACACGCTCATGCTAGAGATAACAGCCTTCCTGCAGCTCTTCTTGTCGACACCATCTGCATGCCAAATACAGAATTTGCAACTATAACCAACTAACCAAGTAACAATGGAAAGCTATGTGCACTCCAAAAAATACAACAGAAATTGCAGCATGGAATAGGGAAATAGAGAATAATTTAAGAAGGGATTGATTCACACTGGTTTGAAGAGGTATCGGCATCCATAAGCCTCTCTCTCTGCTGCACAGAGCAAAATATGGAGTGAGAAATAACCAGTACTAATAATCAGAGTTACTAAGCTAGTTCACATGTCTTATACATCCAAAACGAACGAAATGAAACGGTAGGAATGGATAGTAGGATGGATCAGATCAGACCCAATTCTTTTGTAAGTGAGATTGTCTATGGAGTAATAATATACACAATGAACGGAATTTCCAATCCTTCCAAAAGAAAAGAACAGAGATATCATTTTGAATCATTCTGCTGCTGTATAGAAGCTCCAGATTTCTGCAATAGAAAAAATAACGGAATTTAATCAAGAAAATAGTAGTAGCCTGTCTGTCTACGATGTGTCGATCATCCGGTGACTTTGGCCTCATGGATTAACAGATGAATCACAAATAGCCTAACAGTCCACATCACAGGTTTTGTCGATGCAACACGAACCAGAACATAATGACAGTAAAAAGTCAAAACAACATAGAAAGCAATATCATTGTAATGGAAAATCTAGAACATAGCATAAGGTAGAAATGAATTATATTATTTTGGTGATCTCTAGTTTGATTTCTAGAATAGGAACACAAGAATGCTTGGCCTGAAAACCAGGATGACAGAAAGAACTAAAAGATAAAAGTAGTTCTAAACACCATGTTTCTATTCATTGACCAAGTCCTTACAGAAATTAGAAGAGTTGGACGCAAATGCTGGGTACGAACATGTTGAAGAAAACAATAACAAACAAAAGAGAAACACTCTCTTCTTTGTGAGCTGACCCACTCGTTGCAGAACAAATGACCAGGCTGGCTGCAAGAAGAAATAAACATACAATTAATAAACGCACTCTTCAGCAAAAAGTGGTTTAACATAACTGGAAAATTTACATATGAGCAATCTAGTGAGGGTTGAGGCATGATGAAATCAAGGGGAGAAAGAAAAGCATGCCCTAGTAAAACTTTCAAGTCGATGTGTGAGCAATTCCTTCTGTGTACTGACAATTGTATTTTAGCTTCCATGTGCATGATAAAATACTATGGAAAAACTGGAATCTGAAGTAGCCGCATCTATATGAGGCAAACATGACCGTTCTTTTCTAACTTCTGACCATGAACAAAGAGTTAACTGATATGTAGCTTTGCATTATGGTTTTTTTTACCACTGTAGCGCATCAATAATACAATAATAAAAGTGCATGTAAATGAACAAACCTTGCAGGCTTTGCAGAGTTTGAGGATAAGAAAGCAAGCTGTTGGAACTGGCACAAGAGCATACAAAGATGTGGTACCATCGGCCATCAACCTTAGACTGAACACATGGAGCCTGCAGCATCAACAAAGGAACAATCAGACCCAGAGAACTATCGGCCACAGGCCCAGCGTGGTACCAACATCAGAACCTTGTGTACCGGAAGGCACAACGGCCGCAGACAGAACAACAGAAATAGCAGGTAGAGCCGACCGCCAATTGCGTCGGCGAGGACCTAGAGGAGTACCTCGCCTCACACACGTACCACGTACAAAACTACCATGGCCATGAGCAGAATGACCAGAATCTGATGCGCCGCAGTAACATCTTGAAGTGCACAGTGGCAGGCAATGCAGGCCGATGAAGAAGGGGGAAGAACCACAATGCGGTGAAACCGGAAAAAACAAAAACACAATCAAAGAAATTGGAGAATCACTATGGAAGAACAGATCATGCCCTCACCAATTAAAGTGGTGAACCACAGGAGCTGAAACCTCAAACATGCTGATCAGAAGCATGCTAGATCGGTGAAGGTCTGATCCCAAGATGCACTTCAAGCTTCTCGCCCGCCGGTCTAGGAAAGGGGAATGATCTGCAGCGGCGTCGGCGACCGGCGCGGCGTTGCCGGTGAGAGAGAGAGGAGATGAATCCTGGCGCTGCTCTCGACGGCGCAGAGCTCTTTCCTGCCACCTGCTCTGACCAGGACTGGCTCTGACGCACACGCCGCTGCCCTCCTCTGGCTCATTCGAAAAGGGGCTTGGACAGGGAGGAACTCCGGCAGGGCCCCAGGACGGGGCTTGGAGAGGGAGGAAGTCCGGCAGGGCGCCATGACGCCCAAGGAAAGAGGGGGCAATCCAGGAAAACCCCCAAGTTGGTGCACACTTTTATCATAGCCCCCCTTGTGTCACTGACATGTGGGTCCGGATCCCACATGTCAGCGACACAAAGGGGGTTATGATAGAAGGCGCGCCAACTGGGGAGGTTATCATCAATTTTCCCAGGAAAGAGAGGAGGGCACCACTTCTGAAAGAGAAACAATGTAGGGTAGCGTCGTGCAGCCGCCGGTACGGGGGAGAGACCGAGAGAGACTTGAGTCCAGAAAATAGAGACATAGTCTGGACACCAGACTTTTCTAGAGGGATGTAAAGCGGTGCTAGCGTGTCACACAGGAGGAAAACGGAAAGGTAACCGCAGAAGGGTAACCGGATGAAAAGAAACCAAATCTAGAGCATGCGCATGAGGATAGCCTAGGAACCGGTAATCCTGAAGTTAGATCGCTAAAAATAAAAAGAAACCTAAACAGAAATTTCAATCGGACCCAGAAAAAAGTACACCCGTCTTAAGAGCATCTCCAACAGGCGCGCTATATAGGCCGCGCGGCATAAAAACGTCCGATATAGCGCGCGCGGGACAGAATGTCGCGCTCCAGCAGAGCGGTAAACGGCGCGGCGCTGTAAAATTTTAGGCGCGCGGCGTTTGCACAATCCGGAGCGGCATATCTGGCGCGTCGGCTACAATCGCTCGTCCAAGCGCGAAATCCCCGCGCTGAAACTTCCTCTTCCGCCTCGCCGCCCGAGCGCCCAATCCGTCGTCTCCGCGCGCCGCCGGTGAAATCCCGACGATGGAGGACCCTTCCGGCACCCCTCCCTACTCCGTCCCACCCTCCGCCGCCGCCACTTCCGCCGCACCACAGCCAAACCCTAGCGGCGGCGCCGACGGCGGCAACGCAACGGTTGCTGCGCGCGCGCTCTTCATCCCCGCCGCGGGCACACGCCGCGCGCCGCGCAGGGCGCCGCCGCGCGGCCCGCGCCGAGGAGGGGAAAGGCGTCGTTGAACAAACGGCCGCACATCGGTCCCGCCGCCGTCGCGCCGCCGAAGAAAACGAAGGCGCCCGTCCCCCGCCGGCCGCAGCCTCCTCCTCCGACGACGAACCAGGCGCCTCCTCCGACGACGATGACGACGACAAACCAGGCGCCTCCTCCTCCGCCGGGCGCACATATGGTGCATGATGAAATGCCCGAGGGGTAAAAAAACACTACTTTTGTCCAAATTCTAGTTTAGATGCATACCTAGCCGGGAAGTGATGAATTTCATTGCAATGTAGAGTCGATGATGCGGCATTCATGGAGACAATGAATGTTGGATCCTCGTTCATGCATCATGAAGCCACCGATGGAGAGGAGGAATATGAGGATGTAGATGAGGAAGGAGTGATACGGGGCGACCTTCGGTCTTCACCGCATCATGTGCTTCATCGCCAAGACGGCACGCCAAGGTGAATCTTCTCCTTTACGCGTGCCTCGAATCGCCCATTTGGGACGATATACTACTTCATACACCGTCATGTCTTGATAATAGGAACTCGACGACAAGTACGGAGGGAAGAGAGGATGCCATGGAGACCCGAGGACGCAAGGCCGACGGAAGCATGGAAGAGAAGGAGAAAGAGGAGCTGGACGCTCCAGGCCGGAACTTCCGCCCGATGGCGGAACTTCCCCACCGGAACTTCCGCCCCCAAGGACCGGAACTTCCGCCCGGATGCCGCCAAGATGCCTTCCAGCGCCAGAGAAATGGATCAGGCCGGAACTTCCGCCCGAGGGACCGGAACTTCCGCCCTCGAACTTCCGCCCAAGTTCCGCCCAAGTTCCGAAATTACGCCGAAACGCCTGATGTTACCGCAAGGAAATTGGCCATTTTCGGAACTTGGCCGGAACTTGACCGGAACTTCCGGCCGGACCGAACTTCGGCCCGAGACCGGAACTTCGCCCATGACCGGACTTCCGCCCAAGACGGCCGGAACTTCCGCCCTACCGAACTTCAACAACAACACTTTTCAGCGTGTAACTTATCCCTTCGCCCCCACCTATAAATAGGCTAGTTGGCTCAGATCTGGGATTAGACAAGATTTAGGCTTAAACATGACTTTGAGCTTTGTCTCCCTAGGGTTTCATCCCCTTTGTATCAAGGCACCCCATGTTGGATGATTGGATCTATGTGAGTGAGATTCTAGTGTGCTCCACTCTCTCTCCCTCACCGGTCTCCGTCCCCAACACCGATCTCTCACTCCGGGATTCTACCTCAAGTCTCTCCCGTGGTGATTCTATTGGCGTGGTCCATCGAGCCACGAGGGTAAGTATCGATTGTATCGGGTTGGTGTGCGTTGTGTTCTTCGCGTTCTTCGTGTTCTTCCACCTCTCCCTCTTTCCCTTTGGATCTTGGGTCATTCGCGAGATCGGGCCACACACGGGGTCTTAGACCACATCATATGGTATCAGCAGCCTTTGGTTTCCGCGAATTTGACCCCCACCCATCCAATTTCGTCTCTAAAAATTTTCCCAAAAATCCCCAAAAATAGCCCTAATTTGCCTTTGGATGGATCTGTGATTTGGTTGAGTTTTGAGTGGTTTTGGTCCAATAGAAACTTGTCTTTGGTGTTGATCTGCAATTCCCCCACCTTCCCACAGCTTCTAGTGCCAAATTTTCCTCGAATTCGAAGGTTTTCGGCCCGGATTTCCGCCCAAATCGAAGAACAGCCGCAGATCTGATTGCGACGGAAGTTCCGCCCGCAGACCGGAAGTTCCGCCGGGACGGAAGTTCCGCCCGAGGACCGGTTCCGCCGGGACCGGAAGTTCCGCCCTCAGACCGGAAGTTCCGCCTGGCCGAAATTTTGACAGCATCCTTCGTTTTTCGTTTTGGCACTAACCCCTTGTGTTTGGACTTCGTTGTGTGTGCCATTTCAACTACCACAAAGCTTCCGCAACATCAACAACGACGACGGCACCCCGAGGATCCAAGCGGTTCATTTGACACCTTCCACCATAGCAAGTTCAAGTTCTTCGGCCACCGTCATCACGTGGTATAACTTGCCCCTAACTTGTAGCCTTAGCTTCCTTTGCGTACCTTTCCTATCGAGAGTGGCTTTCTAGTGTTGCGAAGCATTGCGCAAGCGTCCCGACCGTGAGGGTGTGCGTGTGTTGAGCAAAGCTACGAAGCAAGCTCGTTGTTAAAAGATAAGCAAGAGAAGTGTGACATACTCATAGATAGTATTAGCTTTCCATAGTGAGAAAAAGAAAAAGAAAAAGAAAAGAGTGTGAGTGACACCTATACACAAAAGAGTCCAAAGCTTCTAAGCAAAAGAGAGAAAAGAGAGGCGTCTTGCGCAAATCTTGTTGCTTCTCATTTTTGTAACCAAGCCACGATCTCTCTTGCGTTAGCGTGACACCGAGCTAGTAGTCTTCGTTAGGACCAATTTTGTTCGTGCTCATTTTCCGTCGCGCTAACCCCATTTTGTCCCACGTGTGTGTTCCATATTGTGTATGCCTTTTGTGATCACCGCTTTTGACTTGTAACTTTTGAATCTTACCCACTTTTAACAACATACTCGATTTTGGATTTCGTCTTTTGGCTTCCCACCATACTCACCTAACACCATATTTGCTAGCTTTTGCGTGTGTCTTTGTGTGAGTGCCCGATACAATTGTTCTAACTCTCGGTTTGTTGGATCACCCCAATCTTGTCATACCACGGTAAGATTGCGAGGTAGTGTTCTTCCACTAACATACACCATATAGATACCGTCTTGCTAACATGTATAGCGACGAAGAAGATACGGAGGAGTACACGGAGCACTTCGAGGAGGATGCCTCTTCAAGCACCGCGGATGTGGAGGAACATGTGGAGCTCTACACCGACTATGGCTCCGCAAGCATCGCCAACATGACCGACATCGAGGAGCTCTACACCGACTATGGCTCCGCGAGCATCGCCAACATGGACGACATCGACGAGCTCTACATCGACACTTGCTCAACAAGCATGGACGACATGGTGGAGCACCACGACGAGGACGACATCGACCCCACCATGCATACCGCCGATGCTCCCACATACCCCTACTTGGCCAATGGAGCTACATATGAAGATCGAGGACCTCCACGATGGCATCATCATGTGGTATCATCAAGAGCGTCACCAACATATTCGGCATCGACACACTTCTCCGAGCTCCACAAGGCGCCATCATGAGAGTGCCTATGCACAAGATCATCGACATCACGGACATCATATGGAGCATCAAGAGCGCCCCCAACATGAGCCATCATCTAGGCATGGCAAGGACCGTCATCGACTCACACCATCTCATGATCGTCGTCGACCACCACCACATCATGGTCTACATCGACATCCTTCCACAAATGATCTTCGACGACACCACTCAAGACATGGTGATGAGGCAAGAAGACGCGAGCCTCGACATGAAGACCTTCCTCATAAGGCGACTTCTACCTCTTGCGCCACCACAACAATGGACCCTACCTCGTCATATGCCTATGGACTCCGATGCTACAAGTGCAAGCAACAAGGCCACCTTCCACGGGAATGTCCCAATCTCCTATGTGAGGTGTGCAAGGCGAAGGGTCACGTGGCATGGCAATGCACAACGCCAAGCGCCAAGAAGCTCTACTTCAACGAGCTCAATGCACAAGTCTCCAAGATGCCACCACTTGAGGACGACTTAGGAGGCGATGGAGTTGAGCATGGTGAGCATGGGATTCTCCCTTCACCCACGGAGGCGCATGGAGTTGAGATGGTTGAGCATGGGAAGTTCCCTTCAACCAAGGAGGCGCATGGAGATGAGAAAGTCGAACCTACTCCTACATGCTTGATTGATGAGTTGGTACCAACCCCATGTGAGCATGAGAGCCACTTAGCCCACTTGAGTGAGAGTGCTAGTGAGTTGAGTGACTTCCACCCCATATGTGAGTTTGAGTGCTTCCATTTGGAGGACATGAGTGATACACAAAGTGAGTTGAGAGAGGTAGATGATAGGTCCATGGAGGACATCGCATTTGCTAACACATTAACCTCTCCCTCGTTTGTGTCTTCTTATTGATGTGGTCTAAGACCCCGTGTGTGGCCCGATCTCGCGAATGACCCAAGAATCAAAGGGGGAAAGAGAGGGAGAGGCGGAAGAACACGAAGAACGCGAAGAACACAACGTACACCAACCCGATACAATCGATACTTACCCTCGTGGCTCGATGGACCACGCCAATAGAATCACCACGGAGAGACTCGAGGTAGAATCCCGGAGTGAGAGATCGGTGTTGGGGACGGAGACCGGTGAGGGAGAGAGAGTGGAGCACACTAGAATCTCACTCACATAGATCCAATCATCCAACATGGGGTGCCTTGATACAAAGGGGATGAAACCCTAGGGAGACAAAGCTCAAAGTCATGTTTAAGCCTAAATCTTGTCTAACCAGCTATGGGGGCGAGCTGGGGTCTTATATAGGCATACAAGGCAACATGGGTCGAAAAGGTACAAGTTGGTGGGCCAAACCCGACGGATCCGGTCGTGGGGCCGGTCGACGGGCCTGGGCCGGCGGGTCCGGTCGTGGGCCGGTCGACCGGTCGCCAACCGGAAATGTCGCAGATCTCCGTCCGGCTGGCTTCCGACGACGCCCGGTCCGGTGCGCCGCGTGGCTGTCCGGCCCTCTGCCGCTTGGCTCGACCGCCTCTGGGCTGGCCGGCCTGTTCCTCCCTCCTCTTCTTCCTCTTCCTTCTCCTCTTCTTCCCTTCTTCTCCTTCCTTCTTCCATGCACCATGGGGGTTCCTTCTCTCTTGGTCCTTGTCGACGTCGGCACCTATAGACATCATGATGATAGGCATGAGGTAGCATACCATTCAAGTTGGTGTTGAGATCGACCATAGAGAGGAAGGAGTTCACCTTGACATATATGGCGGGGTTTTGTGTTGTTGGTCCACTTGGGGGACTCCTTGGCCATGGTGTCGACGATAGGCGGGGCTACATCATCTCCCCCTTGGGGAAGAGTCGTCCTCGACTCTTGCTCCTCCTCACCGATGAGGTAGACGTGAAGGACTTGTATAGGTGCCCTTGTGTCCTTAGGGATGCTCGTCGTAGTGCAGGCGTCTTTGTTGTAGTCCATAACGGGTCTCCCATGTAGTGGCGGAGGGGCCAAGTCTTGGTCGAAGAAGAACAAGGGGAAAAACAACCTTTGGTGTGAGTCCCATGGGTTGGATCATGTATCTCGTCCTTGTTGGGGTAGCTCTCAATTACGCGTTTCGTGAGCTCATGCTCCGTAGCGGTGGAAGTGGTCGTCCGTGTACCTACACATGGAAGAAACAAGACAAAAGCGTGTGTGCATGGTAGATGAATACATCATCCATCATGATGTTCCATGTCTTGTGCACATCACCATTAGTGTCAAGCAAGATAGTATGAAATGCATGGCTATGGTGCATATGGCAAGAAGGTGCATTCATGGCATGTGGTAACTTAGGATCATCAAAAATTGAGAAGGCTATGGGGGCCATCTCGTGAACAATGAAATAAGCATTCTTGCATTCCAAGCATAAGAAAGAGCAATTGTTCACAATCTTGGATGCAAGGATCGTGGAGTGGTGTAAACATTTGGGGCAAAACATGTGAAAGCTAATGTCATCATTGTTGTCGACAACCCTATGGAAAGAGCAAGTGTTCATCAAGGGTGTCACAACACAAGCATGAGCATAATCATTATCATTGCAAGCAAGCGGAGCAAATATGAAACTTTCATAGCATGGCATGTTCATGGTATCACAATCAATCAACTCCACATGATCAACAATGTTAGGAAACAAAGCATCACATGGGAATATGAAAGAATCAAGTGACGTAGCAAATGTATCATCGAGATCATGCATGCGCTCATAAGTCATCATGTCCACTAGTGGGATCATGGCATCATCAACACCTATGTTGTTACCTTTGAAGGCCGACTCATGTGAAGTAGGTGTTGTGGAAGTAGGAGGATCCATGTGGTCGACATGTCCATCTTGGAGCAAGCATGGTGAGATATCATCGTCTTCATGCACCATGTACATCTTCCCCATGAGCGGGAACTCGTCCTCCGTGGAACCTAGTGCAACATAAGAAGACACAAACGAGGGAGAGGTTAATGTGTTAGCAAATGCGATGTCCTCCATGGACCTATCATCTACCTCTCTCAACTCACTTTGTGTAACACTCATGTCCTCCAAATGGAAGCACTCAAACTCACATATGGGGTGGAAGTCACTCAACTCACTATCACTCTCGCTCAAGTGGGCTAAGTGGCTCTCATGCTCACATGGGATTGGTACCAACTCATCGATCAAGCATATAGGAGTAGGTTCGACTTGCTCATCTCCATGCGCCTCCTTGGTTGAAGGGAACTTCCCATGCTCAACCATCTCAACTCCATGCGCCGCCGTAGGTGAAGGGAGAATCCCATGTTCACCATGCTCAACTCCCTCGCCTCCTAAGTCGTCCTCAAGTGGTGGCATCTTGGAGACTTGTGCGTTGAGCTCGTCGAAGTAGAGCTTCTTGGCGCTTGGCGTTGTGCATTGCCATGCCATGTGACCCTTTCCCTTGCACACCTCACATAGGAGATTGGGACTTTCCCGTGGAGGGTGGCCTTGTTGCTTGCACTTGTAGCGTCGGAGTCCATAGGCATATGACGAGGTAGGGGCCATTGTGGTGGTGGCGCAAGAGGTAGAAGTCGCCTTATGAGGAAGGTCTTCATGTCGAGGCTCTCGTCTTCTTGCCTCATCACCATGTCTTGAGTGGTGTCGTCGAAGATCATGTGTGGAAGGATGTCGATGTAGACCATGAGGTGGTGGTGGTCGACGACGATCATGAGATGGTGTGAGTCGATGACGGTCCTTGACTTGCCTAGGTGATGGCTCATGTTGGGGGCGCTCTTGATGCTCCATATGATGTCCGTGATGTCGATGATCTTGTGCATAGGCACTCTCATGATGGCGCCTTGTGGAGCTCGGAGAAGTGTGTCGATGCCGAATATGTTGGTGACGCTCTTGATGATACCACATGATGATGCCATCGTGGAGGTCCTCGATCTTCATATGTAGCTCCATTGGCCAAGTAGGGGTATGTGGGAGCATCGGCGGTGTACATGATGGGGTCGATGTCGTCCTCGTGGTGGTGCTCCACCATGTCGTCCATGCTTGTTGAGCAAGTGTCGATGTAGAGCTCGTCGATGTCGTCCATGTTGGCGATGCTCTCGGAGCCGGTGTAGAGCTCCTCGATGTCGGTCATGTTGGCGATACTCGTGCCATAGTCGGTGTAGAGCTCCACATGTTCCTCCACATCCGCGGTGCTTGAAGAGGCATCCTCCTCGAAGTGCTCCGTGTACTCCTCCGTATCTTCTTCTTCGCTATCCATGTTAGCACGACAAGATCTATATGGTGGATGTTAGTGGAAGAACACTACCTCGCAATCTTACCGTGGTATGACAAGATTGGGGTGATCCAACAAACCGAGAGTTAGAACAATTGTATCGGGCACTCACACAAAGACACACGCAAAAACTAGCAAATATGGTGTTAGGTGAGTATGGTGGAAAGCCAAAAGATGAAATCCGAAATCAAGTGTGTTGTTAAGGGTGGGTGAAATCCAAAAACTCAAATGTCAAAGCGATGATCACTATAAACACGGAAAAGATATGGATCTCACACACGGGATAAGCGGGGTTAGTGCGACCAAGGAATGAGCGGAAAAGTGTATGAAGCCCGAAAGCAAGGTTGCTCGGTGTCACACTAACACAAGGAGAGGCAAAGCTTGGGTTGCAACATGAGAGACAACAAGATTCACACGTGGCCTCTCTTCTCTTTTCTCTCTTTTGCTTAAAAGCTTTTTCCTCTTTTTGCATTTGGTGGCACTTACACTCTTTGTGTATATGTATGTATGATGGCACTCGCACACTTTTGTTCTATGGTGCACTTGCACTCTTTTTGTGTTTTTGGCGGCCTTTTTCTCGCACTATGCTAGCGTTAGCCTTGCTTTTGCTATCTTGCCACACGAGTTTTGCTTAGAAGCTTGACTCCACACTACACACACACCTCACAATCGGGGCCACGTGCAATGTCTCGCAACACTAGATAAGCAATGCTCGATAGGATAGATCGCAAAAGAAGAGGGGTTATAAGGTGATGCAAGTTATACCTAAGAGGTGTAGGCGGTGATGAGCACACAACTTGCGATGATGGCGGTGGTGTCAAGAGTACGTTTGCAAGTCCGGGGTGCCGAGGATGTCGTCGCGCGCTTGCGGGTTAGTGTCACAAACAAGGCACTCAAACCGGAACAAGCAAACACAAGTTAGCGGAAGAAATGGGTCAAAGTAGCTCGGCGGTGGTGGCGGTGGTATGCCGGTGGTGGGTGGTGTCGATGCTCTTGCGGATGCGGTGGTGGCGGTGGGGCCGCGGCGGTGTTTACCCGTGGGATGGAGGGTGGCGGTGCTTGCCGGCGATGGGGAGGAGTGGCGGTGGTCGGCGGTGGTGGTGGCTGTGTGGCGGCGCCGGTGGGGCCCTGACCGGCCCCGGCGCCGGCTGGTCTGTCCGCGCCCGTTGACCGGTTCTGCCCGGTTGGCGCCCGGGCGCCGGTTGACCGGCTCCGCCGGCCGATCCGGTCTGCAGCCCGGTTGACCAGGTTCTGGGCCGGTTTGCGTTTCTCTCTCCTGTTCTTGAGCAAAACTCGTCCAAATCGACCCAAATCGAAGGAACGATGGAATTGGGGGCTAGAAAATGGGGAAAATAGTAGATCAAGCACCTCAACACCAAATCCATGGACCAAAACCACTCAAAACGCAACCAAATCGCAGATCCATCCAAAGGCAAATTAGGGCTATTTTTTGGGGATTTTTTGGAAAATTTTTAGAGGGGAAATTGGGTGGGTGGGGGGTCGAATTAAACCAAAGGCTGCTGATACCATATGATGTGGTCTAAGACCCCGTGTGTGGCCCGATCTCGCGAATGACCCAAGAATCAAAGGGGAAAGAGAGGGAGAGGCGGAAGAACACGAAGAACGCGAAGAACACAACGCACACCAACCCGATACAATCGATACTTACCCTCGTGGCTCGATGGACCACGCCAATAGAATCACCACGGGAGAGACTCGAGGTAGAATCCCGGAGTGAGAGATCGGTGTTGGGGACGGAGACCGGTGAGGGAGAGAGAGTGGAGCACACTAGAATCTCACTCACATAGATCCAATCATCCAACATGGGGTGCCTTGATACAAAGGGGATGAAACCCTAGGGAGACAAAGCTCAAAGTCATGTTTAAGCCTAAATCTTGTCTAACCAGCTATGGGGGCTGGGGTCTTATATAGGCATACAAGGCAACATGGGTCGAAAAGGTACAAGTTGGTGGGCCAAACCCGACGGATCCGTCGTGGGGCGGTCTGACCGAGCCTGGGGCCGGCGGGTCCGGTCGTGGGCCGACCGGCCAACCGGAAATGTCGCGATCTCCGTCCGGGCTTCCGGACGACGCCTTGTCGAGGTGCGCCCGGTGTGGCCCGGCGACCGGCCTGCGCCGCTTGGCCGGTCGACCGGCCTCTGGCTGGCTGTTCCTCCCTCCTCTTCTTCCTCTTCCTTCTCCTCTTCTTCCCTTCTTCTCCTTCCTTCTTCCATGCACCATGGGGGTTCCTTCTCTCTTGGTCCTTGTCGACGTCGGCACCTATAGACATCATGATGATAGGCATGAGGTAGCATACCATTCAAGTTGGTGTTGAGATCGACCATAGAGAGGAAGGAGTTCACCTTGACATATATGGCGGGGTTTTGTGTTGTTGGTCCACTTGGGGGACTCCTTGGCCATGGTGTAGCGTCGATGATAAGCGGGGCTACATCACTTATGTTGCACTAGGTTCCACGGAGGATGAGTTCCCACTCATGGAGAAGATGTACATGGTGCATGAAGATGATGATATCTCACCATGCTTGCTCCAAGATGGACATGTCGACCACATGGATCCTCGTACTTCCACAACACCTACTTCGAATGAGTCGGCCTACAAAGGTAACAACATAGGTGTTGATGACGCCATGATCCCACTAGTGGACATGATGACTTATGAGTGCATGCATGACCTTAATGATACATTTTCTACGTCACTTGATTCTTTCATATTCCCATGTGATGCTTTGCTTGCTAACATTGTTGATCATGTGGAGTTGATTGATAGTGATACCATGAACATGCCATGCTATGAAAGATTCATATTTGCTCCGCTTGCTTGCAATGATAATGATTATGCTCATATTTGTGTTGTGACACCCTTGATGAACACTTTCTCTTTCCATAGGGTTGTCGACAACAATGATGACATTAGCTTTCACATGCTTTGCCCAAAATGTTTACACAATTCCATGATCCTTGCATCCAAGATTGTGAACAATTGCTCTTTCTTATGCTTGGAATGCAAGAATGCTTATTTTATTGTTCATGAGAAGGCCCCCATAGCCTTTTCACTTTTTGATGATCATGCGTTACCATATGCCACGAATGCACCTTCTTGCCATATGCACCATCGCCATGCATTTCATACTATCATGATTGACACTAATGGTGATGTGCACAAGACATGGAACATCATGATGGATGATGTTTTCATCTACCATGCACACACGTTTTTTGTCTTGTTTCTTCCATGTGTAGGCACAAGGACGACAACTTCCACCGCCACGGAGCATGAGCTCACGAAACGCGCAATTGAGAGCTACCCCATCAAGGACCTAACCCGCGGGAATCACACCAAAGGGTATGTTCCCACAAGCCTTCGCCCTCATGTGTTTCCGACTTGGTTTGTTGAGCTTTCGGTTTGGTCCAACTCCTCGTCACCTCTTTGGCCTCTTATGCAACATATCTTGACATATCTTGTTGGCACAATGGTTGTTGTATGTCTTGATGAGATCATCATACACTCCGAGAATCTCAAGGACCATGTCATACATGTGAGAGACACCTTATGCACCTTGTGCCACAAGTTACACAAAAAGTTGCTCTCTTTTGGATTTCTAATTTCATCTATGGCAATTGCAATGGATTCTTTGAAACTTGAGGATACCCATACTCGGCTCACGCCAACCATACTTTCCCAAGCTAGAAGTCTCCATAGCTTTGCCATTGCACATAACAATTTTGCCCCAAATTTTGCCGCCGATACTTGCCTTTTGATTGTTCCATTTGTGTGGGACAATACGACATATCACATTTTTGACACTTTACAAACCAAACTCTTACATGCACAAACTTTTGCCCCACCAAATTTTGGATACATCGACACTCTTTCGATTACCATTTTTTCCACATGCCTCTTGGAGAAACAACTTGATGCTTCGTTTTTGATTGAGAGCCTCTTGTTCGCCGGTCACCAAGTTGGCATCCACAAGCTTTCCTTTTGCAAGTTGTTTTTCCCCTTGTTCTTCTTCGACCGAGACTTGGCCCCTCCACCACTACATGGGAGACCCGTTATGGACTACGACGAGCATCCCTAAGGACACAAGGGCACCTATACAAGTCCTTCCCGTCTACCTCATCGGTGAGGAGGAGCAAGAGTCGAGGACGACTCTTCCCCAAGGGGGGGGGGGAGATGTTACGGGGCGACCTTCGGTCTTCACCGCATCATGTGCTTCATCGCCAAGACGGCACGCCAAGGTGAATCTTCTCCTTTACGCGTGCCTCGAATCGCCCATTTGGGACGATATACTACTTCATACACCGTCATGTCTTGATAATAGGAACTCGACGACAAGTACGGAGGGAAGAGAGGATGCCATGGAGACCCGAGGACGCAAGGCCGATGTCACGGAAGCATGGAAGAGAAGGAGAAAGAGGAGCTGGACGCTCCAGGCCGGAACTTCCGCCCCGATGGCCGGAACTTCCGCCCCACCGGAACTTCCGCCCCCAAGGGCCGGAACTTCCGCCCAGATGCCGCCAAGATGCCTTCCAGCGCCCAGAGAAATGGATCAGGCCGGAACTTCCGCCCGAGGGACCGGAACTTCCGCCCACTCGGAACTTCCGCCCAAGTTCCGCCCAAGTTCCAAAATTACGCGAAACGCCCCTGGATGTTACGCAAGGAAATTGGCCATTTTCAACTTGGCCGGAACTTGACCGAACTTCCGGCCGGACCGGAACTTCCCCCCGAGACCGGAACTTCGCCCATGACCGGAACTTCCGCCCATGACCGGAACTTCCGCCAAGACGGCCGGAACTTCCGCCCTACCGAACTTCAGCACAACACACTTTTCAGCGTGTAAATCCCGTCGCCCCACCTATAAATAGGCTAGTTGGCTCAGATCTGGGATTAGACAAGATTTAGGCTTAAACATGACTTTGAGCTTTGTCTCCTAGGGTTTCATCCCCTTTGTATCAAGGCACCCCATGTTGGATGATTGGATCTATGTGAGTGAGATTCTAGTGTAGCCCACTCTCTCTCCTCACCTACCTCCGTCCCCAACACCGATCTCTCACTCCGGGATTCTACCTCGAGTCTCTCCCGTGGTGATTCTATCGTGGTCCATCGAGCCACGAGGGTAAGTATCGATTGTATCGGGTTGGTGTGCGTTGCGTTCTTCGTGTTCTTCCACCTCTCCCTCTCTTTCCCCCTTTGGATCTTGGGTCATTCGCGAGATCGGGCCACACACGGGGTCTTAGACCACATCAAGGAGAAGGGTTGATTGAACCTCGCCCTCCCGGTCGGTCCGCCAACTACACCATAGCGGAGGACAAGTTGCTTTGCAAGACGTGGTTGACAATTGGAATGGATCCAACAACCGGTACCGATCAAACAAGAGAAACATATTGGATGAGGATGACTGACTACTTCAACACACACACAAGTGGGAACGAGCGAACCATGCGCTCACTTCGGTCCCGTTGGTCCGGCATCAACACCGATTGCCAAAAATGGGCGGGCGTGCAAGCCAACATCGATGTTCTCAATCCAAGTGGCACTAATGAGAATGATAGGGTAAGTCATTCTACTATGTTCACCATATGGCTCATATGAGAAGAATACGGTTCTACTTCATATAGCTCATCTATTTTCTTTTCCGCATATGTGTATAACTCCATGGCTCAAGGATTGTTTAGGGATGTGGGAAAGAAGAACAAGAAAGGCAACAAGATTCTTGGCAAGCCATTCACCTTGCATCATTGCTATGAAGTGCTAGGGAATGAAGAGAAGTGGAAGACACGCGGCAAGTTGGACGCGGCAACTATGGCGGCCCATGCTACCGGTGATGCAACAATCATCGATGATGATGATTCAAGTGATGAAGGGAAGAAGAGAAGCTCCACTCCTCACTCCGTCAACAATGGGCGGAGGAATGTGCATGGTAGGAAGACCGCCAAGGAAATGAAGGGAAAGAAGGCCGGAGATGATGACATTGCCATGGCTATGGAAAGGATTGCAAATGCAAGGTTGCAAGCAAATGAAGATAGAAAGATGCAACGAAACTTGGAGAAAGAGGCTATGGATGCTATTGAAGCTAGGAGAGCCGCTTTGGAGGAGAGGATTGCCGCCAATGAGGAGAAGAAGTTGGCTTTGGAGGAGAAGAGGCAAGCCTCCGAGGAGCATGCACGCCTAGCGGAGGAGGAGAGGAAGCTTTTCTTGATGGATACTTCCCATATGGATGAGAAGCAAAAGGAGTACATCAACCTTCTTCGCGATGAAGTGTTGGCCAAAAAGAGATTGTTCGTAGCCAACATGAACACTTCCACTACCGGCATGTTTGGAGGAGGCATGTTTGGAGGAGCCATGCCGACGTTTGGAGGAGGCATGGGAGGCATGGCCGGCATGGCCGGCATGGGAAGCATGCCCATGGCCGGCATGGGAGGCATGACCGGCATGGGAGGTTATGGAGGCATGGCCGGCATGGGAGGACCAAGCTATGGAGGAGTCTTTGGAGGGACAATGGGAGGCTCGGTGAGTGGTGTGTATGGGAGTATGGGAGCACCACCGGGAGGCTTCGTGTCTTCCATGAATGCTACTATTCCTCCTTCAACCCAAGATGACGAGGAAGAAGAAGAAGGTGTTGACTTGGAAAATGCGGAAGTGTGATATGCATTTGTGATATGTGTTCCACTTTGTCCATTTGAACCATATGTCGTGTGTCATTGTTGAACTACGTCATTTTGTGTGTCGTTCTTGAACTATGTGATGTATGTTGCACTTTGTGTCCACTTAAATTATGGTATATTATTTGTTTCATGAATTATGTGTGATTATTTGATCTCTGTGATTGCAAAATAGTATACAAAACTGTTGTTTTCGCGCCCGCACGCGCTGTATTTTGCCGCGTCCGGCGGAGGACGATTTTTTCCGCCCGCGCACGCGCTGCATTTTGCCGCGTCCGACGGAGGAAAATACGGCCCAGCGCGCGCTAGCTGTTTACAGCGCGCACAATCAGAGGTTTAGCGCGCCGCGATATAGCGCGCCTGTTGGAGATGCTCTAAAACTGTTGGAGAAAATTAGGAGATCTATAGTACTCAAACTACTTACAAATCGCTAATCTATCTAACTTTTATATAGTGTATAATTTCACCGGCAAGCGACACCAACCAACGCTTGCTTAGCCGTCACGGGCCCAGCCCGGCGTTCAGATAAATGGACCGTGCCAGGCCCGTTTAGGGATTGCATGGATGAGCAAGCCCTGGCCGGCCGGTTGGCCAGCATTAGCGGGGATACTAGTAGGGCGGAAGGCGGCGTTGTGGCGCCACCTCCCGTCCCGCCCGTCAGGGGGCGCGTGAGCGTGACAGATGGGGAGGCAGGGCCGAGCTGGGCGCGTGTACATGGCGGTAGGTGCGGCCGGAGGCGGCGAACCAGCATCCAAGCACCGCGACGGGGCGCAAGGTTAGATCTCAAAGCCCAAATCGGGGTTTCTCGATTAGTTTCGGGAGGGGGGAGTGGCGGGAGGCAAGCGATGCGCGTGTTAGTATTGGTGTATTGGTAGAACCGTAGAGTTTTATCGAAGCATGATCTTCTCAGCTTTCTCGTCTGGTTCTCAATTTCTATATGTGCTAGTTCCATGTGTTAGCACCTGTAGATGGCAGATATCTCCCTGGCATGATGTTCCGGGTCGAACAGATAGAGGGATAGGGGAGAAGAGTTATGAATTCAGAGCCCAAATCTGTTTTAGTTGCTTTTTGGCATTTTTGTTCAAACACTTGGCATGCATACATCAAAATCCCTGGTTTGTTCACCCAAACTTGAATCAAATCCCTGGTATGTACATCCAGACTGACCCGCATAGTTTTTGGGTGGCATAGCCTGCTACTGTCTCTACCAACCATGACTAGGCTAATTTCATAGCCTGCAGTTGCTCATCATTTTTAAGCAATGCTGTCCAAATTTGAGGACAATGTTTGCCCAAAATCGGCTAGACTGTATTCAAAGTTGCCTATTTTTAGAGTGTACTTGATCGTTTTCACTTTGTTTTTCAAAATTGGGTATATATATTACTTAAGGCAAAGCGTTCAGGTTACAAGCAACCTTGCAAGTTTCCTCCACACAGGATGGAACCGAATCCTCCAACCTACCCTTCACACGTTGCTACAGAATCTAGCTATAGCATGTCTATTGATCTTGCTAGTTCTGAACTCGGGTAACTGTTGTAGTAGATACAGAGTTTCAGAGATAATGCCCGATATTGCAGATTTGCTTCTTCCCTTTGATGTCAGTTCATGTACCACGGCGGCATAATCTGATTACAATTGGACTGGTTTAATAACGGTAGTAATAATTGCTTTTATTCCCTGCCGATATGCTAGAGCTTCAGCAGTTTCAGCAGAAGTACACCGATCCAAAACTACCCATGCTGATAGGATTACACGGGTTCCATGTTTTTTTATAGATCAGCTTGCATCGATATTCAGCTTAGTCCATCCCTCATCAGGCTTTCTCCATGATTCCTTTATATAATTACTTCTTTTTTCTACTTGCATTCTCATCGCTGCAGAAGGTGATTGCCTTCTTTCCTTTGTTCTGCGACTCGTCAGTTTTCACAAATTTAATTTCCTGGAACGATGCTAAATGAGACTCCAGAAACCTGGTGGATTGTTCAATTCCCCATTTCTCATATCCAAAGATTTAATTATTATATAAGTGCCAACATCTCAACCAAAGATAAAGTAACTTTTAAATTGTATCCACTGTAATGACTTAGAAGGACCATAACCTAGACAGTACTTGAATAACTGAACTTCCAAGGTTCTTTTAAGCTACATCGAAACCCACTAGCTTTAGCACATACCACCATGGCATGATGAGTCTTCTTCAGTTTGACCCCGCAGATGTGGCAAGTGGCGACCAGATCCATCTTCCTCTTATATCTATGAGTTTATACACACGAAGGTGGAGCGAGAGAGCGTGAGTGAGGAGCGCAGGGCGCCCCTCCGCACGATGGCCGTGCGCCCCCGGCGGCGGCGGCTGGTTCCCAACCTTCTTTCCCCTTTACGCTTCCCCGTCCTTGTCCCACCCTGCCTGATGGGCAGCCGCGTGCTGCTGTCGGACTCGGATCTGAGTGCGGCGCCGGTGACATCTCGCGCCCCGCCTCCTCCCCCCCTGCGCTCTGTGGTGGTCGCTCCGGCGGGCCACCAGCTTGGGTCGCGAGGATGGGATGTGGGCGCTGGCCCCAGTCGTGCACCTGCTTCGCCGCCCTCTCGTCCGGCGACGACGGCAGCTGCGCAGAACCTGTGGCGTGTCAGCGAGTCCAGGTGGGCGCGCCCCGCTCGCCGTGCGCAGGAGCAGCAACGTCGTGTGCGCCAGGTCTTCCCCGCGTCCAGGCCCCCCGGCGGCAACCCTCGCCAGATCCCGGCGGCCCTGCATGGGTGCTGCTACAACTGTGGCCAGGAGGGCCACATCTCGGCGATGTGCACCAACGAGACGCTCTGCGCGCACTGCGGAGGCACAGAACACACCACCACGGACTGCAAGCGGCCTCGCAGCTTGCCTGAGCCGTCACCGCCTCGTCTGCCGCCGCCATCGCTTCGTGCGGCCCCGCGGGATTTTGCGGTTGACGCCGGGCCAGCCATGCTTGCTGCGGCGCCGGTGTTCGCGGTGGTCCGCACCTAGAGTGACGTGGTTTCGTCTAGAGAGGAGAGCGCGGCCGGTGGAGGGTCCGGCGCGGTTGGCTTCTCTGCGCCGTTAGGGCCATCCTCTCCCTCCACGACTCCGCGGAGCGAGCACGGAGCAGCTCCCTCGACCAGCTCGACCTTTGCTACCTCCTCCCGTCTCAGGGCATGGTCCAGCTCGAGGCTGACTTGGACCGGGCAGTGATGGTTACGTTCGCCGGCGCTCGGCCGGAGGTTACTATGGAGGTGGCTGCTAAGGAAATCCGGGCGCAGCTGAGCCTTCCCGTTGGCGCCTTCTCCATCAGGACGTTCGAGCCAACAAACTTTATCGTGCTCTGCCAGTCCTTGGCGGTGCGGGATCAGCTTGTGCACGCCGAGTTTGTCTTGTCGCCGGTATGCACGCTGTACCTCGAGCCCTGGACGCGTCAGGCTGGGGCGCTCCTGCGTGAGACTCCATTCCTCGCCGATGTGGATATACGTGGCATCCCTGGACATGCATGGGCAGAGCGGACGGCGAGCAAGCTCCTGGAGGGAGCTGGTGTGGTGGACGCCATTGATCCCGCGACAGCCACTCGCGGACATGTCTTGCTTTCGGCTGTCCGTGTGGACGCACGATGTGGCCTCCATCCCCGCAGTGAGGTGGCTCGCCGTGCCGGAGCCGGGGTCGGGCTGAGGCTGCAGTCTCCAATGGCCGTCCGCGCACGGAGTCACTGAGGATGTTGTGGTATCGTATCAGGTTTTGGGTGGTGTGGTGGCTCATCGGAGGCCCGTCCTGGTCCGGCGACTCAGATGTTGGGAAAGATGCAACAGGGCGCGGGGCGGCGCGGCTGGCCCTTGTGATGGCGGTGACAATGGTCCTCCCGATGGCGGTGCGGCTGGCCCTCGCCGGAGACGGCGCCGTGCTCACCGGCGGCGACGTGGCCGTCGCGCGCCTGATGTTGCTGCCGCAGGTGGCGCCGAGGCCGGGGTCGACCATGGTGTCGCTGCGACGGACGCGCGGGCACCAGGCTTCGTTGCTGCGGCGGCGACTCCGGACCGTTGGGTGGCGGCCCCAAGTGCTGCCGTGATCTCGCGGCCGGCCGCTGGCGCGGCCGTGTCTAGGGCACACGTCAGCCCTACCTTGCCAGCTGGTGGGTTCGGAGTGGCGGACGTTGCATCACATGTGGTTTTTCGGCGCCAACCCCAACACGCCTCTCCTTGCTCTGACGGTGCCTGTTCCATGGCTGACCCTTGCCCGCAGACAGCTCTGGGTTCCAGTGGCTGGGTTTGCGCGTGAGATGGCGGCCCCGTGAGGGCCTGTCCGAGCGCGGGTCAGCGCTGTGCCTCGGTTGGCTCGTCCTGCGGCGCCATGTGGCCTGGCTCACCTTGCCTGTGCGGAGACATCCATGCTTTGGCAGCTGCTGAACTTTTCCTGTCGGAGCAAAGGGTGGCCTTCGAGGTGGATGCGGCTTCTCCGGGTTCCCCGTTTCGGCCACCGGTGGGTAGCACATGTGAGCCTCTGTCGTCCTCGGTCGGGGCAGCTGAGCTCCTGTGCTCTGATCCTGTTCTGTCGGAGGAGCGGGACGCAGCGGTGCGACCCTGCATGGAATCTCTGCGGCCTCGGCATCCGCAGGCACGGGCTCCGACGCTCTACCGTTCGATCCACATGCTGTGGTGCAGATCACGCACGATCGCTCCCCTCAGCATGGCTCACATGCTTCTGCGCGGTTGACGCGGACGTCCAGTCCCTTGCCGCTCTACTTCGCCAGTTTTGGCAGCGGCTTGACAACCCGCTGCTAAGCCTCCCGGACCCGAAGCTGGTGCGCCGCCGCTTGTTCCAGGTGGTGCCATCTACTGCTAGACGAAGCCGTCGCATTGCAGCCAAGAACAAGGGCGTCTCCAGTTCTGCCGTGAAGCGGGCGCAACGGATCCTTATGCGCAAGCTGCGTATTTGCCGCGACGAGGAAAGGTTGTTGGACTCCTAGCTCAAGGAGTATGCAGCCATTTTCGCGTCCCCTTTGGGGCCGGAGCAGGTCGAGGCCATCGCAACGTTGTCGTCGTGGTGGAACGGCAGATGCCATAGGATGGCTTAAGTTGGGGCCGAATGTGCGCTAGAGGATTCGGGGGAGGGTTTTGGTAACAAGGGGAATTGGAAAAGAGACCGGTATAGATTGATGAACTTGGCCACGTACGGTACAAGACCGGGCGCGCCGCTGTCACCGCCGGCGAGAAGGTCTCAGCGCAGCTGGGCCAGATCGTTGAGCTGAACCGCGGCGGGGCCAACTTGGGCTCGCTCCAGGACTACATCGACAAATGGAACCGGGCGGACCTTTCCGCTGCCACCCGTGGCGTCGACAAGGACAAGCAGCCGGTGGTTGACAATCGCGGTCCGCGGAGCACGGTGCAGCACTTTGGCCGGCTCAAACACGCTATGAAGGAGTTCGACACTGCTTGGCATGATGCCAACGCCAACGTGCTGGTAAGCTCGTCACTTAAACTTCAACTCTTTCCTTTGTACCAATGTCGGTTTTCAATTTTTCAACTTATATATATATCTTCATAGTCCCCGAGTTTCGGGTTGAGCATGCAGTACTTAGCGCGAAACTGCAAAAAACCGGCATAGCTAGTCCCCGAGTTTCGGGTTAAGCAGATAGTACTTAGCGCGAAACTGCAAAAAACCGGTATAGCTAGTCCCCCAATTTCGGGTTAAGCACATAGTACTTAACGCGAAACTGCAAAAAAACGGCATAGCTAGTCCCCGAGTTTCGGGTCAAAAAACCGGCATAGCTAGTCCCCGAGTTTCGGGTTAAGCACATAGTACTTAGCGCGAAACTGCAAAAAACCGGCATAGCTAGTCCCCGAGTTTCGGGTTAAGCACATAGTAATTAGCGCGAAACTGCAAAAAACTGGCATAGCTAGTCTCCGAGTTTCGGGTTAAGCACATAGTACTTAGCGCGAAACTGCAAAAAATCGGCATAGCTAGTCTCCGAGTTTCGGGTTAAGCACATAGTACTTAGCACAAAACTGCAAAAAACCGGGCAATCCCCTCGACAAACGTTGTTTGGGCTTAGCTGCCCGGCCATTCGCGAGGATGAACTGGTGGCGTTGGCTGACGCCTGAGGTGGTAGAGGCGTTCGTTGTTGGTAGGCCTTGTCAATGGAGGAACAAAATGTTGTTTTTGCCATGTGGAACGTGCGCGGCCTCAACGATCCGGCTAGGAGGGCTGCGGTTAAGGTCGCTGTAGATGATGCTAGGGCATCCGTAGTGTGTCTTTCTGAGTCCAAGTTGCAATCTGTAACCCCTTATGTTATCGCTGAATGCCTAGGCCCCCGTTTTGACGGGTTTAAGTACTTGCCGGCTCTTGGTACCGCTGGTGGGGTGATCGTAGCTTCGAAGAGCTAGGTGGTTTTGTGCTTAGAAGCCGCGTGATACCTTCTCGGTGTCCGTTGAGCTCGCCACATCTCATGGCACCTCTTGGTGGCTGTCCGCTGTTTATGGGCATACTGCTGCTCCCTTGAAGCCCCTGTTCTTGGAGGAGCTAAGGATGTTGCGTGCGGCCATCGCGGGGCTGTGGGCGGTGGCAGGCGACTTCAACCTTATTCTGGACGCTGCGGACAAGAACACGCCCAACCTTGATCGGCGGGCGATGGGGCAGTTCTGCTGTTGCATCAATGAGTTAGAGCTCAAGGAGGCGCCGCTGTTGGGTCGCAGGTACACGTGAAGCAACGCGAGGTCCACTCCAACCATGGTCAGGTTGGATCGCTGGTTTCGCTTCCCTTGAGTGGGATGAGCTGTTCCCGGACGCCACGCTCTCGGCACTGTTGTCCTCGGTGTCTGATCATTGCCCCATCTTGCTCTCCACGGCAGCTGACACCCGCATGGGCTGCCATTTTCGTTTCGAGCGCTTTTGGTTAAAGCTTGACGGATTCACTCAAGTGGTCAAATCCCTTTGGGATGATGGGCTGGACGGCGAGGTTCCACCATCCGGGCCAATTTAGAGGCTCGCGTTCAAGCTTAGGCCAACCACCCGTGGGCTACAACGCTGGAGCCAGCGACAGGTTGGCTCTGTCCGTGACTCTATTCTCGTGGTGAATGAGGTCATCCTGTAGCTCGATGCTGCGGAGGACGAGCGACAGCTATTTGCTCCCGAGTTGTAGCTTCGACGTCAGCTAAAGCTTCGGGTTCTGGGTCTGGCCTCGCTTGAGCGCACGATTGCACGTCAGCGCGCCAGGGTGGCCGGTCTCAGGAACGGGGACGCCTCCTCTCAGTTCTACCGCATCCTCACCTCCTCCCGCCGGCAGCAGAACTTCGTCACGTCGCTGAGAGTAGGTGATCGGGTGGAGACTGAGCTCCCGCGCAAGGTGGAGCTAGCCACAGGTTATTTCATGGATCTGTTGAGTTCTGCACAGCCCGGGGAGCATGGTATCGCGTTCGAGACCGCGGGGCTAGGCTCGGTGGATCTGTCAAGTTTGGAAGCCCAGTTCACCGAGGTGGAGGTTTGGGAGGCGATCAAAGCCATGCCAACTAATAAGTCGCCGGGCCCTGATGGTTTTTCGTGGGAATTCTATCGGCATTGCTAGCAAGTGGTCAAGGAGGATGTTATGGTTGCGATCCGCGCCATCTGGTTGGGCTAGGACCAGGGGTTCAAGGTGCTTAACGAAGCCTTGATCACGCTATTGCCCAAAAAAGTTGGCGCCGTGGAGCTGAAGGACTTTCGGCCGATAAGCCTGGTGCACAGCTTCGCGCGACTGCTAACCAAAGTTCTGGCGAGGCGGTTGGCTCCTAGGATGAATGAACTGGTGGGTGCAAATCAGACGGCATTTATCCAAGGACGTTGTATTCCAGACAATTTCCTCCTTGTGAGGGAATCAGCCGAGTTACTGCATCGCAGGAGGGTCCTGGCTCTTCTGCTCAAGATTGACATCGCCAAAGCTTTTGATAGCATCGCATGGCCATTCCTCCTGAGCGTCCTTCGGCATCGTGGTTTTGACCCGAGGTGGATTCGGTGGATCGCCTTGCTGCTCCGGTCGGCTAGCACGAGTGTGTTAGTCAACGGCTGCGCCGGGAGTGCCTTCCGACACAGCCGTGGGCTCAGGCAGGGGATGCCATCTCCCCCTTGCTCTTCGTCATTGCCATGGACGTCCTATCCGCCATGTTCCAGACGGCTGAGCGGACAGGGGTTCTACTGTATCTGTCGGTGCTTTGGCTCCGTCACCGCGTATCGCAGATGACGTCGTGATCTTTGCTCAGCCGACCGTTGCGGAGCTTGCTGCAGTGTGGGGTGTGCTTGGCTGCTTCGGAGGAGCCTCCGGGCTGGTGGCGAATCCGGCAAAAAGCTCCGCTGCACCGATCCGCTGTTCGGACGAGGTGCTCGAGCTAGTGGCGCCGTCCCTGCCGTGCCCTGTTGCAGCACTACCTACCACCTACCTTGGTCTGCCGCTGTCACCGCGGAAATCGGAGCTGCAAGCGGTGTTGGACCGTTTGGCCGCCAAGCTGCCGTTTTGGAAGGCGCGGCTGTTGTCTCGAGAGGGGCGCTTGGTCTATGTGCAAGCCGTGTTGACGGGCTCTGTGGTGTATCAACTGCTAGCCCTAGACTTGGACCCGTGGTTCATCAAAGCCGTAGACAAGCTGCGAAGAGGATTCCCGTGGGCTGGCTCTGCTGATTCTCGCGATGGGTGTTGCATGGTAGCCTGGCGCCTCGTTTGCCAGCCTAAATCGCTCGGTGGGATAAGCCTACACAACCTCCACTATATGAACGTGGCGTTGCGGACACGGTGGTTATGGCTGCAAAAGACAGACGGCGCTAAGCCATGGAGTGGGATGGACTTGCAGGTGGCCAACGATTCGGTTGCCTTTTTCAACGCCTCCGTCAGAATCCGCCTCGGCTCCGGTGAGACAGGGAGGACGCCTGGATTGACGGTCTCATGGCCAAGGCGATTGCCCCAGACCTGATCGAGCTGGTGAGGCCTTCGATCCGGCGGCGCCGCACGGTTCGTGAGGGGCGGTCCCTCAATGCTTGGGCATCCAACATATCGGGTGAGCTATCAGTGGATGCTGTTGTCCAGTACCTCAGGCTGTGGGAGGAAGTGCAGCGGGTGCACAGACCAACGGACGCCGTTACTCCGGATGCATTCATTTGGAAGTT
Organism: Lolium multiflorum; assembly: GCA_030979885.1. Classification (NCBI taxonomy): domain Eukaryota; kingdom Viridiplantae; phylum Streptophyta; class Magnoliopsida; order Poales; family Poaceae; genus Lolium; species Lolium multiflorum. The sequence goes on along the minus strand of CM061749.1, from coordinate 235,819,491 downwards.
GAGTGGAGATGGGCTCTTCTCGGCGTGATCAGCATACAGGATGCTGTTCCAGGGCACCACCGGCCTGCCCGCTGCACATCTCATCTGAGAGTCTTTCGCGCCACTCAAGTTCCGGATGCATGCTTGGCTTGCCCTGCGACGGCGTTGCTGGACTGCTGACCGGAGGCTGCGCCGGGGTTTGCCGTCGCACACCCTTTGCCCACTGTGTGACGCGGCGGACGAAACACTGGATCACCTATCGCTGCACTGCGTGTTCTCTCGCGGCATTTGGACGGGGCTAATCGCGAGGCTGCGGCTGCCAGACTTCTTGCCCGCGGGTGCTGAGGGGATCAACGATTGGTGGTCTAGAGCAGCCTTGATGGTCGCCAGCCGGGAACGCAGGAAGATCAACTCCCTGGTCATGCTCGCTCTCCGATGCATCTGGTTAGAGCGGAATGCTAGGGTGTTTGACGATAGGCGCAGTACTGTTGCGCATGTCCTAGGCCTCATCTTGGATGAATGGCATGCTTGGGTTGCTTGTAGGGGTGGGTTTATGAGAGACGTACACTAGGAGGCCGGGTGTTCCGGCATGTGCTTCACCCAAAGTGGTGTTGCGAGGTGGTTGATGTATTTTGGATGTTATGGGGCTTCTTGGCTCACCTCTTAAGCTTAATACAATGACGCGTAGATTTCCTGCGGGTTCACTTTATACACACGAAGGTATCTGTGGCTACTTTCTAGGCAAACACATTCACCTTCGGTGCAACATCAGCATTCCAAGTTAGCTTCCATAGTCCTCTTGCCCTCCCCTGAGATTGTGGCTTATTTATTCTTTGCTTAATTTCCTGTCCTTTTCGGTTCAGTTGTGAGGACTGTCCATTACTCTGAGACTTAACAAACACCGAGGTTGCTGATTCCAGTTTTTCTGGCCCAACTGGCGGTCCGGTCCGGATTTTTAAACTGTGCCGCTCGCTCACCCCAAATAGCTTGCAATTGCAGATTAGCAATGCCGACTAGTATAGCAGATCACCACAATTAGCGATGACGTTTGATGCAAGCATACACCATCTTGCAAAAAGATTACAACTGCTCAAGCTTACTTAACATGGCAGTTGACGGTGTTTTATTTTCGTTGCTGATTCCGGCTCGAAACCCCACTTGATCGCCCTAGGTGCACTTGGTCGTGGCGATGACGGGGCTGTGGACACGATGGTTGCCTTCCCCGTCCGACCACTCAATGCTGCCGAACACATAGTCGGCGGCCATGGCAGGGTCGTAGACCTCAAGCTTCACCGTGAAACTCCTCTCTTCGTAGACCCTACCGAAGCTCAGCGTGCTGGGCTGCACCGTGATGTTGACCCCCGCAGCTGGCTGCACGATGCTCACGGTGTAAGTGCTGGACTCTGTGCCCACGTTCGTCACCCGGCGTCTCACCGTGGTGCTGCCGGAGATACAAGTTGCGGAGATGGACGGATAGTTGAGGTTCTCGGGGCGGAATGGAGCGCCCGTACTGCACTTGAACGGGTTGGAATTGAAGTGTATGAAAAGAGGGAGCAGGAACGGGAGCGAGACGGGTAGCAGGTTGAAGCTCTGCGTCTGGGTGGGCTTGAGGGAGCAGAGGAAGTTGGCATAGTCGAACGGCGTGGTGTCGTAAACCAGGCCAGGGTCCAGTGCCGGAACGGGGTTCAGGTGGCCTGAGCCGTAGCTGAACGGCGTGGCGGCCCCGCCCGCCTCATCCCGGATTTGGCTGTAGTCGTTGGCTATGGTGGATGCTGCACAAACATACAGTAGTTACACAGAGAAACACGTTACCATAATAAGCCTATGGGATTGCAGGGCTCGATGCACAAAATTGATGGCTGCAATGGCTGTGCTCTCACCGGTGGTCATGATGGCTGACTTGATCATCGCGGGGCTCCAGCCTGGGTACTTCGCCTTGATCAGACCGGCGACGCCCGCCACATGCGGGCACGACATGGAGGTGCCGGAAATCATGTTGTAGGGGACTCGACGGTCTTCGAAAGACAGGTCAGTGGCCGGAACCTCCTCGCTGTAGGCAGCAATCACGTTGACGCCCGGAGCCGTGATGTCAGGCTGCCAACCGAGCAAGATTATTATTTCGGGATACCGAGCAATTTTGGGGACTGGATAAACTTGCCAAGCCAACCTTGAGGATCTGAGGAGTGATAGTGTTTGGCCCACGGGACGAGAAGTATGCAATCACCGGCGCCGGCTTCACACCAAGCTCTGCGTCCACCGCTGTGATGTAACCGACCGGAGATCTAGAGCGGAGAGATCAAGTGCATGATTGATTTCAAATTAATTGACTTAACTTTGTCTAACAAGGAGGTAATGTGCTGCTTACTCTGTAAACTGGAGGTACTTGAAGAGATCAATGCACCGGGAGTAGGAGCAATGGACAGCTGCGATGAAATGCGGGTCGGCAATGGTTTCATCCCCGGAGCTGGCATCGTTGCAGAGGACCATGCCGACGCCACCGGCCTGCTTCACCACCAACCCCTTCTCCACTCTGCCGTTCACTCCTCTTGTGCACACAACTATCTTGCCGCTCACCTTAGCAGGGTCCAGTGTGCCGGCCAAGCACAACGTCCTGCATCCAAGAGATCACATCGTTCAGGAAGTTGGAGACGGCACGGGATGGTCACAGCTGCACTTCCAACTGGCGGTACTACATGGATCCGAGCAAGATCCGATTCTTACGAGTTCTCGGCAGCTTGGTTTGCAGCATTGGCCTTGTCCCCGCTGATCATCTGCCGGGCAGGCTGAGTGCCGTCCGATAGACTTCGTCCCTGCAGATAAATCGCATCCGTCCAGAGCGGCATGAACAAATTGAACTCGCTGAACAATTTGTGCAAATGTTTCATGAACGGCCAAACCTCGATGGTGCTGTTGCCGAAGGTGACATAAGCTGGAAAGTCTCTGTCCATGGTGCTCGCAGCGACCGTAAGCATCCAGGGAGCCAGGTTGGACACCGAGCCTGGCTGCGGGCCTGAGTTGCCGGCGGAGCAGACGATTGTGACCCCATTGTTTACTGCGTATAACGTGCCCAGAGCCATGAGGTCCGCCGCGTAGTCCTCGGCCGGGCCGCCGAGGGAGAGCGACAGCACGTGCACGCCGTCCGCGACCGCCGCGAGTATGGCGGCCAGGATGTCCAGGCTGGAGCATCCCGGCGCGTAGCACGCCTTGTAAGAGGCCACGCGTGCCCGCGGCGAGCCGCCTTTGGCGGTGCCACTCCCGTGCCCGAAGGCGCTGGCGCCCGCGACGAAGCCGCCGCCTGCTGTGGACAGCGTGTGCGAGCCGTGCCCGTCGTAGTCCCACGGCGAGTTCAGGTCCGTCTTGTCCAGTGGCGGCCCTCGGTTGAGGAAGTTCTCCTCCTGGATGCCCGCGCTGAAGAACCGCGCGCCGATCAATTTCCTGCGTACGTCAGCGAAATGTTACTTTCAAGCCACTGCAAGCAAGGAGCGGCGCCGGCGGCATGTGTGAATATTGGCGTCACTTGTTGCAGCTGAAGGTCGTGTCTTTGGCAGCGTCGCATCTGCCGCGCCACCACCACGGGGCGGACAAGCCGTCGTCCCGGAAACTTTCAGAGGTTGGCGACACACCTGCGTACGTGCCAAAAGTAAAACACATCGTCAGATCAGTTTTAACAGATGAGAGACTTTTGGTACGACAGTTTCCATTTCAAAGTTTCAAACCAAGTGCTGTCGTATCATTGGACTAACTAATTTAATTCTGCCAGCTTAATTGCCTGACACTCAAAAGAGAGCACCGCACATCAGTTGTCAGGTTTGAGTTGACTAACATCGGCATTACCGGGATTTGATTCTCTTAAGCTTAGGATAGGAAGGATTTAGTTGCATGCACGTTCACACAGCTAAGACAACTTCCATCCAGGCTGCACAAATATGCACTTTAGCAGTTGATTATGTGATAGAGATCAGAGAGGCAACCGATCGATACTAGTCTGCTGTAATGTTTTCAACAACTATGTAAGATTGCAAGGCCCAGATTACGAACCTGTGTCGACGTTCCCAATGACGACCCCCTCACCGAACTTCGCAGTGTTCTCCCACCCGTTGGCCGCCTTGCCATCATATGTCTCGAGCCCGAGGAACCCCCACGAATGTGTCGTATGGACCTTGCATAACCTGTCTGGGATCACAGCCACCACCCTGGGGAGATCTGGATATTGATCGGCATGCACAATGCTCGGCTGCCGTCAGTGATGTGATAGATAGATGAAACCACTCAAGCAGCAAACCGGAATGGAAAATTCCGTCATAGTATGCGGTTCAGGTGTAACCAATACGGCAGTACTACTAACTTTGGAGGGCTGGTGCCCAGGCATCGTCGATATGCACCCCGATCCCTTTGATTTCATCGAAGACATACAAGGTTTTGAAGCTGCATGTTTTGAGGATCCAGGAAAAAGGGCAATCAATCATCTTCATCTCCACGTATAATGCATGGACACAAACAATTAACGTGTTATTGTGCTAACGTTTTTTCTGTTCTTACCTTCCGGTGAGTCCAGCAATTGAAGCAGATAGTACCGAGACCGGATCCGTCGAGACAACCAAGTAAGACTGCGTGCACAGAAGGAGTACTACATTGATTAGAGATCAGAGGAAACAAGGCATACATAGACTCTTTGAAGAAGGTGAGAATCGCGAAAGAGCGAGTGAGTTGCCTTCATGGCAGCCGACGCTGGCATCGAGTGCGACGTGAGGAAGAGGACGAAGGCCAGCAGCAAAATGGGAGCTCCTTTCCCCATTTTGCCGATGAACTTGGCGATCAGATATGCGCCGCGCTAGTGTTTGGCGCAGGCTCTGCCTCGATCTGCCTGGGCGCCATTGAATTTATAGACGCAAGGTCAAATAGCTCGGTATTATTTATCTTCTCCCTCGAGGAGCACACACCCACGTTAGTTAGATAACCAGCTGGTACCTAGGCCACGGCGTAGCAAACTAATGATCTCCACATGCGGCCAGCGTGCAAGCAGGTTGTAATTCCACCTCTTAATTCCGTTGGAAGGGAATCGTGCTCTTAAGAAACTGTTGCGATCGAGAATCCCAGATTACAAATTTAACCACTTTGAGTTGGTTCTAGCCCATACATTGATTAAAAATGAAGTCTGTGAATCTGAATGCACCGGCACTGCAAGTCTTAAGGCCTCTAACATGGATCATTTGCTTAAACTGTCACCCATCACTGTTGCGTGGCTGATCTAATTGACTTGTCCAGCTTGTGATTGAGTGGTGAGCAGCGCTTGTTCAACGAACTTGACTCGAACTTCCTTAAAACCAGCGGACATACAGTGATACAGTTACCGCAGAGTAGTACTATCTTGCATAAAAAGTTGTTGAAGATTTACTAGAAATGCTATTTGACTTTTAGGGTGCAAAATTTTTATTTTGCACCCAACACAATTTTACATTAATACATTCATAAAATTATATTTTGTATTCAAATAATAATATTTATATTAACTCACAACAAAAATTGCCATTAAAACGTATTGTACGAGTCATTACAATGTAAAAAACACTAAAAATATGTATTTTATGTCATATTTCTGTACATCATATAAACAATTTTTTTGGCAATGTCTATATTTTCTTATGATCTAACTACTTCTGACAAAATTTAAGTGACATAAGAATCGTTCACGGTTGCAGAGATAGAGGGTGGGTGTAGAATAACTATTCTACAAACCCACCCAACCGACCTGATCAAACCAAACCCCACCGAGAAAACCCACCTAACTGACCCCACTGTTGTGGATATACTTATTGGATATGGCAACGACGTAGACCAATTCCGGCAAGCCGGGTTGGCCCACAGAAGAGTCTGGCCTAGGTTAGTCGCTTCTTAAATGTAAGGCAAGTAATACCGATTAGGTTAGTGCTAGAAGAGTCCGGCCTGGACTGGGGCAGAATAACACAACTCATTGTAATCACGCACCTGTTGCGTTATAGCGAATTATATCAGCACATAGGATCTCGCGGCCGTTGCGTGGTCAGAAGTTGGGTAACTCGTGTGACCCCGGCCCGATGACTCCTCGCACTATGGCTCCCTTGCTCTCCCCCTCCTTGAGGATCCCCTCATCGGAGTATCGTCGAATACACAATGATACCCACCGAGAAAACCCACATGAGTGAACCACCCGAGCGAACCTCCCGACCCAACCACCTTCCTCCCGACGCATCCATGATCCAGCGGCCACTGCGGCCCCTACCACCCTCGTTCCTCCCACGTCAGTGCGCCCGCCGGCCTGATCCACCACCCGCTAGCCTCTCCATCCTTCATTGTTGGGATATCTTTATGAAATAGTTGCAACATACAACATCAAAGGTTGATGCCAGGTGAGTTACCCAGACTATTTTCCATCTTCTGTTGTCCTACCGTTATTCTCCAGCGACATATATTTCCTTTACAATGGCGTATAAATTGAGTAGTGTGATTATCTTGTATCTGAATGTCAAACTTGCCTCTAATAGAAAATTTTCTCAAGAGCATCCTGAACTCTTCCACTGAAGGAAACAAGGAACCTTCCTTTATCACATGATGTTCTTTGTCATACCAAAAGTGATTCAGACACATGGAGAGCTGCATCAGCAAGTAAATCCTCGTCGATATCATACATACTAGCATTGATATTTGCAATGCAGGCTTCAGTAGCTGCTCCAGCTATCCATAGCTCGTCGATGTCCGGATTTATCATTAATTCCAAGCATCAAGCACAAGTTCTCTTCTGCTACAGGAACTTCAATTTCATTCTCATTCGCAGGTGCTATCTCAATCTGGGACCTATCAATGACTCTATCAACTAAATTACCAACTTGTCTACTTTGAATATTGTCAAATCCAATGATGGAATGATGGAAGCCCCAATGATGGAAAGATGGAAGTAGTTTAGTTGATAGAGTCATTGATTGGTCCCAGATTGAGATAGCAACTACGAATGAAAATGAATTGAAGTTCTTGTAGCATAAGAGAACTTGTGCTTGATGCTTGGAATTAATGATAAATCCGGGCATCGACGATCAATGGCTGGAGTATCTATCGAAGCCTGCATTGCAAATATCAATGCTAGTGTGGATGATATTGACGAGGATTTACTTGTTGATGCAGGTCTCCATGTGACTGACCATATGTCCAAAGAGAATCACTTTTGGTATGACAAAGGACATATTGTGATAAAGGAAGGTTTCTTGTTTCCTTCAATGGAAGAGTTCATGATGCTCTTGAACATTTTCTATTAGAGGCAAGTTTGACATTGAATAATCACACTACTCAATTTATAAGCCATTGTAAAGGAAATATATGTCTGGAGAATAACGGCTATGACAACAGAAGATGGAAACATAGTCTGGTTAATAACTCATCTGGCATCAACCTCTGATGTTGTATGTTGCAACTATTTCATAAAGTTACACACAACTAACAGATGATATTGTGTTTTCCTGCAGGTAAAGGGCTCATTTAATTTATAAGATAAGAAAATCATAGAAATAGGAAAAACATAGGATTAGTATGTCATGTCTAGTTGAATCCTATAAGAAGATGGGTTCTCTCTTTGATTGTGCCGAAGTAATTTTTCATGAGGTATGACCTCATGGTTTTTCCCTGTAGGATTTGCACTACAAGATTGTTATAGGATATGTTCCTATAGATCAAACAACCAGTGTAGGAAAAAAAATCTCATAGAATCTAAATCCTACACAATTCCTACACAATCCCTATCAATCAAAGGAGCCCTAACAAAATAGTAAAGCCTCATAATTGTTCATAAATGGTCTCAAGCATGGAAGATCAAGCATGGGTGGTAGAAAAGTCAATTGGCATACTTTAGACTGAACCAGATATAAATGCTATTGATCTCCAAAAAAAGGTTAAAGTATGAGTACAAAGTTAGGGTATCAGACTATTTGGAGAGCCAAAGAAAAGGCCATGGATAAATTATATGGTACATCGGGAGAGAGCTTCGAGAATCTCTGGAAGTTCAAAGATGAGATTGAGAAGAGATCTCCAGGTAGCATTGCAGAGGTTGATGTGAAGAGTGAAGGATGTAAAGTGTATTTCTGCAGATCTTTTCTGGCACTCAATCCAAGCATTGACGGATTTTTTAATGGTTGTAGACCATATGTTAGTATAGACTCCACCTTTATGAACGAAAAGTGGAATGGTCAGTTAGCAGCATGTACATCACTAGATGTACATAACTGGATGTTTCCTTTGGCATTTGGATTCTTTTCTTCAGAGGTCAATGGTTATTACACGGAAGTAATGCTTCTGCTTGCTTTCATATGCACAAAACCATGGGGAAACAACAATTTTCTAACTTGATGTTTAATTTTAGGAGACTTGATACGGCCATGGCTGGAGATGGTGCATCACCGCCACCTGTGACAACTACTACATATCCAGCGAGACCTACTTTTGATGTGCCTTCAAGTTCAAATGCTTGCAAGAAAATTTTAACTCCCAAGAGGAGGAAACAATGATTTTATTGCGTCGAGACACTGTTTTCAATTTTAAAATAGATGTGTTGCCTTTTTTATTTGTTGCATAATATGAACACAACATTTATTTCTGTTTACTGTTTTAAACTCAGAATTTTTTGAGCTCAACATATTTAAACTTTGAATCTGTATGTAATTTCTGGTTCTCTCGTGTTTCAAACACTTGTACAGAAGCATCAATGCTCCGTGCCCAAATGCTTCAATGGATGGAGAGCAGGTTATAACTACTAAGATGAGGACCAGGGTTATTGTCACTGAAAATAATGACAACATATGCTTCCAGCGATGTGCATAACAAGCAGCATGCAAAGTCAGAAAAGAATCGAGCACATCTATTCCATAGACAAAATACAAGTACTACCTATGCACACAACGATTTTCAATAGAGAGGGGTGGTTTTCCACCTGCACACATGCGTGCTTTCCCTAGTGTTTATGCACACATCCGGTTCAACATCAAAGTTAAACAAACATTACCAATAATAGATGGAGGGGAAGAAGAGATAGCTTAACCGGCAGCAGCTGGTTGGGGAGGCAGCCGGGTGCAGTATATCAGATAGGTGACCGGTAGCGGGAGCTCGGGGACATCGCCGCGAACATCTGCTTTGGGCGGTGTCGCCAGAAGTCGCCGGTAGCGGCTCCGGGTGAACGCCGACAAAAGCAGCTCAAGTCAAGCAACCGCCAACTCTTCCTCACCGCACCAGCCGCGGCCACTACCGAGCACCATAGTGGCTCCATCTTGGGCGTCCCCTCCTTCCCCAGTACCATGCGTCGAGGAGCTCGATTTGGCTCGGCCAGCCACATGACGAGTGGGGGCATGGCGGCCGGCCAACCGGCATGGACCCTGGCACGCTCTCTCGTTGGATGGTGCTCAGTGGTCACTAGAAGGTGTTGGGGGCCCAAGAGGCTCAAGCCCATTTGGGTGCTGAACTATATAAGGAAGGAGCTGGAGGATAGCAAAACCTAACACACCCAATCCAGACCGCTAGTGCTACTAGGAACAGATAAGGTGAGCCTTTGTGTGATTCTACATGGTATCAGAGCCAAGGGCAGCGGAGCTGCGGCTGCTACAGGTGGTAGGGACTGTTGTGGAGGAAGTTGTTGCTTGTGGCTGCCCAGGAAGGGAAGAAGATGGTTGATGCAGAGAGCCTACCTGAGGGTCTAGAGAATCTCACGGCATTCCTCACCGCTAAGGCAGATGGGTCGACCTCTAGGGTGGTCGTTAATCAAGGAGAAGTGGTGTAGAAACTTGTGTTGTTACCAACTGTCCTCAACTGACCACAAACTTGAGTGCGCTGCCAGCTATCTTGGTTGGTCTCGAAGGGGAATGTTGGTTGTGGAGCAAAAGGACCTTGATGGAAACTTGTTGGGTATTGTTGGAGAACCATGAGACAAAGCTAGTGCGGAGGGAAAGAAGTGGATGGCCATCAACTCCTTGCTAATTGGGTGGCTGTTGAACTCAATGGTGCCCTTCCTTGGACGCTCTGTGCAGGAGCTATCTACGGCCACTTTGATATGGAAGACCTTCTCCACCCAATACTCTAGCACGGGCAATGCCATGCTCATTGCTCATACTAATGGCAAGATTCGACGTTTGCGCCAAGATGACAAATCAATGATGGCATATGTGGTAGAACTGCAGGCATTGTGGGCAGACCAAGATAACTGTGATCCTCTTGAGATCTATGACGCAACCTCATCGGGTTGGGAAACAAATGGATAACACGTAGACGGCTGCTGCAACTTTTGGAGGGTCTCAACCGTTGCTTTGATGATCGGAAAGCAGCCTTGCTGCATCACATTTCCCTACCCACTACTGATTAGAGGCTATTGCATCGATGACTCAAGAGGAGGTGCGTTTATCTCTTGAGATAGCAAATGAGAAGGTTTTGCCGGCTTTGACTTTTGTCGCTATGGAGCGCAAGGAATGGAATGAGACCAGAGGTTTGTTTCACCTGTGGGGAGATAGGTCACCTGAAGTGCAACTGTCCAACTCGTGACATATGCGCAGGGGATATAACAGAGGAGGAAGTAGCAGCTTTGTTGGAGGCAGAAGGGGATACTTTAGAAATTCAAGGGGGCAGACTGCTAGAGGCAGAGGTGGCTCCTAGGGACACTCGGGGGGTCATAGGGCACACATGACAGTTGAAGGGGGAAATGGGATGTCAAAGACTTCATACGTAGATGATGCTTCCTATGGAGACTTTTCTCACTTGGCCTCCGCGGATGAAGGCAATTCTGGAAAGGCATCTCTTTCTTCTAATGAGAATGATATAGAATGGGTTTTAGACTCTGTTGCATATAATCATGTTGTAGGTAAGTTATGTGTGTTTGAGTTTTACATTAAACATCCTCCTACTCATAGTGGCACTATTCAAACCAAGGTTTAAAATAGCACGCTATTTCTTTGCTAATAGCGTGCTATAGCATATTTGGATTGTCCACGCTAAATTTTAGTAATTTTGCTCGCTATGAAGCTATTTGCCAAATAGCATGTTATATCGCGGTAAAACATCATAGCGTTAGCTCGCTATTTTTTATAGCCTATTTATACAAGGGTTTGAGTTTTCCTCATTAAGAAAAAGAAGAAATGTCCTTTTGTTCATTGTGCTGATGAACGTCAATCTATTGATTCCTCTTCTGAATTAGAACATAATATCGGTAATAATGATAATTTTTAATAAATAATTTATACTATGTTGTTGCCTCATGAAGTATTGATGTTAGGCTTCTAAAAAATTGAGGGAACTATTTTTGTATGTGATTATGTATGTATGAATCTGTCACTTTTGGACTGAAATCCTTTATTTTTAGACTTTATATGGTTTTTTCAAACGCTATTTGGAATATAGCACGATATAGCTTGCGTAGAATTTGGAGGATGCAACCGCTATTTCTTTTAGCACGTTATTTTAAACGTTGATTCAAACTGCTGATGGTACAAAACAACCTGTTGTCAGGGTGGACACAGTAAAGTGCACCTCAAACATTTGCCTCTCATCAGTTTTACATGTCCCACTGTTTCTTGTTAATTTGGTCTCTTTGAGTGCTCTGATTCATGACATAGACTGTAGTGTGACTCTTAACAAGTTTGGTGTCGTGATTCAGTAGCGGTAGCCAAAGCAGATGGTTGGCACTAGCACCAGTTGTAAGGGGCTTTGATATGTGGACAAGGAGGTGCAGCTAGAGTTGGTGTATGTTGCAACCATGGAGGACAAGGAGAAGCATGCTATGATCCATCACTGTAGGATGGGGCATGTATCTTTCGATAAGATGAGTAGAATATTTCCAGATGTTACGGTGTAAAATAAGCAAAGGCAAGTTGACATGTGATGCTTGCGAATATGCTAAACACACAAGAGCGTCATATGTGAGTAAGGGCTTAGGAGCAGATCTCCTTTTATGCTTGTTCATTCACATGTATGGACATATCCAGTGGTCTCAGTAAATGGAATGAAGTAGTTTGTTACCTTTATTGATGGCTATTTTCGTATGAGTTGGGTTTATTTGATGCTGTCACAAGGATGAGGTGTTTCCCTGTTTTTAGAACTTTCATGCATATGTGAAAAAACAGTTTCAAGTGCAGGTGATCAGGACTGAGAATGGCACGGGGTATTTGAACACCACCTTTGGGGCCTTCTTGTCTGAACAAGACATTCTTCATCAAACGTATTTCCCAGATACAAGTAGCTCGCTCGGTGATGTACACAATGAATGTGCCCAAGTTCTTGTGGAGTGAAGCAGTCATGATAACTACATATTTGATCAGCCGGACACCCTCTAGGATACTTGGTACGAAATCCCCATGTTAGTTGCTGTTCGGAGAAAATAAGTTTGTTGTCCCTCCTAAGTTATTTGGTAGTACATGTTTTTGTTCGGGGTCATAGACCATCAATTGGAAGTTGGACCCAAGGGGCAGTTAAATGTGTCTTTGTTGGCTATTCATTTACTCAACATGGGTGTAAATGTTGGAGTCCCTATACGAAATACATGTTTGTAAGTATGGATGTCACCTTCAGGAAATCCATGTCATTCTATGGTGAGCCGACTGATCCGAGTCTATTGTTTGCAGAGCTTGACCATCTCCACTCAGTGCAAGATGGTCATGAGGGGAGAAGGCGGTGTCACATACTCAGGGTGATTTTGTGGGCACTAAATCTAATTGTAATGTGCAGGTTCAGGTCCAACCGGTGGTGGGTACAATTCAGATTGGCCCTCTCCCCGTTCTTGTTCAAGACCGATGGACAAAGAATATTCAAGTGTACGCTCGACAACAGCCACATGTGCAGTTAGTGCTGCTACCTTGTCGCGTCTCGCCTACGTGGACACCGGGGATGATCACACCCCCATTTCTTGTTGGCTAGTGAGCACAAAGGCGTTTCGGCCTCAACGCTGCCTTAGGATCCTTCCCAGGCGGAGAAAGATCACACACAAAGAACACACGATTTTTGTTTTACCCAGGTTCAGGCCGCCCTTCGGCTAACAGCCCTACTTCCTGCTTTGGTGGATTATCTTGTGCATACAAAGTACAATGATGATGAGCTCTTGGCTGGGAGGATGCTTTGATCAGCTCCTACACCTCCCGGACTTCCTCAATCTTTCCCTCACTCTCTCGATCTTGGCTTAGACGTTGCCAAGAACACAGGTCTCTCTCTCTCTCGCTCGCTCTCGTTCTCTCTACGTCCTACTCTCTCAATTGTCTCAACCTCTCACAGTTGTCCGACCTCTTTCTCCAGTGTCCAAAGCCTTCTCTCCACTGTCCAAACCCTTCTCTGCCCTGTCCGAACTCTCTCCTCCACCGTTCGACTTCTCCTTTAGTCGTGTGGATCTCTGGCTTATATATCTCCAGAGGTGATCATAACGGCTCGCCGGGCCACCGCCCAAGAGAGTTCCCGGGCTCAATCGGATGGAGCCACGCGGGCGTCGTGCATGTGGGTGGTGCGTGTGGCCAATGGATGGCCACGGGCGGTGCGCTGATGCACTTGATGATGGCGTGAGAGCTCGGACAGCGAGTTGTCACTCCGGTCCGCGGCGCAGGCCTCTGCCGGTCTGCGCCATGATGGCTCGTAGGGGTGCATGCGCCTCGCCTGTTCCCCACACATGTACTGACGCGTCCCATCAATCATGGTTGTCCCCTGCTCCCTGGCCTTGCCTGGCCAGGGAGAGGAGGTTCCCGAGCCCTTCCCGGGGTCGTCCGAGTCACGCCTTCGCTCGGAGGCTCCGCTTCTGAGCCTCTCATCAGGAACACTCCTAGGAGGAGGCTAAGGGCAGCGCTCGGCTTAGTTTGTCCTGTTCTCCCCGTCATGTCTACTCGTCCAGACTTACCTTTGTCTGGGAGCACTTGTTCTCCTCTAGTTGTCCAACGTAACAAGGTAAACTTTAGCACTATTGCATAGGTTTTACCACAAACCATACATGCGTGGCTTGCCACAGAAGCGTCATGGTGGAGGTCGTTGGCTAGGGTCCGCGCGCACGATAGCATAATCGTGAGGGCCCTGGGTCCCATTACGCCGACATAGCTCATCTGACACAATGGGGCATCAACCACATATGCACGGGGAGCAGCAACGTAGTGCTACTAACTCATCTAACATAGTGGATCTACCTATTTCTTTGCGAAAGGAGACATGTGAAGCGGCCAAGAAGGGTGAAATGGCCAGGAAGGCCCTATGCGAAATGTTGATGACGTTGGGACTCCAAGTAAAGAGTGTTGCGTTAGTGAAGTATTTTCCCCGCAAGTGTGACTCGATGGTTTATATCGAACTCTCGGGGAACTGGATGGAAAAGTATTCTCTTCTCTCTTCTTCAAGCAATCCTGCAAGTAAAATAAATGCCTTGTGTCCCCAACTCCACCGTGTGATTGTCAAGCACAATGTTTCGCGTAAGTAAATAACACAAGTAGTAGTAAAACAAGTAGAAACTAAACTAGACAAAGCAACTAAGTAAAAAATGTAAAGAGATTAATTGTTTTTGGTGTTTTGGATGCAAACAAGAAAAGTAAATAGTTTTGTATTTTCGGAATAAAATAGTGCAGCAAATAGAAAACAATGTAAAAGCAATATAAAGATGTTTCTTATGATAAGAAGTGGACCGGGATTCATGGGTTCAGTATTCTCTCGGAAATTTGTCGTGTACAAACAACAATTCATCAATGAGATATGAAGGTACAAATAATATTATATGTAAGATCAGAATTAATATGAGCATCACGTCCTAACATAGAGATGATGCAACACACCTCTCGTATGTTCCACAAGAAAGAAACTTCATCAATCTTGTATTAAGAACTAACAGAGCATAGCAATAAGTAGTTTGACATGAAGTTTAATATCAAATATGCTACCTTGAACAAACAAGATCATCATTGCTGTCACATGATGAACATAGCACATGCATTCACTTAATCCCTAGTGAGGTAGTAAAATAAAAGGCAAAGCCATAATAGATCATGAACATATTGTCACTATCCAATCACTAAAACCATGCTACTCCATCTAACACACACATCACCCTACACATCTCTTGCATAGATGTTGGATTAGAACATAAACTTAAAAACGTGGTACATAATATGCATATATCAATAGATCTCACAATATAATAATATCAGATCTCATAAAACAATATCATAGAATAAGGATCCACCACATAGGTATTACAAATATGGCCATAATCATGATAGGCAGCTCATATAGCACTAAGTACTATGAAGAACATGAGAGAAATAGATCAAGCTACTGCCACAAACCCATAGTACAGTGGACTACTCCCTCTTGGTCATGGTGATGATGATGAAGACGTTGGAGAAGGTGGAGATCCCTACGACGGTGATCCAGGTGGAGTTTCCCCCTCCAATCTTCTCTGCGGCAGCCTCCGTTTTGGTGTTTCTGTCTTTCTGCGGCGCTCTCCTCCGGAGAACTCTTCCGGGGCCATATATATAGGGTTTTAGGGCAAAATACGTCGGTTCGAGAAAGAAACATGGCAAAAGGGCGATCGACGGCTGAACGGAGGTGGGCCGCGCCACCTATGCTCGTTTGGCCCTCGGGCGTCTCCAGGTGTGCTTCCAGGGTACATGATGTTTCTCCTGATGAAAAAATGATGCTCCAAAAATCCCAGATCAATTTGACTCCATGTAGGTCTCTGAAAGTGAAAAATATGTGAATCATGGTTTTCCTGTTCTGCAGGGTTATAAACTAAATAAAGGGTATCATTGATAAATCCCCATAAATCAATGTAAAACATGGTATTATCATCATATATGTTGCAAATATGTGGGAATTCAATATGATGAAGGACAATGTTCATGTATGCATTTTACATGCATCAAATGCATGCTCTACAAATAGTTTCCGATGACCATGACATTGGAAAATTTGTGTCTTATGATGCGTTCTCTCCTTCCTATATATAGAGCATTTGTTGCCTCCTTACAAACTATGTCAATACCAAAGGATTAGAAAACTGCAAAGCAAGATCCGACGTGGCATGAAGCAATGATATAGGAGTTGGAAGAACTGACGAAAAACAAGACATGGGTGCTAACCACACTGGTGATAGGAAAAAACATTAAGTTGTAAGTGCATCTATATTGTGACGCAGAATCCTAAGGGGGAAGGTGGAAGGGTACAAGGCCAGATTAGTCGCTAGAGGGTTTAGTAAAAGTTATGAAATTGACTATGATGAGATGTTTGCTCCAGTAGCAAAGATGAACACAGTAAGGATATTTGTTTCCCGTGCTGCTAACTTTGGATGGAAGTTTCATCAATTAGATGTCAAGAATGCCATGCGACCTGCCAGGTTTTGGTACCTCTGGAGCCACATGAAAGATATGCAGGCTGAAGAAATCCTTGTATGGTCTGAAGCAATCACCGAGGGCTTGGTTTGATAGGTTCAAACATGTTGTTTTTGGTATGGGGTATGGTCAATGCAATGGTGACCACACGGTGTTCTATAGACACTATGGTCATAAGATCACCATTCTTGCAGTTTATGTGGATGTCATTATCATCACTCGAGATGACTAGGAGGAAATAAATAAACTGAAAGAGTGGTTGAGTGTGCAACAAGTTTGAGGTGAAAGATTTGGGCAAGCTAAAATTCTTCCTTGGCATAGAAGTGGCTTAGACAAAGAAGGGAATTTCTTTGTGTCAACGAAAATACACCTTGGATCTCTTGAGTGATATGGGCATGATGGGATGCCATGCAACATCTACCCCGATTGAACAAAATCATCAAGTGACGGCACAATTAGATGAGCTAGTGAATAAGAGGATGATTATCAGAAACTGGTTGGGAGGCTATTGTATTTTTGTCATATCAAGCCCGCCATTACATATGTTGTGGGTGTGGTGATCAGATACATGCATGAACCAAGGAGTGGCCATCTTGATATAGTGCATGGAATCCTAAGGTACTTGAAGGTAACACCGGAAAAGGGGTTATGGTTCGTAAAGTGGACATCTTGAGATGGATGGCTATAGTGATTATGATTGGGCTGGTTGTCAAGATGGTACAAGATCAACATCGGGCTATTGTGTGTTTGTGGGAGAAAACTTGGTGTCATGAAGAAGCAAGAAACAAACAGTTGTGTCTCGATCAACAACATAAGCTGAATATAGAGCTTTATCCCAAGGGGTCAGTGAGATGTTGTGGGTCAAATATCTTCTAAGCGAGTTGAAACTTCTAAGAAAGGGTCCCTGAGAGTGTGGCGTGAAAATCGGTCAGCTATAAGTATTGAAAACAATCAAGTCCAACATGATAGGACAAAACATGTGTAAATATACCTATTCTTCATTAAGGAGAAACTTGATGGTAGGATCATGAGCCTTACTCATGTTACCTCTGGGCAACATATTGCAGATTGTCTGACAAAGGGATTGGGAACAAATGACTGTAACTTGGCATGTGAAAAGATGGGACTGATAGATATGTCCAACCCATCTTGAGCGGGAATGTTGGAACACGTTAAACAGTTTTGGGGCCCAAGAGGCCCAAGCCATGTGGGTGCTAACCTATATAAGGAACCAAACGCACAACTCAATCTCAGCCACCAGTGCTAGTGCGAACAGATAAGGTGAGCCTCTATGTGATTCTACATGAGGAGTGTAGAATACCAGTGGTTGACCGACCGACTGAGTGGAAATTTGATTCATTTTGTTGATTGATTCAATCCAGCCAAATGAGTTCCAGCCACATGGGTACAGTTACGGTATCTCATTACGTATTTTTGGTGTAAAAGTTAATAGAGATGTAAAGGGAGGAATATGGTATATTATAACGAAATACATTCGTTTAGTACGAGATTGCTTCACACATCGCGGTGCTTACACCTCTCGCCTATCAAAGCGGGAGGACCAAGGGTCAGAGCAAGTTGGGTTGGGGTATAGAGCCGTAAGCGGTGTAATGTGTGGAAAATAGTAAAAGATCAAATAATATGTGCCAAATTATAGAGGTCCTAAATAATGTGTAGAAAATTATAAAATATCCCCAAGGGAAACGCAACGTGTGTTACTAGATCGGCACGGTGGTGTTAGGTATATCATTTCCCATCGGCCTGGCAAAGCCTCCTAGGCTTGTCTGCGCCACTAAAATGCTCCCACCCGTGCGCCCGTTCTGTCATTCACCATCGCATAACCCACCCAATTTTCCTTCCCCGAGTCATTTGGAAAACACAAACTAACATTGAACTGTTTTTTGGGGGGGGGGGGGGGGGGGGGGGGGGGGGGTTACCGTATTTCTTTCTGACTTTCTCTCTAATACCTGCACATCAGCAAAATCGTAACACTTCAGCTACATCAAGTATGCAGGGTATTCCCGATAGGGGGGGGGGGGGGTTGCTCCCCCTCCCCGTCCTCCTCGCCGCTGCTAGAAGACGTTGTCGGATGAAGCCCGGTGGGGCCGGTGGCATCCAGGTGTATTCTCCCCTCGCACGGTGGTGGCAGCGCCGCGGTGGCTAGATGACCTTGGTTCGGCCACCGCGCCCCACGTCCTAGATCCCTCCTCGAACCAAGGTCAATGCCACGCAGCCACCGCGCCCCACATCCAGCACCATCGCGTGGTCTCAAAACCTACCATTGGAACTTCATTTTGTTGCAATTTCTTGAGACTTCAAATGATGCTAATATATTGCTTTGGTAGAACTAAAGCTTCATGGATATGACATGCAAATATGAATATCATTCTGTGAAATATAATGTTTTGTGGTGCTTGAGACAGCCAAGTGTTCTCGTCACTATGAGCTGGCCAGGGTCGATTTTTCATTTTATCGTATAGTATCGTGTAATCAGGTAAGAGTTACTAGTTGAGATGACAGTGTATCTCGTTCTTGTTTAACTACGGAGTACATTGTTTTGTGCTGAGTCAACTGGAAGGATGGCAGAATCTCCTTTTGGATTAACTAGTCGGGCCTAGTGTTCAAGTCATGATACACAATCAAGAACGCATTGTAGCATACCAACAGTTACCCTAAATAAATCTTTTTTTAGCAAATTACCCTAAACAAGTCAGTGGAATGGTTGGCCAAACATGTAGAGCCTACTACTGGATTCCACGTTCCATCAGCTCGTGCCATGGGTCACAGTTTAATCTTCTTGGAAGAGGTACACTCTCATGACATCATTGCCGCATGTGAAACTGTAAGTGGCACCACCGCACTAGTCATCGGGGATACGTTATTGTTAGGACTCATGGGCAACAGTTTTGGGTACACAACTGAAGGGAAACATTGAAATTATCAAGCTTTGCAATCCGTAGTGCAGAAATGCCAAACTATGAAGTTATGGACAAAATCACCAAAACAACCGTGAAGAATAACTACTGTCAGTCACGGATTAACCACATATCAGCTCTGCAGTGGAAAACAGTGCAGCCGTAGCACACTTCACATTGCACCAAATTCTCGATCTTCATGAGGTCAAGTAGAATGTCTCACAATTGTGCCTGATTCCTCTTCAAATCAACAATAGCACATTTCACCATCCCACAACACAAGTTCTAGCCATTTCTTCTCATCTACCACCACCATAAAAGCTGCAGCACTGATTCAAAACATTTGTCACATTCATCATTCATTCATTACCGACATGCATAAGCATGCACATATGCAACAACCAGTGTAACATATACCTCAAGCAAAACCGTAAACATATCTCAAATTAACAGTGTGTTTCCAATCCCCGGTACAGGCAAGATTTTGAAAAAGCATGGGTGCATGACAAGATTTTCAGGAAGATAATAGATGCTCCAACTACGATGCTACTCATTTATTTCCAAGTACAGGGGTGGATTACACCTACATACATCTGTCCTGGAGAAGAATTACACTTTTATGTTAGTGTCGTGAGCCATACTTTTAACATATAATCGCATATTTCTGTTGGTCAGGACCAAAAAACAACCAACTTAAAAATCCAAACAGCATGAGTTCAGTCATAACAGAAAGATAACAAGGCATCAGATAACTATGTTCTTGTCAATGGAAGTAACCAAGGACCTGGCCACCTACATTCTGCCTAATTGCTTCTTCGTGATCTAAAACACCATTTGGAGTGGTCACCACAACATATCCCCACTGCACAGCAAATAAGAGGACGAAACGAAATGTGTTAGAAATAACACAACATCTCTGCAAAACAAATAGAGAATGTTGTGTTCCCGGGTTCTACTATAGACGTGTAAACTTGTATATGGAGAATTCGATATAAAATAAATAAATAGCACATAAACAAGCAAGAAAAATACCATTCAGAAGCTCTTTTATCACAACCATGCAGAAGCTAGTTTAGCTAGACGAGCTTATCATGACAAACACACTTAGCTCAAGTAACTCCAAAACTCCAGATGTGAAGGAGAACCAAATGAAAACATCAAGAACATTTAACCTAGGTAATATTACCATTTAATTGTTTAAGTATAATCTCCATGAGAATTTGTGCTTCCTCTATAAGACATTCAAGAAAGATGAGGAATCATATTTTGTGGCGAAGTTAATTCAACATAAGTTAGAAAACCCTACAGGTGTCACCTGAAAGAGATAACCGTTGAAGATTTTCACTCGCATTGCTTTCCGAGAGAAATATTTGATCAGGGACACTTGAAGAGTTATGCTACATGCATCTATGCTTGTATTCATTCAGTTACTAAAAAATCTGTCACAGTGACAGGTTGATAGATCTGTTTACTCGGAAATACTACTGCCAGAGATAAAATCTTCATGTTGACAGCAGATTTTGATTACATGTTTCCAGTAGTTTACGTACTAGTAAACGCAAGATACTCCCTCTGATGTAGCCAACCCTTAGTTGCTCGTAGACATACGTATATTTCATATTAAATATTTTATATTTTGTAACTGCAAATAGCAGAGTACATTCAGCAATAAGCATTTAAACTAGCAAACTATGACACACCATATCTTCAACTTCCATTTTCTCTCGATGCCAATCGCAGTATCAAAATAGATGAAACAAGATAGCTGTATCCCACAGCTAACGGAGCATATGAATATTCACAATATCAAATATGAGTACCTGACGTGTTGGAAGCATCCTAGTTCTGTATTTTTCTATTTCCGTAGCTCTGAGGTCCTGTCTGTACGTAAGAGCTTTGCAATCTTTAATCCTCCCCTGAAGTTCCACAGTAATTTTGCCCACCCTATGTGGATCGAAGACCTCAAATTTTTTTATGTAACCTGATAGAAATTCAAAAAAGGTCAACAGAATAATATTTAGGGAAAACAAGAACGGAAAGAAAATTTGCGTAGCCTCTCAAGGTGCTAAAGTTAAAAAATTGATTTAAATGACAGATGGTGGGCGGACTAAACAACACTACAGTCTACAAGTGCACAATATATATTTTCCTTTCTTTTCACATGCTGGAGCAAAATGAAAAAAGGCAAAGGCAATCCACTACAAATAACTTACATTCCACTTTCTCTCCGTAAATAAAGGTGCATAATGCCTACACTACTAGGCCCCATTCTTCTTCCTCTCTAAAAACTAGGAGAGAGCTCATATATTAAAGCAGCAAGTTGATGTATCGAGTGCAGAAATGTGAAGCCCGGCTGTGCAGCACCAGGCCACCAGCCAGCCCGTCAAAGCACCCTTGGCCTACGCCTGCTGAAGCGCAGTGAACACGTCGCACGATTGATCCGCTTCTCTATCTCTCTTTTTTTGAGCGCGCTGTTCTTCGAGGTGCGACGGCGGACGGCCGACAGGAGGCGATCTGCGATTCTGCGGACTGACTGACTGAACCACTGAGGCACCGGTGCTGGTGCGCGACACGGTAGCGACGCAGCGTGCGTCGCTTTCGTGTAGTCGCCTGGACCTGGAGAGGGGAGAGCCGCGAGCGAGGCGAGCTGCAGGGGCGGGCGGACTGCTGGAAGCTGCAGAGGCGCCACCGCTCAACGGCCGGGAGCGCACAGCAACCTCGGATATTCAGACGGGCAAACTCAATTTGCCAAAGAGAGGTAGGAGTATTTTATTTTGTTCCTTTTAATTTCAGTATTGTTCAGCTGAAATGTACTTGTCCATGAAATGATTTGTTGTGGATTTTGAGAAGGTAATCTAAATCACTGAATCATCAATCTTGTTGCCCTTTTCTATGAAATGTAGATACGCATATTCACAGAAAAAATGAAGAGGAAATGTGATAGTTTAAGGACTTTTTGGGATAGAGTCATGAAGAGGACAACTTGTGCATCGATTCAGCAACTACAAGAGGAGGACATTGCCGTACCAAGCGGAAGTCATCAGATGGCGCGTCTTGGTTGGACTTGTCCCTGGTTCCAGTATGCCCAATTACAGACAAAGAGACTGAACCAATTATAGGTAAAGGGACTGAAACAGAAGAAGTTATGATGTTTAGGGCCCCTTTGATTTGCAGGATTTTCAAAGGAATTTCGCAGGATTGAGTTCCTACAGGATTTTTTCCTTTGATGACTGTTTGATTCACAGGAACTGAATCTGAAGGATTTCTTCCTACGGTTCCTTTCCTAGTCTTGGCTTGAAAATGATCCTAGGAAGAGGATTCCATACAGATTGTGGTGTCAATGAGCGAGACAAACTAAGAAGTTTTTTTTTTTCTTTGACGCTCTGACAAATGCTGGGTCCACCCATGGCCATGGGGACGAGGACGGTTCGCAGCAACAGAAGGATGAGAGGGGACACGGGATGGGTCCATACCTCGGTGCTTCATGATGTTGAGGAAGGAGATCATGACGCCGGAGATGGGCTGGAGCTTCGCCGTCGCAAACCCCCGCCGCTCCGCGTTCACCATGGTGCGCAGCGCGTCGTTAAGGATCCTGCGCCCCATCGCCTGCGCTCCTCGCTTCTTCTAACCCTGGCTCGCTGCGCTCGCTGCTCGTCTGTACCTAGCCGCCGCCGCCGCCGCCGCTCGGGAAGAAGAGGAGGGTAGAATGGAAAAGAGAACGTATCCAGTCCAGTGAAACGTAACCCGCTGCACCTGGAGAAAATAAACCGTTGGATTGGAAATAGAGGTACGTGATCTGCCCACAAGGTGGGCCGATGACATTTTACAAATTGGACCACATAAAGTTGTATAACAGTCGAATAGGCCTTCCCCAATCCAATCGTTTCCTTCCTATGAACCCAAAGAAGTGTTTGCACATGGCTGCACTAGTCGCTGGCGGCGGCTGTCAGCACTTCAGCTGAAAAAACTTCTCATGTGACTACTTGTCTTCCTCTCCCATCGGCCACCGCCTCCGGCGCCACGGTCGGCCCTAACGCCACGGTCTTCATCCTCCTCCGAACTCCATGGCGTAAGTTGTCGTGCACAAACAACCCATACTCTGATGCCCTCTCATGTAGCATCCGAGATCAATATATGTCTTATACATGCCGCGAACCTCAAGGAGATAGAGAACATTGGGCAGAATTTTCTAAATCTAGCTTTCATGGCGATGCCATACATAACAGAAAGGGGGAAAGGGACGATAGGGTTTTAGAATCGGGTTGGAAAGGACGATTCAGATGATTCAGAGAATGTATGGGATCGTTTTGTAAATGTGTTGTCAGTTAACGCGTCAAGCGCAGCATCCAATCGCTTTGTTTCACATCCAATGGTCTACTCGGGTCAGGTGCAGCGGTACACCAGTTTGTTGGGTTCATAGGATACGTTCTCCCCTTGGCCTCTCATGTACGAGGCGTTTTAGGGTTAGGCAAATCTCGCTCTTCCCCTCTCAATCCTATGCAAGTCGATCTCTCTCTGTCTTGTGCAGATGCTTGCGATATGCTCAAGCTCCAATGGCCGCTCAGACGTATCCTCGGCATAAGTGGCAGCGGCTCGGTGTGAGTGCGTCAATGTACGGCCACTGTCGTCGAAAGGAAGAGGCAACTCGTCGTGAGTTCGTGAATGTAGCGATGCCAACATCAGCACTGCAGCAGCACATGAACCGACCCGACCAGCATCTCAGGATCTCAATCGATAAAATGTTATACTATATCTTCGCGAGTTGGGGCTTCGTCGTAGCGTCTGGATGAGGAACGTCATCGGCAGGAACGACTTCCTCCGCCCCCGAGGGGCACGAACCAGGCAAGGGTGCGAGCAAGCGCTCGCTGCGGCAACATCGGGAGCCGCAAGGGGCGGGCCCCTCCCAGGCTCTGGTGGAGGCTGCTGGTTCTGGTGTAGCCGGCCTCTCCGATCGGGATGCAGTCCATATCACCTGCTACAACTACAGTAAGCAGGGGTACATCCAGGTCGGCTGCACCGAGGATCCCTTTTTGTGTGAATTGCAAGAAAGTGGGGCATTTGTTAGCCATGTGCGTGGCGTTTTCCAAGGCACCAGAACCCTACTGGGCGGGTTTCGGAGGTGGCCAACAAGGTTTCTTCTGTTGTGAGGTACCAATTGAAGAAATGCAGCAACCCATTGTGAATTCTGCTACGGTGATCATTGATGCAGGAAGACTCTTGGAAGAGGAAGTTGAAGAGGAATTCAAGGAGCTGGTTGACGAAAACTAGGATTGGCAGGTGCGATAACTTAGCGAGTCAGATTTTGCGGTGGTTTTCCCATCCAAAGAAAGCCTGCGGATTGCGATCAGAGAAGGAGGCCTTACCCTGCCGACAAGTAAGCTCAAGGTGTTGATCACCGTTCCTGTCGGCAATCCGTTGGCCTCGGAAGCTCTGGTTGAGACCTGGGTGCGTCTCTTTGGTGTCACACCACCACTGAGCCACGCCGATCGGCTTCTGATGAGCACATGCGAGTTGGGACGACCGGTGGCGGTTGATGTTGACTCACTCCTCCGCCCCTATCCGCATGTCGGTCGGCTGTCGCGTGCCAGTCCAGATGCACGAGTATATCACTATCTTCGTCAACATGCAAGGATACTGCATCAGAGTGGAGCTTGACGCCACTCCGTCGGGTGTCTCTCCGCCCCACGCCCCACCTTGAGCTCCGCCCAAGGATGGCGGCGATGATAAGGATGATGACAACGAGAAAATGGATGAGGATCGCTGGGATGGTCGCAGAGGTAGACACAACCACAAAGACAAGCATTCACTGGTCGCTGGGTAAATTGGGATTCCTGGCAGAAGTTCTGCGTTGCAAGGGCTTTGAGGAAGGATACATCCACCGCATTCTACAACTTGTCTCCGGAGGACAGACTACGATTTCTATTAATGGGGTGATAGGCCCGTTCTTCGTGAACAAGCGCGGGGTGAGGCAAGGGGACCCTCTCTCCCCGTTGTTGTTCAGTTATATTGAGGAAGCCCTCTCTGGCATCCTTTTGGCTGCATCCACTGCTGGCCACATTCATGGTGTGGTCCCGCACCTTATTCCAGGGGGATTACGCACCTACAAATATGCAGACGATACGCTTATTCTTATACATAATCCCGACAAGAATATTGCAAATCTGAAATTTCTGAGAGGAGGGGTAGAAATAAGGGAGCGGTCTCAGCTGGAGGTGACGAAATCCTCCCGCCCCCTTTTTCTCTTACGCACGGGAGCTTGTGCCATCTCCACGGTCACACCAGCGAGTGCGGGAGATTGACGCCTTTTGGCTCTAAGGAAACGGCCGATTCAGATGTTCCCCATGGGCCTCAGGAAATCTGATACCTTGATTTTCCATCCAAGGGTAGGGTTGAAAATGAAACGAAAACGGACGGAAACATGCTTTATCGTTTCTGTTTCCCTCTATCTTGTCGAAATCAAAAATGGAATGGGAAACCCCGGAAACGAATATGAAAACAGAAACCATCGGATATGAATACATAAAGGATACGTAGCGGCTACATTACGAAAACGGATATTTGGCACAACACAATGCGGCATAATACCTTTATTTGTAGACCGAAAGACACACATAAATAAAAAGACAATAAGATAAGATATAGCACTTAACTTCAACAAGCGGCAATTCAACATAAAGTAACAAACATTGTTTAACAGCTGCATGCACACACAATTATACAAAATGATTATGGTTAGAGTAATTAGTGGACTTGATACGTGGCTAAGCCTAGTTTCATGTGTAAATGTAGACCTACTAAATGCACGGGTCTCTCTAGGTTATATTTCCGGAAACTTTCCGTATTTATTTTTCTGGAATTTCCTCCGTCATTTCCCTTTTCGTCGGAAAGTGCTCCCTCGTTTTCTTTTCCGTTTCCGTTTATGATTTTACCGTTTCCGTTTCTTTTTCCTCCAAATACCGCTTTCTTTTCCGTATTTGGCCCTCCATTTTCATTTTATTCGGAAACGGGCGGAAAATTTCCCTTTCATTTTCAACCCTATCCAAGGGTCATCAACACATGGGTTCAGCCGGTTCATACGTTCTCGGCCGCGGGAACCACGCGTGCGCCAGGTCGACGAACCGAAGCCCATAGGCTGCCCACGTGGCGCGGCTGCGTGTACCTCCCTGCCTCGTCGCTCCGCCCAAAGAGGAAACCAGAAGCTACCTTTCCCCTCTCCCCAGATATATTCTTTCTCTCTGATTAAAAAAAGGGACTGAAATTCAAACAAGCCACCGTTCATTCCCTCCATCTCGTGTGTTCATCTGCCGCAACCCTCCGCTCGCCAGGGGATAATCGAGGCTTAGGGTCCGGGATCCACCGGAGGAGCCGAGCTTGGATCGGGAGGAAGGCTAGGGATGTCGGGGCCCGTCGACCGCTCCGCCAGGCCCAGTGAGTGCCGCCTGTTGCTTTCTTGAACTGCTTTCTGCTTCTCCTTGGTTCTTTCCCCTTCGCGTTGTCCTTTATCGTTTCTTGGATGTTGTGGCTAGTTGCGAGTGCCTGCCCGGGTGTTTCTGCTCATCGATTTGGTACCCGGTATCTGCAGGTGCTCGCACGAGAGATTAAGGCCGAAGTAAGGTTGCTTCCGTCAGTTTATTAGTTAGAGTAGATAACAAGATAATTCGCTCTAGATAATCTGTACAACTAGGATTTAGATCTTGGATTCAAGGCGCTGTAATTCTTTGGCTATATCTCTCCTGTGTGTGTGTGGTGCTCGTCTGTTCAGGGCTGTCAGCAGCGTCGAACATTTAATAACAGTAGATAGGAAATACGAAACTCATTATCGAAAAAAGGAACAACGAATTATGGTTATTGGTTGCATATCTTAGGGTATTTAAATCAATTCATTGTGAAGCACTACTTAGTGCCAATTCACCGACTGTCTACTCCTTATCCGTGCTACGGCAGCAATCGCCAGTTTCCGTTTCATTCAGAGAAGGAACACTGAGGCAATATTGTCGTTGCAGGTTTTGAGGGCGTCACGCACGATGATGAGAAGGAAGAGATCAAATCTGACGACGATAACTCGGAGGGTGACAAGAAGGCCAAAAAGGGGTCCTTCAAGAAAAGAGCAATCAGTGCAGGGAATAACTTCAGGCATTCCTTGACAAGAAAGAGCAAAAAGAAGAGCGGCAATCTTGTCTCAATACAGGATGTAAGGGACGTGCGGGAGCTGGAAACTGTCGAAAGGTTCCGCCGATGCTTGCTTGATGGGGGCTTGTTGCCAGAACGTCATGACGATTATCACATGATGCTAAGGTACCACACCTGTTGTTGTCGAAGCATATTTGGGTTTCTTCTTCGGTAGATTACCTCCATTTCCTGCAAAAACATCTGCAATTAACATCTTTATTCTATATTTTGGAGTAAATTTCGCAAAATTACAGGGTTAATATCCAGACTGTCACAAAACTATTTATTTAAGAACCAATGCCACGAGCAACAGATTTAGGGAAAAAGTTATGTCACAAAATTACAGATTTAGGGTGTTTGAGTGTCATGATTTAGTAAAATGCATCACTACCTGTGGCTCTGTGGTACAATTAGTCTCTAAATATGTTCTGTCAAATTGGTCTTTTGATTTGTCCCGGGAACTGTGGTTTTGTGAAATTGGTGTTTGAATTCCTAATTTTATAGTTTCTACATTAAAGATGTACCCCCTCCGATCCATAATTAGTGTCGTGGTTTTAGTTCAATTTGAACTAAAACCACTACACTTATTATGGATCAGAGGGAGTAGTTAGTTTTTTTTTCTTTTCGAAATGGGGTGCCCCTGCCTCAGCATCAATTGATGCTGGCAGAGAAATAGCTAGATCTGTAACAATCCAAATAAGTCGGTGTTCAGTTCATTAGAGCAAGGAGAAAGTGCACTAGATAGACAGGTTGGACAATGAGGGCTTTTACTCTCCCTATCTCGAGTAGGATCATTGAAAAGAAAGAAAACGAATGGTTTATCGGCAATGGTTTCTTCAACTGGCTTGTGCCACAGCTCATAGCTCGAATCGGGATTGGAAAAACGGAAGGAAAGTAAGGCGCTAGAGCCTCTGATGAGGAAGACCTCGGATCTTTCAGAAGGAATAGGCCTACTTGCTTTAGCTTTTATGGTTCACCGCGGTTTTATTAAAGTAAGTCACACCATAACAGTAGTAACAGTACACAATTATTACATCTCATGGATCACTGAGTCTCAACATGGATAAGCCACCTAAAAAAAGCTAGAAGAAAAAAGCGATGTAGCATCATGATGTGAGCCTTTTCTCAGACCGCCAACCGGTTGCACCCAGTATCCATGTCCGGACGTTCCTCCACCGGCTGCAGGAAGGACCACATATGGATCCAATGAGTGACCAAAGGGATAACCTGCATAAAAGATGGGAAACTCCTTTTGTTAAATATAAAATCATTACGGACTGTCCATATAGCCCACAATAAAGCGCACACACCGACTCTAATGTGCCCTTTATCTTTTTTTTGCACCCCATTTAACAAATTTCCAAACAAATTTGAGACACTAGAAGGAGGAGGTAAATTAAACGTCATATAAATAATCCTCCAAATGATTTTTGCAAAGGGACATGAAAAGACAAATGTTGTATTGTTTCATCTTGATCACAAAAACTACATTTAGTGCATCCATGCCAATTCCGTTTGCTAAGATTGTCTTTGGTCAATATAACTTCCTTATGTAGGAACCACATAAAAATTCTGATTTTAAGTGGAACCTTGATCTTCCAAATATATTTCTTAAGATAACATGTGTGTCCATTAAGCAAGTCTGTGTACATAGATTTAACACTGAACACACCAGAAGTAGTTATCGACCATCTAAAAGCATCCTCCACATCCGTCAATTGAAACATCATGAGGCGAGTAACTAAATGGACCCATCTATCCTTTTTGTTCCCAGATAAAGCTCTCCTGAATATTTAATAACATGTATTTCTTTAAAATTTATGCAAAGAAGAAAATTCCAGTTTCTCATGTATTTAAGTTTCTTCTTTCACCTTCTATGTGTAGATTCCTCAAAGCAAGGAAGTTCGATATTGAGAAAGCCAAGCATATGTGGTCACAAATGCTTAGATGGAGGAATGAATTTGGGGTCGACAATATAGAGGTAACTATAAAATTCAAACATGAACCAACAGAGCAAATGATATTACTTAGTTCATGTGACTTCTATTTTTTTGACGAATTTAACTTCTAATATTGACACTTGATCCTTTAGGAATTCAATTACACCGAATTAAACGAAGTTAGGAAGTATTATCCACAATTTTACCATGGAGTGGATAAAGAGGGAAGGCCTGTGTACATAGAATTAATTGGAAAAGTTAACGCCAATAAACTAGTCAAAGTAACAACTATTGACCGATACATAAAGTATCATGTGAAGGAGTTCGAGAGATCTTTCGAGATGAGGTTCCCAGCTTGCTCCATTGCTGCAAAAAGGCACATAGACTCGTCTACTACTATTTTAGATGTGCAAGGGGTGGTACGTTTTCTTTTGGCCAGGTTTGTTCTTAGTAAATCCAGTTTACTTGGTTATAGTAGTCATTGACTTCTTTTTATAAGCCAGGGTTTAAAGAACTTCTCAAAAGAGGCAAGAGAACTAATCATGCGACTGCAGAAGATTGACAATGACAACTATCCAGAGGTAGGTGATGCAATTATTCTTCTTAAACATTATTTTTTCAATTTAGTACCTTATGTTAATTAATAACCTTTTACTCTATGTGCCCATTTGGTTTCTCTTTCAAATTGCATACAGAGCTAATTACTAAATCGGAATGGTCTTGCAGACATTGTGCCGATTGTACATTATAAATGCTGGACAGGGCTTCAAGATGCTATGGGGTACAATTAAATCATTTCTTGATCCGCAAACTGCTTCGAAGATTCATGTAACTACTGTAGCTGTTAATTTTGTATTTCTGCATTTACTCTGTGGTTACTTGATTAAACACGTGACTAGCATTTACTATGTGTAATGATTGCCTCATCTATCGTTCTCATGAAGGTTCTTGGGAGCAAGTACCAAAGTAAGCTGCTTGAAATAATTGATGAGAGGTTAGTACTGAACTGTCAAAACTTTCATCCGCTTAAACATATTAATTCATTGTTCATGCATACTGGTGTTCAGCTTCTGCCTAATATTTTTAGTATCATGTTCAGTCAACTGCCAGATTTTCTTGGAGGTAAATGCAGGTGTGAAGAGAATGGAGGTTGCTCAAAATCAGATAAAGGTCCTTGGAAGGATCCTATTGTAATAGAGGTTATCTGCTCTTCACACTCTTATTACTAGCACGTCCATTAATTCTTTTGTTACGCCTGTACCCTATGCCTCTTAGGAGGAATGTAAAACAAACAATCTCTTTTCAATGAAATGAAACACAAAGGCCTTTTGCGTTTTATTGAAATAATAAATATCACTAGCATAATGTATCTTCCATTTTTTCAGAGGGTCATTAACGGTGAAGCAAACTATGGTCGACAGATTCTTGCCATATCAAGCACCGACGGGAAGGCAGTTTGTTATAATAAGCTTCGTCACTCAGCTGTAGGTGCACCTCGTTGTTATCATGTAAATGACAAGATCACCTCAAAATTTTCGTTAAAATCTATATCTTATTTCCTTTTTGGATCAGAAAAAATCTAGTGATGCCTCAGCCGAGTCTACATCTGAAGTACAAGATATTACATCTCCTGTCGCTCCAGTGGACACCAATGCGAACTCTGATTTGGACCTTTTCCTTGAGGCAAGATATTAACGAATGCTACCACTAGAACTAGGCAAAATCTTAAATATGATATAATATAATTTATATTGTCCTCTGGTCTTTCAACTACCTAAGACTAAGCCGTAGCAGTCTACTGTCCAAAACTACGATAACAAGTGGAAAAGTGCATTTGGACTCCTGCTAGTTTGCTTCAAATTTGTTTTCCAGTAATATTTGTTGGTCAGTATGCTCCTTGACTCATCTTCCCTGCCTGCAGCCAAAGTCTCCAGCACATGCTTCAACTTCTGGTGCTACTCCTGTTGTAGAGGAAAACATCCCCACTGTGGATGATGCGTGCAACAGTCCAATGGCCACCTCAATGGCTTCTACACCAGGTTTTTATGTACTGCTATCACTCTTATACTTCTTAATGAGAAGTTACTGGGACTTGTAGTCAACTTGTACGGACTAATTAGAAACATACTCACCCCATAATGAATCTTCTGGATGAAACATGTTTCTTTGTTCATAGTTTACTTAGAGTATGTTATTAAAACAGCTCTACTACGAGTTAATGGATCTTTATTGACTAGTTATGTTGCATGCTTCACTCAGGTGCTTTCTCCTTGAGAAATATACCTATGACACTTGGAGTGCTACAAACCAAGATTGTTACTTGTCTGACAGTTTTTATTATGAGCCTTTTTATGGTGATCCGTTCTGTCCCAAACAGAATGTCCCAAAGGTTCTCAAGGCAATCTGGGGGCTTTCCTAAAGATTTGGAGTTTATGGAAGGGGTCCGACCTCCATCTCCTTCTGAACATACCGAAAATGGTACCCTTCTGTATGTATCAAGGCGGCTTCATGAACTGGAGGAGAAGGTGCATGCGCTCCAAGCAAAGCCATCTCAACTGCCACTCGAAAAAGAGGAAATGCTCAGTGCGGCTGTCCGCCGTGTGGATGCATTGGAAGCTGAGCTGATTTCCACAAAGAAGGTACCTCCAGTTCATAAACAAAGACTAGTTCTCCACCTAAAAATATATAGTTCTCCAGCAATGACATCAGACTGACTCCTGCTGGGTCAATTAAGGGCAACTCCAACGGGCCAACCCATTTCGGACATAGACGTCCGTCTGGGATGCGCGGCGGACAGACGAGAGGCCCATGTCCCCCATGTCTGGGCCATGTCACCTCAACGGCACCCCCTAGACCTGTCCATTTTTTTTTCTCATGTTCACCATTTTGGTAATTTTTACAAAATGTAGCTAAATATAATGAAAATTATAGCAAATAAATTACCAGCACTTGGCAATTCAATTAAATCCGCGCCGGCATACATCAAAGTATCAAAAGGATCACAAATGACACATAGTTCATAATAAACAAACACACAAAATAAGATAAATATCTCAGTGATCACTCATCTCGATCGTGGATCATCTTTTGCTTCTTCTTGAATCTCATCATTGGGTCCATGATGATCAGGTCGCCCGTCATGATCCGGGTCTCCTTGGTGAATAGCTTGAGCTATACTTCCTTTTGCCATAACTCAAACTCCTTGGCCATTGCAAGTGCATTGAGCTCGACACGAGATGGCGTTGGCGTGGGCGGTGGGCCTGAAGGGCAGCGGCGGCCTCCGGGCTCTTCTTGGCCAGCCCGCCTGCTTTCTTGTCTCCACAGATCTATGCTCCGGCATGAGCTCTTTCTTGGGCTTGAGCAGGGACAGGCGGTGGCAGCGATGGGCGGTGCGTTGTCCATAGCTTGCTAGGGCTTCTGTGGCGGAGGCAGCTTGGTTTCGGAGAGGAGAGAGTGGAGTGTGCCGCTGACTGGTGGGCCCAGGGCGGATACGAGGGGGGCGGCGTTGACGTGGATACTGTCGGTAGGACTGCAAATCCAGCCCAAATTTGGGCTTGAAATGGGAACGGACATTTCCACAGCTAGCCTTCTGTTTGCATCACCCTGTTGGGGACCATGCCCTGCCCTCTGTCCACGCGGACATGCACAGTGCATTTGCGTCAGCCCGTTGGAGTCACCCAGATGTTGGTGATATCAAGTGTAATGTGTATCTGTTGTTGTGGTTAGTGTAGTTTCACCCAGTTTCATGATTTGCACTACAAGCATGTGAAACAACATAATTCCATTCACTTTGAGCAGTATTTTTTGGTTATCAACCTTTGTTTCTCTCCTGTGCAGGCGCTCTATGAGACACTGATAAGGCAGGACGAGATGCTTGCATATATTGAACGACAAAACAGTACCAAGTTTCGGGTACGTTTGCTCCTATTGTTTTGTGTTTGCTCCTATTGTTTTGAAACGGGGGTGCTCTTGAGCGCTTCTAATTCTTTACTTTGATTCCATACGTTGATTTGCAGAAGAAGAGGTCCTGTTTCTAAGTATTGGAGCACATTCCGAGCGATCTCTTATCGTTCAGGACGGGATACTCTCTATTGCAAATTGGATGCATATATTGTTCCGGTGTAAAATTGCTGTAAGTATTACGAATAGAAGTGCAGGCGAGCATTTTGCCGCCTCTTTCATGTTCCAGCCTTCCAGGATTGAGTATATATTGTTGATGCTTGGAACATGTTTGAGCTCAGAAATACAAGGGTGTACGGTACATAATTCAGAAATATACGAGGGGGTGTACAGTACAGTGTCTCGTTGCAAACGGGCCTTTTCGTTTTGTCCATCCAAGTTTATTATCGAACGTTGAATTTCTGGACTCGCTAGCATCTATGGTTGGTGACCGCATTGATCCGTCCGACTCCCGAGCTCAAAAGCAGAGCGGCGTATGTGATTCGAGGTAGACTTCAGACCTGGGAGTACCTTACCCACCCCACTGACGCCATCCGTTGTTAGTCGTATTGTAATGGGACAATGCCTTGCAACAGTAGTGCCTCGCAAGTCTTTCAGCAGCTGGTGGCGTCGGTCCATTTTGTGCGTGGAGAAGTTGGATGCGTCAGGCGATGACATATTCTTGTAGATACACTTGAGTTGGAGACGTCTCTCAAACCAAATCAAACAGAAATCGTGAGGGAGGCGAAAGAGCTAGGTGCTGTTTTGCTACGTTGTAGTATCTTCTAAGTTGGGTTTTGGTGCGCTTTCGAAGGGCTTATGTCATCTTTTGACCTAACAAATTGGTGGAAACTACTCTCCTCAGCGATGGAAAATATTCTTCTAAAAAGGTGCTTAAGCGAGCCAACGGCAGACACTGATTCAGTTCAATTCCGGTTTGACTGCAAGCCTTGTCTGTCATCAATCGGAACGAGCACTTCCTTGTGCATATTCCGCATGAGCATGATACCTTTGGCACAGTGGATGATATCTTTTCATGGCACCCTGTTGTGATCTCTGGAGACACCATCATGCATGTAATGGCCGTCAGATCAGCCAATCAGACCCTACGCGCACCAGCCACACGACCATCTCCATCTCATCACGGCGGGTGATTGGTCGATTGGTCCACTGCAGGTAGTACGTGTTGGATTTGACCCGCCCGATTCTGCCACTTGGCGTCCAAATTGTTCGACAGGAGGTATTGCTGCTTCCACATTGGACGCTTCCAAATCGAGCTGTCCCTGCCCTTTTCCTGTTCGGGCGTTCCGTTTTGACCTGAGACGTCAGGGTAGCCGCCGGGCAGGTGGCAAAAACGGAACCGTTCCTGATTTACATGCACACGAGGTCACAGACAACACAATAATTAGTCAATGGTGGTGCCAATGAAGCATAGACGCATAGTTTCATTCTTCTCATGTTGCTGTAGTAGCATGTAGCATAAACCACAATTGGTACATGCGCAGCGGCTTGTCCATTGACTGAACCTAGTCTTATATTTGGGCAGATCCAGCCTCCATGCTCCTTTTTTCCTTCTTTTCGGGAAAGATCCAAATCTATTGCATGAGTTCACAAGATGTACAAAGCAACTTAAACATAATAAAAATTACAATGAGGTCCTTTGACCACCTAACACCACCTGCCGCCAAAGCGAGCCACCAACGCACCACTATCGCCACTCCCTTACCGGAGCGGTCTGACGTTGTTGATGACAGTCGGGAAGTCTTCATGCACATGCTCCTAAAGACCAGTGCCCCAAAGCCAAAGTCATCGCCATTGAACTCCTGAATTGATTCGAAGCTTATAACACCAAACCTATTACACACGTAGGCGGGACGAGATCCACCACTCCATGGAAGCGGCAACCAGACGAAACCTCGCCCTCCTCAACGCCACCAGCAAGATCACCGCCAACGAGGTGGAAGACGAGGCGGGTATACCTAATTCTTATCCCACAAAACGTCGTCATAGCCACCATAACGACAATATCCTTTGACCAAACTCTAACTTTAGGGAATCTTCTACAACACCGAGCGTAGATCTGAGGTCCCCGCCTCCTCTGGCCGCCGGAGTGGCGAGCAGTGAAGATGGGGACCCGTCGATTCTCGGTCGTAGATAGTGAGGACGAGGCAGACACTAGTAGGAAAAAGCTCATTAGTGGCGCACCAAAAATGATACTCGGTTGCATGGGAGGTGCGCCACAGAATCGTCGCCATAAAAATAAGAATTATGTGGCGCACCAGCCCATGCGCCACAAAATTAAGACATTTTGTGATGCACTAGAGACGGTGCGCCACCGAAATAAGAAGTTCTGTGGCGCATGTGGCCCAGGTGCGCCACAGAAATAGGTGCGCCACTGAATTTGTTTTTGGTGTGCCACAGAATAAGCTACATGTATAAACGATTTTGTACTGCCTGCTGTAGACATACAGGTTTTATACAGTTATATATACAAGTAATATACAAATATAATATAGACATCATGTATACTAGATAGATATAATATAGCAACATTATACATCATCATCACATTACTTAGAGCCCGACTGAGTTATACATATAGCTCCATACAACTCATAATCCATACAAAGTTTATCATCTCGAGATACAAATGAATTGACACCGGCCGCCGCCTACACTAGGATAAAATAGAGTACCGTCGCGATGATGGTGAGCAAGAGCGAGAGCACAACGAAGGTCTTCATCTTGCTCTTGTTCGACTGGTGCTTCCTCCACTTGGCAACCGCCTCGTGCCTAGTCGGGTATCCTTTGTAGCAGTTGTCGCTGAACTTGTGCACCTGTTTCTTGCAGTCCTCCTATTCCTCGTAGACTCCTGGAATCCGCCCCTCGAACACGATGTAGTACGTCATCTCTATGGACACAAGGCATATTAGTATATAATGCAATGGAAATGATTAGAGGGTTCACATGCATACATATTCACAAGAATTAAAGCAAGGTAATAATAATAAACCTAAAAGATATATAGCATCGGTATCATATAAGTAATCAAGTTCAATGACAACGACGACAATAGTAACTGAAGTCCAACAACGACGACCGTTTCGAGCAAATTAAGCAAGTTTAGTTTACAACACACTACACATTATCCATCGATTCAAAGTAATGGTAGGCACACCAGCCTCGATCAACGAGACGTCTTCTTCAGCGGCTCCGGGAACGGTTTATATAGCATCGGTAAAGATCGATTTTTTTTTCGAAAATCCTCTGTTGCTGATCTTGAAAAGTGGTCAACTAACGAAAGTTAGATAATAACCTAGGGCATATGAATAAAAAATGACAACTCAAAATTCCACGCTGGCTATTTTTACGAATGTTTATGGTAACATCACATAATCTATTTTCAGGATAGCAACTTCCCCAAATCTTACTTTTTTCCTATTAGAGGCTATTCTTGGCACAAAAACGAAATAAAAATGATAAGAAGAGGTTATTAGAGGGGGTAATAACTTCCAAGACTCAAAAAAAGAAAACTTACAGAAAATAAACATAGGTTATCTCCTATAAGCGCTTTTCTTTAACGCCTTTCAGCTAGGCGCAGAAAAAGTGCGAGCATCAAGTATTATCAAATGAAGAAGCATCAACATCATAAATGACGGAAGCTTTGCGCATACCTCTCCTACCTTTAAGCTTTTTCATAGGGAAACAATGAGAACCACGTGGTGAGGAGGTGAAAATCATGATTCCTTCCCCAGCATCAATCCTTGCTCCCAGGAGTTTTAGCAGTGATCGCCCTAGCGTGATTTGTCCTTTTTTTACTCATTCAATGACAAGATAATCAGTGGATACCATCCTCCCTAAAAAAATCTGTATGCACTCCTTCAGCAATTCCAATGGATAATATAACAGCATTATTGGTAAGTGATATTTCTTCTCCTCCCTCAGAAAGTCCCCAAAGATTTAAAGACTCGTAAATATCTCTAGGAATAAGGCAAAATTCAGACATAATATCGCAACGATCATAAAACATTTTTCCACCTATATCAACTTTCACTGAACGGAGCAAACTTGAGGGTTCAGAGTTTATTGGAACATGATCATACTTTTCCCGAAGCATACTATAACATTCGTTCAATCTAGTTGTACTTGTCTCAGGAGTGTTTAATCTAGCAAAGATGCTCTCAAGGGATGGATCAAAATTACTAGGTGAGCTATATGTTGCAATCAACTTTTTTATGGCATTAAAATCTTGATCTCCATCATAATGAAGGAAATCTCCTCCAGCTACTTTGTCCAAAGCATATCTATAACGCAGAATAAGACCAAAATAAAAGCTACTAAGAAGCAAGCCTAGAGTGATTTTTGGTTCAGTTTTGTTGTAACAACTATTAATTCTAGACCAAGCTTCCTTGAAACTCTCCTCACGCCCTTGCTTGAAAGTGAAAATCATTTCCTCCGGCGAATAGTAGCAGGAATAGACATTTTTAGCAAAAGTAAAACTAAGCAACAGAAATAACAGCTATAATAGAAACTAATTTTTTTGTGTTTTTGATATTAAGACAACTATAATTGAAACTATTTTTTTGTGTTTTTGATATAATAAAGCAAACAAGACAAAATAAAGTAAACTAAGCAAACTATAACAAAGTAAAAAAGATTGGAGATGAGAGACTCCCCTTGCAGAAATCCTCTTTCTCCCCGGTAATGGCGCTAGAAAGCCTTGATGGTGCTCCGGTGATGGCGCCAGACAATCTTGTTGGCAGTTGTTGTGTAAGCGGTTGGGAAACCCCAAGAGGAAGGTGTGATGAGCACAACAACAAGTTTTCCCTCAGTATGAAAACAAGGTTCAATCGACCAGTAGGAGAAAGGCGTGAATTCTGAAGGTGTTGCTGGTTGACTAGTGGCAGGGCGCACTACCGACGACTGCAACAACGTGGAACCTGCACACAATACAATCAAAGTAGTTTGCCCCAACTTGCAGTGAGGTTGTCAATCTCACTGGTTTGCTGAACACAAAGGATTAGACGTCGAGTGGAAAGAGATGTTTGCAGTAATTAAAGAGAACATGAATTACAGTAAGTAAACAGAACATGATGATTGTATCAGTGTAAAGGAAACAGGGCCGGGGTCCACAGTTCACTAGAATGTCTCTCCATAAAGATAAAAAGCATGTTGGGTGAATAAATTACAGGTAGGCAACTGATAGAATATCGACCATACATGACAAGATGATTACTCTGAGATTTGATTGGGCATTACAACATAATACATAGACCGTAATCCAACTACGTCTATGACTAATAATCCACCTTCCGGATATCGTCCGAACCACTTTCAATATTAAGTTGCAAGCAACAGATTATCGCGTTAAGCAATGTGTGTAAAGTAAACAATAGAATTACCCTTGGATAAAATATTGTTGTTTTCTCCCTAGTAGCAATAACACATCTACAATCTTAGAAGTTATTGTCACTCTCCCAGAAAACTAGAGGCATGAACCTACTATTGAGCATAACTACCCCCTCTTGGAGTCACAAGTATCCACTTGGCCAGAGTATCTACTAGCAACGAAGAGCATGCAAGATCACAAATAACATATGACATGAATATATAATCAATCTCAACATAGTATACAATATTCATCGTATCCCAGCAAACACAACGTGTAGGATTACATAAAGATGATATTGATCATGTAGGGCAGCTCACAAGATCTATACATGAAGCACAAAATGGAGAAGACAACCATCTAGCTACTGCTATGGACCCATAGTCCAGGGGTGAACTACTCACACATCACTTTGGAGGCGGGCATGGCGATGTAGATGCCTCCGGCGATGATCCCCCCTCCGGCAGGGTGCCGGGAAGAGCTTTAGAACCCCCCGATATGGGTTCTGTAATGGCGGCCGCGGCGGAACTTTTTGTGGATGGAGGCTCGAGTATCCAGGGTTTTCCCGATAAGATGTATAAATAGGCGGAGGATTTAGGTTGGTGGGGTACCTGGGGGGCCCACACCCCCTTGGTGTGCGCCCTAGGCCAGGCCGCGCTAAGGGTAGGTCTGGCTGCCCTGAGGCGCCTCTTCGACCCCCCTCTGGACTTCGTCTTCATTTCGGTAAAATATTGACATTAGTAGGAAAACCATTATAGGTAGAAGTGGCATCTGTGGCGCACGTAGAAAATATGCTCCACAAAAATTATTTTTGTGGCGCACCAAAAATATGCTCGACATAAATTTCTAATTTCTGTGGCGCATGTACGAGTGGTGCACCACAAAACTTTGCCTTTCTATGACGCATGTGGACGGACGCGCCATAGAATCTCCATGGGGCCCATGCAGGGTCCAGCACTGCACATGGGTGAAGGGAATTCAGTGGCGCATCTGTCACATGCGTCACAGAAAGTTAAAATTCGGTGGCGCATGTGGGCATATGCGCCACATAAGTTCATCTTTCTGTGGCGCACTAGGCATATGCACCACAGAAAGTTGACGTGATTTTTTCTCCCCACGCAACCCCCCTGGATCGCCTTTTTTTAGCACTGTAAAATAAAAAAGAAATAGATAGAAAATCCAAAAAATAAAATCCTTCGAGGTGCCCATGTATTATGTCATCTAGCACCACTGAAAAATAACAAACATGAATTTCGACTTTTTTTTGCAAAATTGCGTTGGAAAATCATCAAACTGGATTCCTGGTTGCATACGAACTTGAAAAAAAAACACACAATATAACAAAATGTTCCCACGAAAATTCTACATCCGAATTCACTTGGGTTTGCCTGGTTGGAAATTTTTTAGAATCACCAAATTCGAAAAGAGTAAAAAGATAGGGTAATTTAAAGATTTTTTGCTGCAAAATAGAAAATTTGAAAAAAAAACGGTGGCGCACCATGTGGACATGCGCCACAGAATTATTAGCCGAATTTTTGAATTTCCCTGGCGCCAATCTCCTCCTCCACTTCTCCTCCACCACTTCTCCTCTCAGTTCTCCATCTCCTCACTTCTCCTCTTTCTCCTTCACTTCACCTCCCACCACCACCACCTCCTCCCTTCTTCTCCGCCACCACCTCCTCCTCCCTTCTTCTCCGGCGACCACCACCACCACCTTCTCCTCCTCCTCCGGTGACCACCACCACCTCCTCCGGCGACCACCACCTCCTCCTCCTCCGGCCACCACCACCACCTCCTCCTCCTCCTCCTCCTCTGGCCACCACCGCCACCTCCTCCTCCTCCGTCCTCCGTCCACCACCTCCTCCTCCTCCGGCTACCACCACCACCACCTCCTCCTCCACCCACCCCACTGATACGTCTCTAACGTATCGATAATTTCTTATGTTCCATGCCACATTATTGATGTTATCTACATGTTTTATGCACACTTTATGTCATATTCGTGCATTTTCTGGAACTAACCTATTAACAAGATGCCGAAGTGCCAGTTGTTGTTTTCTGCTATTTTTGGTTTCAGAAATCCTAGTAACGAAATATTCTCGGAATTGGACGAAATCAACGCCCAGGGTCCTATTTTGCCACGAAGCTTCCAAGACCGAAGAGGAGACGGTGGGGCCACGAGGTGGCCACACCCTAGGCGGCGCGGCCCCCCCTGGCCGCGCGGCCCTGTGGTGTGGGCCCCTCATGCCGCCTCGACCTGCCCTTCCGCCGACTTAAAGCTTCCCGCGAAACCCCCGAGGAGAGCCACGATACGGAAAACCTTCCGAGACGCCGCCGCCGCGATCCCATCTCGGGGATCCAGGAGATCGTCCGGCACCCTGCCGGAGAGGGGATTCATCTCCGGAGGACTCTACGCCGCCATGGTCGCCTCCGGAGTGATGTGTGAGTAGTCTACCCCGGACTATGGGTCCATAGCAGTAGCTAGATGGTTGTCTTCTCCCCATTGTGCTATCATTGTCGGATCTTGTGAGCTGCCTAACATGATCAAGATCATCTATCTGTAATTCTATATGTTGCGTTTGTTGGGATCCGATGAATAGAGAATACTTGTTATGTTGATTATCAAAGTTATGTCTATGTGTTGTTTATGATCTTGCATGCTCTCCGTTACTAGTAGATGCTCGGCCAAGTAGATGCTTGTAACTCCAAGAGGGAGTATTTATGCTCGATAGTGGGTTCATGCCTCCATTGATATCTGGGACAGTGACAGAAAGTTCTAAGGTTGTGGATGTGTTACCACTAGGGATAAAACATTGGTGCTATGTTCAAGGATGTAGTTACGATTACATTACGCGCAATACTTAATGCAATTGTCTGTTGTTAGCAACTTAATACTGGAGGGGGTTCGGATGATAACCTGAAGGTGGACTTTTTAGGCATAGATGCATGTTGGATGGCGGTCTATGTACTTTGTCGTAATGCCCAATTAAATCTCACTATACTCATCATAATATGTATGTGCATGGTCATGCCCTCTTTATTTGTCAATTGCCCAACGTAATTTGTTCACCCAACATGCTGTTTATCTTATGGGAGAGACACCTCTAGTGAACTGTGGACCCCGGTCCAATTCTCTATACTGAAATACAATCTGCATTTTACTGTTTTCAAACAATCATCTTCCACACAATACGGTTAATCCTTTGTTACAGCAAGCCGGTGAGATTGACAACCTCACTGTTTCGTTGGGGCAAAGTACTTTGGTTGTATTGTGCAGGTTCCACGTTGGCGCAATCCCGGTGTGTGCCGCACTACATCCCGCCGCCATCAACCTTCAACGTGCTTCTTGGCTCCTCCTGGTTCGATAAACCTTGGTTTCTTTCGAGGGAAAACTTGCTGCGTGCGCATCATACCTTCCTCTTGGGGTTCCCAACGGACGTGTGAGTTACACGCCATCAAGCTCTTTTTCTGGCGCCGTTGCCTGGGAGATCAAGACACGCTGCAAGGGGAGTCTCCACTTCCCAATCTCTTTACTTTGTTTTTGTCTTGCTTAGTTTTATTTACTACTTTGTTTGCTGCACTAAATCAAAATACAAAAAAATTAGTTGCTAGTTTTACTTTATTTGCTATCTTGTTTGCTATATCAAAAACACAAAAAAATTAGTTACTCGCATTTACTTTATCTAGTTTGCTTTATTTACTACTGCTAAAATGAGTAATCCTGAAGTTGAAGTTCGTACATTTAAGCAACGAGGGGGAGAATGTTTAAGAGATGCTTAGTATAGAATTATTGATGCCCATAATAGGTGCACTAAGAAACACTCTACCACTATCCTACTCAGGAATTTTTATGTTGGTATCTCTAGCTGGAATAGGTATGTTCTTGATAGTCTCGCGAAAGGTAACTTCCTAAGTACTCCTGCACTAGAAGCTAGTTGCATTATTGAGAGTCTATTTGGAATACCTCCTATTGATGAAGTTAAAACTGAAATCTCTCTTGAAGATGTTATGAAAAAATTGGAAACCATAGAGAAAAATTTTCCAAGTATTGAAGCTAAATTGGAAATGTTACTTGATAAAACTGATGAACTTGATAAATCCTTAGGAGGAATTGATGAAAGAATTAGTGTCCTAGGAACTTGTGTTGTCCATGACGATCAAAGCAATAGGATTGACGAACTTGAAAAAGCTATGGGAACTTTGGGTTCAACATTTTCTTCTCTTAAATATAAGGAGAAAGCTTATGTGGGTAAGGAGCAAAAGTTTATGTATGTCTCTAAAGTGCCTAAACCAAAGAAGTATTATTATAGGCCTAAAATTGACAAAGCCCTTAGTACCACTACAGATGGGGGAGCTCATAATAACGATAATACTTGATACACACTTTCTGCGCCCTAGCTGAAAGGCGTTAAAGAAAAGCGCTTATGGGAGACAACCCATGTTTTTACCTACAGTACTTTGTTTTTATTTTGTGTCTTGGAAGTTGTTTACTACTGTAGCAACCTCTCCTTATCTTAGTTTAGTGTTTTGTTGTGCCAAGTAAAGTCGTTGATAGAAAAGTTCATACTAGATTTGGATTACTGCGCAGAAACAGATTTCTTTGCTGTCACGAATCTGGGCTGTTTTCTCTGTAGGTAACTCAGAAAATTATTCCAATTTACGTGAGTGGTCCTCAGATATGTACGCAACTTTCATTCAATTTTAGCATTTTCATTTGAGCAAGTCTGGTGCCTCGATAAAATTCGTCAACTGTTCTGTTTTGACAGATTCTGCCTTTTATTTCGCATTGCCTCTTTTGCTATGTTGGATGAATTTCTTTGATCCATTAATGTCCAGTAGCTTTATGCAATGTCCAGAAGTGTTAAGAATGATTGTGTCACCTCTGAACATGTTAATTTTTATTGTCGCTAACCCTCTAATGAGTTGTTCTAAGTTTGGTGTGAGGAAGTTTTCAAGGATCAAGAGGAGTATGATGCAACATGATCAAGGAGAGTGAAAGCTCTAAGCTTGGGGATGCCCGGTGGTTCACCCCTGCATATTCTAAGAAGACTCAAGCGTCTAAGCTTGGGGATGCCCAAGGCATCCCCTTCTTCATCGACAACATTATCAGGTTCCTCCCCTGAAACTATATTTTTATTCCATCACATCTTATGTGCTTTGCTTGGAGCGTCGGTTTGTTTTTGTTTTTTGTTTTGTTTGAATAAAATGGATCCTAGCATTCACTTTATGGGAGAGACACGCTCCGCTGTAGCATATGGACAAGTATGTCCTTAGTTTCTACTCATAGTATTCATGGCGAAGTTTCTTCTTCGTTAAATTGTTATATGGTTGGAATTGGAAAATGATACATGTAGTAATTGCTATAAATGTCTTGGGTAATGTGATACTTGGCAATTGTTGTGCTCATGTTTAAGCTCTTGCATCATATGCTTTGCACCCATTAATGAAGAAATACATAGAGCATGCTAAAATTTGGTTTGCATATTTGGTTTCTC
Organism: Lolium multiflorum; assembly: GCA_030979885.1. Lineage (NCBI taxonomy): Eukaryota > Viridiplantae > Streptophyta > Magnoliopsida > Poales > Poaceae > Lolium > Lolium multiflorum. The sequence continues at coordinate 235,775,328 of CM061749.1, read as the reverse complement.
TAAGGTCTAGATAATTTCTAGTATTGAGTTTGAACAACAAGGAAGACGGTGTAGAGTCTTATAATGTTTTCAATATGTCTTTTATGTGAGTTTTGCTGCACGGTTCATCCTTGTGTTTGTTTCAAATAAGCCTTGCTAGCCTAAACCTTGTATCGAGAGGGAATACTTCTCATGCATCCAAAATACTTGAGCCAACCACTATGCCATTTGTGTCCACCATACCTACCTACTACATGGTATTTTCCGCCATTCCAAAGTAAATTGCTTGAGTGCTACCTTTAAAATTCCATCATTCACCTTTGCAATATATAGCTCATGGGACAAATAGCTTAAAAACTATTGTGGTATTGAATATGTACTTATGCACTTTATCTCTTATTAAGTTGCTTGTTGTGCGATAACCATGTTCCTGGGGACGCCATCAACTACTCTTTGTTGAATTTCATGTGAGTTGCTATGCATGTTCGTCTTGTCTGAAGTAAGAGAGATCTACCACCTTATGGTTAAGCATGCATATTGTTAGAGAAGAACATTGGGCCGCTAACTAAAGCCATGATCCATGGTGGAAGTTTTTTGGACATATATCCTCAATCTCATATGAGAAAATTATTAATTGTTGTTACATGCTTATGCATAAAAGAGGAGTCCATTATCTGTTGTCTATGTTGTCCGGTATGGATGTCTAAGTTGAGAATAATCAATAGCGAGAAATCCAATGTGAGCTTTCTCCTTAGACCTTTGTACAGGCGGCATAGAGGTGACACTTGGTTAAAACATGTGCATTGTGATGATCCGGTAGTCCAAGCTAATTAGGACAAGGTGCGGGCACTATTAGTATACTATGCATGAGGCTTGCAACTTGTAAGATATAATTTACATGATACATATGCTTTATTACTACCGTTGACAAAATTGTTTCATGTTTTCAAAATCAAAGCTCTAGCACAAATATAGCAATCGATGCTTTTCCTCTATGGAGGAGAATTCTTTTACTTTCAATGTTGAGTCAGTTCACCTATTTCTCTCCACCTCAAGAAGCAAACACTTGTGTGAACTATGCATTGATTCCTACATACTTGCTTATTGCACTTATTATATTACTCTATGTTGACAATATCCATGAGATATACATGTTACAAGTTGAAAGCAACCGCTGAAACTTAATCTTCCTTTGTGTTGCTTCAATGCCTTTACTTTGAATTATTGCTTTATGAGTTAACTCTTATGCAAGACTTATTGATGCTTGTCTTGAAGTACTATTCATGAAAAGTCTTTGCTTTATGATTCACTTGTTTACTCATGTCATATACATTGTTTTGATCGCTGCATTCACTACATATGCTTTACAAATAGTATGATCAAGGTTATGATGGCATGTCACTCCAAATTATCTGTTATCGTTTTACATGCTCGGGACGAGCAAAACTAAGCCTGGGGATGCTGATACGTCTCTAACGTATCGATAATTTCTTATGTTCCATGCCACATTATTGATGTTATCTACATGTTTTATGCACACTTTATGTCATATTCATGCATTTTCTGGAACTAACCTATTAACAAGATGCCGAAGTGCCGTTCCTGTTTTTGGTTTCAGAAATCCTAGTAACGAAATATTCTCGGAATTGGACGAAATCAACGCCCGGGTCCTATTTTGCCACGAAGCTTCCAAGACCGAAGAGGAGACGAAGTGGGGCCACGAGGTGGCCACACCATAGGCGGCGCGGCCCCCCGGCCGCGCCTGTGGTGTGGGCCCTCGTGCCCCTCTGACCTGCCCTTCCGCCTACTTAAAGCTTCCGTCGCGAAACCCCCAGTACCGAGAGCCACGATACGGAAAACCTTCCAGAGACGCCGCCGCCGCCGATCCCATCTCGGGGATCCAGATCGCCTCCGGCACCCTGCCGGAGAGGGGATTCATCTCCGGAGGACTCTACGCCGCCATGGTCGCCTCCGGAGTGATGTGTGAGTAGTCTACCCCTGGACTATGGGTCCATAGCAGAGCTAGATGGTTGTCTTCTCCCCATTGTGCTATCATTGTCGGATCTTGTGAGCTGCCTAACATGATCAAGATCATCTATCTGTAATTCTATATGTTGCGTTTGTTGGGATCCGATGAATAGAGAATACTTGTTATGTTGATTATCAAAGTTATGTCTATGTGTTGTTTATGATCTTGCATGCTCTGTTACTAGTAGATGCTCTGGCCAAGTAGATGCTTGTAACTCCAAGAGGGAGTATTTATGCTCGATAGTGGGTTCATGCCTCCATTGATATCTGGGACAGTGACAGAAATTTCTAAGGTTGTGGATGTGTTGTTGCCACTAGGGATAAAACATTGGTGCTATGTTCAAGGATGTAGTTACTGATTACATTACGCGCAATACTTAATGCAATTGTCTGTTGTTAGCAACTTAATACTGGAGGGGTTCGGATGATAACCTGAAGGTGGACTTTTTAGGCATAGATGCATGCTGGATGGCGGTCTATGTACTTTGTCGTAATGCCCAATTAAATCTCACTATACTCATCATAATATGTATGTGCATGGTCATGCCCTCTTTATTTGTCAATTGCCCAACTGTAATTTGTTCACCCAACATGCTGTTTATCTTATGGGAGAGACTCCTCTAGTGAACTGTGGACCCCGGTCCAATTCTCTATACTGAAATACAATCTACTGCAATACTATTCTACTGTTTTCTGCAAACAATCATCTTCCACACAATACGGTTAATCCTTTGTTACAGCAAGCCGGTGAGATTGACAACCTCACTGTTTCGTTGGGGCAAAGTACTTTGGTGTATTGTGCACGTTGGCGCGAATCCCTGGTGTTGCGCCGCACTACATCCCGCCGCCATCAACCTTCAACGTGCTTCTTGGCTCCTCCTGGTTCGATAAACCTTGGTTTCTTTCTGAGGGAAAACTTGCTGCTGTGCGCATCATACCTTCCTCTTGGGGTTCCCAACGAACGTGTGAGTTACACGCCATCACCCACCCACCCCACCCCACCCTACCCAACCCAACCCACCCAACCACTCACCTTCCGGCGATATTCACACAAAAAACCGGCGAAATTCCGGTGGCCCCAGATCTAGATAGATCTGGCCACCACTTTTTTAAAAAATTCAAAAAAATAATAATTTTGTGGCCCATATTGGCATAGTGCGCCACATAAGTTTTCAAGAAAATTCTGTGGCGCATATTGACCTAGTGCCCACCACAGAAGTTTCAAAAATTATGTGACGCATGTACATATGTGCCACAGAATTCAAATACTAGTCGCTTGGCAACTGTGACGACCTGGATATGCGCCACGGAATTGAAATTTGGTGCGCCACAGATAGCCTATTTTCCACTAGTGTGACTTCGGCTTTTGTTTCGTCCAATTCCGAGAGTATTTCCCGTACAACTTTTCTGAAATGCAAAAACAACAGAAAACAGGGAACTAACACTGTGGCATCTTGTTAATAGGTTAGTGCCGAAAATCATGTAAAAGTGCAACGAAGTGTAAGCAAAACATATATGAATTGGTGTAAAACAAGCATGGAGCATAAAAAATTATAGATACATTTGAGACGTATCACACCTACAACCTAGTGCGCCACAAAAAGTGGACACTTAATAAACAAACTGGGCTAATGCTGTGTTTTCTCAGAAACACAGCATTATCCCAGTGGTTGCGCCCATTGTTAGGCTTGGGTAGCTCAGGTTCGAACCCTGGCTGCCCTTACTTTTTTTCCTTTTTTTAAATAGTTTTCTTACATTTTCAAGAAAGTACACAACATGTAATAATTAATAGAGATTATCAATTAAAAATTACTTGTCTCACACACATGTGCTTGTTTCTCACACACATGTGCTTGTTTCTCACACACACACACACACACATGTACTTGTCTCACACACACACACATGTGCGTGTCTCTCTCACACACATGTACTTGTCACACACACACATGTGCATAGACCAAAAAAGATCTTCGTCCCGGCTCCGAGCTCTAGCGTCTCTTCGTAATCTTCTTGCCCTTGTTGTTGGCGGTTGAATGCTTTATGCTGGCCACCTTGAGATTTCTTCGGAACGGACAACCTTTAGAGGGTAGGGAGGTCTTCCTTCTTACTTTACTATCAGTATGCATGTCAAAGTGCTTGTCGAATTCCTCCTCGATCTTCGGGTCACCATTCTTGTCCAAGTCTTCCTCGTTGGCGTCTCCTTGCATTCCTATGATGCTCCTCTTGCCCCTCTTCACGGCAACACGGCTAGGCCTCAACGGGCCCTGTTGCGAATGTATCCTTTCATGACACCGTGCTTCCTTTCGAATGGCATCATGTTGTCGAGGAACGTCGGGCCGAGCTGCCTGATGTCATCAACGACATGGAGAAGGAGATGGACGTATATATCATAGAATGCGGGCGGGAAGTAAATATCGAGCTCGCATAGTATCACCACGATCTCATCCTGTATCATCTTGAGCTGCCTCACGCCGATCAACTTCCTGGTGATAATGTCGAAAAAGTTGCAAAGGCCAAACAGCGTATCATGGACGTGCTCGTCCATTATCCCTCGGATCGCAACAGAAAGTATCTACGTCATGAGCACGTGACAATCGTGAGACTTCATCCCGGTGAACCTCTTCTTGGCTACGTCCAGATATCTGCTTATATTCCCCGAGTAACCGTGAGGAACTTTCACTCCTAGGAGGCACTGAAAACTGCTCGAGCTCCTCCGGACTCGTTGTGAAGTAGCAGCGGGACCGCGTTCTTCTTAGCCCTTTGCGGAGACGTTGAGTCCCTTCCGTCTGATCATCATCATCGTCGTTGTCATCAGTATCGGGGGCTTGAAGATCTTTCCTGATGCCAAGATGTTTCAGATCGTATCTTGCTTTCGTCCCATCCTTGGACTTTTCCGAGTCGCAAAGAGTGCCAAGCAGACTCTCGGTAACGTTCTTCGTAATGTGCATGACATCGAGGCTGTGGGGCGTGTGCAGGACCTTCCAGTACTCCAAGTCGTGGAAAATAGACCTCGCTTTCCATACACCGAGCAACGGCTCTGGCTTCGGTCGCTTCTTTCCCGGCGCTGGGCACTCCTTCCAATTTTTCAGAAGATCTTCGATTTCTGCGCCGCTCCTCGGGCGCGGGGCTCCATCGGACGCATCTTTACCATTGAACAGATCGCCGTGTTTTCTCCACGGGTGATCCAAGCGAAGCCACCTTCGAGCACCTGGGTACACGGTTTTTGAGGACCCGTGATCCCTTGGTAGCTGTTGATGCGGGGTCTCGTCCATGCACTTCACATAGCCGCAGAATCCGTGGCCGACCTGGGCAGATACATATGCGTAACTGGATAGTCCGTGACCGTCGTGATCAATGCAGCTCTCATATCGAAATATTTTCTAGTGTAGGCATCCCACGTACGGGGTGGCATCTTCCACAACGTGTCTAACTCCTCCTTCAGCAGCCTGAGATACAAATGCATGTGACACCTGGTTGTTTCGGCCCCTAAATAAGAATACGCAGGTGTATGTACCTTTGCTTGGTGCACATCCACGGGGGTAGGTTGTAAGGCCATACAAACATAGGCCAGGTGCTATGCGTGCTACTCTGGTTGCCGAACGGATTGAGTCCATTCGTGCTCATACCCAGACTGATGTTCATTGCGTCGCCCCCGAACCTAGGGAAGACGATGTCCAATGCTTCCCACTAGCTAGCGTCTGAAGGGTGTGTTAGGATATAACCCATCTCCGTATCTTCTTCGGGCTTCTCCCTTTTCGCGTGTCATTGCATGAGCTTTGCTTCCTTAGGGTCCATGAAATACCGCTGCAAACGGGGAGTGATAGGAAAGTACCATGCCACTTTTCGAGGTACCTTCTTGTTCCCAACGTTGTACCGTCCGTGGCCGCACACCGGACATGTGGTTCTGTCCTTGTACTCGCCCCGATAAATCACACAATCATTGATGCAGGTGTGGTATATTTCGTGCGGTAGGTCAAGAGGGCACAGGACTTTCTTGGCCTCCTCGATACTACTTGGCAATGTGTTCCCCTCTGGGAGACGATCGTGCCAGAATTTCAAGTTCTTGCTGAAGCTGGCGTCAGTCCATTTTTTTTGCGTCTTCATCTGCAGATAATCAAGTCTTACATGCATGCGCGTATCCTGCAGACGGCACCCAGGAAAGATCGGAGTCATCTCGTCTTTCTCCAATTGCGCCAGCATGGCTCTCCCTCTAGCTGCAGCTCTATCGTTGCTCGTCTCCTGGAGGAGCAGATCTTGAACATGAGAGTCCCGCAAGGCCGAAATTAGCGGGGTCGCGCCGGAATCTTCTTCTTCATGATGATCTTTTCCGCCGACGTCTTCTTCTTCATGATGATCTTCTCCGCCGACTTATTCTTCATGATGATCTTTTCCGCCGACATGTGGTGCTTCGTCATCTCGCTCGCCATGGTCTACATGTGCACCATTTGTTGGGGCCGGCCGCGCCTGGTTGTCTCGCATGAAACCGCTCCTCAGCAGGTGCTCCTCCAATTGTCCGGAATCAGGATTGATCCAGCGCACGAGTTTGCATGATCGACACGGACATCTTATCTGGCACCTATTGTTCCGAATCATGTCCTCCTTCACGTCTTTCTTGTATCTAGAGATTCTAGCGGAACTCGTCGTGAGGACCATGTTTGCCTGCCAATGGTATACATAGAGCAGAAAATAAGAACCGCAACACATGCACACACATGCATGCACCTCTCGTAAAGGTATACATAGAGCGGAAAAATTCGGCATGACCTCTCCTAAAGGTAGGACGTATGGGTAGTGCAAAAATTTGCCGAAACGGAAATGAATTAACGTTTCGGCAAACATCCATGCACCACACCGGCACACACACAAGCGCTTCACCTGCAACAAGCATCCATACACACCGACGACCACACAAGATCGACATGGATATGCATGTCCCCTCCAACTATTCACCTTGTGGATTCGATATCGAGACGAGACCGCGATCGTTGAGTTAGAGAGGAGGAGCGAGTATGGAGAGCCTTCTCCTCACCACCAATTATGTATCAACTAAGTTAAGTGCAATAAGTACCAAAGCAAGTGAAAAGTATGATCAAAATGGGATGAGAGAGAAGGGGGACGACCTAGATGGAGGAGAAAGAAGAATGGCTTGGGTAGTGTGGTAGGTGGGGGTTGGCACTTTTCTAAATCTACACAGAATGTCTTGATTCTGTGGCGCATCAGAGCTGGTGCGTCACAAAATGCCTTAATTATGTGGCGCACCTAGTCCCATGCGCCACAGAAATAGTGAAACCAATGATTGGTGCTGGCCGAGTGTGGGGCCCACTAAATTTCTGTGGCGCATGCGTGCCAGATGCGCCACAAAAATAAGCTATTTCTATGACGCACCGTGTCTGGTGTGCCACAGAAATAATTTCTATAGCGCACCGTCTATAGCTAATTTCCTACTAGTGAGATGGTGGTGGCTGCTAGGGTTTCCACCCTAGCCGCCGCCTCCGTTTCTTTCGTGGGACGAGGTTCAGTGTCCATGCTTCAAACAAACAATGTTTTGTTCTGAACCGCTGCACTTTCATTTTTCAAGTGGAAAAAACCTCCAAATGACATCTTTTTGGAGATGACCCTACGTGAAGCTAACTTGTATGGCTGTTGGACCGTTGGTGCATGTTGCAAATTTCGGTCAACTATAGGGGATTGACGTCACATGCAAAGGAAAAGATAAAACATGCTAAAAACCATCCGTTTCCAGTGGCATGACTGTAGCCACTTTGTTTTGTTCTAGAGCAGTGAACTGAAGGGCCTTTAACTGAATGGAGCACTGAATATTCACCACACTGAGCTGTGGAAACTGAACCTTACATAATCTAGTGTCCCCTAGATTCAGATTCTAATACCGGGAGTCGTCACAGGATCGAGTTGACGCATGTCTTAATCACAGTTTTCATCTACTCGGATTTGATATATACACGGAGCTGCTGACGTTGTGAATCCTCCTCCTCCGGTTGTTGTAATGTCAGGTTTCTGTTGATGGTCCAACTTAAGTGACAGTGGCGACAGAATACATGCAAGAAAATTGAAGCTATATATATTCTGATGCTTCTCAAGTGGCAAAGGCCTGTAGTAGACAGTAGGATGCCTGATGTCATGATTCACAAATGGAGTAAGTGCTATTCTGAATTGTACTTTGGACATATTCTGCTTAGTTCTGAGGTCACAAGAAATAGACTGCATGTGCCTGTTACTCTATGCAACCGATGTAACAGCTTCTCAGAATAAGCTTGTTTTTTTCGAAAATGGGCTCTTTATTACTTGCGCAATAGATCCGGTCTCTGCATAACTAAGATGCACACAGCCGCACACGAATCCGTTACAAAACCACACAATAGGGTTCAAAGATAAAACATAGTCGAACGAACGGTAACAAGAACTAGCTAGGTGGGTCTAGCCGAAGGTCACGCTGTCACCCATGTTAGGAGAAAATATCCCTCGTCGTATCCTCCAACTGTGAAGACACCTCCGTAAATAGGTCTCGGTGCTCCACACGCTGCAGCGGTATCCATGAGCGAAGCAAAACTATGCACCGGTAGATGACCTCCAAAAAAGAAGAAGAAATATTATTGAAAATCTTGTCATTTCTACATAGCCATAGTGACCAAATGATTGCATTCGCTCCCATCCTTATAAGACGTTTAAACCTAACATCCACACCATAAATTGGCAACACTACGTAGTGGGTATAAGGTAGACCCAATTTAGATGGCTGACCATATAGACCTAGCAAACTTACATTGAAAAAAATAAGTGTTTAATAGTTTCGTCCATGCCAGTTTATTTCATACATTGGAAGAATAAGCTTGTTTAGGGGAGGAGCTCAATCGATGTCGGCCAAGCATCTCTATATCAACACAAGATCGCGCTGGATTTTCCCAAAGTTTCTGCCCAGAGCACCGCAATTAATTCTTTGATTCTTTTTTACCTGTACCTTCTAGAAAAAAATAATCTCAACTGCAGACTTAATAACACATCTGACAAATATTTTTCATAGAGGTGCCAGTATATGGTGCCTCCTTATCTCCATACATCTTTCACTTATAATGTACTTGATGAAATACATATAGTTCCTCTCTTGAATTTGTATTTACAGCACTAGCTTTGAAGTTCAAACTTTACTCTCAGAACTTCCACAACATACTATTCACTAGACAGAACCGAAGATACCAAGAGCCCAAGCCTCTAGAACCTAAAAAAGGACAAATATATTAGTAATACTGCGCATGCATAGGCATAAAGTCGTGATATATTCCCTGTAATTGTGAGCCAACAGAATGTGTGGAAACCAGAAAACTAGGGCCGCGAAATCAGATTCATGCAAGGACGGCTTAGCTCGAAGGGTCGTTATACACTGGTCAAAAGGGAATTGGAATGGAGGGAGGGAGGTTCCTTTGAATATATGCATAGTACTTTTCAAATGGCAATCATAGTGTAACACTAAAAAAAATCAAAAATATATAGAGAAGCATAGCTTGCACCTGGTGAACACTATAATATATTAACAACCGCCAATTAATTAATCCGAGCCCTACCGTGAGCCACTACAGGGGAATCACAGAAAGAACATCAACCTCTACTTGCACCAATGCTAGGCATATATACTTTTTCATATGCTCCTGCAATTTCAATATCTTTTATAGTACCAAGTTGGTATGAAATATATATGGGAAGTTCATATAACGCCCGACCTCGAGGTAAAAGACAGCTCTAATTGTGCCCTTGTTGTTCTTTGGACAACGAAACACCGGATACTTGTTGACTAATTAATAAAAAATAGCGTGACTTCTGCATTTGCATGATAGGAATATTTTCTTATTTTTTCTGTACCTGAAGCATTATATTTCGTCCTTTTAAATGTATTTCCCATGTTAAATACTTCATAACCTTATTCAAATCTTTGATGTAGTTTCAAGTAATGACTTACTAGGGTATTATAATAAACATAAAATTCATATGTACCTCTATGAAAAGTCTCCTAATTCTAGATTAAGGCATAAGGATATCAATATTGTTTAGAACCATGGATTGAGATTCACTCCTATGGACGCAATAATATGATTTAAATATGTATCAGAAAATTTCACAAACACATAAATTTCATGGGCATCTATTTCATATATATAGAAAACAAATAGTGCAAGGGAAATAATGAGATAAAGTAAGACATCAATTTTATACAAATTGGGGGAAACCTATAGAATTTAACTACTAATCATCCTGGTCTTCATCATCAACATGTGTGGAAGGAGCACCATCATCCTCATCATCTGAGAGAAACTGCAAGTTTTCCAAGTCATTTACTTCCATCTTGTGTCCTCAATCCACATGATGCCCGGTGGCTCTCTCCCCGACGATATATGTCCATTGGCACATCTTAGACCTTACATCAACCCTTTGTGCCCTCACATTTGTGGCCTTGAAAAATAAAAAAAGATGGCCTTGAGATATTTCATAATCATGTTGCCTTTATTCTACTTCGATGAGCTAGAAGAACCTACACTTGTAAATGTGGCAGTGGTGGTGATGTTGGGACCATCCCTCACGGGTTGGGATATGGTGTGGAGCACCTCAGGATAAGTATTCATGATGGCGTGAGTACTTGCGAGGTTTATATGACCTTGAATGCAAGGATAGTTGATTTCTACATGTGTCTCAGTCACAACCATCTTCATCTCGTGATAAAGAAAATTTATGACATCAATGTTGAGACCATCCTTGGTGCGGCACTACAACACGACACGCATGCCACGACAGCTTTAAACACCAAGGCCCACACGTAACCACCGTTCTTTGCTAGCACGGAAAAAAGAGCTATCAGTGATAATTATGTCGGGAAAACTACAAAGTCAGCATTTTTTTTGCTCGGCACTTCGTCATACTCCGAGCTAGCGCATGCACAACACATTTTGGTGAACGCCACCCTACAATGACTGGAGTGCACGGTAAGGTGTCAGACATAACTCGCGACGATGGTGACTAAATTTCGCTTTGAAAGGTGTGTGTGTGTCAACGCATGCTTTTTTTTGGAAGCACTTTCATTATCCAGAATGATTTATATAATATAAATCAAATATAACATTATAGAATTTAGAATATACATAATGAAATTTCAGCTGAAACAATATAGATATAATCATATATTATACACATAGTAGTTCTCAACCCAACAAGTTCAGAATTCATCTCATACATATATAGCAAGCTACAACCCGAATGTTAATAACTTCAGACTAAGTTCAGATGGTATGCACCGTCAAGATCAGAGACCCCTTCTTGACTCCAGACTGGAAGGCGCAAACATCACCTTCCTCGAGGTTGTTTTGTACAACATATAGTCTAGTTCGAGATGAAACTGACAATACCATCATCATGATAGTTCACATGAACTTTCGCTTTGGCATCTTCACAAAAGAGACATGTGACTGTCATGTTCTGTTATGTTCTTCTTCAGATGTGTAAGGTTAAGGCATCATATACTTACTAACGAAAGAGCATGAAAAGTACTATACGTGAAGAAAGAAATAGTTATGTTTATATTAAGTCACTAGAGTAAGATTGTCTTGCATTAGCATGGCTAGAGTTGGAATATGATTACCGTCATTTTGTTGCAGATTGTCGCCTTGTTCATGGTGCATACACACTAAGGGTTTTTGGCATATATCTTCTAACTATCTGCTTCAAATTGTTTTTTCTCGACGTCATTGCTAAACCTATAACCAAGGGAGTACTTCTCTAATGAAAGAATATTAGAACCTGAAACCAATGGTAAATTTTATCATTCATATGCGTCTATGTGATCACAACCATAAGATAAAACAAGTAACGCCTCGTGGTAGAGTGCACTGTTGAGACATGTGGAACTTGTTGTTGCATTTCTTCAACTTAGACATAGCTAGTTTAAATTGTAGAGAAAAATAAAGATCACAGAATCATTAGATAGCTAGCAAGGATGTAACACTTATTTAAATTGTCGGATCAAATGCTAGCTAACATGGATGTCACACTGATTATTTGAACTGTGAAATGATTAGTTACCTAACAAGGATGTATCAAAAGCTAGATAACAAGGATATCACACTGATTATTTGAACTGTTCAGATCATTAGCTAGCTAACAAGGACGTTATATTTATTTAAACTATCAGATCATTAGCTAGCTAATAAGGACGTAATACTTATTTGAACTTTCAGATCATTAGCTAGCTAACAAGGATGTCACACTGATTTTTACCATTAGATCATTGGCTGCCTAACAAGGGATGGTAGTTTCTAGATCCCAATGCACACTAATTAAACCATAAACAATGTTGAATATGTAAACAATCCCATACATACCAATACCTGCAACTTTAACCATATATACGAGAAATTGGGGATGTACCTAATTATGCTAGGGCGTGGTGAAGATACACGCCACCACGGCCAAGATCCGTGCCACGATGGCAGACGACGTGGTCAGCCCAGCCTATCACAGAGGTGCACACCACCGCGGTCGAGGTCTGTGCTGCCGCGGCAGACAGTATGGTCTGTCCGGCCTATTGGAAAGGTGCACGCCACCAGGGTCGAGGTCCGCACCGCCGCGGCAGACGGTGTGGTCGATCCGGCCTATCGGAGAGCTACACGTGACGGCGGTCGAGATCTGTGCCGCTGCGGCAGAAGGTGTGGCCGATCCGTCCTATCAGAGAACTGCATGCCATCGCGGTGATGCGATGCGGAGGGCCAGGTTTTCGTGCGAGTGGGGGATTTTTTTTCTGGATAAAGCTGAGAGAATTCAAAATAATTCAAAACATGGTGGAACCTTCCCATGGAGTCTTGTTATGTTACCTACAACCTAGAGAAATAATAATGGAAAAGAAAATATAGAGATATGAAGTTTTTATGCCAAAAGCTTCAAAACCACTTCCTAGTCCATGAGCTACTAGCTATGAAGATGCAGGGCTTTCTGCTCAATACACCTCCCAAATACCCACTATGCTTACAAACTTTGTCCAAATGAGTTCAAATTCGTCACACTTGTGTATCTTTGAATTGCAAACAATATCTAGTCGGCCAAAATGTAATATATTGTTCAAATAATACAATTTTACAATTTTCATGCCAAAAGCTTCAATTTCCCTTAGTCCCTTTATTATTTGGGTGCCCCTATTTTACTTAGTGTTACTCAGTTTTTCCCCTCCGGGCCCACTTGTTTTACTCAGTCCAACTTAGTTTTGCCCTTCCGATAAACATTTCCTCACTTTTCCCCCTCTTAGTTCTACTCAGTTTTCCTAACTTGTACTCACTGGCTGATCTCTGATTGGTCGAGATGTATGTCACACGGATCTTGGTTGGTTGAAAGCTCAATGAACGCTTGCACCGTTCGATCATTTATGATCGGACGGCCTGTATATCTCTCTCTACCATGATGGACGCATACGGAGACAAGAGCAGAGCACATACCTACCAACCCTGGCAGTCGCATATTCCAGTCGCATCTTCCTCTCTCCTATTTCCTCTCTTACTCCGGCGGTCGCGGCGGCGCGGATCTAACCATGCGTGCGGCGGCATGCGGCGGCGCGGACCTAACCGTGCGTGCGGCGACGCGGTTCTAAGAGTGCCGGTGAGGATCTAACCATCAGAAATAGTTGAAATGTCTCTCTCTGTCTCACTTTCGTTTCTCTTCTCAGATCTATTGAATGATGAAGAACCCCAAGACGGCGGCCGTGCCGACAGTGGTCATCGATGCCATGAACATTGAAGCCATCGCCTACAACATCTCTTCGACGGCGCAGATCCAGCATTCAATGTCGGAGCCTATTGATGTCTCACTTCCGTTGCCCTCCTCAGATCCGTTGTTGATGAAGGACAACAAGACGGCGGCCGTGCCGACAGTGGTCATCGATGCCACGAACATTGAAGCCATCGCCTACAACATCGCTTCGATGGCGCAGATCCAGCATTCAATGTCGGAGGCGGTTGATGTCTCACTTCCGTTGTCCTCCTTAGATCCGTTGCTGATGAAGGACAACAAGACGGCGGCCGTGCCGATAGTGGTCATCGATGCCACGAACATTGAATCCATCGCCTACAACATCGCTTCGACGGCGCAGATCCAGCATTCAATGTCGGAGGCTGTTGATGTCTCACTTCCGTTACCCTCCTTAGATCCGTTGCTGATGAAGGACAACAAGACGACGGCCGTGCCGACAGTGGTCATCGATGCCACGAACATTGAAGCCATCGCCTACAACATCGCTTCGACGGCAAACCCAGCCTTCAATGTCGGAGCCAGTTGATGTCTCACTTCCGGTGCCAAGAGTGCGAATCGATGCCAAGATGATTGAAGCCATCGTCTACAACCGCGCTGCAAAGCCGCCGATCCAGCCCTCCGCAGATCCGTCGCTGATGAAGTACACCAAGACAGCAGCGGTTCCGACAGTGGTCATCGATGCCACGAACATTGAAGCCATCGCCGATAACATCGCTACAACGGCGGATGGCGCAGATGACCACCCCTCAGCCGCCCGTCGTCTCGGCCTTTCTTGCCCATCGCTGCGCGGCCGTGTTCGCCGCAAATTGGGATAAATTATGATAAATTTGTATTTTTCAATTTCCAATTGGGATAAAATTGTTCGAACTACTACCTCCGTCTCAAAAAAAGCTTCTCCACGTTCTTGATGTGTCCGTGTACATCCGTATGTATGATTTGAATTCTATCCCAACTTGATTGGGAAGATAATGATATGTATTTGATCCGGAGGCTGGTACATGCTTTCACTTTTGGGATCCCTTCACTTTTATAAAATGTTCATGCATGCTAAAATTATCGTGCGCATTACTTAGCACAACTAGGAAATTGTACGACAAAATACAGTGCTTAGAGCCACAACAAAATACAGTGGTTAGAGCCATCTACTGAATAACAATTCTATACTAAATCGTCTACCAGAACCACATAACTGCTAGGACAGGGATGACACCTAATAAAACTGCCCAGATGAATCTACTTTTCTCCTCCCCCATCACTTTAAGTTCATGTTCTAGATTTTATACCACTTGATCAAATACAGCAAGATCTGTCTCAACTCTCAACTTCTCCTTGCGAATAAGCTCTGAATTCTTCTTTTCTTCCTCCACAATACGCTTGAGCTCGAATATCATCAGGTTTTTACGGGCCAATTCATCACCTAAATTGGCCACCTTCTCCTCCAAATCCATCCTCTAGCTACACCACTGGGTTGATTCATCTTGGTATGCAATGTACCATGGATCATCGGCTTGCCTGGCTAACTGTAACAATAATGGAAAAAGAACAACTGAAATCACTCCAACTGGCCATGGCGGCACTTCAAAATCAACGGTTGTAGAGCTGAAGCTAGATACCTGCACTTCCGATGAGGTAGGAGAAGTAGAACGTGGCCACGACATGATCGAATCCCCACCCTCGCCAGTGTACCCGCTACGACCAGACATTGAGGACTATTTCGTGCAAACTCCAATAAATTACGGAACCGAATCGATTAGGGGCGGGAGGGAGAAGCGGAGGTCTTACCAATCTATACTACCAATTGGTGCGCGGAACAAATCCCGTTCGTCGTGGGCGGCGGATCTGCTTGCGGACTTTCCTGCGGTGGGTACAATGCGTGCGGACGAAACAAGTGCTGGAGCCATGGATGACGTGCAGCGCCGCAGTCCGTCCGACGCCGCCGGACGAGCGCGACGAGGTGCCGGTGATGGCTGCCCGTCCGAGTGGGGAACGAGCTGTCAGCGGTTCTCCGGTCTAGCTTAAGAATAATTAATTAGCGAACTTGTTGCTTCTCTCTGTGATATTCTCTAAAGACATATATCAGAGCGGCAATATGTGTCTTTTCCTGAAAAATAGACAACCCCACTGGTCATTGGCTGCGGAGGCCCCACAGAGCGGCAATATATGATTTTCTAAATAAATAGACGACCCCACTGGTCATTGGCTGCGGCAGCCCGAGCGGCAATATGTCTTTTCCTGAAAAATATACGACCCCACTGGTCATTGGCTGCGGCCCCACAGAGCGGCAATATATGATTTTCTAAATAAATAGACGACCCCACTAGTCATTGGCTGCGCACCACAGCGGCAATATATGTCTTTTCCGAAAAATATACGACCCCACCGTCATTGGCTCGGAGGCTTCACAGGCGGCAATATATGATTTTCTCTAAATAAATAGACGACCCCACTGGTCATTGGCTGCGGCAGCCCCACAGAGCGGCAATATATGTCTTTTCCTGAAAAATATACAACCCCACTGGTCATTGGTTGCGGCAGCCCTATAGAGCGGCCCCATTTGTCATTGATAGCACCGCGTATAAAATCATGAAATAAAACGGCCCACACGTCAACGATAGATGGATGGCTGCTCCGACGTGTCTCCTGACCCTACCCGTCAGCACGAGACGGTCAGGGAGGAGCTGCCCCTGTGCGGCCCCACCCAATCAGACTAACGGTCAAGGCCTCTGACCTGACGGCTACTGGCCGTTCCAGCACTTGTGCGTGTTTCAAACTAGAGGAGGAGAAAACTGAGGAAAAACTAAGGGACTGAGGAAAACTGAGTACAACTAACGAACCAGGGGCACGAAAATAGAAATCCCTATGATAATATGATGAACAATCTGATCATAATTTCACAATTTATCGGATCCCAAAACACAACACCGATTACATCATATGGATCTCAATCATGTAAGGCAGCTCATGAGATCATTGTATTGAAGTCCGTGGGAGAGAGTACCAACTAGCTACAGCCGAGAACCCGTAGTCCAAGGGGAAACTACTCACGAACCATCATGGAGTCGAAGTAGAGGCGGTGGAGTCGATGGAGATGGCTCTGGGAGTCAATCCCCGTCCCGGCAGGGTGCCGGAACAGGAACTTCTGACCCCCGAAACTTGTCTGGACGATGGCTGGATTATTTATGGTTTTTGCGTCGAAGGCAATATATAGGTCAAAGGGCGAGGTCGGTGGGCGCCAGAAGGCCCCACACCACCACACGCCGCCAGGGGGCCGCACCAAGGGCTGGTGTGGCCTCCCTGGTGCCCTCCTCCGTCTCTGCTCTGGACTCTGTCTTCGTGTCAGGAAAAATATGAGGTTTGGCTTTTGTTTCGTCCAATACCGAGAATATTTCTTGTACAACTTTTCTGAAATACAAAAAACAGCAAAAAACAGGAACTGGCACTGTGGCATCTTGTTAATAGGTTAGTTCCGGAAAATGCAGAAAAATGCCACGAAGTGTAGAAAAAATATATAGAAATTGGTGTAAAACAAGCATGGAGCATCAAAAATTATAGATACGTTTGCGATGTATCACGGGCTAAGGTTTTAACAAGAGTGATTAGAGGTAATCAACAGGGGTCAGGCCCCTAGTAGAGATCAATCGGCCTATTAATCGCTAATTCGGCCTAGTTTTTGAACAATGATTTATGTAAGTAATCAATCTCATTTGTTTAATTTATGTTGATGATGAATTGTTGGGCACAAATTTGTTCTAGAGATCAATCGGCCTATTAATCGCTAATTCGGCCTAGTTTTTGAACAATGATTTATGTAAGTAATCAATCTCATTTGTTTAATTTATGTTGATGATGAATTGTTGGGCACAAATTTGTTCAGGGTGGGGTCAGTGAACCATTGTTGTGTACAATTTTTTTGTGCAAGATCTTTGGTTTACTTAATCCAATCCTAAATATAAGTGTGCCCAATGTACCTGAGGCTACCTCTTTTTTCATGTCCAATATAACTGAGGGGTTTCACCCGCGCAACCTCCATGCGTCGAAGGGGCCTGTTGAACTCTCTGTCTGCAGCTGCATCTTTAAGAAGCTTAAATCCCCACAAATGTATCATGCGTGTGTTGGCTGATGTAAGCAGCATATGTGGTGAATGGGCAGCGTATGTGTGTGTTAGCTGTAAATGTAGTACTGTTGGATCTATCGATAATATATCTATGCTATGTTGGCTGCTATAAGCAGCTTATCTTCATTTATTATGTTTTCTAAATGTATGTTGCTGGTGTGATATCCTATATTTTCTCTACATTTGCTTCTCTAGATTTGCAATCAAATTGGGCAAAAAACGAGGGCCAAAAGAAATGAATGGGGTAAGAAAGACAAAAAAAAGATGTTGCTCTAGATTTGCTACTAATTTGGCCAAAAAAGAATGAATGATATGAGCCAGAGAGAGACAGAAAACTTTTAGCGAGAGAGAGAGGAAAAATGTGCACTAAAAACTACCAATTTGGGCGAGAGAGACATAACCCACTCGTGCGCACGTCCCGGCCCTACGCATCCCCACACGACACAGCCCCACACGTCAGCATAACAGTCAACCTAATAGAAGCTGCAGTTTGAGCTCTTTGTACAGTTTCAGACAAGTGTAAGGGCAAAAGTGAGAAAAAGTTCAGAGCCTGGGAAAAACTGAGTACAACTAAGAAACGAAGGGCTAAAAAATAGAAATCCCTTTTTCTTAAACGCTCTAAACTTCTCCCCCATTGGCAATAGTTGCCAAAATTGAGTTCCTCCCGAAGAATTGCATTTCTCATAATTGTATGGAATCAAATGAATTATTCAATTATTGATTTTTTAGGAATTGAAACCATCTTGAGGATTTAAAGATTGCAACAAGGTGCTACAAAAAAGCATCAACTTAACAAGTAGTCAAACAAAAGGAACCAATGGACATATTTTGGACATGGTATGGATAATGATCAATAAGCTTATAAATAAAACTTGAGTGCAAAATACATGCACGAGATATGAGTACATGAAGATGGACTCAAACAAGACAAAAAAAACTCATAAATAAAGTTCTTACCAAAGACACCAAACACTAAATGGATAAGAAATATGGCCGCCAAAGAACAAAGATACTCTCTCATGCGTATAAGTTTCTACGTGTACAAAAATAACACGATGAAACAATCAACAAAGAACCTTGCACACACAAAGTATTTATGTAAAATAAGAGGACCATGATATCTGTAACATCCCAAATTTCAATAAAAAGAAATTTAGAAGAATTCCAGAATTCAAAATTCAGAGCCAACAAAAACTTTTATTTGCATATAGTACCCTGCATAGGACTTGTGCATTTGAGTGATATGCCATGATGATTGTTATTATGTTTATGTGGTAAACCCTAAAACTCTAATGTGATCAAGTGAAGATCACAAACCAAATAAATCAAAAAGAGAAAGAAATCAAATAAGAATAAAAACCCTAAAACCCTAACATATGGTTTATGCCATTTTATAAATCTTTACCCTTGTTATCACCAGATTTTAACCAAGTCAGGAGGTGGGCCGTGATTGAGATGGGCTTGGAGAATATACACGGGAAATATTCATGAATCGGCCTCGTGCAAGAGTTTGGGCTAGATTGCCCATGTATCTGTAAATTATAGTAGGTTACATGTCGGTTAGAATTAAAAGATAGAGTTTAGCTCGTGCACGGTTGGGATTATTCCCAAGTTAGAAAGTCTACGGACTATAAATATGTATCTAGGGTTATTGAGAAAGGAGGACGAACACGTTCACAACAAACCAATCTAGGCGCATCGCCACCCCTTGTTTCGAGGGTTTCTTCCGGGTAAGCGCTATGCTGCCTAGATCGCATCTTGTAATCTAGGCAGTATCTTGTTTATTCGTTGTTCATGTGTTGCTCGTACTGAAGCCTTTTTGATGGCGAGCAATGTAGGATAACGTTGCATAGAAAACAAAAAATTTCCTACCGCGAACACGCAATCCAAGCCAAGATGCAATCTAGAAGACGGTAGCAACGAGGGATTATCGAGTCTCACCCTTGAAGAGATTCCAAAGCCTACAAGATGAGGCTCTTGTTGCTGCGGTAGACGTTCACTTGCCGCTTGAAAAGCGCGTGAAGATCTTGATCACGGCGCCACGAACGGCAGCACCTCCGTGCTCGGTCACACGTTCGATTGTTGATGAAGACGACGTCCACCTCCGTTCCCGGGCGCGGAAGTAGTAGCTCCTCTTGAATCCGACACGACGGCGTGGTGTCGGTGGCGGTGGAGAACTCGGCGGAGCTTCGCTAAGCGTGCGGGAGCTATGGAGGAGAGAGGGCGGCTAGGGTTTGGGGGGGTGGCCGGCCACTATAGGGGTGCGGCCAGGCTGTGGTCTTGGGGTGGCCGGCCCCCTCCCCTTGGCCCCTCATTATATAGGTGGAAGCCCCAAGTGTTGGACTACAAGTCTCCGAATAAGACCCGAACCCAAAACCTTCCATGTGATAGGGAAACCTACCCAAGGTGGAATCCCACTTGGGGTGGGTGCTGGCGCGTAGTTGACGTGGGAGTTAGAAATCTTGTTCCTTCACGTCCCAACGGCGCAGAAAATTGCTTGATGCGCGTGGTTGACGTATTATCTTTCCGTTCGACACGCGTCCGTTGGGAACCCCAAGAGGAAGGTGTGATGCGTACATCGGCAAGTTTCCCTCAGTAAGAAACCAAGGTTTATCAAACCAGTAGGAGTCAAGAAGCACGTGAAGGTTGATGGCGGCGAGATGTAGTGCGGCGCAACACCGGATTCCGGCGCCAACGTGGAACCTGCACAACACAAACCAAGTACTTTGCCCCAACGAAGCAGGAGGTTGTCAATCTCACGGCTTGCTTAACAAAGGATTAGATGTATAGTGTGGAAGATGATTGTTTGCGAAAACAGTAGAACAAGTATTGCAGTAGATTGTATTTCAGTATAGAGAATTGGACAGGAGTCCACAGTTCACTAGAGGTGTCTCTCCCATAAGATAAATAGCATGTTGGGTGAACAAATTACAGTTGGGCAATTGACAAATAGAGAGGCATGACCATGCACATACATATTATGATGAGTATAGTGAGATTTAATTGGGCATTACGACAAAGTACATAGACCGCTATCCAGCATGCATCTATGCCTAAAAAGTCCACCTTCAGTTATCATCCGAACCCCTTCCAGTATTAAGTTGCTAACAACAGACAATTGCATTAAGTATTGTGCGTAATGTAATCAATAACTACATCCTTGGACATAGCATCAATGTTTTATCCCTAGTGGCAACACACATCCATAACCTTAGAGGTTTCTCACTCCCCTTCACGGAGACATGAACCCACTATCGAGCATAAATACCCCCTCTTGGAGTTACTAGCAAAAACTTGGCCAGAGCCTCTACTAATAACGGAGAGCATGCAAGATCATAAACAACACATAGATATAAATTGATAATCAACATAACATAGTATTCTCTATTCATCGGATCCCAACAAACACAACATATAGCATTACAGATAGATGATCTTGATCATGTTCGGCAGCTCACAAGACCCGACAATTAAGCATAATGAGGAGAAGACAACCATCTAGCTATTGCTATGGACCCATAGTCCAGGGGTAGACTACTCACACATCACTCCGGAGGCGACCATGGCGGCGTAGAGTCCTCCGGGAGATGATTCCCCTCTCTGGCAGTGCCGGAGGCGATCTCCTGAATCCCCGAGATGGGATTGGCGCGGCGGCGTCTGGAAGGTTTTCCGTATCGTGGCTCTCGTACTGGGGGTTTCGCGACGAAGGCTATTTGTAGGCGGAAGGGCAGGTCAGGGGGCGTCACGAGGGGCCCAGGAGACAGGTCGGCGCGGCCAAGGGTGGGGCCGCGCCGCCCTACCTCCTGGCCACCTCGTGGCCCCACTTCGTTGACTCTTCGGTCTTCTGGAAGCTTCGTGTGAAAATAGGCCCCTGGGCGTTGATTTCGTCCAATTCCGAGAATATTTCCTTACTAGGATTTCTGAAACCAAAAAAGCAGAAAACCGGCTCTTCGGCATCTCGTCAATAGGTTAGTTCCAGAAAATGCATAAATATGACATAAAGTATGCATAAAACATGTAGATATCATCAATAATGTGGCATGGAACATAAGAAATTATCGATACGTCGGAGACGTATCAGCATCCCCAAGCTTAGTTCTGCTCGTCCCGAGCAGTAAACGATAAACAAAGATAATTTCTGGAGTGACATGCCATCATAACCTTGATCATACTATTGTAAGCATATGTAATGAATGCAGCGATCAAAACAATGTATATGACATGAGTAAACAACTGAATCATAAAGCAAAGACTTTTCATGAATAGTACTTCAAGACAAGCATCAATAAGTCTTGCATAAGAGTTAACTCATAAAGCAATAATTCAAAGTAAAGATATTGAAGCAACACAAAGGAAGATGAAGTTTCAGCGGTTGCTTTCAACTTATAACATGTATATCTCATGGATATTGTCAATGTAAAGTAATATAACAAGTGCAATATGCAAGTATGTAGGAATCAATGCATAGCTCACACAAGTGTTTGCTTCTTGAGGTGGAGAGAAATAGGTGAACTGACTCAACAATAAAAGTAAAAGAATGGTCCTTCAAAGAGGAAAGCATCGATTGCTATATTTGTGCTAGAGCTTTGATTTTGAAAACATCAAGAGAGCATAAAAGTAAAATTTTGAGAGGTGTTTGTTGTTGTCAACGAATGGTAGTGGGCACTAACCCCCTTGCCAGAAAAACCTTCAAAGAGTGGCTCCCATTTTATTTTTTTTTGTGTGGCACTCCTTCCAACCTTTCTTTCACAAACCATGGCTAACCGAATCCTCGGGTGCCTGCCAACAATCTCATACCATGAAGGAGTGCCTTTTTATTTTAGTTTTATTATGATGACACTCCTCCCCACCTTTGCTTTCTCAAGCCATGGCTAACCGAATCCTTCGGGTGCCGTCCAACAATCACATACCATGGAGGAGTGTCTATTTTTATTAATTAATTTGGGACTGGGAATCCCATTGCCAGCTCTTTTGCAAAATTATTGGATAAGCGGATGAAGCCACTAGTCCATTGGTGAAAGTTGCCCAACAAGATTGAAAGATAAACACCACATACTTCCTCATGAGCTATAAAACATTGACACAAATCAGAGGTAATAATTTTTGAATTGTTTAAAGGTAGCACTCAAGCAATTTACTTTGGAATGGCGGAGAAATACCATGTAGTAGGTAGGTATGGTGGACACAAATGGCATAGTGGTTGGCTCAAGTATTTTGGATGCATGAGAAGTATTCCTCGATACAAGGTTTTGGCTAGCAAGGCTATTTGAAACAAACACAAGGATGAAGCGGTGCAGCAAAACTCACATAAAAGACATATTGTAAACATTATAAGACTCTACACCATCTTCCTTGTTGTTCAAACTCAATACTAGAAATTATCTAGACCTTAGAGAGACCGAATATGCAAACCAAATTTTAGCATGCTCTATGTATTTCTTCATTAATAAGTGCAAAGCATATGATGCAAGAGCTTAAACATGAGCACAACAATTGCCAAGTATCACATTATCCAAGACATTTTAGCAATTACTACATGTATCATTTTCCAATTCCAACGATATAACAATTTAACGAAGAAGAAACTTCGCCATGAATATTATGAGTAGAGCCTAAGGACATATTTGTCCATATGCTAAGCGAGCGTGTCTCTCTCCCACACAAAGAATGCTAGGATCCATTTTATTCAAACAAAACAAAATCAAAAACAAACCGACGCTCCAAGCAAAGCACATAAGATGTGACGGAATAAAAATATAGTTTCAGGGGAGGAACACGATAATGTTGTCGATGAAGAAGGGGATGCCTTGGGCATCCCCAAGCTTAGACGCTGAGTCTTCTTGACATATGCAGGGGTGAACCACCGGGGCATCCCCAAGCTTAGAGCTTTCACTCTCCTTGATCATGTTGTATCATCTCCCTCTCTTGATCCTTGAAAACTTCCTCCACACCAAACTCAAAACAACTCATTAGAGGGTTAGTGAAAGTCAATGGAATCGAAGTATACATGTTCAGAGGTGACATAATCATTATTAACACTTCTGGACATTGCACAAAGCTACCTCGTGGCCCCACTTCGTTGACTCTTCGGTCTTCTGGAAGCTTCGTGTGAAAATAGGACCCTGGGCGTTGATTTCGTCCAATTCCGAGAATATTTCCTTACTAGGATTTCTGAAACCAAAAACAGCAGAAAACAGCAAGCGGCTCTTCGGCATCTCGTCAATAGGTTAGTTCCAGAAAATGCATAAATATGACATAAAGTATGCATAAAACATGTAGATATCATCAATAATGTGGCATGGAACATAAGAAATTATCGATACGTTGGAGACGTATCCCCTTCCATGTGGGGGGTGGCCGGCCCCATAGGGGGAGTCCACTTGGGACTCCTCCCCCTCTAGGGTTGGCCGGCCAAGGAGGTGGAGTCCCTCCGGGACTCCGCCTTCCTTAGTGGTTTCTTCCGGACTTTTCTAGAACCTTCCATAGAACCTTCCGGATCATTTTAAATCTCATAAAATGACTTCCTATATATGAATCTTATTCTCCGGACCATTCCGGAACTCCTCGTGATGTCCGGATCTCATCCGGGACTCCGAACAAATATTCGAACTCCATTCCATATTCAAGTTCTACCATTTCAACATCCAACTTTAAGTGTGTCACCCTACGGTTCGCGAACTATGCGGACATGGTTGAGTACTCACTCCGACCAATAACCAATAGCGAGATCTGGAGATCCATAATGGCTCCCACATATTCAACGATGACTTTAGTGATCGAATGAACCATTCACATACGATACCAATTCCCTTTGTCACGCGATATTTTACTTGTCCGAGGTTTGATCATCGGTATCACTCTATACCTTGTTCAACCTCGTCTCTGACAAGTACTCTTTACTCGTACCGTGGTATGTGGTCTCTTATGAACTCATTCATATGCTTGCAAGATATTAGACGACATTCCACCGAGAGGGCCCAGTATATCTATCCGTCATCGGGATGGACAAATCCCACTATTGATCCATATGCCTCAACTCATACTTTCCGGATACTTAATCCCACCTTTATGACTACCCATTTACGCAGTGGCGTTTGGTGTAATCAAAGTACCTTTCCGGTATAAGTTTACATGATCTCATGGTCATAAGGACTAGGTAACTATGTATCGAAAGCTTATAGCAAATAACTTAATGACGTGATCTTATGCTACGCTTAATATGGGTGTGTCCATTGCATCATTCATATAATGACATAACCTTGTTATTAATAACATCCAATGTTCATGATTATGAAACTAATCATCCATTAATCAACAAGCTAGTTAAGAGGCATACTAGGGACTCTTTGTTGTTTACATATCACACATGTACTAATGTTTCGGTTAATACAATTATAGCATGGTATATAAACATTTATCATAAACATAAAGATATATAATAATAACCACTTTATTATTGCCTCTAGGGCATATCTCCTTCAGTCTCCCACTTGCACTAGAGTCAATAATCTAGATTACATTGTAATATACCTAACACCTATGGCATTCTGGTGTTGGTCATGCTTTGCCCTAGGGAGAGCTTTAGTCAACGGATCTGCTACATTCAGATCAGTGTGTACTTTGCAAATCTTTACTTCTCCATCTACGATGTACTCGCGAATTGAGTGGTAACGCAGCTTGATATTCTTCAGCCTCTTGTGTGACCTTGGCTCTTGTGCATTGGCGATGGCACCCATGTTATCACAGTAAATGATTAATGGGTCCAATGCACTAGGAACCACACCGAGCTCTACAATGAACCTCTTCATCCATACCGCTTCTGATGAAGCCTCTGAAGCCTCTATGTACTCGATTCGTTGAAGACTTCACCACCGTGCACCGCTTCGAGCTTGCCCAGCTTACTGCACCATTCAATATAAACACGTACCCAGACTGTGACTTAGAGTCATCAGGATCAGTGTTCCAACTTGCATCGGTGTAACCATTTACAACGAGCTCTTGGTCACCTCCATAACAAAGAAACATATCCTTAGTTCTTTTCAAGTACTTCAGGATATTCTTGACCGCTGTCCAGTGTTCCATTCCTGGATCACTTTGATATCTGCTAGTCAAACTAACAGCATGTGCTATATCCGGTCTAGTACATAGCATGGCATACATGATAGATCCTACTGCCGAGGCATAGGGGATATTACTCATCCTTTCTCTTTCTTCTGCCGTAGCCGGTCCTTGAGTCTTACTCAAGACCTTGCCTGGTAACATAGGTAAGAATCCTTTCTTACTTTCATCCATTCTAAACTTCTTTAGAATCTTGTCCAGTATGTACTCTGTGATAGCCCTATTAGGCGTCTTGATCTATCTCTATAAATCTTGATGCCTAATATATACGATGCTTCACCAAGGTCTTTCATTGAAAAACTATTATTCAAATAACCTTTTACACTGCTTAATAGTTCTATATCATTTCCGATCAATAATATGTCATCTACATATAATATCGGAATGCTATAGAGCTCCCACTCACTTTCTTGTAAATACAGGCCTCTCCATGACACTGTATAAACCCGAAGTCTTTGATCACCTTATCAAAGCGTCGGTTCCAACTTCTTGATGCTTGCTTCAGTCCATAGATTGAACGCTGAAGTTTGCATACTTTGTCGCATTTTTAGGATCGACAAAACCTTTGGGTTGTACCATATACAACTCTTCCTCAATGTCTCCATTAAGGAACGCCGTTTTGACATCCATCTGCCAAATCTCATAATCGAAAAATGCAGCTATTGCTAACAAAATCCTCATAGATTTTAGCTTCGCTACAGGTGAGAAAGTCTCATCGTAGTCAACTCCTTGAATTTGTCGGAAACCCTTTGCGACAAGTCGAGCTTATAGACAGTAATATTACCATCAGCATCTGTTTTTCTCTTGAAGATCCATTTATTTTCGACAGCCTTTCGGCTATCAGGTAAGTCTACCAAAGTCCATACTTTGTTATCATACATGGATCCCATTTCGGATTTCATGGCTTCTTGCCATTTGTTGGAATCTGGGCTCATCATCGCTTCTTCATACGTCGCAGGGTCCTCATCATTGTTATCCACAATCATGACATTTAGACAAGGATCATACCAATCAGGAGTGGCACGTTCCCTTGTCGATCTGCGAGGTTCAGTAGTTTCCTCGTTCGAAGTTTCATGATCATTATCATTAGCTTCCTCTGTTGCCGGTGTAGGCGGTACAGGTACAACTTCCGGTACTGCGCTACTCTGATCAACGAGTATAGATTCATCAATCTCATCGAGTTCTACTTTTCTTCCAGTCACTTCTTTAGTGAGAAATTCTTTCTCAAGAAAGGTTCCGTTCTTAGCAACAAAATTTTGCCTTCGGATTTGTGATAGAAAGTGTACCCTATAGTTTCCTTAGGGTATCCTATGAAGACGCATTTTTCTGCTTTGGGTTCTAGCTTGTCCGGTTGTAACTTCTTTACATAGGCTTCGCAACCCCAATCTTTCAGGAACGACAGCTTAGGTTTTTTATTTAAACCATAATTCATACGGTGTCCTTTCTACGGATTTTGATGGTGCTCTATTTAAAGTGAATGCGGCTGTCTCTAATGCATACCTCCAAAATGATAACGGCAAATCAGTAAGAGACATCATAGAATGAACCATATCTAAGAGAGTTCGATTACGACGTTCGGACACACCGTTTCGTTGTGGTGTTCGGTGTCAATTGTGAAAGTATTCGCATTTCTTTAAATGCATGCCAAACTCATAACTCAGATATTCACCTCCACGATCAGATCGTAGAAATTTAATCTTCTTGTTACGTTGATTTTCTACTTCACTTTGAAATTCCTTAAACTTCTCGAAAGTTTCGGATTTATGTTTCATGAAATAGATATACCCATATCTACTCAGATCATCTGAAGGTTAGAACATAACGATAACCACCGCGTGATGCTACACTCATTGGTCCGCACACATCGGTATGTATGATTTCCAATAAGTCAGTAGCTTCGCTCCATCATACCAGAAAATGGAGTCTTAGTCATTTTTCCATTAGACATGCTTCGCATCTATCAAGTGACTCAAAGTCAAGTGATTCAAGTAATCCATCAGTATGGAGTTTCTTCATGCATTTCACTCCAATATGACCAAGACGACATTGCCACATATAAGTAGAATTATCATTCAATTTAATTCGCTTAGCATCAATGTTATGTATATGCGTATCACTACTATCGAGATCTAACAGAAATAAGCCATTCTTTTCAGGTGCTCGACCATAAAAGATATTATTCATAAAAATAGAACAACTATTATTCTCAGACTTGAATGAATAACCGTCTTGCATTAAACAAGATCCAGATATAATGTTCATGCTCAACACGGGTACAAAATAACAATTATTTAGGCTTAAAACTAATCCCGAAGGTAGATGTAGAGGAAGTGTGCCGACAGCGATCACATCGACTTTGGATCCGTTTCCAACGCGCATCGTCACTTCATCTTTCAGTAGTCTTCGTTTATTCTTTAGTTCCTGTTTCGAGTTACAAATATGAGCAACCGAACCAGTATCAAATACCCAGGTACTAGAACGAGAACCAGTGAGATAAACATCTATAACATGTATATCAGATATACCTTCTTTCTTTTTCTTGACAAGGCCGCTCTTCAGATCAGCCAGATACTTGGAGCAATTACGCTTCCGGTGTCCCTTCTCCTTGCATAATAGCACTCAGCATCAGGCTTAGGGCCGTTCTTAGGTTTCATAGGAGGCGTGGCAGCTTTCTTGCCACCCTTCTTGAATTTTCCTTAGACTTGCCCTGTTTCTTGAAACTGGTGGTCTTGTTGACCATCAACACTTGGTGCTCTTTCTTGATCTCAATCTCAGCAGCTTTTAGCATGCCAAAGAGTTCAGGTAACTCCTTGTTCATGTTCTGCATATTGTAGTTCATCACAAAGTTCTTGTAACTTGGTGGCAGTGATTGAAGGACACGATTAATTCCCAGTCTATTAGGAATCACTATTCCCAAGTCACTGAGTTTCTTCGCATGCCCGGTCATGGCGAGCATGTGCTCACTAACGGAGCTGCCTTCCATCATGCAGCTGAAGAAATGTTTCGATGCTTCATAGCATTCCACGGCCGCATGAGTCTCAAAAATAGCTTTCAGCTCTTTCATCAACTCATGAGGATCGTGGTGCTCAAAACGTTTTTGAAGATCGGATTCCAGACTGCACATGATGGCACACTGAACTTGAGAGTACCGAGTTTTCCGAGTCGTAAACAGCTTTTACTTCATCGGTTTCAGTTTCTGCAGGAGGGTCACCTAGCGGTGCATCAAGCACATATTGCAGATTTCCGCCAGAGAGGAAGATCCTCACATGACGGAACCAGTCGGTGAAGTTGCTACCGTTGCTCTTAAGTTTTTCTTTCTCTAGGAACTGGTTAAAATTGATTGGGGACGCCATCTCTACAACATATATTTGCAAAAGTTTAGACTAAGTTTATGACAAATTGAGTTCAAATTTTAATTCAATATAATTAAAAATCTAGGTGAACTCCCACTCAAAACAATATCCCTCGCATTGTCTTAGTGATCACACGAACCAAATCCACCGCACCTAAGTCCGATCATCACGAGACAAGGTGTGATTTCAATGGCGAACACTCAAAGTGTTCATCATATCAACTATATGATTCATGCTCTACCTTTCGGTATCATGTGTTCCGAGACCATGTCTCACATGCTAGGCTCGTCAAGGCCACCTTAGTATCCGCATGTGCAAAACTGTCTTGCACCCGTTGTATGCACTTGTTGATTCTATCACACCCGATCATCACGAGATGCTTCGAAACGACAAGTCTTGGCAACGGTGCTACTAAGGATGAACACTTTATTATCTTGAGATTTTAGTGAGGGATCATCTTATAATGCTACCGTCGCGATCTAAGCAAAATAAGATGCATAAAGGATTAACATCACATGCAGTTTATATGTGATATGATATGGCCCTTTTGTCTTTGCGCCTTTGATCTTCATCTCCAAAGCACGGACATGATCTCCATCATCTTCGGGCATGATCTCCATCATCGTAGCGTCAAGGTCAATGGCGCCGTCTTCATGATTGTCCTCCATGTAGCAACTATTACAACTACTTTGAAATACTACTCAACATGAAATTTAAAGACAACCATAAGGCTCTGCCGGTTGCCACAATACAATAATGATCATCTCATACATATTCATCATCACATTATGGCCATATCACATCACCAAACCCTGCAAAAACAAGTTAGACGTCTCTAATTTGGTTTGCATATTTTACGAGGTTTAGGGTTTTCGAGAGAGATCTAATCTACCTACGAACATGAACCACAATGTTGATACTAATGTTGTCAATAGAAGAGTAAATTGAATCTTCACTATAGTAGGAGAGACAGACACCCGCAAAGCCTCTTATGCAATACAAGTTGCATGTCGAACGAGGAACAAGTCTCATGAACGCGGTCATGTAAAGTTAGTCCGAGCCGCTTCATCCCACTATGCCGCAAAGATGCAAAGTACTCAAACTAAAGATAACAAGAGCATCAATGCCCACAAAACCATTGTGTTCTACTCGTGCAACCATCTATGCATAGACACGGCTCTGATACCACCGTAGGATAACGTTGCATAGAAAACAAAAAATTCCTACCGCGAACACGCAATCCAAGCCAAGATGCAATCTAGAAGACGGTAGCAACGAGGGGATTATCGAGTCTCACCCTTGAAGAGATTCCAAAGCCTACAAGATGAGGCTCTTGTTGCTGCGGTAGACGTTCACTTGCCGCTTGCAAAAGCGCGTAAAGATCTTGATCACGGCGCCACGAACGGGCAGCACCTCCGTACTCGGTCACACGTTCGGTTGTTGATGAAGACGACGTCCACCTCCCGTTCCAGCGGGCAGCGGAAGTAGTAGCTCCTCTTGAATCCGACAACACGACGGCGTGGTGTCGGTGGCGGTGGAGAACTCCGGCGGAGCTTCGCTAAGCGTGCGGGAGCTATGGAGGAGAGAGGGGCGGCTAGGGTTTGGGAGGGGGTGGCCGGCCACTATAGGGGTGCGGCCAGGTTGTGGTCTTGGGGTGGCCAGCCCCCTCCCCTTGGCCCCTCATTATATAGGTGGAAGCCCCAAGTGTTGGACTACAAGTCTCCGAATAAGACCCAAACCCAAAACCTTCCATGTGATAGGGAAACCTACCCAAGGTGGGAATCCCACTTGGGGTGGGATTCCCCCTTTGGGGGTGGCCGGCCCCATAGGGGAGTCCACTTGGGACTCCTCCCCTCTAGGGTTGCCGGCCAAGGAGGTGGAGTCCCTCCGGGACTCCGCCTTCCTTAGTGGTTTCTTCCGGACTTTTCTAGAACCTTCTAGAACCTTCCATAGAACCTTCCGATCATTTTAAATCTCATAAAATGACTTCCTATATATGAATCTTATTCTCCTGACCATTCCGGAACTCCTCGTGATGTCCGGATCTCATCCGGGACTCCGAACAAATATTCGAACTCCATTCCATATTCAAGTTCTACCATTTCAACATCCAACTTTAAGTGTGTCACCCTACTGTTCGCGAACTATGCGGACATGGTTGAGTACTCACCCGACCAATAACCAATAGCGGGATCTGGAGATCCATAATGGCTCCCACATATTCAACGATGACTTTAGTGATCGAATGAACCATTCACATACGATACCAATTCCCTTTGTCACGCGATATTTTACTTGTCCGAGGTTTGATCATCGGTATCACTCTATACCTTGTTCAACCTCGTCTCTGACAAGTACTCTTTACTCGTACCGTGGTATGTGGTCTCTTATGAACTCATTCATATGCTTGCAAAATATTAGACGACATTCCACCGAGAGGGCCCAGAGTATATCTATCCGTCATCGGGATGGACAAATCCTGTTGATCCATATGCCTCAACTCATACTTTCCGGATACTTAATCCCACCTTTATGACCACCCATTTACGCAGTGGCGTTTGGTGTAATCAAAGTACCTTTCCGGTATAAGTGATTTACATGATCTCATGTTCATAAGGACTAGGTAACTATGTATCGAAAGCTTATAGCAAATAACTTAATGACGTGATCTTATGCTACGCTTAATATGGGTGTGTCCATTACATCATTCATATAATGACATAACCTTGTTATTAATAACATCCAATGTTCATGATTATGAAACTAATCATCCATTAATCAACAAGCTAGTTAAGAGGCATACTAGGGACTCTTTGTTGTTTACATATCACACATGTACTAATGTTTCGGTTAATACAATTATAGCATGGTATATAAACATTTATCATAAACATAAAGATATATAATAATAACCACTTTATTATTGCCTCTAGGGCATATCTCCTTCAAGCAACACCATTATCATAGATATGTTAGGGTTTGCATCGATATTTACTTGATGTATTCGCTTAGCTTTGCTATCCCTAGATATCTAGCTGTCCTTACACCTATCTTAGGTGTAAGGACAGCACCTTGCTTAGTCTTTATTCAGTAAATTCGATCTGTTACGGTTGTTCCTTGTTCTTCAAGGATTAGTTTAATATCCATATGGTTAGGCCTTGCAAACGGGTTGAAGGGTCCAGTAGGGCGTGAGGTACGGTTTGCTGATCCTAGAAGGGATGTTCTGAGGATCAACTTCATGTTGGTTTTTAGGCCTTTTCTAGGGTTGATTTTCGTCATCTTTCGTACCTGATCGTTGTAGATCGTTGTAGATCGTTGTAGATTGTTGTCAGGCTCAATTACGTGTAAGATGTTCCGGTTGTGTGGTGAAAACCCTAAATCGTTGTAGATCGTTTTAGTTTAGTATTGATCAAGCAGGACCACCATGTTATCGTAGATCCAATACGAATCATGGGTGGATCGGCTCCATGAGCCGATTCACAAGATAACCTGAGAGCCGATCGAGGCTCGTATTTAATGTTTATGTGTATGCCATGCAGGAAACTAGTCGAAGCAATCCATCACCTTCCTGACTAGGTATAGGTCAGGTGGCACGCCCTTGCACCAGCATCGGACGTGCGTGCCGAGCTTTGCGGGCCGTCGCCGAGGGACCAGGGCCCACCAGCAGTCCTGAGCCTCCGGCTCTACGTGTTGCCCGTCGCTGCTCGCCGGTGGGTTTTGGTCAACAACTGGCACGCCCGGTGGGACTTTCTTCTACATTAACTGCATCAACATCTGCATCAGGGATGGCGGAAGACCAGTCACGTACGAAGATCTGCCGAGGAGTACAAGAAGAAGTATGACGAGATCAAAGCTCTCTTCGAAGCCGACCTCATCGGCTCCCGAGGACCCGCTCACACGGCATTAGGTGGAAAGGGTTCTCACCTGAAGGCGCTCTCGATGAATTGGATCTGTCTACTTCTTCAGAAGAACGCACCGAGCTCTACGCCGGGAAGTTAACTACATGGTAGCTCATTCGTTACACCGTCATTCCGAGAGCCTGGTGAACGCCGAGCGCGTTGCTGCGCCGCGTGGTCCAGGAAATCATGAAGCATCGGTACTCCCCGTCAGACCTACACTAGGGACTCACCAAGGAGAGATACCGCTCTACACTGCATCGCACCGCCGTTCGCTAGCAGCTCCCGAGCCGCCGGGTTCACCGGCATTCGTCGTCTACAAGATTGGAGGCGACCGCTGATTACCGCCATGCTGGGAACCGCCAAAGGAAATCCCGCATGGATACACGTGCATGTACGTGCGTACTACAACAACTTGGCGCGCGAACCGACTACAGCAGGAGGAGTTTCTGGAGCCACAAGAGGAATTTCTGGAGCCACAGGAGCAATTACTGGAGGAGACGCCGATAAACAGGCGTGGCTGGCTAAATATGCCACCACAACAGATCAGCAAAATTCAACCCCAGCAGCTCCTACAGTGGACCAGATCAGTGCAATCTTGAGAGACCAGTTCGGCATGGTACCGAAAAGGAGGGCAATCGGCTATTCCAAGCCGTACCCCAACGAGTATGATTTGATTCCACTACTGCCCAAGTATCGTCTCCCTGAGTTGTCAAAGTTTAGTGGCTCAGAAGGCTCTAGCTCAATTGAGCACGTGAGCCGATATTTGGCACAGCTAGGCATGATCTCAGCATCAGACCCGCTACGTGTAAGGTTTTTTGCGCAGTCCCTCACGGGATCGGCTTTTGGATGGTACACCTCGCTGCCACCAGATTCAATCCGGACGTGGAAGCAGATGGAAGAGCAGTTCCACATGCAATATCACTCGAAGCTTCCGAGGCGGCATTGCCGATCTGGCACAAGTACGACAGAGGCGCGGAGAAACAAGTCGGTACATTCAGCGCTTCAGGAACATGAGGAACCGATGCTATTCGGCTCGTTTGAATGAGAAAGAAGCAGTTGATCTGGCAAAGGTAGGTCTCGCGTCGCCGATCAAGGACATGGCTTCCCAAGCGGAGTACACTTCACCGGCGCATATGGTTCAGAAACTTTCATTGTATGAACAGCGACACCACTGTACCAGGACAAATTCAAACGCGCGGTATGCCTGGTTGAGACAGAAGAGGATGAAGACTCTCCAGGAGACCAGGAAGTAGCCATGGCTGAATGGGCTCGGGGGGCAAACCCCGTGTCCTACAAGTGGGTTAAACCACAAGGTCCTGCAAAAGGGTTTGACTTCGACGTGAGCAAAGCTGAGCAGATTTTCGATCTTTTGCTTAAGGAGAAGCAGCTGAAGTTACCCGAAGGCCATAGAATTCCTACGGTGCAAGAGATGAACGGAAGGCCATACTGCAAGTGGCATCATTCGTTCACCCATACCACCAGCGACTGCAAAGTGTTGCGTCAGCAGATCCAAATGGCGATAGAACAAGGCCGCCTGATTTTCAGCCAGTATGCCATGAAAGTGGACACGCAACCGTTCCCTGCCGTCAACATGGTGGAGTGCGATTATCTCGTGAGACGCCAGCCAAATCTCTCGTTCAGTATTAACATGGGCAGGGCCTGTATACCACCCTGGCAAGGACAAAGAAGAGAGCAGTTGTTCTCGTGGCAAGGACAAGGAGGAGGCCGGTTCGCGCGACCGGCCCCGATATGATGACAAACGGTACGTCACCGAGGAACAAGTGAGAAGCGTACCAACGACCACTCTCCGAGCACCTTCTTAACAAATATGAGCGTCAGTATGACCAACGCCGGCGGTATGACACGGCTGACGAAAGAGATCGTTGGCCTAACGTCAACGACAGAAAATATCGTCGGTATGATGGAGACGACGAAGGATATGAGCGTCGCGCTAAGGGAAGGTCAAGGGAGCAAGAAGACATGGACCGACACTGGGATTGTCCTTTCTTTAAACACTGCTGGGACTCAGGAATGAGCCGATTGCCTACAATCGAAAGCTGCCCAGAATGTAGACCAAAGAAGAAGGACGCAGGAGACGTGTCAGTGTTCAAACGTCTAGGGCCTCTCCCATCTCGGAACAACCAAGCTGTGTCCTCTCGAGTGGAAGATCTCGAGGAGTTAGAAGATGAAGAAGAAGAAGAAGAAGAAGAAGAAGAAGATAGATACCACCGGCCAAGGTGGTGCCCTGATGGACTCAGTCACTCTCAGAAGCGTAGGGTGCAGCGGCTACGTAGTCTGGAGGAAGCCGAGAGGTTATACCTGCACACGCGAGGAAGGCGCGGCCCGATCGCGAAAATTCAACAAACTTTGGACGAGGAGGGTCGTCCACAAAGAAAGAATGGCGCCCAAAGCCGATGATAAGACATCGCCGGCACAAACATGGTGTTCATACTGTCGGAGTTCTGCGCTCCAAGATCAAAAGAGGCATAGCACAACTTAGTACCCACGGCCGTTATCTTTGAAAAGCCGTGAGAAAGAAGCTACAGACATCGAAGGCCCAGTACTTGAAAGGTTATATCAACAGGCAGCCTGTCAACAAGATGCTGGTTGACACGGGAGCGGCAAATATAATGCCATACTCCATGCTACGTCGCTCGGGACGCTCTAGAGCGGATCGATCAAAACTAATGTCACATTGAGCGATTTCAACGGCCAAGCATCAGAAGCGCAAGGCGTTCTGAGCGTGGATCTGACCGTAGGCCGAAAAACAATCCCCACGTCATTCTTCATCGTCGATAACAAAAGCACCTACGCTGTCCCGCTAGGGAGGGATTGGATTCACGCCAACTGCTGCATTCGTCAACAATGCACCAATGCCTGATACAGTGGGATGGAGATGAAGTGGAGGTCGTCCATGCAGATGACTCAGCCGAGATCTCAACGGCTGGCATGAACATTTGGGATGCGGTAGACCAAGAGCCACTCTCTGGAGTCAGTTTCGACGGCTGTGAGCGCATCGAAGTGACAAAAAACGGGGTGAGGCTGGTCTTATCCACCGGCCTGACAATATAGCAAGAGCAAAGTCTATGGACGTACGTGACAAGGCCGATCCATGTGATCGGCCCCAAAAAATAAGAAGTAATGATCTCAACTCAAGCATGTCACGTAGATATAGTAGAGCACGAACAAGATGTAAACCTT
Source organism: Lolium multiflorum (assembly GCA_030979885.1). NCBI lineage: Eukaryota > Viridiplantae > Streptophyta > Magnoliopsida > Poales > Poaceae > Lolium > Lolium multiflorum. Next base: position 235,738,840 of record CM061749.1, on the reverse strand, counting down.
CATTGAGCAATGCAATCAAAATGGGGGCGATTCCAGCAATCGGCCCATATTATCCTCGCCATACGTTTTCCTGTGTTGAGCATCGATCTAGCAGGACGAAAGCTAGGGTATGGGTTTACATCGGCTGATGAGCTAGAAGAGGTTGACATTGGTCCTAGGGATAAGCCACGATCAACTTTTATCAGCAAAAAGTTAGATCCGCACTTGAGCTGATGATAGCTCTGTTGAAAGAATACCCAGTTGCTTTGCATGGGATTACACAGATATGCAGACAGGAGCATAATTGAGCATCGGCTCCCTCTCAAGAAAGGATTTCGGCCGTTCCAGCAACGAGCACGTCAGACGAAGGCCGAAATTCTTGAAGAAGTCAAGAAAGAAATCAAGAAAGTGTTGGATGCCGGGTTCATCAAGCCATACAGACAGGATGACTGGAGAGCCGATATCTTCAATTACTTGAAAGATTCGGCTCGGGGGGCACCTAAACGGAGCATACATGGACAGTGAAACATGGGGGCCGATGCATAAAAAATCGGCCAGTAAAAAAATGTACATGCAAATCACAGCCGATGCACAGACATCGACTTTAGAGATATGGATACAAGTACAGCCGATGCACAGACATCGACTCTAGAGGAACAAGCTTGATTGAGCAGTTATCAGCAGTTATCAGATTACAAAGAGAGGCTCTACTGAAGGAATACACTAAGGGCATGGAGGGCGTTAGCACGGACACGATCCACCTCGGCGATCTCGGCCTCATCATCCTCGTCCTTGCCTGTCACCAGCTGGCTGTTGGGCACGTATTTCGCCAGATCGCCGGTTCAGCTTTGAGGCCTTCCCTTTCCTCTCGGGAGCGGGAAATAAGAGCTTCCTTATCTTGGATAAGCTGTTTGGTTACCCTGACCCTCTTTCAAGTTTCCTTGCGCAGGGTCTCAAGTTCGGTACTGCTAACAGAAGTGTCAGTTTTGGTGTCCAAGGCAGCCTTTTTCTCATTAAGCCGTTGACACTTGTCTGCAATATCGGCTTTCAGCGGGAGCTGGGCGTGGCGAAGGTCAATTCTCTGACGAGCCAACTTCACCCTTGACTTGAAGGCTGACAGAGTCACAACGGGCCAGAGTTTCACCTGCAGTGTCACCGGGAGATGGGGCTGAATGTCTTCAAGAATGCCCTTTACTTCCTCGGGGTTTTCAATCAATGTCTCAATTGAAGAGGAGAGCAAAGCCCTGAGACGCTGGAGTTGTCCATGGGTAGTGCTGGGTCCTGGCTCTTCACTGGCCCTGGAAGTATCTGGTTCGATGGACTCAGGGTCGAACGTCAGCAAGCTTGAGAGGTCATAACCCTGACAGACAAACAAGAACAGCGTCAGTATGCAGCAAAAGAAAAGGGTAGAACCAAGGGAATGGAGTGTACCTCTCCTAAGACCGGAGGGACAGCCGATGTTGTGGTGATCGGCTTTTCTGTGGGCTTGGCTAGGTTGGCCACCTTGTCAGCCACGCTCTTTGAAGGTTGCTAGATCCAGGGTGGCGGATGGCATCAGTACCTCCTTGACGTCCCCACTAGAGGTGTCATCAGTCTACAAAGGAAGTGGTTAGCCGATGCGAGTAACGATGGGTTGGTATGAAATATGAGCCAGGGGGATAATTACATTTGAAACCTCCTGGCTTGGTGAAGAAGCTTGCGGTTCTTTGCGAGCTCTCTTGACGCATCGGCTCTTTGTGCGTAGCCCTGTTTTGATTGGAGCTTGGGAGGAAGCAGGTTCAGGAGCTGACCTTTTCTTGGAAGCCGACGACGGCAAGTCTGGCTGGCTCTGCGTGGTGGTTTTCCCAGAGTTGCCCGAGCTCGAGTTCTCTCGACTGGACTGTGTCTCCTCGCTAGAGTTTTCTTCAGTAGAGGCCTGTGAAAGAAATACAAGCATGTTGCAGAAACCTGGAAGGACAGATGAATTAACCAAGGCATGGATCAGTGATGTCTACGGGTGCTTCTATTCTTGTAGACAGTGTTGGGCCTCCAAGAGCAGAGGTTTGTAGAACAGCAGCAAGTTTCCCTTAAGTGGATCACCCAAGGTTTATCGATCTCGGGAGGAAGAGGTCAAAGATATCCTCTCTCAAGCAACCCTGCAACCACAAAGCAAGAAGTCTCTTGTGTCCCCAACACACCTAATAGGTGCACTAGTTCGCGAAGAGATAGTGAAATACAGTGGTATGAATAAGTATGAGCAGTAGCAACAGCATCAGAAAAGTGCTTTGCTATCCAGGACCGGCGTGTGGTTGATGGTGGTAATATTGCGACAGACAGATGCAGAGAAACAAGAACAAGCAATGATAACAGTATTTAGGAACAAGGCCTAGGGATCATACTTTCACTAGTGGACACTCTCAACATTGATCACATAACGGAATAAATAAATAGATGCTAGACTCTACACCCTCTTGTTGGATGATGAACACCACTAATTGTGTAGGATTACACGAACCCTCAATGCCGGAGTTAACAAGCTCCACAATATTCAATGTTCATATTTAAATAACCTTAGAGTGCAAGATAGATCAACATAACCAAATAGATCACATCAATACCATCATAGTAATAGTTAACTTCATAATCTACAAGAGATCACAATCATAAACTACGCCAAGTACTACATGATGCACACACTGTCACCTTTACACCGTGCAGGAGGAATGAGTACTTTAATAACATCACTAGAGTAGCACATAGATGAATAGTGATACAAAACTCATATGAATCTCAATCATGTAAGGCAGCTCATGAGATCATTGTATTGAAGTACATAGGAGAGAGATTAACCACATAGCTACCGGTACAGCCCCGAGCCTCGATGGAGAACTACTCCCTCCTCATGGGAGACAGCAGCGGATGAAGATGGCGGTGGAGATGGCAGCGGTGTCGATGGAGAAGCCTTCCGGGCACTTCCCCGTCCCGGCAGCGTGCCGGAGAGACTCTGTCCCCAGATCTTGGCTTCGATGGCGGCGGCTGGATGGTTTATGTGTGGCTTTTCCGTATCGAAGATTTAGGTAGGGACCTTTATATAGGAGGAGGAAGAAGTCAGAGGGGCGATGACACAATGGGGGCCGGGCCCAGCCCTGGCGCGCCACCCCGTCTGGGGCGCCTGGCCCCCGTCCCCGGCCTCGGGTTTACGATGTTTCCGGGATTCAAGATGCTAAGCGCTGATTTCGTCCAATTCCGAGAATATTTCCTTACTAGGATTTCTCAACCAAAAACAGCTGAGAACGGCACTTTGGCATCTCGTTAATAGGTTAGTGCCGGAAAATGCATAAATATGACATAAAGTATGCATAAAACATGTAGGTATCATCAATAATGTGGCATGGAACATAAGAAATTATCGATACGTCGGAGACGTATCAATCAGCTTACATGCGAACTTTCTTGAGTGGGAATAGGGTTTTGGCGCTTCAAGGTCTTCCTGGCAGCTACTTTCCTTTTTCGCCTTGATTGAGGCTCGGGGGGCAGCTGGCCCAGAAGATGTTGTGCTCTTAGGAGCCGATTTTGGCGGAATCGGCTGACTTTGCATCACAACCTTCTTCAAGGGTGGTGAGCTCTTGCAGAAGAGAACCACTGGAGCCGGGGGAAGGAACTTGAAGGAGGAGCCATCCTCATGTACAGGTTCTGGACCATCTTGTTGCTGCAAGGAAATAGAGCCAGGTTACAAACAATCATTATGAGCCACTGCAAGAAATTTGTGAGTAGTGGTACCTGTTCTGCAGGGATATCATATTCAGCATCAAGTTGTTTCACAACGGTCCTAGTCTGAAGGCGTGGGTCTTCCACATTGACCACCAGGTCTCAAAGCCATCGGTTGACGAGATGAAATGGAGGTTGTGAGGGATTGGAATTGCTAGAGCATCGAAGAAGGAGTAACACCTTTGGCCGGTGAGGACATCAGGCAACTCGGCTCTACTTTCTGCCAAGTGGTGGAGGAAGAAGTGTGGAGACACCTGCCCAAGACCAAACTGCCGGGCTACTACGACTGGCTGGTAAGACTCATAACCAGGTTTGATGATCCTGTTAGAGGTGCTCATGCCAACTGGAAGGAAGCAGGGACGGATCATAATGGAATATAAGTGCTGAGTGCTAGGGTCATCGGCAAAGCTGTCTAGCCTGAAGGAGACCGGATTTTCAAATTCGGTGTAAGAAAGAACAGGGGGTTGTCCAGGCCTTGGAAGAAAATCCTGAACCACTCTGATGCTTCCTTAGGGATCAGTTTGCTGCCTGGAAGGCTATATAGAGCTTGGACGTAGCTAGTGCATCGGATCTGCTTCCCATTAGCATCTGGGAAGGTGCAAGTGGCCAAAGGTGGAGAGTTTGGGATCTGGTTTTGGAAGTACAGCTGAGCCCATAGCTGAATAAACCACCAGGGGCCTCCTGTTTTAACTGTCTTTTGGGAGAACAGTTTGACAGACATCAATTGGAGAGATCGATAGACCTCTCCGAGGAATAGTTTGCCGATGCCAAGCTGAGTGCCTTTGGCAAGTTCATAGGCCAGGGAAAGGTAGTTCTTGGTTGGGGCGAGTGAAGGGCCACATAATATGAAGTGTTCCAAACAGTTTGTGCTTGTGTTCTTTCTCGGAGGCCTTTTTGTTGGAGATATGCCCAAGAGGCAATAATAAAATGGTTATTATAATATATCTTTGTGTTTATGATAATGTTTACATACCATGCTATATTAACTGAAACATTGATACATGTGTGTTATGTGAACAACAAAGAGTCCCTAGTATGCCTCTAAACTTTGTTGATTAATGGATGATTAGTTTCATAATCATGAACATTGGATGTTATTAATAACAAGGTTATATCATTGTATGAATGATGTAATGGACACACCCAATTAAGAGCATAAGATCACGTCATTAAGTTATTTGCTATAAGCTTTCGATACATAGTTACCTAGTCCTTATGACTATGAGATCATATAAATCACTTATACCGGAAAGGTACTTTGATTACATCAAACGCTGCGTAAATGGGTGGTTATAAAGGTGGGATTAAGTATCGGAAAGTATGAGTTGAGGCATATGGATCAACGGTGGGATTTGTCCATCCCGATGACGGATAGATATACTCTGGCCCTCTCGGTGGAATGTCATCTAATGTCTTGCAAGCATATGAATAAGTTCATAAGAGACCACATACCACGGTACGAGTAAAGAGTACTTGCCAGGAGACGAGGTTGAACAAGGTATAGAGTGATACCGATGATCAAACCTCGGACAAGTAAAATATCGCGTGACAAAGGGAATTGGTATCGTATGTGAATGGTTCATTCGATCACTAAAGTCATCGTTGAATATGTGGGAGCCATTATGGATCTCCAGATCCGCTATTGGTTATTGGTCGGAGAGAGTACTCAACCATGTCCGCATAGTTCGCGAACCGTAGGGTGACACACTTAAGGTTTGATGTTGAAATAGTAGAACTTGAATATGGAATGGAGTTCGAAGATTTGTTCAAGTCCCGGATAAGATCCAGGACATCAGGAGTTCCGGAATGGTCCGAGAGAATAAGATTCATATATAGGAAGTCATTTTATGAGTTTGAAAATGATCCGTGCATTTATGGAAGGTGCTAGAAGGTTCTAGAATATTCCGGAAGAAAGTCACTTTGGAAGGCGGAGTCTCGAAGGGACTCCACCACCATGGCCGCCAACCCTAGGGGGTGGAGTCCCAGTGGACTCCACCTATGGTGGCCGGCCACCCCCTCCCAAGGAAGGTGGGAATCCCACCTCTAGTGGGAGTCCTAGCTTGGGTAGGTTTCATGTCATATGGAAGGTTTTGGTTTGGGTCTTATTCGAAGACTTGTAGACCAACTCTTGGGTGTTCCACCTATATGAGGGGGCCGGCCACCCTAAGACCACAAGGTGGCCGCACCCTTAGGGCCGAAGCCCCCTCCCAAACCCTAGCGCCCTCTCTCTCCTCCACCACATCCCGCACGCTTAGCTCTGGGGTTTCTCCACCACCACCGACACCACGCCGTCGTGCTGCCGGATTCAAGAGGAGCTACTACTTCCGCTGCCCACTGGAACGGGAGGTGGACGTCGTCTTCATCAACAACCGAACGTGTGACCGAGCACGGAGGTGCTGCCCGTTCGTGGCGCCGTGATCAAGATCTTCTACGCGCTTTGCAAGCGGCAAGTGAACGTCTACCGCAGCAACAAGAGCCTCATCTTGTAGGCTTTGGAATCTCTGAAGGGTGAGACTCGATAATCTCGTTGCTACCGTCTTCTAGATTGCATCTTGGCTTGGATTGCGTGTTCGCGGTAGGAAAATTTTGTTTTCTATGCAACGAATCCCTAGTGGTATCAGAGCCGTGTCTATGCATAGATGGTTGCACGAGTATAACACAATGGTTTTGTGGGCGTTGATGCTCTTGTTGTCTTTAGTTTGAGTACTTTGCATCTTTGTGGCATAGTGGGATGAAGCGCTCGGACTAACTTTACATGACCGCGTTCATGAGACTTGTTCCTCGTTCGACATGCAACTTGTATTGCATAAGAGGCTTTGCGGGTGTCTCTCTCCTACTATAGTGAAGATTCAATTTACTCTTCTATTGACAACACTAGTATCACCGTTGTGGTTCATGTTCGTAGGTAGATTAGATCTTACTCGAAAACCCTAAACCACGTAAAATATGCAAACCAAATTAGAGACGTCTAACTTGTTTTTGCAGGGTTTGGTGATGTGATATGGCCATAACGTGATGATGAATATGTATGAGATGATCATTATTGTGGCAACCGGCAGGAGCCTTATGGTTGTCTTTAAATTTCATGTTGAGTAGTATTTCAAAGTAGTTGTAATAGTTGCTACATGAGGTGAACAACCATGAAGACGGCGCCATGGACCTTGACGCTACGCCGACGATGATGGAGATCATGCCGAAGATGATGGAGATCATGTCCGTGCTTTGAGATGAAGATCAAAGGCGCAAAGACAAAAGGGCCATATCATATCACATATGAATCGCATGTGATGTTAATCCTTTATGCATCTTATTTTGCTTAGAACGCGACGGTAGCATTATAAGATGATCCCTCACATTAATATCAAGATAATAAAGTGTTCTCCCTCGTATGCACCGTTGTACAGTTCGTCGTTTCGAAGCATCTCGTGATGATCGGATGTGATAGACTCAACGTTCACATATAACGGTAAGCCATGTTGCACACGCGGAATACTTGGGTTTGCTTGACGAGCCTAACGAACATTGACCGGGACAACGGAAACCGAAAGGTTGAACACGAGTCATATGGATGATATGATCAACATGTTGATGTTCACCATTGAAGCTACATCATCTCACGTGATGATCGGTTTTGGTGTAGTGGATTTGGATCGTGTACCACTTAACAACTATGAGGGATATTGTATTAAGTGGGAGTTCATTAGTAATTAGATTAAAACATGAACTAATTATCATAAACTTAGTCTGAGTAGTATTTTGAATTAATTTTGTAGTATTGGCATCCGTTTACTACTATGCGCTAGTCTTGTAATTGAGATAGAAATACTGTTAAAATCTGACAAGAAACTTTACGGATTGGTACCGTATTGTTAAGTATCAAAAATTGATTAAGTCCTATTGCAAACTTTTAGTAAACCTCACATTGTTGATTCAAAGAGCTATGTTTTCAATTAGTACCTAAAGTTATCTTGTCTCCGTTCAAATCTGTTTGAAAAGTAAGGAGCTGAAAATTTAGTTTTCAGAAATAATCAAGGTATGAGATATGTGTGATATCTAAGACCTTATTGCAAGATGATAGAATATAATTTGGTGAACTACATAAACTCATAAGTTTTATGGGAATGTATGAAGGTTGAAGCCGCCAGGCATCACAATCCTCCAACTATTGGGGCACTAATAATATTCGCATATCCATGAAGTTATCATCCTTAGTATGCACCGTTGCTAAGACTCGTCGTATCGAAGCATCACGTGATGATCGGTGTTATAGATTCTACGTGTGCATACAACGGGTGCAAGCCGATTTGCACATGCGAATAATAAGATTAAACTTTATGAGCCTAGCATGTACATACATGGTCTCAGAAAGTCATCATGATACAATGGATAAAATTATGAGTGAAATTGTTCATCATATTACAAGGTTACTAATAGTGAAATCCGAACACTTGTCATATGATGATCAACTTCAAAGTAAGAACCTCAAGGTTATTGGTATTTGACCAACAAACCTAGAAGTTATTGATGTTGAAGTGTTTTTTGAATAATGAGGAAAGCTAAAAGAGAAACTACAAAAGATTATTGGCAAAAGAAAGAAAAGACTAGAAAGTCTAGCTCGTGTATATAAATGATATACATGTTATGGATGTATTCCTGTTTGGTCACACAATGAAATTCTTGGGTATTTGTACCATATTGGTTGGTATTAAGTGTCATACAAAACAACGCAATACAAGAATACAATGGCCTAAGTGACTGACAAGGAATATGATAGGAATGCACGTCTGGAACAAAATAAAGTGTTATTATGTTCGTCGTTGGCATTCTATCTAGCCCTTATAATTTATAATAAAGAACTTAATAATTGTTATTTTGCTCTTGTCAAATAAAACAATGAGTTGTTCAAATTATGACATTATCCATGTACGATGGATAAGTTATTATAAATTTTAATGGTGAAACACACATACATAACATGACGCTAAAATGCCGTAAGGCAAATGATTTGAATTCACTTATTTGTGGAACCGCCATTTAGGTCATGTTGGAAAGGAATGAAAGAAACTCCATGCAAATGGATTATTGGAGTCATTTGATTTATGAATCATTTGGCGCTTGCAAATCTCTTCTAAAAGGAATGACTGAAATACCGTTCATAGGCCAAGTTTTGAATGGGCAACTAACTTAGTGGAAACATACATGATGATGTATATGGTTCACTGGGCATAGTTGTGTGCGAGATTCTTCTACTTCATGAAAACTTCAAACAATGAATTGAGTATATATATGTGGATATATTCGATAAGGAAGAAGTTTGAAACATTTGAATGGATTCAAATAAATTTCAGCATGAAGTGGAAATTATCGTAATAGAAAAGTCAAATATCTATGATTAGATCATAGTGGAAATATTTGAATTACAAGTTTTAGTGAACATCTAAGAGAGTTATGAAATTGTTCTACAACTCACATTTCTTGAAGTATCATAGTGATAATGAAGTATCCAAGAGATGTATCCAAACCTTGTTGGGTCAATGATGAGATAAAATATTAATGCCATTCTAATTTTTGTGGATTATGCTTTAGAGACTACCGCTTTTACACTAAATAGAGCATCATCATGATCCGTTGAAATGACACCATACAAGTTATGGCATGAGGATAAACCCTAATAGTCATTTCTTTAAATTTTGGTCTAAGAGTTTACAACCAAAAACGGATAAATGTCTTTGTTGGTTATCCCAAAGAATTGATTGGGAATTCTTTCCACTATGAAATAAAAGACAAAAGTGTTTGTCAATGTTTCTTATTTTCAAGAAATTGTTTTCTAGCGAAGTATTTGAGTGGGAGGACAATAGAACTTGATATGGTTTATGAACCTGAGCATAATGATCAGAGTAGCAGCATCAATGGTTCCTAAGCGGCCACAACGATCATGGCTTCCATGACTACAAAGTGTTTTAGCCATGGAGATCGAAGTACTTATTGAACCTTGTAGGTATGGTTTACTTTGTGATCAAATAAATGATTTGTGGACAAAGGATTGATTTTGAACAATGATAAACCAACTACGAATAAAGAAGTTATGATGGGCCCTGACTCCGTTAAAATGGCTATACGCCATGAAATCCAAGATAGATGAATACTTTTTGAAAGTAAATGGATCTATAAAATTGATGGACTTGGATGGAATATCCTTGAATAAGCTCGACTTGTCGAAAAATTGTTTACGACAAAGTTCAAAGAGTTGACAACGATAAGATTAAATCTTCCGTAGCAATGCTTATAGTCTATGTGGATTATCCTAGTAATCACTACATATTTCTTTAATGAGATATGCTAGTAGGATGGCAAAATACATTACTTAACAGAAGTATGTATTAAAGGTGTATACAAGATACAACCAAGTGTTTTGCTGGTCCATAGAATACTAGATAGGTATACAAACTTCAATTGGATGAAGTGAGTATCGCGAGTTGGAATCTTCACCAGATGAAATAATCGAAGAGTTTTGATTTCATCGAGACGATGAAGAGGCTTGCATTTGCAAGAAATTAAGTGGGAGCGCTGAGACATATTTATAATACTTTATGTAGATGACATATAGTTGGTTATAATTGATGTAATTATATACTTGATTAAAAGGTTTCATTGAAAATTAACTTTAATGAAAGGATATAGACTGAAACATATTTAGTGTCAAGATCTATGAAGATAGATTAAAACACATAAATAGGTTTAAGTCAAAGTACATAAAATAGATATTGAAGTAGTTCAATATAGAAATATTAAGAAGGTGTTCTTTTCATGCGAAGGTTTAACAAGACTTGAGTGTAATTGACACTCAATGAGTAAAAACACATGAGTGATTTTAGATCACAAATAATATGTACAAAATCAGATGTCCTATGCTCTAAAAAGTTAGGAGCATATACCAGAATGATTCATGTGATGATCATTGGACAAACAGTAAGAATATCCATGTGTACTTTAGAAGAACACATATATAGTTTTATATGGGGTAATGACAAACAAATCGTTGTAAGGTGTTTCACCGATATTTGTTTGGTCACATATAAAAATAAAATTTCAATCTCAAATTAGACTAAGTGTTGTTTAAAAGGTAGCACAATGAGCTAGAAGTTGTCTATGCTAGATTTAGAAGAGTTCTAAATATTGTGATGGATTCTACAAACGAAGCAGAGTATGTCATTGTTTTAACAATGACGAGGATGTTAAGTCAAGAGGTTCTTTGAGAACTTGGTGTAGTTCCGATAGTGTCAGACCTTTGAAGCTATATTGTGTATGACAATATTAGTGACATATTTCAGACCGCGAATTAAGGTTCCACCAAGACCAAACATATTTAATGCCGACTCATTTGGAAAATGAGTGATGCGTTAAGACGCAAATGAATTGCAAAATACATACGTTTGAGCATGTCAGATCCGTTGACTAAAACCTCTCCCGTAAGCAAAACATGATAAAGCACGAAAGGCCAAGGTGTTATATCTTTACAAATGTAAACTAGATTATTGACTCTAGTGCAAGTGGGAGACTGTTGGAGATATGCCCAAGAGGCAATAATAAAATGGTTATTATAATATATCTTTGTGTTTATGATAATGTTTACATACCATGCTATAATTGTATTAACTGAAACATTGATACATGTGTGTTATGTGAACAACAAAGAGTCCCTAGTATGCCTCTTAACTAGCTTGTTGATTAATGGATGATTAGTTTCATAATCATGAACATTGGATGTTATTAATAACAAGGTTATATCATTGTATGAATGATGTAATGGACACACCCAATTAAGCATAGCATAAGATCACGTCATTAATTTATTTGCTATAAGCTTTCGATACATAGTTACCTAGTCCTTATGACCATGAGATCATATAAATCACTTATACCGGAAAGGTACTTTGATTACATCAAACGCCACTTCGTAAATGGGTGGTTATAAAGGTGGGATTAAGTATCCGGAAAGTATGAGTTGAGGCATATGGATCAACAGTGGGATTTGTCCATCCCGATGACGGATAGATATACTCTGGGCCCTCTCGGTGGAATGTCATCTAATGTCTTGCAAGCATATGAATAAGTTCATAAGAGACCACATACCACGGTACGAGTAAAGAGTACTTGTCAGGAGACGAGGATGAACAAGGTATAGAGTGATACCGATGATCAAACCTCGGACAAGTAAAATATCGCGTGACAAAGGGAATTGGTATCGTATGTGAATGGTTCATTCGATCACTAAAGTCATCGTTGAATATGTGGGAGCCATTATGGATCTCCAGATCCCGCTATTGGTTATTGGTCGGAGAGAGTACTCAACCATGTCCGCATAGTTCGCAAACCGTAGGGTGACACTGATGTCTACGGGAGCTTCTATTCTTGTAGACAGTGTTGGGCCTCCAAGAGCAGAGGTTTGTAGAACAGCAGCAAGTTTCCCTTAAGTGGATCACCCAAGGTTTATCGATCTCAGGGAGGAAGAGGTCAAAGATATCCCTCTCATGCAACCCCAACCACAAAGCAAGAAGTCTCTTGTGTCCCCAACACACCTAATAGGTGCACTAGTTCGGTGAAGAAAAACAGGTGGTATGAATAAGTATGAGCGTAGTAACAGACCGAAAAGTGCTTTGCTGTCCAGGACTGGCGTGTGATGGATGGTGGTAATATTACGGCAGTACAGATGCAGTAAAACAAGAAACAAGTAGCGATAGCAGTATTGGAAACAAGGCCTAGGGATCATACTTTCACTAGTGGACACTCTCAACATTGATCACATAACAGAATAAATAGATAGATGCTAGACTCTACACCCTCTTGTTGGATGATGAACATCACTAACTGTGTAGGATTACACGAACCCTCAATGCCGGAGTTAACAAGCTCCACAATATTCGATGTTCATATTTAAATAACCTTAGAGTGCATGACAGATCAACATAACCAAACCAAGTACTAACATAGCATGCACACTGTCACCTTCACGCTACGAAAGGAGGCATAGATCACATCAATACCATCATAGCAATAGTTAACTTCATAATCTACAAGAGATCACAATCATAGCCTACGCCAAGTACTACACGATGCACACACTGTCACCATTACACCGTGCAGGAGGAATAAACTACTTTAATAACATCACTAGAGTAGCACATAGATAAATTGTGATACAAAACACATTGCAATCATAAAGAGATATAAATAAGCACTTCACTATGCCATTCATAACAGTGAATAAGTATTCTGTGAAATATACCTAAGAGACCCACACGATGCACACACTGTCACCTTTACACACGTGGGACAAGGAGTCTCCAGAGATCACATAAGTAAAATCCACTTAACTAGCATAATGACATCTAGATTACAAGCATCATCATATGAATCTCAATCATGTAAGGCAGCTCATGAGATTATTGTATTGAAGTACATAGGAAGAGAGATGAACCACATAGCTACCGGTACAGCCCTTAGCCTCGATGGAGAACTACTCCCTCCTCATGGGAGACAGCAGCGTTGATGAAGATGGCGGTGGTGTCGATGGAGAAGCCTTCCAGGGCACTTCCCCATCCCGCGGCGTGCCGGAACAGAGACTCCTGTCCCCCAGATCTTGGCTTCACGATGGCGGCGGCTCTGGAAGGTTTCTCGTACCGTGGCTTTTTCGTCTCGAGGTTTTAGGTCAAGGGGCTTCTTATAGGCGAAGAGGCGGCGTCAGAAGGTCAACGAGGCGACGACACGCTAGGGGGCGCGGGCCACCCCTGCCGCGCCACCACATCCGCAGGGCCTGTGGCCCCTCTCTGCGACTCGGGTGTTCTGGATGCTTCCGGGGATTCTAAGATGTCGGGCGTTGATTTCATCCGATTCCGAGAATATTTCCTTACTAGGATTTCTGAAACCAAAAACAGCAGAAAATGAACTGGCCCTTCGGCATCTCGTCAATAGGTTAGTTCCGGAAAATGCATAAAAACGATATAAAGTGTGCATAAAACATGTAGATATCATCAATAATGTGGCATGGAACATAAGAAATTATCGATACGTGGAGACGTATCAGCATCCCCAAGCTTAGTTTCTGCTCGTCCCGAGCAGGTAAACGATAACAAAGATAATTTCTGGAGTGACATGCCATCATAATCTTGATCATACTATTGTAAGCACATGTAATGAATGCAGCGATCAAAGCAATGGTAATACAATGAGTAAACAAATGAATCATATAGCAAAGACTTTTCATGAATGGTACTTTCAAGACAAGCATCAATAAGTCTTGCATAAGAGTTAACTCATAAGGCAATAATTCAAAGTAAAGGTATTGAAGCAACACAAAGAAGATTAAGTTTCAGCGGTTGCTTTCAACTTATAACATGTATATCTCATGGATATTGTCAATGTAAAGTAATATAACAAGTGCAATATGCAAGTATGTAGGAATCAATGCACAGTTCACACAAGTGTTTGTTTCTTGAGATGGAGAGAAATAGGTGAACTGACTCAACATAAAAGTAAAAGAATGGCCCTTCGCAGAGGGAAGCATTGATTGCTATATTTGTGCTAGAGCTTTGGTTTTGAAAACAAGAAACAATTTTGTCAACGGTAGTAATAAAGCATATGCATCATGTAAATTATATCCTACAAGTTGCAAGCCTCATGCATAGTATACTAAGAGTGCCCGCACCTTGCCCTAATTAGCTCGGATTACCTGGATTATCATTGCAATACATATGTTTTAACCATGTGTCACAAAGGGGTACCTCTATGCCGCCTGTACAAAGGTCTAAGGAGAAAGCTCGCATTGGATTTCTCGCTATTGATTATTCTCAACTTAGACATCCATACCGGGACAACATAGACAACAGATAATGGACTCCTCTTTTATGCATAAGCATTCAACAATTATTAATTTTCTCATATGAGATTGAGGATATTGTCCAAAACCAAACTTCCACCATGGATCATGGCTTTAGTTAGCGGCCCAATGTTCTTCTCTAACATTATGCATGCTCTAACCATTCTAGCGGTAAATCTCCCTTACTTCAGACAAGACGGACATGCATAGCAACTCACATGATATTCAACAAAGAGTAGTTGATGGCGTCCCCAGAAAATATGGTTATCGCACAACAAGCAACTTAATAAGAGATAAAGTGCATAAGTACATATTCAATACCACAATAATTTTTAGGCTATTTGTCCCATGAGCTATATATTGCAAAGGTAAAGGATAGAAATTTAAAGGTAGCACTCAAGAAATTTACTTTGGAATGGCGGAGAAATACCATGTAGTAGGTAGGTATGGTGGACACAAGTGGCATAGTGGTTGGCTCAAGGATTTTGGATGCATGAGAAGTAATCCCTCTCGATACAAGGTTTAGGCTAGCAAGGCTATTTGAAATAAACACAAGGATGAACCGGTGCAGCAAAACTCACATAAAAGTCATATTGTAAACATTATAAGACTCTACACCGTCTTCCTTGTTGTTCAAACTCAATACTAGAAATTATCTAGACCTTAGAGAGACCAATTATGCAAACCAAATTTTAGCAAGCTCTATGTATTTCTTCATTAATAGGTGCAAAGTATGTGATGCAAGAGCTTAAACATGAGCACAACAATTGCCAAGTATCAAGTTATTCAAGACATCATACCAATTACTACATGTAGCATTTTCTATTTCCAACCATATAACAATTAACGAAGCAGTTTCAACCTTCGTCATGAACATTAAAAGGTAAGAACACATGTGTTCATATGAACCAGCGGAGCGTGTCTCTCTCCCACGCAAGCATGAATTTATTCAAACAAAACAAAAATGAAAACAAAAGCACAGACGCTCCAAGTAAAGTACATAAGATGTGACCGAATAAAAATATAGTTTCAAGAGAAGGAACCTGATAATTTGTCGATGAAGAAGGGGATGCCTTGGGCATCCCCAAGCTTAGATGCTTGAGTCTTCTTGAAATATGCAGGGATGAACCACCGGGGCATCCCTAAGCTTAGAGCTTTCACTCTTCTTGATCATAGTATATCATCCTCCTCTCTTGACCCTTGAAAACTTCCTCCACACCAAACTCGAAACAAACTCATTAGAGGGTTAGTGCATAATCAAAAACTCACATGTTCAGAGGTGACACAATCATTCTTAACACTTCTGGACATTTCCCAAAGCTACTGGAAGTTAATGGAACAAAGAAATCCATCCCACATAGCAAAAGAGGCAATGCGAAATAAAAGGCAGAATCTGTCAAAACAGAACAGTCCGTAAAGACGAATTTTAAAGAGGCACCAGACTTGCTCAAATGAAAATGCTCAAATTTAATGAAAGTTGCGTACAATCTGAGGATCACTCACGTAAATTGGCATAATTTTCTGAGTTACCTACAGAGAATTAGGCCCAGATTCGTGACAGCAAGAAATCTGTTTCTGCGCAGTAATCCAAATCTAGTATCAACCTTTCTATCAAAGACTTTACTTGGCACAACAATGCAACAAAATTAATATAAGGAGATGTTGCTACAGTAATAACAACTTCCAAGACACAAATATAAAACAAAAGTACTGTAGCAAAATAAACACATGGGTTATCTCCCAAGAAGTGCTTTCTTTATAGCCATTAAGATGGGCTCAGCAGTTTTAATGATGCACTCGCAAGAAATAGTATTTGAAGCAAAAGAGAGCATCAAGAGGCAAATTCAAAACACATTTAAATCTAACCCACTTCCTATGTAAATGAATCTTGTAAATAAACAAGTTCATGAAGAGCAAAGTAACAAGCGTAGGAAGATAGAACAAGTGCAACTTCAAGATTTTAAGCATATAGAGAGGTGTTTTAATAACATGAAAATTTCTACAACCATATTTTCCTCTCTCATAATAACTTTCAGTAGCATCATGAGCAAACTCAACAATATAACTATCAAATGAAGCATTCTTATCACGAGTCTCATGCATATAATTATTACTCTCCACATAAGCATAATCAATTTTATTAGTTGTAGTGGGAGCAAATTCAACATAGTAGCTATCATTATTATTCTCATCATCAAATATAGGAGGCATATTGTAATCATAATCAAATTTATCCTCCATAACAGGCGGTACTAAAAGACTACTATCATTATAATCATCATAAATACGAGGTAAAGTATCATCAAAGTAAATTTTCTCCTCAATGCTTGGGGGACTAAAAATATCATGCTCATCAAAGCCAGCTTCCCCAAGATTAGAATTTTCCATATCATTAGCAACAATGGTGTTCAAAGTGTTCATACTAATATGTTCCATGGGTTTTTTAATTTTCGGATCAAACCATCCATGTCTTAAATCAGGAAATAGAATAAGAAGCTCATTGTTGTCCATTATGCCTTACTAGTGTAAACAAGAAACAAAAAGATGCAATTGCAGGATCTAAAGGAAATAGCTTCGAGCACACACACAATGGCGCCGAAAAGTACTGTTACCTGGAACCGGAGTATGAGTGCCTTTTACCTTTCCTCCCAACGGCGCCAGAAAAGTGCTTGATGTCTACGGGAGTTTCTATTCTTGTAGACAGTGTTGGGCCTCCAAGAGCAGAGGTTTGTAGAACAGCATCAAGTTTCCCTTAAGTGGATCACCCAAGGTTTATCGATCTCAGGGAGGAAGAGGTCAAAGATATCCCTCTCATGCAACCCTCCAACCACAAAGAAAGAAGTCTCTTGTGTCCGCAACACACCTAATAGGTGCACTAGTTCGGCGAAGAGATAGTGAAATACAGGTGGTATGAATAAGTATGAGCAGTAGTAACAGCACCAGAAAAGTGCTTTGCTGTCCAGGACTGGCGTGTGATGGATGGTGGTAATATTGCGGACAGTACGAATGCAGTAAAACAGTAAACAAGTAGCGATAGCAGTATTGGAAACAAGGCCTAGGGATCATACTTTCACTAGTGGACACTCTCAACATTGATCACATAACAGAATAAATAGATAGATGCTAGACTCTACACCCTCTTGTTGGATGATGAACACCACTAATCGTGTATTACACGAACCTCAATGCCGGAGTTAACAAGCTCCACAATATTCGATGTTCATATTTAAATAACCTTAGAGTGCATGACAGATCAACATAACCAAACCAAGTACTAACATAGCATGCACACTGTCACCTTCACGCTACGAAAGGAGGCATAGATCACATCAATACCATCATAGCAATAGTTAACTTCATAATCTACAAGAGATCACAATCATAGCCTACGCCAAGTACTACACGATGCACACACTGTCACCATTACACCGTGCAGGAGGAATAAACTACTTTAATAACATCACTAGAGTAGCACACAGATAAATTGTGATACAAAACACATTGCAATCATAAAGAGATATAAATAAGCACTTCACTATGCCATTCATAACAGTGAATAAGTATTCTGTGAAATATAGCCTAAGAGACCCACACGGTGCACACACTGTCACCTTTACACACGTGGGACAAGGAGTCTCCGGAGATCACATAAGTAAAATCCACTTGACTAGCATAATGACATCTAGATTACAAGCATCATCATATGAATCTCAATCATGTAAGGCAGCTCATGAGATTATTGTATTGAAGTACATAGGAAGAGAGATGAACCACATAGCTACCGGTACAGCCCTTAGCCTCGATGGAGAACTACTCCTCCTCATGGGAGATAGCAGCGTTGATGAAGATGGCGGTGGTGTCGATGGAGAAGCCTTCCTGGGGCACTTCCCCGTCCCGGCGGCGTGCCGGAACAGAGACTCCTGTCCCCCATCTTGGCTTCGCGATGGCGGCGCTCTGGAAGGTTTCTCGTACCGTGGCTTTTTCGTCTCGAGGTTTTAGGTCAAGGGGCTTCTTATAGGCAAAGAGGCGGCGTCAGAAGGTCAACGAGGCGACGACACGCTAGGGGGCGCGGCCACCCCCCAGGCGCCGCCTACTAACCGGTGGGCTGTGGCCCCCTCCGGCGACTCTCGGGTGTTCGATACTCCGGGATTCTAAGATGCTGGGCGTTGATTTCGTCCGATTCCGAGAATATTTCCTTACTAGGATTTCTGAAACCAAAAACAGCAAAATAGCAACTGCCCTTCGGCATCTCGTCAATAGGTTAGTTCCGGAAAATGCATAAAAACGATATAAAGTGTGCATAAAACATGTAGATATCATCAATAATGTGGCATGGAACATAAGAAATTATCGATACGTCGGAGACGTATCAGACACACTTAAGGTTTGATGTTGAAATAGTAGAACTTGAATATGGAATGGATTTTGAAGATTTGTTCGAAGTCCCGGATAAGATCCCGGACATCACGAGGAGTTCCGGAATGGTTCGGAGAATAAGATTCATATATAGGAAGTCATTTTATGAGTTTGAAAATGATCCGGTGCATTTATGGAAGGTGCTAGAAGGTTCTAGAATATTCCGGAAGAAAGTCACTTTGGAAGGCGGAGTCCCGAAGGGACTCCACCACCATGGCCGGCCAACCCTAGGGGTGGAGTCCCAGGTGGACTCCACCTATGGTGGCCGGCCACCCCTCCCAAGGGAAGGTGGGAATCCCACCTCTAGTGGGAGTCCTAGCTTGGGTAGGTTTCATGTCATATGGAAGGTTTTGGTTTGGGGTCTTATTCGAAGACTTGTAGACCAACTCTTGGGTGTTCCACCTATATAATGAGGGCCAAGGGGAGGGGGCCGGCCACCCCAAGACCACAAGGTGGCCGCACCCCTTAGTGGCCGGCGCCCCCTCTCCCAAACCCTAGCGGCCTCTCTCCTCCACCACATCCCGCACGCTTAAGCTCCGCCGGGTTTCTCCACCACCACCGACACCATGCCATCATGCTGCCGGATTCAAGAGGAGCTACTACTCGCTGCCCGCTGGAACGGGAGGTGGACGTCGTCTTCATCAACAACCGAACGTGTGACCGAGTACGGAGGTGCTGCCCGTTCGTGGCGCCGTGATCAAGATCTTCTACGCGCTTGCAAGCGGCAAGTGAACGTCTACCGCAGCAACAAGAGCCTCATCTTGTAGGCTTTGGAATCTCTTCAAGGGTGAGACTCGATAATCCCCTCGTTGCTACCGTCTTCTAGATTGCATCTTGGCTTGGATTGCGTGTTCGCGGTAGGAAATTTTTTGTTTTCTATGCAACGAATCCCTACATGGTTTTCATGTAACGTCTAAGGTAGGCACCCCAGCTTGTACACTCTGTTTTGGAGGAGAGGGTGAAAGGAACCTTTGGCAGCATAAAAGCAGAAGGGCTTGGGGATGCAATGTCTAGACCTGTGATCATGGCCACGTCTAGCAGAGTTGGTGTCATGGGGCCATGGCCAAACATAAAGCAATTCAGTGCATCAGACCAAAAGTAGCCGATGGTTTTCAGAAGGTTCTCATTCTTCTCAAGGGGAGACAATGATAATGACAAAGCATCGGCTATCCCTATAGTTTCCCATGTGGCATGGTGAGTTTTGGATACTCTACTGTACCATGCCACCCAACCCTCAGGAGGATTAGGCCAGGCTCGTAGGCAGTCGGCCCAAGAAGTCAGATCTAAATTCTGGTTTAAGGGAATTCTATTGGCCTCGCATGAAATTAAATGGGCAGGACTCTCGGAAGAACGGGGACCAAGACAAAGAGAATTTGGGAGGGAAGGATGCGGCAGCAGAATGTCTGAAACCTAAAATTAATAACGAAATAGGACATTAATTCAGGTGTTTGATGTTAATCCTAACACTTACTCGAATGGCGAGGACCGGTTAAGGATTACCTTCAGACCGGCGACTGTAGCGTTGGCGTTGGATGATTCTGCCATTGGATTCGCTGCGGAGTTGATTTGGCGCGGTTGAGATCTGAGATTCGTGTGGCCGTGAGTTGGATCTGTTCGAGCGGTGATTTGGGGATCTGAGTTTACTCTCTCAGACGAAGGTTGCAGGTTACCGTTTGAATAGGTAACTGATTTGGCCTAACTCGCATTTTATGGTAAAGGCCGATGCGATGCCATCGGCTCTTTGAGAGTTGACTGACTTTGACTATCGACAAGCTAAATTGGAAACACTTTTTCATTAATAAAGGGGGTTTTTTACAATGAAGAGCTGATTGCTCAAGGAAGGAAGAACAAAAGAAGAGCCGATTGCTCAAGAACTACTACTAGTCCTATACTAGTAGTTCCTATTCTAAGGGCCGTTCGTGGCCTCGTCGTCACCGTCGTAGCTGCCGTCGGCGCTGCTTCCTGTGAGCTCCTCGTCGCTGCTACCGTAGCCCTCGGCCGGGGCTTCTTCCTCCTCATCATCATCGTCGTCGTCGTCCTCCGACCAAGCGTGGAAGTGCTTTGCCGGCGGGTACTCGTCGGAGGAGGAGTCATCCTCCTCCTCTTCCTCCTCCTCGTCGTAGGAGGTGAAGCTGGCCCAGGAGTAGAGGTCGTCCTCGCTCTCTCCCTCCAATTCCCCGTCAACGAGGAACCGGAGGTCCGCCTCCCCGTCGGTCAGGGATAGGTCGTCATCTGACTCGACGGCGGCCAGGGGTAGTTCGTCGTTCACCTTGACGGTGAAGTCCCACTCTTCATCGTCCCAATGCTCGGGAGCCTTCTTCTCGTATTGGGCCACCAGGTCGTGTTCTGGTATCGACTCGCTGGAGGAGGAGGACTGGAAAGAGAGACCCGACGAGGCGGAGGAGGAGGAAGAGGAAGACATGGCTACAGAGGAAGGGGTTTTTTGCCGATGGCTAGTACAGGGCAAGGGGATGAAGAGGCGAACTGTTCGGCGCGGTTAAATAAAGGGGATATAGTGGAGATTTAATGCCACAGCAGTTTCCGAGGAAGTGGTGCCAAAAACTGTCAAATCGTGCAGAGAAGTTGAGAAGGCAAGGCATCATGATGAAAGGATACTGCGACGGTTCTGCTCTGCCACGACATGACCCTACGAAGAAAAACAGAGTGGTTTTGGAATTATCATTGCCAAAACCAGGGGGGCATGTGTTATCACCAGATTTTAACCAAGTCAGGAGGTGGGCCGTGATTGAGATGGGCTTGGAGAATATACACGGGAAATATTCATGAATCGGCCTCGTGCAAGAGTTTGGGCTAGATTGCCCGTGTATCTGTAAATTATAGTAGGTTACATGTCGGTTAGAATTAAAAGATAGAGTTTAGCTCGTGCACGGTTGGGATTATTCCCAAGTTAGAAAGTCTACGGACTATAAATATGTATCTAGGGTTATTGAGAAAGGAGGATGAACACGTTCACAACAAACCAATCTAGGCGCATCGCCACCCCTTGTTTCGAGGGTTTCTTCTGGGTAAGCGCTATGCTGCCTAGATCGCATCTTGTGATCTAGGCATTATCTTGTTTATTTGTTGTTCATGTGTTGCTCGTACTGAAGCCTTTTTGATGGCGAGCAACACCATTATCATAGATATGTTAGGGTTTGCATCGATATTTACTTGATGTATTCGCTTAGCTTTGCTATCCCTAGATATCTAGCTGTCCTTACACCTATCTTAGGTGTAAGGACAGCACCTTGCTTAGTCTTTATTCAGTAATTCGATCTGTTACGGTTGTTCCTTGTTCTTCAAGGATTAGTTTAATATCCATATGGTTAGGCCTTGCAAACGGGTTGAAGGATCCAGTAGGGCGTGAGGTACGGTTTGCTTATCCTAGAAGGGATGTTCCGAGGATCAACTTCATGTTGGTTTTTAGGCCTTTTCTAGGGTTGATTTTCCGTCATCTTTCGTACCTGCCAGGCTCAATTACGTGTAAGATGTTCCGGTTGTGTGGTGAAAACCCTAAATCGTTGTAGATCGTTTTAGCTTAGTATTGATCAAGCAGGACCACCATGTTATCGTAGATCCAATACGAATCATGGGTGGATCGGCTCCATGAGCCGATTCACAGGATAACCTGAGAGCCGATCGAGGCTCGTATTTAATGTTTACGTGTATGCCATGCAGGAAACTAGTCGAAGCAATCCATCACCTTCCTACCAGGTAGGTCAGGTGGCACGCCTTGCACCAGCATCGGACGTGCGTGCTGGAGCATTGCGGGCCGTCGCAGGGACCAGGGCCCACCAGCAGTCTCGGAGCCTCCTAGCTCGTTTGCGTCTGCCCCGCCGGTGGGTTTTGGTGGTCAACAACCCTAGACTATTTTGGTCTTCACCATTAGTTGAATAATGTTACTAAACACTTATTACAACTTTTGGAATCAAAGAAACACAAATCAAATTAAATTCAAACTCAAAATGGGATCACACATGATAATGGTCAAATCTGCCATTTATAGTCTGATCCCTACTTTGAGCCTTTGCAATTCAAATTTCTCAAACCAAACTTGCTCAATTCTTTGCACCTCATCCAAGAGCACATCAAGGTGAACAACTTTGGTAAAGACCACCATGCCAAATTCACTTTGGATCAAATGCTACGCTCATGCAAAGTTGGAACTTTTTGTTATGTGGAACAATCTCCCACTTAGCAAAATTTGCAATTCTTTGATTTTTGAAATTCCACCACCACCCATCATTCTCTCTGGTCAAATACAACTCAACCAAACACACACTTTTCAAATCTTGCAACCTTCTGAACTCATTCAAATTTAGACAAATTTGCAAAATGCAACTATGGAATAAATTCAAACACTATAGCAAATAGTGTTCTACACTAAGCTACTGCCCCAAACTACTCTACTTGGTCCCCTGGCTCCCTCTCTCCCTAAATACCACCTAGTAGCCCTAAGAGGAGATGCATAGCATGCATGTGCATGACCATGCCGGCCATGCCGCACCTCCTCTTCTCTCCATCGTCGACCACCCTGGCCCTGGTGCCCACACTCGCCACCACACCTCCCTACACCTCCCTAGCCATGCCACTGTCAAGCTCAACGATGACCAACACCAGAGAACGCGCGCCCAGAACGCGCCAGGATGCCGCTCACGTCACGAGTGTGCATGCCGTGGACGTCACTGGCCACGCGCCACCCCACCAGCTCCCTCTTGCTCTGGCCCCTCCAGCAACGAGTTGAGCACCGCAGCGCCACCTCAGACCCGCCAGACACGCTCACGACCAGCCCCTGGACCGCCGCCGCCGAAGACGACGACACGATCCCGTAGACGCCGCCGCAGACATGGAAGCAGTGCGAGCTATCTAGCCGCCCGACCGACCGAGCTGTCGCCACCGTTAGCTTCGCCTGGACATGTAGAACACTGCTACACCTTCGCCTAGCCCCAACACTCGCCGGAATCACCGCGCGCATGTCGACCCTCACTCTGCCCCGCAGCACACCTGCGTCTCTATAAATAGAGGCCTTCCCTGAGCAATCCAAGCACCGCACCAACCTCTCCTCCCATCCTTGCTTCTCCACCACCACTCCACTCATCGAATGGAAGCCGGAGCAGCGCCAATCGAGCGATCGGAGCCGCGGAAGCCCTGGTGAAATCGCCATCGATCCAGGCCTCCTCGAGTTGCGCCACTGCTACAGGCTTCTTCCCCTTCATCGACAACCTCGAACGGAACACCGCCGCCGCTCGCTGAACCCACGGTTAGCCCTCCGACCCCTAGGCTCGCCGCCAGAGCGTCGGGCTCCCGTCGGAGAAGACGACGACTGTTGTTCGTCCGATCAGGATCTAATCCAACGCTTCTCGTTGATCCATACCGATTCGGCTTTGAATAGTCGCTGACGAGTGGCCCCCTCTGTCAGGCGGCCCACTCGCACGAGATGCGCTGCTGGGCCATTTTGCTCTATTTTGAACCGTTTCGGCCCACCTCGTTTTCCCGCCGGCCTGTTAATTCAAATCCAGTTTAAATATTTTCAATTCAAGATCAATACTGGACCCAAATTAGAAATTAAATAGAATCTGTTTGGCTTGGCCAAATTTAGCAAATTTTATATTGTTGGAAAGCTAGTAAAAAAGATCTACAACATGCCACTGGTCTCATCTTGAGATCTGTTGTAGAATTAAACTGATAAAAAGATGAAGGCAGGGACTTTTTCACATTCAAATAAATTTTAAAAATCAACCAAAAGTGATAATTAGTTAATTCCAACTCCTATAGCTCACATTTGACTTACACTAATTGTTTCTGCAACAAAATGGTGTGGTCACTTTGTATGATCATGCCCTAGTTTAAATAATGGACAATATGGCTAGTTTACTTAAGTGATATTGTCCAAAACTATTATGCAAATCATATGAAGTGTTATACTTCATTTAAATCTTGTCTCAAATGCATTCATATGAAGTTGGACCCCTGGTCAAATAATCTCATATGAAATGCTTGGAGAAATTAAATCATAATAGGCATTATTAAATAGTATGAGGTGGTCTACCTCATTTAAATCATTTTCTCAAATGATGATAATGAATGGTTGACTTAGGTCAACATAAATTCATGTAGGATTGTTGGAGAAATTAAATCTTGAGAAGATTTCAATGAGAGGAAATTATTTCTCAAGAACCCTATGGAAACTATCATTTACATATTAAATGAGAGGAAATTATTTCTCCTCAAACAACACAACCAATGCACCCTAATTGTACTAAGTGTGTGCATAGAATAGTTTGTGTGAATATATGTGATGTTTGGAATAGCCATTGAATTAGTTGAGTGATTATACTCGTATTCAAATTTAGACGCTAGCACCGGAGAATACCCGGAGGAAGAAGGTTGCTACCAAGAGGAGGAGGAGGAGAACTTTGAGAACTACCAAGGCAAGCTAATATTCTTGCAAAGTACAAAGCCCTTTGGGGCAAGGCACCATAGTCTTACCTTTCTTACCATAAGCCTATCCCAAGTTTCTACCTTACAAGTTTTTACTTGTTTTCGTAAAGAGTTACTTTTATAGTTAACTTTGGTCAAAGTGAAAGAAGGTTATTAGAGTAGTAAAGTTAGTCTCAAGCTAGCAAAGCAAGTAGCACCCCTCATGATTAGAGCTAGTGCTAATTATTAAAACTTGACTACTCTAGATGGGAACATGTGACTTGAAATGAATTTGAAACCTTGGAATGATGAAGCATTCCATTGAATGAATTTTGAAGGTGAATATGACCAAGAGAAGATGGTGATTTTTGATAAAACTGATATTGGTTTGAATGCGATACCTTTCCAATATTGAGTACCCCCACAAAACCTGATTATGGGTAGGGCTTAACTGGAAGTTTATGCATCTTAGTATGGGTTCCCTCTGAACACACATCATAGGGGTTATGCTTGAGGCTGCCTCCGTGGTTGAGAAATGATGTGAATTGAGGTGAATTGTACGGCCAAGCTCTGTGCAGTCCGGTTGACAGTTGGTCTTCACTGGGAGGCCAAGCTCATGGGGAGAGGTGCTCATACTAGGGTTTGTAAGTGAAAGGTTATGGTTGATGATCCGCGTACTGTTACGATGATTCGGGGTAATCCCGGCGGATGAAATCAAATTTTGTGGCACAAGTGTGCAACCTCTGCAGAGTGTAAATCTATTCGAATAGCCGCGTCCACGGTTACGGACGGTTGGAAAGGCCATACAGTTTCCGGTGTCAGATTCTTGAAAATGATGGTGAGATGAATGGTGAATTGGTGACTTGACTTTGAATCCCAACAATGTTGTGGGAATGACACTAATGTTCCCACTTGAGTTAGTTAGCACATGAATAAGGCTTTTCTCAAATACTTGTGAACTAAAATTGGCTTTATGCAAATAAACTAGAGCTTAGCAACCCTTACTAGAATTGTCTAGCACTTACACTAGTATTAGTTTGCGAGTACTCAACGTACTCACGGCTTTGTCCCTGGCTATTCAAATGGCCAGAGTATGAAGATGAACAAGGAGATGACCAGCAGGACGCCTACGACAACTAGGAGTCTTCCAACGTCAAGCGTTGGCCTGTGGACTAGAGAGTCCATTTATCTTTACGCTTCTGCTATGAACTGATGTTTGTTCGATGATCATTAGATCATATATTCGTGTAATATGGATCATGTGATTCCAATTGTAAGACAATATGGTTTGTAATGAATGATGACTGTGATACATAACTATTATGCCTCGCAATAACAATATTCCTGGGATTGCGATGTATGACATAATAGGCATTCGGACTTAAAAATCCGGGTGTTGACAAGTTGGTATCAGAGCCATTGTTTGCCCTTAGAAGACCCTAGTTAGAATGGACGTTCAGAAAAACTTAACTTTGAAATCAAATGAAGAGAATATTTGTGAAAATTTACTTACACTCTTGTCTTTGAGACTTTTTCAAAAATTTGATGAATCATGTTCTATCTTATTTGAATCTACTTAAAATTTTGCCACACTTGTTCACTCTCTAACTTACTCATCCATTTCACTTTCAGATGGAGCCGAATGAACCCATCAACACCAAGTTCTACCAGCTTGGGAATGGGGGAAGCTTGATCTTCGAGCACGACCTCAACGCCCTCTCGGACTTCCTCGAGCGCCCACACCCTGAGTTCCACGGAATTCAGGTGGACGACACTCCTGGAGGAGAGTTGCAGTGGATCATCACCGCCGACTTGAGGGGCAAGATGGAGCCTCCCACCTCGGAGAGGATCCTCTTCTCCTTCCGCGAGAGCAACTGGCTCGATGGACTCGCACGTGGCCTTCAGGAGGCACTTGCGCGTCTCTGTGGACAGAACGTGGTGCACATCCTCGCCTCTCGCTTCGCGCATCTCGTGAGGTGTGATGCCATGGGAGTGCCTATGGAGCTGCAGCAGCACCCGCAGTTGAGGCACCGTGCTGAGCACCTGGACTTCATGCTCTACCAGACTCATAAGGACCTCGACGCCACTCGCGCTTACGCGAACCAGACCCACGCTCACATCATCAAGCAGGGTGAGGCGATCAAGCTCCTCAACAATGACCGCAAGGCCCTTCGCCAGCAGCGTGCCAAGAAGGACGCTACGATTGTGCGCCTTCGCGCCAAGATAGCATCACTTGAGGCCACTGTCAAGGCCCAGGAGGATCAGCTTAGAGAGATGGAGGAGGACAACGGAGGTATCGACCTTCAGGGAGGAGGAGCCTTCCTGAGCGACGACGACGACTTTGAGGAGGACGAGTTCACCGAGGAGGAGGACTACGAGTTCTTGGAGGCAGGACCTGACGACTTCGTCCCGATCGATGTCGAGGATGAGGAGTAGTTGCACTAGTTTCACTTATGTAGGTGTGAGTTGTATCCCGCCCTTTGTATCGTAGCATGAGAATGGTTCTTAAAACCATTGGAGTATGAGTGTGTTAGTTTGTAATGTGTGTTGAATGAATGAATGAATGAATGATATGTTTGTCATGAAAAGACTTCAAGTTTTCAAATTTTATGAACTTACTCAAAATAAACCATAGAAATTTCCCTCTTATCTCATGATCTTCTCTATATTCAGATGGCCCCTCCCAATCGCACCAACAACGATGCGATGATGCAACTGCTGCAAACCCTGCTTGCCGACAGGGAGACTGAAAGAGCTGAACGTCAAGCCAACATCGCAGCACTGCAGAACCTTGCCAACCAAGGCCATGGAAACCATGATCATCCTGGATCCAAACTCAAGAACTTTCAGAACACCAATCCTCCGGTGTTTAGCAAGACTAAAGAACCACTCGACGCCGACGACTGGCTCCAGACTATGGAGAACAACTTGGAAGTAGCCGGAGTGGAAGCCAACGAGATGGTCTTGTTTGCAACCCACTATCTCGCCGGACCAGCCCGAGCATGGTGGACTAGCACTCGTGCCATGAACGGAGGCCAATTCATGACTTGGGCAGATTTCAAGCTCAAGTTTAGCAAGTACCATGTACCCCCGGGTCTTATCAAGAAGATGAGGGATGAGTTTCGTGAACTGAAGCAGGGTCACATGACGGTGGTAGAATACCGCGACAGGTTCCTTATACTGTCAAGGTACGCCCCCGACGAGACCGACACCACCGAGAAGAGGCAGGAGAGATTCCTGAATGGACTGCATGATGAGATGCAGACTGTCCTCGTCAACATCTCCTTCGCCGACCTTGAAGCCCTTGTGGACTCCGCCATCCAGATGGAGGGCAAGTTGAACCAAGCCAATGAGAACCGCAAACGCCGCATGATGCACCAGAGTGGGCCTAGCAACGCCCGAAGTATCGCCCCAGCTCAAGCGGAGGTTTCACTCCGAGAAACAACAACAAGCCCCAGATGCAGAACTCGCGCCCCGGTTATCAGAACCGGAGTGGAGGAAACTCCAGGCCAGGAGGCCACAACAACAACAGCAACTACAACAACAACAACAACTTCAACCGCGCTCCGCCCCGAGCCCCCAACAACAACAACACCAACACCGCCCCCAGAACCGGAAGCAACGCCATCCCCGTTGCGACCAAGGACAAGGCCACCATCACTTGTTATGAGTGTGGTGTAGTGGGACACTACTCCAACGAGTGCCCCAAGAGGCTCGCCAAGCTCGCATGCAACACCGCTGCACTGCTCAGCAGCAACGCCGTGTCTCCACCGGCAAGAAGTTCGCCCCCAACAACCCCAATAACCGCAACGGCCGTCTCTTCCACATGAACGCTGAAGAAGCCCAGGAAGCATCAGATGTGTACTGGGTATGTTTTCTGTCAACCACATCCCTGCCAGAGTATTGTTTGATTCCGGAGCATCTCATTCTTTTGTCACCGAAGACTTTGCATCAACAAGTAAAATTCAACCTCTCAGTTTGAAGCATGTTATGATAGTCCAAATTCCCGGATCAACCACCAAAGCCAGAAAATTTTGCAAAAATGTACCCATCAAAATCCATGATGTAGACTTCTATGCCAATCTGATAATTCTGGGAATTAAAGGTTTGGAAGTCGTACTAGGAATGGACTGGATGTCAAAACACCATGGTTTGATTGACTGTGCCAAGAAAGGCATCACCATGACTAGCAGCACAGGTATCCTAGTAGAACATGTCTCTGAAAGACAACCCAGAAAATTCACCTGCAACCAAAGTGTAGCCAAGCCAACTCTGGATCAAATCAGGGGTTGTTTGTCGATACGATGTGTTTCCTGATGATCTACCCGGTATGCCCCCGGATCGGGATATCGAGTTTATCATCGAGTTAATCCCCGGAACTGGACCTATAGCGCAGAGAGCCTATAGCATGAACCCCACAGACCTCGTGGAGCTGAAGAAACAAATAGATGATATGTTGGCCAAAGGTCTGATTAGACCTAGTGCATCCCCCTGGAGATCACCAGTTTTGTTTGTGGACAAGAAGGATGGTGCCACTCGTTTATGTACGGACTATCGTAAGCTTAACGATGTCACCATCAAAAACAAATACCCCCTACCCAAGATAGAAGATCTGTTTGATCAGTTGACCGGAGCCAAAGTTTTCTCAAAGATAGACCTAAGAACTGGTTATCATCAGCTGAAGATCCGAGCCACCGACATTCCAAAGACTGCCTTTACCACCAGATATGGGTTGTATGAGTACAACGTCATGTCGTTTGGATTAACCAATGCCCCCGCTTATTTCATGAATCTCATGAATAAGATCTTCATGAACTTTTTGGACAAGTTTGTCGTTGTCTTCATCGACGATATTCTTATCTATTCCAAGTCCGAAGAGGAACATGAACAGCATTTGGAGACTATCCTAGAAACCCTTAGGCACCACCAGTTGTATGCCAAGTTCAGCAAGTGTGAGTTTTGGTTGGAGGAAGTAGGATTCCTGGGACACATCTTGTCTGCAGGAGGAATTGCCGTAGATCCCGCCAAGATCAAAACTGTTATGGAATGGTGATACGTCTCCGACGTATCGATAATTTCTTATGTTCCATGCCACATTATTGATGATATCTACATGTTTTATGCATACTTTATGTCATATTTATGCATTTTCCGGAACTAACCTATTGACGAGATGCCGAAGTGCCAGTTCCTGTTTTTGCTGTTTTTGGTTTCAGAAATCCTAGTAAGGAAATATTCTCGGAATTGGACGAAATCAACGCCCGGTCTTAGGATTGCATGAAGCTTGACCCGAGAGCCGCGTAGAGGGGCCACAGGTGGCCCACACATGATGGCGGCGCGGCAGGGGCGCCGCCTAGTGTCCGGTGGCCCCGACCCTCCGCCGCCTCTTCGCCTATAAGAAGCCCCCGACCTAAGTCTTCGATACGAAAAGCCACGGTACGAGAAACCATCCGGAGCCGCCGCCATCGCGAAGCCAAGATCTGGGGGACAGGAGTCTCTGTTCCGGCACGCCGCCGGACGGGGAAGTGCCCCGGAAGGCTTCTCCATCGGCACCGCTGCCATCTCCACCGCCATCTTCATCAACGCTGCTATCTCCCATGAGGAGGGAGTAGTTCTCCATCGAGGCTAAGGGCTGTACCGGTAGCTATGTGGTTCATCTCTCTCCTATGTACTTCAATACAATAATCTCATGAGCTGCCTTACATGATTGAGATTCATATGATGATGCTTGTAATCTAGATGTCCTTATGCTAGTCAAGTGGATTTTACTTATGTGATCTCCGGAGACTCCTTGTCCCACGTGTGTAAAGGTGACAGGTGTGCACCGTGTGGGTCTCTTAGGCTATATTTCACAGAATACTTATTCACTGTTATGAATGGCATAGTGAATTGCTTATTTATATCTCTTTATGATTGCAATGTGTTTTGCATCACAATTTATCTGTGTGCTACTCTAGTGATGTTATTAAAGTAGTCTATTCCTCCTGCACGGTGTAATGGTGACAGTGTGTGCATCGTGTAGTACTTGGCATAGGTTATGATTGTGATCTCTTGTAGATTATGAAGTTAACTATTGCTATGATAGTATTGATGTGATTTATTCCTCCTTTCGTAGCGTGAAGGTGACAGTGTGCATGCTATGTTAGTAATTGGTGTAGTTGTGTTGATCTATCATGCACTCTAAGGTTATTTAAATATGAACATCGAATATTGTGGAGCTTGTTAACTCCGGCATTGAGGGTTCGTGTAATCCTACACAGTTAGTGGTGTTCATCATCCAACAAGAGAGTGTAGAGTCTAGCATCTATCTATTTATTCTTTATGTGATCAAAGTTGAGAGTGTCCACTAGTGAAAGTATGATCCCTAGGCCTTGTTCCTAAATATCGCTATCGCTGCTTGTTTACTGTTCTACTGCATCTGTACTGTCCGCAATATTACCACCATCAACCACACGCCAGTCCTGGGCAACAAAGCACTTTTCTGGCGCCGTTACTACTGCTCATATACATTTATACCACCTGTATTTCACTATCTCTTCGCCGAACTAGTGCACCTATACATCTGACAAGTGTATTAGGTGTGTTGGGGACACAAGAGACTTCTTGCTTTGTGGTTGCAGGGTTGCTTGAGAGGGATATCTTTGACCTCTTCCTCCCTAAGTTCGATAAACCTTGGGTGATCCACTTAAGGGAAACTTGCTGCTGTTCTACAAACCTCTGCTCTTGGAGGCCCAACACTGTCTACAAGAATAGAAGCACCCGTAGACATCAAATGGCAAGCCCCAACCACCCAAACCGAGGTCCGCGCTTTTCTTGGATTAGCCGGATATTACCGCAGATTCGTAGAAGGCTTTTCGAGCATCGCTCGACCAATGACACAACTGCTGAAGAAGGACAAGAAGTTCAAATGGACTGACAAATGTGAAGAGAGCTTCCAACAACTCAAGAGTAGACTGACCTCAGCCCCAATCCTGATAATGCCAGACATCACCAAGCCCTTTGACGTATATTGCGACGCCTCCAAGATTGGTCTTGGATGTGTGCTTATGCAAGAAGGCAAAGTCATATCTTACCTTTCAAGACAGCTGAAGCAACATGAGCAGAACTACCCAACCCACGACCTAGAGCTCGTAGCCGTGGTCCTAGCCTTGAAAGTATGGCGCCATTACCTCATGGGTAATCGATGCGAGATCTACTCCGACCACAAGAGCCTGAAATACATCTTCACCCAGAAGGAGCTGAACATGAGGCAACGCCGATGGATCGAATTGATCAAGGATTACGACATGGAGATTCACTACCACCCGGCAAGGCCAATGTGGTAGCGGATGCTTTGAGTCGACTGCCGTGTCAGTTGAACTCCATGATCGCAATCGAGCAGCCCAGCCTGTTTCAAGAGTTTGAACAGTTCAGACTTGAACTTGTTAGTGAAGGATTCCTAGCCAGCATAGAACTTCAACCCACCTTGGTTAGCCAGATCAAGGAAGCCCAGAAAGGAAACGCTAGCATCGACGGAATCAAGAAACAGATAGCCGCAGGAAAAGCACCAGGATTCACCGTAGATGAAGCCGGAGTTCTTTGGTACAAAGAACGCCTTTGTGTACCATCGGACTCAGACTTGAAGCAAGTCATCCTGCAAGAAGCCCATGACACCCTTTACTCAATCCACCCCGGAGGTACCAAGATGTATCAAGATTTTAAGGAGCAATTCTGGTGGCATGGAATGAAGAGAGAAATCGGCAGCTACATCGCCAAGTGTGACATCTGTCAGAGAGTCAAGGCGGAACATCAACGACCCGCAGGACTGTTGCAACCCCTACAGATTCCAGAATGGAAGTGGGACTCTGTAGGAATGGACTTTATCACCGGTTTGCCCAAATCCAGCAAAGGCAATGATTCAATATGGGTAGTTGTCGATAGACTGACCAAGGTAGCCCATTTCATCGCCGTCAAGACCACATACCAAGGCCCAAAGTTAGCTGAACTGTACATCTCCATAATAGTCGCCATGCACGGAACCCCGAAATCGATAGTGTCAGATAGAGGATCACAATTCACCTCAAGATTCTGGCAGAAAGTGCACGAAGGACTAGGAACCCGTCTGAATTTCAGCACCGCCTATCACCCTCAGACTGACTGACAGACTGAGAGAGTCAACCAGATACTGGAAGACATGCTTAGAGCATGTGTACTGGAATATGGATCCAAGTGGGAAGACTGTCTGTCATACGCAGAGTTCTCTTACAACAACAGCTATCAAGCCAGCCTACAGATGGCCCCCTTTTAAGCCTTGTACGGAAGGAAATGCCGTACCCCTCTGAACTGGTCAGAAGTCGAAGAAAGCCAAGTCTTTGGACCAGATGTTCTTCGTGAAGCCGAAGAGAAAGTACACAAGATCCGCGAGTACCTCAAGACGGCGCAATCAAGACAGAAGAGCTACAGAGACGCCGAGAGATGACCTTCGAGATCGGAGACTTCGTCTATCTCAAGGTATCCCCTTGAAAGGAATGCAGAGATTTCAGCTGAAAGGAAAGCTCCACCCCGATATGTCAACCCTTCGAAAAGATGTCGCGGCACGACGTTTTCACATCTCACTCCTCCGGAAGTGCCTTGAAGTCCCTGAGAAGACCGAAGTGTTCAAGAACATCAATCACCGATCGGTGGATATCAACAAGGACCTGACGTACCGCGAAGTGCCGATTCGCATCTTGGAGGAAGCTTACAGAACCACCCGCACCCGAAGCATCAAGTTCCTGAAGATTCAATGGAGCAATCATACCGAAGATGAAGCCACCTGGGAACGTGAAGACTTCATGAAGAAGGAGTACCCAGATCTCTTTAGTACCTAACTTTCTTTTAGATCTCGGGACAAGATCTTTTGTAAGGGGGAAGGGTTTGTAACATCCCAAATTTCAATAAAAGAAAATTAGAAGAATTCCTGAATTCAAAATTCAGAGCCAACAAAAACTTTTATTTGCATATAGTACCCTGCATAGGACTTGTGCATTTGAGTGATATGCCATGATGATTGTTATTATGTTTATGTGGTAAACCCTAAAACCCTAATGTGATCAAGTGAAGATCACAAACCAAATAAATCAAAAAGAGAAAGAAATCAAATAAGAATAAGAACCCTAAAACCCTAACATATGGTTTATGCCATTTTTATAAATCTTTACCCTAGACCATTTTGGTCTTCCCCATTAGTTGAATAATGTTACTAAACACTTATTACAACTTTTGGAATCAAAGAAACACAAATCAAATGAAATTCAAACTCAAAATGGGATCACATATGATAATGGTCAAATCTGCCATTTATAGTCTGATCCCTACTTTGAGCCTTTGTAATTCAAATTTTTCAAACCAAACTTGCTCAATTCTTTGCACCTCATCCAAGAGCACATCAAGGTGAACAACTTTGGTAAAGACCACCATGCCAAATTCACTTTGGATCAAATGCTATGCTCATGCAAAGTTGGAACTTTTTGTTATGTGGAACAATCTCCCACTTAGCAAAATTTGCAATTCTTTGATTTTGGAAATTCCACCACCACCCATCATTCTCTCTGGTCAAATACAACTCAACCAAACACACACTTTTCAAATCTTGCAACCTTCTGAACTCATTCAAATTTAGACAAAATTTGCAAAATGCAACTATGGAATAAATTCAAACACTATAGCAAATAGTGTCCTACACTAAGCTACTGCCCCAAACTACTCTACTTGGTCCCCTAGCTCCCTCTCTCCCTAAATACCACCTAGTAACCCTAAGAGGAGATGCATAGCATGCATGTGCATGACCATGCCGGCCATGCCGCACCTCCTCTTCTCTCCATCGTCGACCACCCTGGCCCTGGTGCCCACACTCACCACCACACCTCCCTACACCTCCCTAGCCACGCCACTGTCAAGCTCGACGATGACCAACGCTGGAGAACGCGCGCCCAGAATGCGCCAGGATGCCGCTCACGTCGCGAGTGTGCATGCCGTGGACGTCGCTGGCCACACGCCACCCCACCAGCTCCCTCTCGCTCTGGCCCCTCCAGCAACGAGTTCAGCACCGCAGCGCCACCTCAGACCCGCCAGACACGCTCACGACCAGCCCCTGGACCGCCGCCGCCGGAGACGACGACACGATCCCGTAGACGCCGCCGCAGACATGGAAGCAATGCGAGCTATCTAGCCGCTGCCCGACCGAGCTGTCGCCACCGTTAACTTCGCCTGGACATGTAGAACACTGCAGCACCTTCGCCTAGCCCCAACACTCGCCGGAATCGCCGCGCGCATGTCGACCCTCACTCTGCCCCGCAGCACACCTGCGTCTCTATAAATAGAGGCCTTCCCTGAGCAATCCAAGCACCGCACCAACCTCTCCTCCCATCCTTGCTTCTCCACCACCACTCCACTCATCGAATCGAAGACAGAGCAGCGCCAATCGAGCGATCCGAGCCGCGGAAGCCCTGGTGAAATCGCCATCGATCCAGGCCTCCTCGAGCTGCGCCACTGCTACAGGCTTCTTCCCCTTCATCGACAACCTCGAACGGAACACCGTCGCCGCTCGCCGAACCCACGGTTAGCCCTCCGACCCCCTAGGCTCGCCGCCAGAGCGTCGGGCTCTCGTCGGAGAAGACGACGACTGTCGTTCGTCCGATCAGGATCTAATCCAACGCTTCTCGTTGATCCATACCGATTCGGCTTTGAATAGTCGCTGACGAGTGGCCCCACTCTGTCAGGCGGCCCACTCGCACGAGATGCGCTGCTGGGCCATTTTGCTCTATTTTGAACCGTTTCGGCCCACCTCGTTTTCCCGCCGGCCTGTTAATTCAAATCCAGTTTAAATATTTTCAATTTAAAATCAATACTAGACCAAATTAGAAATTAAATAGAATCTGTTTGGCTTGGCCAAATTTAGCAAATTTTATATTGTTGGAAAGCTAGTAAAAAGATCTACAACATGCCACTGGTCTCATCTTGATATCTGTTGTAGAATTAAACTGATAAAAAGATGAAAGCAGGGACTTTTTCACATTCAAATAAATTTTAAAAATCAACCAAAAGTGATAATTAGTTAATTCCAACTCCTATAGCTCACATTTGACTTACACTAATTGTTTCTGCAACAAAATGGTGTGGTCACTTTGTATGATCATGCCCTAGTTTAAATAATTGACAATATGGCTAGTTTACTTAAGTGATATTGTCCAAAACTATTATGCAAATTATATGAAGTGTTATACTTCATTTAAATCTTGTCTCAAATGCATTCATATGAAGTTGGACCCCTGGTCAAATAATCTCATATGAAATGCTTGGAGAAATTAAATCATAATAGGCATTATTAAATAGTATGAGGTGGTCTACCTCATTTAAATCATTTTCTCAAATGATGATAATGAATGGTTGACTTAGGTCAACATAAATTCATGTAGGATTGTTGGAGAAATTAAATCTTTAGAAGATTTCAATGAGAGGAAATTATTTCTCAAGAACCCTATGGAAACTATCATTTACATATTAAATGAGAGGAAATTATTTCTCCTCAAGCAACACAACCAATGCACCCTAATTGTACTAAGTGTGTGCATAGAATAGTTTGTGTGAATATATGTGATGTTTGGAATAGCCATTGAATTAGTTGAGTGATTATACTCGTATTCAAATTTAGACGCTAGCACCGGAGAATACCCGGAGGAAGAAGGTTGCTACCAAGAGGAGGAGGAGGAGAACTTTGAGAACTACCAAGGCAAGCTAATATTCTTGCAAAGTGCAAAGCCCTTTGGGGCAAGGCACCATAGTCTTACCTTTCTTACCATAAGCCTATCCCAAGTTTCTACCTTACAAGTTTTTACTTGTTTTCGTAAAGAGTTACTTTTATAGTTAACTTTGGTCAAAGTGAAAGAAGGTTATTAGAGTAGTAAAGTTAGTCCCAAGCTAGTTAAGCAAGTAGCACCCCTCATGATTAGAGCTAGTGCTAATTATTAAAACTTGACTACTCTAGATGGGAACATGTGACTTGAAATGAATTTGAAACCTTGGAATGATGAAGCATTCCATTGAATGAATTTTGAAGGTGAATATGACCAAGAGAAGATGGTGATTTTTGATAAAACTGATATTGGTTTGAATGCGATACCTTTCCAATATTGAGTACCCCCACAATACCTGATTATGGGTAGGGCTTAACTAGAAGTTTATGCATCTTAGTATGGGTTCCCTCTGAACACACATCATAGGGGTTATGCTTGAGGCTGCCTCCGTGGTTGAGAAATGATGTGAATTGAGGTGAATTGTACGGCCAAGCCCTGTGCAGTTCCCAGGTTGACAGTTTGTCTTCACTGGGAGGCCAAGCTCATGGGGAGAGGTGCTCATACTAGGGTTTGTAAGTGAAAGGTTATGGTTGATGATCCGCGTACTGTGTTACGATGATTCGGGGTAATCCCGACGGATGAAATCAAATGTTGTGGCACAAGTGTGCAACCTCTGCAGAGTGTAAATCTATTCGAATAGTCGCGTCCATGGTTACGAACGGTTGGAAAGGCCATACAGTTTCCGGTGTCAGATTCTTGAAAATGATGGTGAGATGAATGGTGAATTGGTGACTTGACTTTGAATCACAACAATGTTGTGGGAATGACACTAATGTTCCCACTTGAGTTAGTTAGCACATGAATAAGGCTTTTCTCAAATACTTGTGAACTAAAATTGGCTTTATGCAAATAAACTAAAGCTTAGCAACCCTTACTAGAATTGTCTAGCACTTACACTAGTATTAGTTTGCGAGTACTCAACGTACTCACGGCTTTGTCCCTGGCTATTCAAATGGCCAGAGTATGAAGATGAACATGGAGATGACCAGCAGGACGCCTACGACAACTAGGAGTCTTCCAACGTCAAGCATTGGCCTGTGGACTACAGAGTCCATTTATCTTTACGCTTCCACTATGAACTGATGTTTGTTCGATGATCATTAGATCATCTATTCGTGTAATATGGATCATGTGATTCCAATTGTAAGACAATATGGTTTGTAATGAATGATGACTGTGATACTTAACTATTATGCCTCGCAACAACAATATTCCTGGGATTGCGATGTATGACATAATAGGCATTCGGACTTAAAAATCCTGGTGTTGACAATATCTAAGGAGGAAGTCAGAAAAAAATACCAATAATATATTTTGCTTGAAAGCATAGCCCATAGTTTAATTTTTGTGTTATTATACATTAATGAACTTCAACCACGAAAACCTCAAACATAACAACTAGAAATAAGAGAACAACACATAGTTGGTATTCTTTAGAGTGGCAACAAGTATCAAAAGAAGAAAGAGCACTTGAGAGAGATATACAATAAAATTGCTAAGTTGACATATTTGTAACACCCCGACCATCCCTAGGCCGGGCATGTTACCCCTCGCAACTCTCTAGGATCTCTAGACTAGCCCCACAGACCAGCACTAGTATTTTCTACGCACTTTGTCCTCACTCATGCGCACCCGGTATCAACTTCCCGGTCGGTCACCCATCCTCAAATCACTCCGGGCCAAGCACACTTAACCTCGGAGTTCTTTGGAGATGAGTTTCCAGAAAAAAAATGTTGCAACTTATTGGTATGAGTATTCTATCAATCCTATTAAGCCCTGGGCCAGGATGTCACACTCATCCCCCCTTAGAAGATTGACGCCCTCATCGATCAGCCCCAAGCCAGGAATGTTCCCTCTTGGCACATGTCCATGTGTCCAGTGCTGGCACATGTGCCATGGCGGGCCACATGTCCGTGCCCCTGACCTACACACGCTCGTGTTACCGCGAAGGTTAGCTCTGATACCAAATGTAACACCCCGACCACCCCCCCCCCCCGGTCAGGCCTGTTACCCCTGGCAGCTCTGTAGGATCTCTAGACTATCCCCACATACCAACACTAGTTTTTTGTACGCACTTTGTCCTCACTCATGCGCACCCGGGATCAACTTCCCGGCCGATCACCCATCCTCAAATCACTCCGGGCCAAGCACACTTAACCTCGGAGTTTTTTTGGAGATGAGCTTCCTGATACGTCTCAAACATATCTATAATTTCTTATGTTCCATGCTACTTTTATGATGATACTCACATGTTTTATACACACTTTATGTCATATTTATGCATTTTCCGGCACTAACCTATTGACGAGATGCCGAAGAGCCAGTTGCTGTTTTCTGCTGTTTTTGGTTTCAGAAATCTTACAGAGGAAATATTCTCGGAATTGGACGAAATCAAGGTTCACGATCTTATATTTCCACGAAGCTTCCAGAACACCGAAGAGGGACTAGAGGGGAGGCCCAGGGCCTCCACACGCCATGGCGGCGCGGCCAGAGGGGGGCACGCCCCCCTACTATGTGGGCCCCCCAGGACCCTTCCGACTCCGCCTCTTCGCATATTTAAGCCCTGGTGACCTAAAACTTCGATACGAATAAGCCACGACACGAGAAAAGTTCCAGAGCCGCCGCCATCGCGAAGCCAAGATTCGGGGGACAGAAGTCTCTGTTCCGGCACGCCGCCGGGACGGGGAAGTGCCCCCGGAAGACATCACCGCTATCTTCATCGCCATCGCTGTCTCCCATGATGAGGAGGAGTAGTTCTCCCCGAGGCTCCCACCGTAGCTATGTGGTTCATCTCTCTCTTTGTGATCTAGTTGAATATCATCTATGGGCTACTCTAGTGATGTTATTAAAGTAGTCTATTCCTCCTCCATGATGTAATGTTGACAGTGTGTGCATCATGTAGTACTTGGTATAAGCTATGATTGTGATCTCTTGTAGATTATGAAGTTAACTATTACTATGATAGTATTGATGCGATCTATTCCCCCTTTCATAGCTATTGTTGATAGTGTGTATGCTATGTTAGTACTCGGTATAATTGCGTTGGTCTATCATGCACTCTAAGGTTACTTAAATATGAACATCGAATATTGTGGAGCTTGTTAACTCCGGCATTGAGGTGCTCTTGTAGCCCTACACAATGAATGGTGTTTGTCATCCAACAAGAGAGTGTAGAGTAGTTTCAGTTATGTGATCAATGTTGAGAGTGTCCACTAGTGAAAGTAGGATCCCTAGGCCTTGTTTCCAAACATCGAATCTCCGTTTATTTACTGTTCTACTGCATGTTTACTTGCTGCCATATTTATTTCAGATTGCTATTACCACTCATATCCATCCATATTACTTGTATTTCACTATCTCTTCGCTGAACTAGTGCACCTATACATCTGACAAGTGTATTAGGTGTGTTGGGGACACAAGAGATTTCTTGTATCGTGATTGCAGGGTTGCTTGAGAGGGATATCTTTGACCTCTTCCTCCCCGAGTTCGATAAACCTTGGGTGATTCACTTAAGGGAAACTTGCTGCTGTTCTACAAACCTCTGCTCTTGGAACAACAGGAAAAGAGCGTGTGTAGACATCAAGCTATTTTCTGGCGCCGTTGCCGGGAACGAAGAAAAGCTACACCACAGAGATTTCTACCTCCCACGTCAACCACGCGCCGTTGTGGACAGCAAGCTATTTTCTGGCGCCGTTGGGGAGGTAAGGTAAAAGGTATTCACATCCTCCGACTACTAAGTTATTTCCTAGCACTGTTGCCGGTGTGTGAGTGCTCGAAGCTATTTCCTTTAGATCCTGCAATTGCATCTTTTTGTTTCTTGTTTTTCACTAGTTAGACATAATGGAAAATAACAGTGAGCTTTTTAATCTATTTCCTGAGTTAAGACATGGATTGTCTGATGCGAAAATTTAAAAACCTATGAAACCTTATTTGCATGCTAGTAGCAATGTTATTAGTATGAACACCATTGTTGATAATGCTATGGAAGAATTTAAGCTTGGGGAAGCTGGTTTTGATGAGCATGATATTTTTAGTCCCCCAAGTTTTGGGGAGAAAATTTACTTTGATGATACTTTACCTCCTATATATGATGATTACAATGATGACTATCATCCACCTACTATTGAGGATAAAATTAATTATGATTACAGTATGCCTCCTATATATGATGATTATGGTGATGAGAATAATAATGATAGCTACTTTGTTGAATTTGATCCCACTACAATTAATAAGAATGACTATGCTTATGTTGGGAGTAGTAGTTATTTTATGCATGAGACTCATGATAAGAATGCTTTATGTGATAGTTATATTGTTGAGTTTGTTCATGATACTACTGAAAGTTATTATGAGAGAGGGAAACATGGTTATATGCATCTTAATAATATTAAGTTTCCCCTCTTTATGTTGAGAATTTTGAAGTTACACTTGTTTTGTCTTCCTATGCTATTCACTTTGTTCTTCATTGACTTGTTTATTTACAAGATTCCATTTCATAGGAAGTGGGTTAGACTTAAAAGTGTTTTTAATTTGCTTCTTGATGCTCCTTAAAATTGCTGAGCCCATCTTAATGGCTATAAAGAAAGCACTTCTTGGGAGATAGCCCATGTTTTTATTTTGCTACTATTTTGTTGTGTCTTGGAAGTTGTTACTACTGTAGCAACCTCTTCTTATCTTTATTTTATTGCATTGTTGTGCCAAGTAAAGTCTTTGATAGTAAGGTTCATACTAGATTTGGATTACTGCACAGAAACAGATTTCTTGCTGTCACGAATTTGAGTAGTATTCTCTGTAGGTAACTCAGAAAAATCTGCCAATTTACGTGAGTGATCCTCAGATATGTACGCAAATTTCATTCAATTTGAGCATTTTCATCTGAGCAAGTTCAGTGCCCCAGAAAAATTCGTCTTTACAGACTATTCTGTTTTGACAGATTCTGCCTTTTATTTCACATTGCCTGTTTTGCTATGTTTGATGGATGTCTTTGTTCCATTAACTTTCAGTAGCTTTGTGCAATGTCCAGAAGTGTTAAGAATGATTATGTCACCTCTGAACATGTGAATTTTTGATTATGCAACCCTCTAATGAGTTTGTTTTGAGTTTGGTGTGGAGGAAGTTTTCAAGGATCAAGAGAGGAGGATGATACAATATGATCAAGGAGAGTGAAAACTCTAAGCTTGGGGATGCCCCCGTGGTTCATCCCTGCATATTCAAGAAGACTCAAGCATCTAAGCTTGGGGATGCCCAAGGCATCCCCTTCTTCATCGACAACTTATCAGGTCACCTCTAGTGAAACTATATTTTTATTCTGTCACATCTTATGTACTTTACTTGGAGCGTCTATGTGCTTTTATTTTTGTTTTGTTATTTTCATTCTCTGAATAAATTCATGTTTGTGTGGGAGAGAGACACGCTCCGTTGTTGCATATGAACACATGTGTTCTTAGCTTTACTTTTAATGTTCATGGCGAAGGTTAAAACTGCTTCGTTCATTGTTATTTGGTTGGTTAAGGAAATGTTGCATGTGGTAGTGGTATAATGAAATACTTGCATAATCTTGTAGATCATTGAGCTTTGATAACCATATTCTTTGCAAACGTTTTGAGGTATTTAGATGGTAAAGCTTGCTGGATAAATAAGTTAAAATTAGTAGTGGATTGTTGTCTTTAAGCTTGTGCCGTACTACAAACTCTACTTAAATAGTTGAAGGTGTAGTTGGACTTGATAGCTTTCCATGTCTAAGAGTTCATCGTAATAAATAAGTTGTGCTGAAGGTCGAGGGAGCTAGCGGGGTACTTGTGCCACCGTGAACGGCCCTCCTTGGAGTAAATTTTAATCATGCTCTTAATGTTGAACCTGCTAGATGTTTGCAATAAGCTTGTGAGTTCTTTTTGACTAATGTTAAGCTACGGTTTTTGGCGCTTCCACCATCCAAATTTGCTAGCCCCTTCGGTACTGTGCATTGCCTTTTGGTCACATTGAGAATTGTGCATACTTCGCCAGTACATCCAAACCCGTGGGAGGACTTTCTCTTGTTCTCCTACACATAAGCCATACATCTTCCTCCAAACAGCCACCATAACTACCTACCACAGCATTTCCATAGCTGTTCCGAGATATATTGCCATGCAACTTCCATTTTACATTACATGACTTGTTGTCATTTATTATTTATATATTGCTTTGCATGATTCTATACAGCTGATGTGTGGTTTACCCATGTTACGCTAGATCATTGCACATCCTGCTACACTGGCAGAGGCATACAGTTTTATACATCATGTTTTGTTCATTATGAG
The DNA here is from genome assembly GCA_030979885.1 of Lolium multiflorum. Lineage (NCBI taxonomy): Eukaryota > Viridiplantae > Streptophyta > Magnoliopsida > Poales > Poaceae > Lolium > Lolium multiflorum. The sequence goes on along the minus strand of CM061749.1, from coordinate 235,695,227 downwards.
TTATTTGTACCAAAAAGTGTGTTGTCATATTAGGATGTTGTCCCTAAAAGTGAAAAGAGCCATGGAGACCATCAAAAAGAGAAAAAGAAAAGAAAAGAAAGAAACAAAATAGAAAAGAAAAAGAAAAAGAAAAAAAAGAGAAAAAAGAAAAAGGGGGCAGCATTACTATCTTTTATCCACACTTGTGCTCATGTTTTAGCACCTGCAGTATTCATAGTCATCATTTGTGCTCATGTTTAGCACCTATACTCCATATGAGAGAGTTTTCATGTTTTACTAGTATAACTATGTGGGGAATTTACACTATATAACTTGGGTTGTATATTCCAATGATGAGCTTCCTCAAAAGTGCTCTAGGTCTTCGTGAGCAACCAAGTTGGATGCACCCCCACTAGTTCCATTGGAGAGCTTTCATACAAATATAGCTCTATGTGCATCCATTGCATGGCAATCACTACTCCTTGCATAGCTTTGATTATAAGACTTCCTCTTGTCTAATAATCACTTATAGCTTTGTGAGACTTTCTTTCATTGGCCTTCCAAACCCCCATTAACGTTCTTTTTGCCATAACATCCTGGTGCCAATACCAAATGCTTGCGCTCACCGGTTGAGTAGACTTCGAAACAGTTGATTCATGACGTTCATGTTTATTTTTACTTGACTGAATCCTTCTTATGTTGTGAAAATTTACTTGATGCTTGGAATGAAGGATAGAACTGCTACGCTGGATACTTAAAACATCTTTAATGAACTTTGTACGGTTTCATGTCTTTAAAGCAATAGTTCATGAAAACTTCTAGCTTGTTTAACTCTTGCATTATCATCTCTTATATCAATATAGACATTTGCTTTGAATGATTTGATCTCAGTTCACATGCTTTACATCATTATTGGATCAAGATTATGTTGGTAGCATGTCACTTCAGAAATTATCCTTGTTATCATTTACCTACTCGAGGGCAAGTAGGAACTAAGCTTGGGGATGCTTGATACGTCTCAAACGTATCTATAATTTCTTATGTTCCATGCTACTTTTATGATGATACTCACATGTTTTATACACAATTTATGTCATATTTATGCATTTTTCGGCACTAACCTATTGATGAGATGCTGAAGAGCCAGTTGCTGTTTTCTGCTGTTTTTGGTTTCAGAAATCTTACACGGGAAATATTCTCAGAATTGGACGAAATCAAGGCCCACGATCTTATATTTCCACGAAGCTTCCAGAACACCGAAGAGGGACCAGAGGGGAGGCCGAGGGCCTCCACACGCCATGGCGGCGCGGCCAGAGGGGGGGCGCGCCCCCTACTGTGTGGGCCCCCAGGACCCTTCCGACTCCGCCTCTTCGCCTATTTAAGCCCTGGTGACCTAAAACTTCAATACGAATAAGCCACGACACGAGAAAAGTTCCAGAGCCGCCGCCATCGCGAAGCCAAGATTGGGGGACAGAAGTCTCTGTTCCGCACGCCGCCGGGACGGGGAAGTGCCCCCGGAAGACATCACCGCCATCTTCATCGCCATCGCTGTCTCCCATGATGAGGAGGGAGTAGTTCTCCCCCGAGGCTGAGGGCTCTACCGTAGCTATGTGGTTCATCTCTCTCTTTGTGATCTAGTTGAATATCATCTATGTGCTACTCTAGTGATGTTATTAAAGTAGTCTATTCCTCCTCCATGATGTAATGTTGACGTGTGCATCATGTAGTACTTGGTATAAGCTATGATTGTGATCTCTTGTAGATTATGAAGTTAACTATTACTATGATAGTATTGATGCGATCTATTCCCCCTTTCATAGCTATTGTTGACAGTGTGTATGCTATGTTAGTACTCGGTATAATTGCGTTGGTCTATCATGCACTCTAAGGTTACTTAAATATGAACATCGAATATTGTGGAGCTTGTTAACTCCGGCATTGAGGTGCTCTTGTAGCCCTACACAATGAATGGTGTTTGTCATCCAACAAGAGAGTGTAGAGTAGTTTCAGTTATGTGACCAATGTTGAGAGTGTCCACTAGTGAAAGTAGGATCCCTAGAGCTTGTTTCCAAACATCGAATCTCCGTTTATTTACTATTCTACTGCATGTTTACTTGCTGCCATATTTATTTCAGATTGCTATTACCACTCATATCCATCCATATTACTTGTATTTCACTATCTCTTCGCCGAACTAGTGCACATATACATCTGACAAGTGTATTAGGTGTGTTGGGGACACAAGAGACTTTTTGTATCGTGATTGTAGGGTTGCTTGAGAGGGATATCTTTGACCTCTTCCGCCCTGAGTTCGATAAACCTTGGGTGATTCACTTAAGGAAAACTTGCTGCTGTTCTACAAACCTCTACTCTTGGAGGCCCAACACTGTCTACAGGAAAAGAAGCGTGCGTAGACATCAAGCTATTTTCTGGCGCCGTTGCCGGGGAATGAAGAAAAGCTACACCACAGAGATTTCTACCTCCCACGTCAACCACGCGCCAGTTGTGGACAGCACTTCCGGAAAAGAAGTTACAACTTGTTGGTATGAGTATTCTATCAATCCTATTAAGCCCTGGGTCAGGATCTCGCAATATTGGATATTGATGAATTTTGAATATGATTTTTTATATTCTCCATATTATACAACAACTCAAACTACTCAAATTTGCAATAAAAATATCTCTTAATTACAGAATATCACAAGAAAGCACAACTTTTGCAAATAAAAAAATAAACGTCGAGATGCAACTTACAAAAAGTTGAAATATTTATATGAATGCATGAAGTAGAAACTTGTTACCATGATATCAATGATATGTTGTAGTGGATAAGATTTTATGGATCATCCTAACCTCAATCCTATTATAATATGGTGACAACACTGTCCTTATAAATGATACCGGCATCCATTGCACCAAATGTACCTAAAATAACATTCAAGTAAACACACTCAGCCTACCTAAGCAAACACACACACTGCTGAGAAGAGAAGAAGCGCCAAGCCACCCAAAAGCATCATGGTCATCACTCATTGCCTCAAACCGGCGAATCCAACTTTGTTGTATACAACCACAAATGGCATGATCCTCGCTGTGGATTCACGAGATGCACATTGGCTCGTGCCAAACAGTCGATCGCAGTGCCAATGAGAGGCAACTCTGACTTCATTCATGAGCTTCGTAGGAGAAAAAAGAGGGATGCCCCTACCGATACTCCCGCAAGTAGCCACCATCCACACGACATCGTCACCATACATGCACTATCACGGAAGCTTTGACATCACGATGAATGGCAAATCACGAAATGCTCATCGAACATGTTGACAAAGCCGATTATCGAAACTGTTATAAAAGCGACAAGCAAATAACGAAGAACGAAACAAGAACACACGCAGGGGACACAAGATTTAACGCGGAAAACCCCTTCCAACACAGAAGGGGAAAAAACCACGGGCGCCAGCCAGCAAAACTTCACTATATCGGGAGGTGTTTACAAACGCCGTGGGTTATCTTATAATCTGATAAACCCTAGCCGGCGGCTTACAAGATGTATATATAGGTGGTGCCTTCGTCGCTGCAATAATCATTGAAAATAGTAGAACAAAACTCCATGCCATTGTCAGTACGAAGCAATTTAACTTTCTTTTCTGTTTGCTTCTCTACCATAACTTTCCACTTTCTAAAAGCATCAAACACATCAGATTTATGTTTCAGAAAGAAAGGCCACACTTTTCTGGAGTAATCATCTATGATAGTAAGCATGTAATTTGCACCACCAAGAGAAGTCTTGCGGGAAGGTCCCCACACATCAGCATGTACATAATCTAAAATCCCTTTAGTGGTATGAACGGAAGCATTGAATTTAACTCTTTTATGCTTACCAAAAATGCAGTGCTCACAGAACTCAAACTTACTCAAATTGCAGCCATCTAGCAGGTCTCTCCTGTGCATGCCATGTTCACTCATATGTCCAAGACGCATATGCCACAGATTAGTTTTACCAGGTTCATCAGGAATAACAGCAGCAGCAATACCAGACAAAGTTCTACCTCTAAGAACATATAACTTTGCAGAATTCATATCACCAATCATGTGAACGAGAGAACCTTTTGATACCTTCAGAACTCCGCGAGAACCGGAGTGTTTGTACCCGTCAACATCAAGGGTACTGAGAGAGATCAAATTTCTGGCCATGCCAGGTATGTGTCTCACATCTGTCAGAGTGCGTGTCATGCCATCATGCATCTTGATCTGAACGGAGCCAATGCCCACGATCTCACGTGGGTTGTTATCTCCCATACGCACAACATCTCCACTCTACACAAACTCATAAGAACTGAACCAGTCTTTGTTACAGCAAATATGAAACGAACATGCAGAATCAAGGATCCACTCATCATTACCAGAAACACAACCAGCAAACACAACTAGGCAATCGCCATCAGAATTATCACTGGAAACAACAGCAGCCTTACCATCACCCTCAGATTTGTTTTTCGGTTGGTAAGTACCGTTTCTTTTCTCTTTGTTCTGCAACTTCCAACAATCATCAATATTGTGGCTAGTTTTCTTATAGTACTTGCAGAACTTACCATCTCGTCCCTTGGACTTTGAGCGACCTCTGTCGGTCTTGCTCTTATCTCTGTTGTAGTTGTTGTAGTTGTTGTTTCTGTTCTCGGTCCTACCCTTCTGTCTTAGATGATGAACCCTCTGCCTGCACCATAGATTTCATCTTTTCCCTCTGCTGGAGGGCCTCATAAACTTCGGCAAGGGTTAGTTCATCACGACTGTATAACAAGGTGTCTCGAAAATTCGCAAAAGAATTAGGCAACGAGACTAACAGTATAAGAGCTAGATCCTCATCATCATATTTTACCTCCATGGATAGCAAATCAGAAACGATCTCTTTAAAGATCGATAGGTGATTCATCATTGACGCACCTTCTTGCAGCTTGTGCGAGAACAACTTCATCTTCACGTGCATCTTGCTGGTTAGATCTTTGGACATGCAGATCGATTCCAGTTTCAACCACAGCGCCGCTGCGGATTTCTCAGCTAGCACTTCCTGCAAGATATTGTTGGATAGATGAAGCTGAATTAATGAAAAAGCCTTACGGTCTTTCCTCTTTTCATCGTCGGTCCAGGTCTTGGCATCTTTCTTGCCAAAACCATCAAGAGCTTCATCCAGATCAGAAGATTGGGTAAGTATCGCCCTCATCTTCACTTGCCACAAAGAAAATCTCGTGGTGTAATCCAGTTGCGGTAGATCGAACTTCAAGGAAGACATGTCGCAAAACCCTAGATTGAAACACGGGCTCTGATACCACTTGTTATAAAAGCGACAAGCAAATAACGAAGAACGAAACAAGAACACACGCAGGGACACAAGATTTAACGTGGAAACCCCTTCCAACACAGAAGGGGAAAAACCACGGGCGCCAGCCAAGAAAACTTCACTATATCGGGAGGTGTTTACAAACGCCGTGGGTTATCTTATAATCTGATAAACCCTAGCCGGCGGCTTACAAGATGTATATATAGGCGGTGCCAACGATCCGTACGCGGGGCTGCCGCCCGCACTCCCCGCAGCCGTCCGTAGGGCACGACGTATGGGCTAACTGACTACGCTACGCTTCGGCCCAAGCCTCCGCGCGACGGGCCTCGCTCCGCTCGTCAGAAGTTAGCCTCCCTTTAGTATATGAATTTGGATCACAATACAGCAAAAACCCACACCAAGAGCCAACTTTGCTCAACATGGTCATTGTTGCCAAACAAATCACCGAGAAAAAATCTGAGGCAGCTGCCTCGGCATCCAAACAAACAAGCCATTGAACATGTTCCCTCTAGCCGGTGCCATCTTCGAGACGATACCTCCAACTAGGGATGTGAGTCTGGTGTTATATCCACACTAACAAAGCGCAACGCCATCATATAATCCAATAAGTGCATGTGTTCCGTGCATGTCCGTCTTGTGTTTTTTATTTAATGGAACAAGGAAAAATATTTTTCATTTTCATTAATATAGAAGAGGTTTAATGGTGTTACAACTCGAGCCGATCAAGGCAAGAATCCAAGATCCAAATCCAAAGCCTACCCTTTTGGTATTACAACAGTCAACGCGTTGGCTCCGGCCAAAGACCATATATGTAGCCGACTCCTCTTTAATCCTAGCAAGAAGTATGGCGATGGTGGATGAATGGTTTCTAAAGACACGAGTGTTTCTCTCCTTCAAAACTTCCCAAGACAGAAGCATAGCTAGGGAAGCCATGAATCTTCTTGATTGACCATTCTTTTGCACAAAAAGTCTCCACCACTCATGGACGTTTTGAACTTCATGCCACACTTCGGGGTTGATATCAATGAGACCAAGCCACTCCTTAATGCTTGTCGAAATTTTCTTTGTAAAGCGGCAAGTGTAGAGGAGGTGGGGGTCGGTTTCTTGAGATTGATTACGAAGTTTACAATTGCCTCAATTTTGCCAACCTCGACGATCAAATCTACCCGCCATCCCCACTCTATCTTGAAGCACTAACCAAGTGAAACTCTTGCATTTTGGAATTGCCCACGGTTTCCAAACTGCAGAAGGCATGGTGGAGTTGATGAGTCATTCAAATTGCATCTTATAAGCCGAAGATGAGGAGTAGGAACCATGAGTGGTAGGCTTCCAAGTGATCGAATCTTGAAGGCGTCTGGTGTTTTGTGTTCACCTACACGTGTCATCTTGGGTTATGACTTATGAGCACAGTATATTTTTTTCTTTGTGAACAAAAAGTACATCACAGTTAACATGGGTGAGTCAGCAATACAGAACCTCCAGAGTTTGGGCACACAGTCCTTACGAGACAAAGTGTTGTGCAAAGATACCTTAAATATTGTATCCGGAGATAGAAAATGCGGAATAAATCAGCACCATATCTAGAATTCTAAATGTGCTGTCAAAGCCTGAAAGGGCATTAGACAATTAGGAGCAATGGACGTGTCCATCTAAGGCATTTGCTAGGCCAGAATTCGCATTTTCTTTTGTTCTCCTTTGCCTGAAATGCAAAAAAGAGATGCCTACTAGCGGTGCCAGTAAGTGTGCAAATCACTTTGCCTGAGCTTCAGCTGTAAAAGCTTAGCCAAGTTACATAATTTCGCATTGTCTGCTTCTTTTGGGAAGGGCGGACAAGGGTTTTTGTTTGCTCCTCGAATTTACTTTTCCTGATATGATGTTAGTCCATAGATTTCAACTGTGTGATTAATATAAAGGGTTTAACCTTTTTCATGTCATGTGCAGTACTTCGCTCAAGATCACTTCCTGCCTGAAAACGACTGCAAGCATATGCATGGCGGCCGGTTTAACCCATTACAGCTTTTGCTTTGGGACAAGCAACAGTGGAATGGAGAGAAAAGATTCAGCAAAGGGAAGGGATTCGGTTTGCGACTGTACCTAACACTCTAGGTTTGAGAAGCAATTCACGTGAGCCTCAGACTCTCTTCAGCACATTCCACTCTTGACAGGCAAGTAAGAGGAGAGCGGTGGTCGTCGAGGAATGTGCCGACGAGACGTCCTCACACGACGGGCGCCGGCCGGCCAGCTGCACTGCACTGTGGCGAGGCGAAACCCTCTCGTCCTCTCGACGCTCCGCTCCTCTCGCGTACTGTGTGTGTGACCACCACTGGCACTGACCGGCCAACCGAAGGAAAGGCGGCGGGAGAAAAACTCCGGGCGGCCGGCCAGAGTGGAAGGAAGGACGACGGACCCCTCCCTCCCTCCTCCGCCAACTGCGCAATTCCGCACGGAAAAGACGATGGAAAAGCGGTGATCGCCGGTCCATTCCCCGCCCCCACCGCCGCTCGATTTTTCACCAACCTGTCCCGCCGCGATACGCCACGAACTCATGGTCCTCGAATATCTTCCCTCCACAGACCACAGCCCAGCTTTTCGAGATTCTTCGCCTAAACTAACTGCAAGATTGGTGAATCTTTCTTTTGTTAATACACACACACACATGAGATGAGAGTCGTCCACAGCTGTAGCGTATCGTATCTAATCCACCGCTCCATCGCCATGCATGTACAGTAATCACAATAAACAATACAACATAGACCGCTAGCAAAGCCATATTCATCCATCGATATTTCTCTCACCTGAGCATGGTAGCCGTTTAGCCAACGGTGTGGAAGCGAGCATGGTGGTCGTCTTTTTTATGAGTACAGTTTTGCCGCAAGTGGGGGGCGGCCTCTCGCAACTGGACTATTCGGATTCCATTTTGCCTGCCTATAAATTCCCCGAGCTGCGAGCACTGCAGATGCCAAGACACCCAACCCCGACAAGTCGACAGCTCTCTGCTTAGCCAAGCTAAGCTAAGCAGAACAAAGCAAGGCAGCTTGGAGAGGAGACCAGCGGATCCTGTCTGATACCCAGAGGTAAGTTCTTCAGAGGCTGCTTTATTTGGCATGCGCATATCTCGCTAGCTGGTGCAAATAGCATTATCTGTCTGTCCCCCTCCCCTATGCAAACAGAGGATGCGCCATGCTCTGCATTCGTTCAAGCCGTCTGTGTTTATCCACTTTCCACTGCATGTGTTCAGTCAAGAACCTTCCATTTCTGAAACAGAGCTCTAAAAGAGTTTGATGCTTTTTTAAACATGGAAGTGCCTGTTTAAACAGGGAAATGCCTATTAGGAAAGTAGGCAGGCTTTCAGGATTTGCATCCATTTGCCTCACTAGACATTCAAGTGTTTTGTTCTGAGCAAGAACAAAATCTCCCATAGAAAAGCATGGATATGTCTGAAGAAAGCGGAAAGTGTGCCTTGAGCAGCTGTGACTCTGCTTGTATAGGAGTCAGAGTAGACAGGGCACCAATTAAGCACACAAGTTGTCGGTTGACTCTGGTTTTCAGCCACTTGTTGGCGAGGGAACATGGCACATAAAATATTTTCTTTCATTCTCCCGTTTTACATTTTAAAGGCAAGACATGGCAGCAAAAAGTTTTCGCCTAGGGGTTTATGGTTGCAGCACTTGTGGCATTCTCTCTTCACGCACTTTCACTTTGTTTCACGTGGGAGTCAAATCTGGCTCTGTTCATGATTTGATAACAACGAATGCGATTGCGAATGCGAATCCGAGAGCATGTACTTAAAGCCTGACAATATTGTACTTTATCTGAATCTAGACTCAATCAGAACCGAGCCAAAAAGGATATCTCAGTTAGACATATCACGCTTTGTTTGCAAACAGCATAAAGCGGCCTAAGCAGATGCCTGGAGAATATTGTTTACACCTACGGTGCATCTGTCACTAGCTAGACATACATAATTAATCATGCAGAGTCCTGACCATGTATATATGCACTCCAACACAGGAAGAAGGCATTAATTCTTGAGAGCCAATCCCCTACAACCAGTGACCGGCAATGGCTTCCTCATTGCTGCACTGCTCGGACAAGCTCCCGTTCATGAACGTGGAGACCATCCTGCACATGAAAGAAGGCCTCGACGAGAACAGCTACGCACAGAACTCTTCGCTTCAGGTGAGCAAAGCAATCCACCTTGTAAAATCATAGCCATTTTCGATCTTGTGAGATGCATTCTGAACATATCGTAACGTTTGCAGAAGAGGGGCATGGACACTCTGAAGAGCCTGATCGTCAACTCTGCAACGGACGTGTACATTTCGCAGATGCCGGAGAGGTTCACGGTGGCCGACCTCGGATGCTCCTCGGGCCCGAACGCGCTCTGCCTGGTGGAGGACATCGTCGGGAGCATCGGGAAGATCAGCTGCCGGTCGTCGCAGCCGCCGCCGGAGTTCTCGGTGCTCCTCAACGACCTCCCGACCAACGACTTCAACACCATCTTCTTCAGCCTGCCGGAGTTCACCGACAGGCTCAAGTCCGCCGCCAAGTCCGACGAGTGGGGCCGGCCGATGGTGTTCCTGTCCGGCGTGCCCGGGTCCTTCTATGGGAGGCTGTTCCCGAGGACGAGCGTGCACTTCATCTGCTCCTGCTCCAGTTTGCACTGGCTCTCTCAGGTACTTGCCCCTGGCGCTGATACATTGCTCAGAAGTCAGAACTCGGGGAGAAGGAAAAGAAAATCCAGGGCTGTCTTTTGATTAGAGACTAACTGGGTATTTGTCGCAACAAATTTCAGGTCCCCCAGGGCCTCTTCGACGAGACGAACATGCCGATCAACAAGGGGAAGATGTACATATCGAGCACGAGCCCTGACGCGGTATCAGTGGCCTACCGGAGGCAGTTCCAGAGGGACTTCAGCCTGTTCCTGAAGTCGCGCGCCGCCGAGGTGTTCCCCGGCGGACGGATGGTTCTGGCCATGCTCGGCAGGCAAACCGGCGAGTGCGTCGACAAGAGGACAACCTTCCTGTGGGAGCTCCTCTCCGAGTCATTCGCCGCGCTCGTGTCACAGGGTCTGGTTGAGCAGGACAAGGTGGACGCGTACAACGTGCCGTTCTACGCGCCGTCGTTGGAGGAGATCGAGGTGGAGGTGCGGCTGGAAGGGTCGTTCAGCCTCGACTACGTGCAGACGTACGAGATCAACCTCAGCAGCAGCGGCGACGCCAAGGAGGATGGCAGGACGGTGTCGATGGCGATCAGGGCCATCCAGGAGTCCATGCTCAGCCACCACTTCGGCCCACACATTGTCGACGCGCTGTTCCACAAGTACACTGAGCTCGTCACCGAGTCCATGGAGAGGGAGGAGGTCAAGAGCGTTCAGATAGGGGTGGTCCTCTCAAGGTTGTGAGTTGTGAATCGATCGAGTCCAGTGAAAATAGTGTATAGTTTGACTCTCGTGCTGGCGTGTTCAGTAGTAGTACTGATTAACTAGTTTAACAGATTTCATGTGAGCGTATTAACTGATAGAATCGGAAGAATGAAAGCTCGATTGGCTACAGTTAACAAAATTGTGTTCCAATCGTGAGAGTCTGAATTTCATTGGAAAAAGGACCGAGAGGCCCAAGTATTTTGCAACCAAGACGGAGAGCGGAGATAGGGCAGATAGGGCTCTATATCGCCCACGGCGGATCCTATACATCGATCAGGTCGGTGTGTAGCTATCGGCTATCGCCGCACACCCTCTACGGGGGCATGGGCCTGGTTCATATATCTTTACCTTTGGTTTTTTCGTTCCGGTTTTTCTGTTTGTTGTTGGTTTCTTCGTTTCTTTCAGTTTTCTGTTGGTTTTTTCAGCTTTTCTTTCTTGTTTTCCTTTTTTTATATTTTCTTTTTCTATGTTTCTTTTTTCTCGTTTTATATATCTGTTTAAAAATAATTTTCGAAATTTTAAAATTTTAAAAATGTTCAAAAAAATGTTCATATTAGAAATTTGAAAAATTCTAAAATTTAAACAAACTTTTAAAGTTGCATGAATTTCGAATTTTGGATGAATTTCGAGTTTTGAACGAATTTTACGAAATTTGAACGAATATCGTCCAAATTTTCGAACAGATTTTGAAATTTGAATGATTTTTGAATTTAAAGAAATTTTGAATTTTGAACGCTTTTCAAATTCAGATTTAAAATCGTACATTTCCAAAATCCATATACAAAAAAAATTGAACAAATATTGAAAACATAAAAAGAAACAAAAATTAGTTAGTTTAAAAACCTGAATTGTAAAGGAAAAAAGAATAAAGAATGAAAAAGAAGAAAAAAAATCGTGGCCCAAAACCTGGTCCTGATTATGCTTTGGGAATTGGGACTGGTGGACGACGAGGAACAAGTGCAACACAGGCGAGTTGGAGAGGACGACAGAGCAGGTCTGTCATGTCGTTCAGAGGCACGTGATGGAGTTTGTTCCATGGGTAAAGAGGGTTTTGTCCGAGATGCCAATAAGTAACAATGAAGCATGCTCGAGGTCAGGGTGGGAGCGGCCGAAGGAGAACTTAACTAAGGTAAACTTCAATGCTGCTTTCCACCTATCCACTGCATCTTGAGCATGGGGCTTTGTGGTGCGGGATGGAGGAGAATTTGTTGCAGCTGCAGCAGGAAAACTCAGACACCTGCACGATGTGTTGCAAGCAGAAGCTGAAGCTGAAGCTTGCGTTGCGACAATTGAGGGAGCAGAAGCTCTTGGTTTGCACCGGGTTGTGTTTGAATCAGACTCGCTGACGCTTGTGCAAGCGCTAAATACTAGCAGCCATGAGCTCTGGGCGATTGGAGTTATTCTACGTGAAGCTAGAAGCAATTGCATTGCTGCTTTTGATAGCTTTGATTTTATTTTCTGCCCCCGCAAATGTAGCTCACACTTTGGCTCAATATGATCTTAGGGCAGAAGATGAATGTGTCGGATGGACAGATTTTGCTCCTCCGATTGTATCAGATTTGGTGGCCAGCGAATTAGCTGTGTCGTCTGGTTAATAGATTTCAGTTTCCTGTCAAAAAAAAAACTGTAGGGTCGAAGGGGGTGTGCGGTGTGGTGACCATAACATACCACTGCATGGTGTAGTATGCAAGTCTGATATAACACCAATGAAACACCGTTCCACTCGTATTATATCGCTCAGAGTGGTACAACAGAAACATATGCGGGTCCAAGGCATGTCTATAGAATTACAACACAGACTCTTTACAAAAGATCCACACAGCCTCCTACTTTACAATAAGGTAAAACTGCAAATAAACTCCAGAAGAACGACTCGTGATCTAATCTTATCACGGACTCTATTTATAGAGTATTTGACTAGCTAAAGAGGCTATGACTAGGTTCTACCTAAATAGGAGCTAGGTTTAGGAAGCTAGTTCCCTTCTTCTACTTAATCTAGGTTTTCTCCATGGTAGTTGTGGTGTTTGACTCTTCCGGCAGGTTCCTGTCCCTTTGAAGTATTTGTAGACTCCTCGGTCTTCGAGTTGCACGGTAGATCCTCCTTCGATGCCTTCATATCTAAGCAGGGGATTTAAGAGTGGGATGAGTACGAGCGTACTCAACAAGTTCATTATAGGAAAGAGGTGTTTAATGCACTAGCTACGGCATTAGACCAGAAAGTCTAATACCAATGCAGGTTTTCATAACCATTTCTTCAAAAGGTTGCTTTTATTCAGAAGAACTATGTCCGTCAGTCTTCACCGGTTTACTAGAACTTCATGGAGCTCCTTTCCGGCCGCGTTCGCAGTTCCATATCCCGAACAGGGAGTGACAGGTCACGATTCATTACACTCTGCAGAGGTGTGTTGCTTTACCCATAAGAGATCTTAACCTTGGTGCCAACCGAGTCTATAGTTCTCATCCACACTTCCTTTGGTGTGAGGCCCGATATAAGGTCATAGCCAATCATATTCCTCCACTACCTCATACACCCACCCGCTGATGCAAACTCCGACCCTGGGTCCTCACCGGTGCTCTTATACCAATTAAGGACGGCCCCCGACCACGACAACAGTTCAGGTCTCTACCATGAACTCCTTCGCCGGCAGCTGCAACCCATCATAGACCGCAATTACCGTGGGGACTTCATCGGGACCCCCACCCTACCACTTGTCCTCTCTTGGATCAAGGGTACCACTTGTCCTCTCTTGGATCAAGGGTCTACGGTAAAGCGCATCCGTTGATGTACAAGAGGTGGAAATACAATTGACTATTCCGTCCCACTCCAGATCTTATGGTTAACACGGGTATTACGGCACAAGAATCACTGACGACATTTGTTGTTTAATCCTAGATGGATATAAACCCTTGCAATGGAACCTCCACCATATCAACACAATCCATGGTTCCATTGCCCACCACATAGTCATATTCATAGTTATGAAAGTAGTGGTTTTGGTTTTTATGCAATAGTGATAACCATAGTACTTTGCAAGTAATTTGATAGAAATACTCAAATGACATGAGCAAGTGATGAACTTGCCTTTCTTGGCTGCAAGATTATGCAGACAAGGTCTTCGATACGCAATAACTCCAAATTCTGAAATAACATCATCGTCCGGTAAGGACGATGTTTAAAAGATTGCAAAGATGCAATAATGCATTAGTATGAGATGCAATCGCTCTAAGCGTGACCTAACCCCGATGTTTTAGGATTAGTGAGTTGATATGATTTCTTTGGGGTGTGTTGCACTTTTAGAGTGATTCACAAACAAGGTTTTTATTAAGGTTGATTACTTGGTATCATAAACAAGTAGTGCAATACATCACAGCAGTAATATTAATAGCACACAACAATGGGATTTGGTATAATCCTAACATGTAATAAACAGTTGTTGGTTTTAGTACTATATGGCATGGTTAATGATTACTTATCATATACTTCAAAAGAATAACTTTTGAAGAACATGTTCTTTGATAAAGAACAAGTATGATAATTAGGGTTGTGGTTTTATGGTTTACTATGGTTCTTTTTAGTTTCTGAAGTAAGTATTAGATGGATCAAAACAATGTTGGATTCATCAGCAACCAGGGCTTGTATGATTTTACTTAAGCACAAGCAGCTCAAGTAATTAATTATACATGGTTGCTATTAAGGTTGGTATACCTTACTGGTGACAACTGGCTATTGTCTATAGGTCCTATTAGGTAAGGTTGGTGACTATTCTTTAGTTACTACAAAAGAGTAACTTTTAAAGAACATCCTACTTAGGTAATAAGAAGTAATTCAATTAAGGCTGAGGTTATCTATGTTTTGCTATTGGATCCACTAAGTAAGGAATAGTTGGTTTGTATATAGGATGGTTAATAAATATCTAATACTAGTAGGGTTTATTGGGTATGAGCATGTTAAGTCCAATACTAGACATGGTTACTATTAGAGTGGATCACCATGATGTGATGCTAAATATAGATGGTTAAGGATGGTAATTTGGATGATAGGAACTAGGGTTTACACTTAATTAATCCTATTTGATCATGTGGTTTTTATTAGGATGAGTATATGAAATACCAACTTATTAGTAGTATGGCTTCTACTATTTTATGAGAACAAGAATATTTATTTAGTTGCTAATTCTAGATCTATGAGCGAATTTTAAGTTCATATGATCACATTTACCAATTCCTAGGGTTTTAGAGTTTCGCATAAAATGATGGAGTTAGGGTTTTATATAATTCTCCACTGTTATAAAAGAACAAGTATTTGGGTGAAAACATGAAATGAACAATTCAATTTGCATCTAGGACTTGTAAGCATTTAATAGAAGATGAGCCTATATAATTGTTGTACTTAATAAACATCAAATATAGTTGAAGAAAAAGAGCATTAATTCCTTTGATATTTTCCTCCATTAATAAATCGTATTTTAAGTGATTTTAAGTTAGAATTGGAATTTTGAATAATTAAATATAACTTTACAAAAATAAGTGTGGACTAATGGATTATAGTTAAGAAGTAATCTTTGCATACATATTATTTTGTATTTAAGATTTTCTGTTACCAAATATTCTTACTTCATTTGATTTCTAGTATTGATTTTATTCAAAAGAATTTCCTAAAAGAATTACATTAAAATGTTATTTGGGCTGTGGACCATGAGGCTGCTGGGCCAATCGGCCCAAGAAGCCTGGTCTGGCTTGGCCTAGTTTGGGGTCAACCCAAACCGATCCAAACCCACCCCTCTCTCTTCTCGTCTCTCAGTCACGCACACACGCACATCACATCCTCGTTCCTCATCCACACGCACCCGCCGCCCTGCTGCTGCCCGACGCCGCTCCGGCCGATGTTGGCCGCATCCGACGCCGCCGCTCGCTGGAGCTGCTCCGCCACCCGCTCGTTCTTCTCCTCCACCAAGTTCCCCTCGCCGAAATGCCCCTTACACCAAGGTTCTCACCCCTCGGACTAACCCTAGCCTGGCGGTCTGGCGCGGTTGCCGGCGTTGCTCCGCCACGCCAAGTCCTTCCGGCCCTCTCCAGCTCCGGCGTGATGGGGTTCTAGATCGCCTCGACTAGCTCTACAACTCCCTCTGGTTCGATCTGATTTTTGTGGCCTACGTCGCTCGCCCACGACCCCGGGAACCTCGCGGTGGCCGATCTATTTGACCGCCGCCGGCCTCTTCTGGTGTCGCCGTCTGCCGGAGTGGCTTTGCCATCGATTTCTCCTTCAACAGGCGCCGCCACGACGCTTCCTAGCGCTATCACACGCGCAGACACGGGACCCTAGCTGTGGTGATGCTTCTGGTCGTGTGTCGACCACCGCCTCGACGCCGGCGGGACGGCCACTGGTGTGCAACCCCGGCGTCTGTGTACTGGTGGTGCTGTGATGTGCTGTTGCGATTACTCCATCCTCGACGCCGGATGGATGGTGTCGCGGACGCAACCCCGGCGTCTACTTCTCCGCTATGGCACTATGAGCTAAATCATTCCCTCTCCTCTATCTATGTGCAATGTGATGCAAAATTACTAGAGCTAGTTCCCTTGGGTCTATGACTTGGACAAGGGAGGTATGATCCAAATGATCACTGCCCTGTTTTAGTTTGGATGATGTTATAGTATTAATGCACTGTTGTATCTTCCGATTTATGTTCCATACTTAAGATGATGAGATTCTCATCTGATCATGTGTGTATTCTTGATATTTCATTGATGTGGTTATAGCCTCATTCTTGGGTTTTGTGGATAGACCCAGATGATATAATGATTCTTTATTATCACTTGTAAGTGTGGAATAGCAACTATTTGCATGTGGTTGTGCAAGATAATTATGTTGCCAAATTCGTGTACCTTATGTACTGGATGGTTTCTTTTTATTCATGGGCTTGCTGCTTATTTACTTAGAACTGATAATAACAGATCTTGCTTTGTTTCTTGACCCTGCCAGTGATGCAAAAGTCTGAGGCTAAATCCTTTATTAAGAACAGATACTATTTCTTGTGGTTTGTTTAAAATTCTCTGTGATGAATCTGCATAGCATCTCTATGCCAAACTGAGAGAAAAATCTATCTCACAACTGAACTGATGATTTTATAGTTTATGATGGATTCCTATTTATTTGACTTGCATAAATGCCTGTGCCATCTGCTAGATCTATGTTTCTCTGTGGTGCCTCATAAGAGTGTGCATAGAGTAACAATATGCTTAGCATGATTTGGTACTGCAGGTATTTGTGTGGTGATTTAGATAGGCTTTGATCATAGCTATGATCATATGATGTTAAAAACTACCCCAAACAAGCTATTTTTGATGCTTTTATTAGAGATTGCTGTTTCAACCTGCTATGGTAGAGAAACTTGATCTTCTGGAGGTTGATCTAGCCTGCCTCTTGCGGTAGAGCCTGCACCTCCTTGCTGCTTCTGCTGGTTTCCAGACTAACTGGGTGGTGTTCTTGTTGTATCTGATGGATGGAGGACTGCTAGATGATCTGGCAGTTTAGCTTGTGCAAATGGTTGCTAAACTTGTTGCTGGTTGGTTCAGCTAATGTGAGAAAAATGTGTGTGCTAGGGGTGCTAACTAGTGAGGCAAAAGAATGTTGGTACGGCTGGCTCCTTCTTTTATATGGTTGGCTGTTGCTTGTGCTGCTGACAGCACATGGTTGCATGCGGTGACTATGCTGCCTGTGTCCCTGGTACAGTTGTATGTGGTCAAGTAGATGTTTGCTTTGCCTCATGTGCAAGGCACAGCTGGTGCTTGTAGTTATCTTGTATTGACCTTTATTTTTATTTGTGGCTGCCAACTGTATTGTGCCTACTGATCTATTGGCATGTAAGCTTTGCATAATTATCAGTGGCTTATTAATATTTGGTTAGGGTCATATTGACTTTTCTATGTCAATAATGATCCATTTAAATGAATTTGTGGCTTCTAAATAGGAACTTGATTAGATTAGAGGGAAAATAACAATGTTGCCTTCTGTTGCCATTCCAATTGATCATAACTTGTTGCACAATATCCCTGGTTGCCTATTTGATGCCTAATTTATCATTGCTGCCTCCAATGGTACTATCTAGTAGTTCCTAAATCACAAATGTTGCCGAAGATGAATAATTCCCTCTAGTCACTTTTGGGGATTAGGACTGGTTCCTAATTTCCATTAATTGAGTTCCAATATTAAAATGCCTCATTTCATATGATGGCAACATTATAACCATAACCCAATAATTTTCCCTTTTTCTTTGTTTTGTTTCTCTTATTGCAGGAAAAGAAGAATAAAAAATGTTGAGAAGATTTAGATTAGATTTAGAATTTCTTTTAGTTCCATTTTGTAATCTCACATTTCTTATGTAACTTGTAATATTTCAATAAGTGTTGTAATAATACTTATGTGAATTCTTATTAGTAATATTTGATTCTTATTTATATTTGTTGTTACTTTGTATGTTATATAATTGTTTAGAATTCAAATTCTTATTTGAATTTATAGTATCCATATTTAATTTGAATTCAAATTTGTTCTCCCAAAAACACATGAATTCACAAAGGTCATGTCGAAATTTGTCACGCCCACATCGATGACTAACTTAATTCCATCGATGTAAGAAACCTCAATCACTTTGATGGTTTTAAACAAAAACGCGAAAATTCCCCGGATTTTCTATGCATGAATGCAATGCACACATCTATTTCCTCTCTTTTTGTAACCCCAAATACTGGGATATTACAGTCTCTACCCCTTAAACTAAACTTCGTCCTCGAAGTTTGAACTCTCTTACGTTTTTGGAGTGTGGATCTGACTTATGCAGACTACGACTTCTCTCGAACTCTGTGGTGATCTCACTAGATATAATTGAATATATCTCTTGTCCAGATTCTTCCTGGAATCCATTAGGTTTTGTCTTACTTGAGCTTTCATACTTCTGTGTAAATATTACTCACTTTCTCAAGTTATAGTCCACTTCTTACTTCCTCGAGGTATAAACCTCGGCTTCTGGTCTGACATCCTTCTGAAAGTAGTGTTCGATAATCTTATGAAAATAAGATCGAACTTTCTCTCAGTTCAGACCTTCATCAACTATCTTGCTCAAAGTATTGATTCATATTGGATCCAACTGATCCCTCGCTCTCCCCCTTAGGGTTGTCCTAATGGTTGTTAAGCTCATCTTCCCCAACCAACTAGCTCCTTGGTTAGGCTATATGTCTTTTTCTTGGCTTTCTATTGTACTTTTATAGGGTATCCTATTTGGATTGATTGTGTACCCACATGGCTATGAATACCAATATGATATGTTAGTTGGTTATGCAACTATGGTTATTCCAACTTTACACAGGACAAGTGTGTTGCCCATGAAAGCTTGAGTAATTTAAAGATATTATTCTGCAACTAATATTATGCTAAATGAAGAAGTTGTTTCAACATACTGATTGAGTCAGAACAAGTATGGTCAAAGTCCTATGCATCCGTCCTTGTGCTCCATCCACTTCCTTGTTCGGACTTCTTAGATGATGAGCTCCCCCGATGGTTTGAAAATTGGTTCATTGTTTCATTTGATCTTCGTACCAGATATGGATCCGGGCATTCTGATTTCCTATGTCCTAGTTGTCCACATCCAAAACAGGTAATATCCTGTTGCGTGCAATCCTTGGCATAGTGACCTTTTCTTGCACAGTTATGGCATCGAACTTGACTATAAAACGGTGTGATTGTCTCATCTCTAGTTTGGAAATTCATCTCTGACTGAGTTTGTTGTATCTGAATTGGTTGTGGTTCCAACCTTGCCTTCCGTTTTCTTTCATTCTGCACTTCTTCATAATCATTCTCCAAAGTAATTGCAGTATCCACTAGCTCGTGGAACCTTGTGCATTTGGTTAGATTCAACTGCATTTTCAGGAATGGATTCATCCCTTTTAAGAACCTTTTTATCCTTTTCTCCTCTGTGTTCACATCCTCTGCTGCATAACGTGATAAACGATCAAACTCTACTAGATATTTCCATACCGACAAGTCATTCTGCTTCAAGGTCTCGAACTCTCTTCTCTTTAGCTCCATGATACTTTCAGGAACCTGGGCTTCTCGGAACTTCTTCTTAAACTCGTCCCACGTGAAAACATGTTCCGTAGGTTGAATTAGAGTCACGTTATCCCACCATGACGCTGCTAGTCCTGATAGTAGATATGTGGCATATCTAACCTTCTCTTCATCATTACACCGAACTGTCTTTAATTTCCGCTCAGTGTCCCTCAACCAATCATCCGCATCCATAGGTTCTGGTGCGGTAGCAAAAGTCAGTGGATTGGTTTGTAGGAATTCCGTAAGACTCACTCCTTTTGGCCCTCCATTTCTGATACCTCCATTATTCTCACGTATCAAACGACTGAAAAACTCATTTTGTTGTGCTAAGTTTGCTGCTCTATCCTCAGCCATCCTTTCCATGTACTCAAAGAATTCTTGCTCAAGCAGGACAGGGGTTGATGTTGATGTTCTAGTGGCGGAGAATGCCTCTTCCATCCGCTTAGCTTCTCTTTCCTGACCTTCTTTTGCCTCCCTCTCTTCATGAGTCGTTACTATTTCCTCAGTTGGTTGGTAACTCGTCTCTCCCTCACGCGATCCCATTTACCCTCTAGACCTGTAACATCAAGAAAGAACTCAATGATGCAACATGCATTTGCACACCAAGGTCAAACTTCATGCACAGATCTAGTCAATCAATGAAAATCCAATAAAAATCCAAGAAGATTTAGCTTTGTGCTTATAATACACACCATCATAAGCCTGAATAATGATAGTTGAGTAAGACATCTCTAAACATCAGGCTGAGATGTGTAGTATATATCACCACATAAGATAGGTTTGTATCGTGATACTTAGCACGAATATATGGAAGTCTACTATTTGTCTCAACCTTTACCTTAATTGCACAATTGCAATAAGATAACTTGGAACAAGGTGGTCTAGGATAGTTAAGGTTAACCTAATTTTCTTTGGAATTACTAACTTAGCTTTCATTATGTTGAGGACTACTTCATATGGTATATCTAGATTCTTGCATAGTTATTCTGAACACATAACTATTGGACTATAGCTCCTATACTTCCAAGTGTTTCTATTGTAAAACTATGGTCATGATGTGCTTGGCACACTTCTTATTGTTTTGGAACACAATTCTTGCACTATTTGTTTAGCACTTGGCTTCTTATTGTACTCCTCCTAAATACTTTAGATGTTCTATTTCATCACATAATGACTCTCAAGTGAATCATATATGATTAGCAACTCTACCATGTAGGTAGACATATATTATTCCTATCACTCTTCCTTATTTCCCATGATTGACTCATCATGGTCTATACTACCTCATATCAGTTGTTTTTATCACTTACTATCAGTGGTTTCACATGTCTAGATAATTTTACTTACTCATTACTTATCTAGGTCTACATCTTCTATTAAGATATCTTAATTACCTTCATCTTTTGATATTACTCCAATTACAGGTATGGATATCTCTTACTTGACCATAACATGTGTTGGTACACATCTTCCAATAGGATATCTTCCTTATGGTTGTATCCTCTCTTTGGACTACCATGTATTGTATACCAACTGGGGTCTACTCATCTATTGTTTAAGGACTTCATGGTGTACTATATGTTTGGGATTAGCTAACTAACTTTATTTTATCTGGGTAAGCTAGCTAAGAAATGTTGACTCAAGTGTGTCAGGATTATTCTCAAGTGAATATTCATCTCAAGTCATAAAAAGTATTTGGTTTACGTAGGACACTTCCTATAGACACTACCAATCCTATAGGTCTCCTTTTAAAGGGTTTTAATCCTAGGGTCAAAGCATTTGCTCTGATACCAACTGTGGTGACCATAACATACCACTGCATGGTGTAGTATGCAAGTCTGATATAACACCAATGAAACACCGTTCCACTCGTATTATATCGCTCAGAGTGGTACAACAGAAACATATGCGGGTCCAAGACATGTCTATAGAATTACAACACAGACTCTTTACAAAAGATCCACACAGCCTCCTACTTTACAATGAGGTAAAACTGCAAATAAACTCCGAAGAACGACTCGTGATCTAATCTTATCACGGACTCTATTTATAGAGTATTTGACTAGCTGATGGCGTGTAACTCACACGTTCGTTGGGAACCCCAAGAGGAAGGTATGATGCGCACAGCAGCAAGTTTTCCCTCGAAAGAAACCAAGGTTTATCGAACCAGGAGGAGCCAAGAAGCACGTTGAAGGTTGATGGCGGCGGATGTAGTGCGGCGCAACACCAGGGATTCCCGCCAACGTGGAACCTGCACAACACAACCAAAGTACTTTGCCCCAACGAAACAGTGAGGTTGTCAATCTCACCGGCTTGCTGTAACAAAGGATTAACCGTATTGTGTGGAAGATGATTGTTTGCGAGAAAACAGTAAAACAAGATTGCAGTAGATTGTATTTCAGTAAAGAATTGGACCGGGTCCACAGTTCACTAGAGGTGTCTCTCCCATAAGACGAACAGCATGTTGGGTGAACAAATTACAGTTGGGCAATTGACAAATAAAGAAAGCATGACCATGCACATACATATCATGATGAGTATAGTGAGATTTAATTGGGCATTATGACAAAGTACATAGACCGTCATCCAACTGCATCTATGCCTAAAAAGTCCACCTTCAGGTTATCATCCGAACCCCTCCAGTATTAAGTTGCTAACAACAGACAATTGCATTAAGTATTGCGCGTAATGTAACTAGTGACTACATCCTTGAACATAGCACTAATGTTTTATCCCTAGTGGCAACAGCACATCCATAACCTTAGTGGTTCTTGTCACTCCTCCAGATTCACGAGGCATGAACCCACTATCGAGCATAAATACTCCCTCTTGGAGTTACTAGCATCAACTTGGCCAGAGCATCTACTAATAACGGAGAGCATGCAAGATCATAAACAACACATAAGCATAGCTTTGATAATCAACATAACAAGTATTCTCTATTCATCGGATCCCAACAAACGCAACATATAGAATTACAGATAGATGATCTTGATCATGTTAGGCAGCTCACAAGATCCGACAATGATAGCACAATGGGGAGAAGACAACCATCTAGCTACTGCTATGGACCCATAGTCCAGGGGTAGACTACTCACACATCACACCGGAGGCGACCATGGCGGCGTAGAGTCCTCCGGGAGATGATTCCCCTCTCCGGCAGGGTGCCGGAGGCGATCTCCTGGATCCCCGAGATGGGATCGGCGGCGGCGTCTCGGAAGGTTTTCCGTATCGTGGTTCTCGGGGTTTTCGTCACGGAGACTTTTTATA
This sequence comes from Lolium multiflorum, assembly GCA_030979885.1. Classification (NCBI taxonomy): domain Eukaryota; kingdom Viridiplantae; phylum Streptophyta; class Magnoliopsida; order Poales; family Poaceae; genus Lolium; species Lolium multiflorum. The sequence continues at coordinate 235,672,115 of CM061749.1, read as the reverse complement.
GGCGAAAGGGCAGGTCAAGAGGCGGCACGGGGCCCCACACCACAGGCCGCGCGGCCAAGGGGGGCCGCGCCGCCCTATAGTGTGGCCCCTCCGTGGCCCCTCTTCGTCTCTCCTTCGGACTTCTGGAAGCTTCGTGAGAAAATAGGCCCCCGGGCTTTGATTTCGTCCAATTCCGAGAATATTTCCTTACTAGGATTTCTGAAACCAAAAACAGCAGAAAACAAGAACGGCACTTCGGCATCTTGTTAATAGGTTCCAGAAAATGCATGAATATGACATAAAGTGTGCATAAAACATGTAGATAACATCAATAATGTGGCATGGAACATAAGAAATTATCGATACGTCGAGACGTATCAGCATCCCCAAGCTTAGTTCTGCTCGTCCCGAGCAGTAAAACGATAACACAGATAATTTCCGGAGTGACATGCCATCATAATCTTGATCATACTATTTGTAAAGCATATGTAGTGAATGCAGCGATCAAAACAATGTATATGACATGAGTAAACAAGTGAATCATATAGCAAAGACTTTTCATGAATAGCACTTCAAGACAAGCATCAATAAGTCTTGAATAAGAGTTAACTCATAAAGCAATAATTCAAAGTAAAGGTATTGAAGCAACAAAAAGAAGATTAAGTTTCAGCGGTTGCTTTCAACTTGTAACATGTATATCTCATGGATATTGTCAACATAGAGTAATATAGTAAGTGCAATAAGCAAGTATGTAGGAATCAATGCATAGTTCACACAAGTGTTTGCTTCTTGAGGTGGAGAGAAATAGGTGAACTGACTCAACATTGAAAGTAAAAGAATGGTCCTCATAGAGGAAAAACATCGATTGCTATATTTGTGCTGAGCTTTGATTTTGAAAACATAAAGAGAGCATAAAAATAAAGTTTTGAGAGGTGTATGTTGTTGTCAACGAATGGTAGCGGGTACTCTAACCCCCTTGCCAGACAAACCTTCAAAGAGCGGCTCCCATTTTATTTTATTTTGGGTGGCACTCCTTCCAACCTTTCTTTCACAAACCATGGCTAACCGAATCCTCGGGTGCCTGCCAACAATCTCATACCATGAAGGAGTGCCTTTTTATTTTAGTTTTATTATGATGACACTCCTCCCAACCTTTGCTTACACAAGCCATGGCTAACCGAATCCTTCGGGTGCCGTCCAACAATCACATACCATGGAGGAGTGTCTATTTTTGTTAATTAATTTGGGACTGGGAATCCCATTGCCAGCTCTTTTTGCAAAATTATTGGATAAGCGGATGAAGCCACTAGTCCATTGGTGAAAGTTGCCCAACAAGATTGAAAGATAAACACCACATACTTCCTCATGAGCTATAAAACATTGACACAAATCAGAGGTGATAAATTTTGAATTGTTTAAAGGTAGCACTCAAGCAATTTACTTTGGAATGGCGGAGAAATACCATGTAGTAGGTAGGTATGGTGGACACAAATGGCATAGTGGTTGGCTCAAGTATTTTGGATGCATGAGAAGTATTCCCTCTCGATACAAGGTTTAGGCTAGCAAGGCTTATTTGAAACAAACATAAGGATGAACCAGTGCAGCAAAACTCACATAAAAGACATATTGAAAACATTATAAGACTCTACACCGTCTTCCTTGTTGTTCAAACTCAATACTAGAAATTATCTAGACCTTAGAGAAACCAAATATGCAAACCAAATTTTAGCATGCTCTATGTATTTCTTCATTAATGGGTGCAAAGCATATGATGCAAGAGCTTAATCATGAGCACAACAATTGCCAAGTATCACATTACCCAAGACATTTATAGCAATTACTACATGTATCATTTTCCAATTCCAACCATATAACAATTTAACGAAGGAGAAACTTCGCCATGAATACTATGAGTAGAAACCAAGGACATACTTGTCCATATGCTACAGCGGAGCGTGTATCTCTCCCATAAAGTGAATGCTAGGATCCATTTTATTCAAACAAAACAAAAACAAAAACAAACCGACGCTCCAAGAAAAAGCACATAAGATGTGATGGAATAAAAATATAGTTTCAGGGAGGAACCTGATAATGTTGTCGATGAAGAAGGGGATGCCTTGGGCATCCCCAAGCTTAGACGCTTGAGTCTTCTTGATATATGCAGGGGTGAACCACCGGGTGCATCCCCAAGCTTAGAGCTTTCACTCTCCTTGATCATGTTGCATCATACTCCTCTCTTGATCCTTGAAAACTTCCTCCACACCAAACTCGAAACAACTCATTAGAGGGTTAGTGCACATTATAAATTGACATATTCAGAGGTGACACAATCATTCTTAACACTTCTGGACATTGCATAATGCTACTGGACATTAGTGGATCAAAGAAATTCATCCAACATAGCGAAAGAGGCAATGCGAAATAAAAGGCAGAATCTGTCAAAACAGAACAGTTCGTATTGACGAATTTTAAAATGGCACCAGACTTGCTCAAATGAAAATGCTCAAATTGAATGAAAGTTGCGTACATATCTGAGGATCATGCACGTAAATTGGCTTAATTTTCTGAGTTACCTACAGGGAGGTGGACCCAGATTCGTGACAGCAAAGAAATCTGGAACTGTGCAGTAATCCAAATCTAGTACTTACTTTTCTATCAACGGCTTAACTTGGCACAACAAAACACAAAACTAAGATAAGGAGAGGTTGCTACAGTAGTAAACAACTTCCAAGACACAAAATAAAAACAAAGTACTGTAGGTAAAAACATGGGTTGTCTCCCATAAGCGCTTTTCTTTAACGCCTTTCAGCTAGGCGCAGAAAGTGTGTATCAAGTATTATCGAAGGGTGGTACTTCTACAGCGGGGTGTGGGGTTTTCTCAACTAGGCATAGTATATTGGATACATAAGTTTCAGCATCTCCCTTTTCATTAGTCTTAGGCGTGCTATTCTCATCAAACAAATTTTCAGGAACTAGCCAAGCATAGTTATTTTCTAGTGCATCATTCATAGCCAGGAGCTTACATGGTATTGGTGCTTTGATCTCCCCTCTATCATCAATATTATTAGTGAATCTTATTCTATCCATATCCATCTTTTCAAGGAGACTAACAAAATTAGTAGGAGAACCAAGCATATTGAATTTAGCAAACACCTTTCTAGCTTCTCTTGCTAAACCACCAAATTCTCTAAGAAGGGTTTCTAATACAAAATCTTTCTTTTCCCCTTCTTCCATATCGCCAAGTGTGAAGAACATGTGTTGGATTATAGGATTAAGATTAACAAATTTAGTTTCCAACAAGCGAACTAAATGTGCAGCAGCAATTTCATAAGTAGGCGCAAGGTCTACCAAGTGTCTATCTTCAAAATTTTCAATAGTACTAACATGATTGAAAAATTCTTCTATATTATTTCTCCCAACTATAGACCCACGTCCTACCGGTATGTCTTTTGTGGTAAAATTAAAAGGAAACATGATGAAATAAGTAAAGTAAATGCAAGTAAACTAATTTTTTTTTGTGTTTTTGATTTAGTAAACAAGATAACAAGTAAAGTAAAACTAGCAACTAATTTTTTTGTATTTTGATTTAGTGCAGCAAACAAAGTAGTAAATAAAACTAAGCAAGATAAAAAACAAAGTAAAGAGATTGAGAAGTGGAGACTCCCTTGCGCGTGTCTTGATCTCCCGGCAACGGCGCCAGAAAATATGCTTGATGGCGTGTAACTCACACGTTCGTTGGGAACCCCAAGAGGATGATGCGCACAGCAGCAAGTTTTCCTCAGAAAGAAACCAAGGTTTATCGAACCAGGAGGAGCCAAGAAGCACATTGAAGGTTGATGGCGGCGGGATGTAGTGCGGCGCAACACCAGGGATTCCGGCGCCAACGTGGAACCTGCACAACACAACCAAAGTACTTTGCCCCAACGAAACAGAGAGGTTGTCAATCTCACCGGCTTGCTGTAACAAAGGATTAACCGTATTGTGTGGAAGATGATTGTTTGCAGAAAACAGTAAAACAGTATTGCAGTAGATTGTATTTCAGTAAAGAGAATTGGACCGGGGTCCACAGTTCACTAGAGGTGTCTCTCCCATAAGACGAACAGCATGTTGGGTGAACAAATTACAGTTGGGCAATTGACAAATAAAGAGAGCATGACCATGCACATACATATCATGATGAGTATAGTGAGATTTAATTGGGCATTACGACAAAGTACATAGACCGTCATCCAACTGCATCTATGCCTAAAAAGTCCACCTTCAGGTTATCATCCGAACCCTCCAGTATTAAGTTGCTAACAACAGACAATTGCATTAAGTATTGCGCGTAATGTAACTAGTGACTACATCCTTGAACATAGCACTAATGTTTTATCCCTAGTGGCAACAGCACATCCATAACCTTAGTGGTTCTTGTCACTCCTCCAGATTCACGGAGGCATGAACCCACTATCGAGCATAAATACTCCCTCTTGGAGTTACTAGCATCAACTTGGCCAGAGCATCTACTAATAACGGAGAGCATGCAAGATCATAAACAACACATAAGCATAGCTTTGATAATCAACATAACAAGTATTCTCTATTCATCGGATCCCAACAAACGCAACATATAGAATTACGATAGATGATCTTGATCATGTTAGGCAGCTCACAAGATCCGACAATGATAGCACAATGGGGAGAAGACAACCATCTAGCTACGCTATGGACCCATAGTCCAGGGGTAGACTACTCACACATCACACCGGAGGCGACCATGGCGGCGTAGAGTCCTCCGGGAGATGATTCTCCGGCAGGGGCCGGAGGCGATCTCCTGGATCCCCCGAGATGGGATCGGCGGCGGCGGCGTCTCTCGAAGGTTTTCCGTATCGTGGTTCTCGGGGGGTTTTCGCAGAGACTTTTATAGGCGAAAGGGCAGGTCAAGAGGCGGCACGGGGCCCCACACCACAGGGCCGCGCGGCCAAGGGGGCCGCGCCGCCTATAGTGTGGCCCCTCCGTGGCCCTCTTCGTCTCTCCTTCGGACTTCGGAAGCTTCGTGAGAAAATAGGCCCCCGGCTTTGATTTCGTCCAATTCCGAGAATATTTCCTTACTAGGATTTCTGAAACCAAAAACAGCAAAAAAACAGAACTGGCACTTCGGCATCTTGTTAATAGGTTAGTTCCAGAAAATGCACGAATATGACATAAAGTGTGCATAAAACATGTAGATAACATCAATAATGTGGCATGGAACATAAGAAATTATCGATACGTCGGAGACGTATCACTAGCTAAAGAGGCTATGACTAGGTTCTACCTAAATAGGAGCTAGGTTTAGGAAGCTAGTTCCCTTCTTCTACTTAATCTAGGTTTTCTCCATGGTAGTTGTGGTGTTTGACTCTTCCGGCAGGTTCCTGTCCCCTTGAAGTATTTGTAGACTCCTCGGTCTTCGAGTTGCACGGTAGATCCTCCTTCGATGCCTTCATATCTAAGCAGGGATTTAAGAGTGGGATGAGTACGAGCGTACTCAACAAGTTCATTATAGGAAAGAGGTGTTTAATGCACTAGCTACGGCATTAGACCAGAAAGTCTAATACCAATGCAGGTTTTCATAACCATTTCTTCAAAAGGTTGCTTTTATTCAGAAGAACTATGTCCGTCAGCCTTCACCGGTTTACTAGAACTTCATGGAGCTCCTTTCCGCCGCGTCGCAGTTCCATATCCCGAACGGGAGTGAGTCACGATTCATTACACTCTGCAGAGGTGTGTTGCTTTACCCATAAGAGATCTTAACCTTGGTGCCAACCGAGTCTATAGTTCTCGTCCACACTTCCTTTGGTGTGAGGCCCGGTATAAGGTCATAGGCAATCATATTCCTCCGCTACCTCATACACCCACCCACTGATGCAAACTCCGACCCGGGTCCTCGCCGGTGCTCTTATACCAATTAAGGACGGCCCCCGACCACGACAACAGTTCAGGTCTCTACCATGAACTCCTTCGCCGGCAGCTGCAACCCATCATAGACCGCAATTACCGTGGGGACTTCATCGGGACCCCCACCCTACCACTTGTCCTCTCTTGGATCAAGGGTACCACTTGTCCTCTCTTGGATCAAGGGTCTACGGTAAAGCGCATCCGTTGATGTACAAGAGGTGGAAATACAATTGACTATTCCGTCCCACTCCAGATCTTATGGTTAACACGGGTATTACGGCACAAGAATCACATTTGTTGTTTAATCCTAGATGGATATAAACCCTTGCAATGGAACCTCCACCATATCAACACAATCCATGGTTCCATTGCCCACCACATAGTCATATTCATAGTTATGAAAGTAGTGGTTTTGGTTTTTATGCAATAGTGATAACCATAGTACTTTGCAAGTAATTTGATAGAAATACTCAAATGACATGAGCAAGTGATGAACTTGCCTTTCTTGGCTGCAAGATTATGCACAAGGTCTTCGATACGCAATAACTCCAAATTCTGAAATAACATCATCGTCCGGTAAGGACGATGTTTAAAAGATTGCAAAGATGCAATAATGCATTAGTATGAGATGCAATCGCTCTAAGCGTGACCTAACCCCGATGTTTTAGGATTAGTGAGTTGATATGATTTCTTTGGGGTGTGTTGCACTTTTAGAGTGATTCACAAACAAGGTTTTTATTAAGGTTGATTACTTGGTATCATAAACAAGTAGTGCAATACATCACAGCAGTAATATTAATAGCACACAACAATGGGATTTGGTATAATCCTAACATGTAATAAACAGTTGTTGGTTTTAGTACTATATGGCATGGTTAATGATTACTTATCATATACTTCAAAAAGAATAACTTTTGAAGAACATGTTCTTTGATAAAGAACAAGTATGATAATTAGGGTTGTGGTTTTATGGTTTACTATGGTTCTTTTTAGTTTCTGAAGTAAGTATTAGATGGATCAAAACAATGTTGGATTCATCAGCAACCAGGGCTTGTATGATTTTACTTAAGCACAAGCAGCTCAAGTAATTAATTATACATGGTTGCTATTAAGGTTGGTATACCTTACTAGTGACAACTGGCTATTGTCTATAGGTCCTATTAGGTAAGGTTGGTGACTATTCTTTAGTTACTACAAAAGAGTAACTTTTAAAGAACATCCTACTTAGGTAATAAGAAGTAATTCAATTAAGGCTGAGGTTATCTATGTTTTGCTATTGGATCCACTAAGTAAGGAATAGTTGGTTCGTATATAGGATGGTTAATAAATATCTAATACTAGTAGGGTTTATTGGGTATGAGCATGTTAAGTCCAATACTAGACATGGTTACTATTAGAGTGGATCACCATGATGTGATGCTAAATATAGATGGTTAAGGATGGTAATTTGGATGATAGGAACTAGGGTTTACACTTAATTAATCCTATTTGATCATGTGGTTTTTATTAGGATGAGTATATGAAATACCAACTTATTAGTAGTATGGCTTCTACTATTTTATGAGAACAAGAATATTTATTTAGTTCCTAATTATAGATCTATGAGCGAATTTTAAGTTCATATGATCACATTTAACAATTCCTAGGGTTTTAGAGTTTCGCATAAAATGATGGAGTTAGGGTTTTATATAATTCTCCACTGTTATAAAAGAACAAGTATTAGGGTGAAAACATGAAATGAACAATTCAATTTGCATCTAGGACTTGTAAGCATTTAATAGAAGATGAGCCTATATAATTGTTGTACTTAATAAACATCAAATATAGTTGAAGAAAAAGAGCATTAATTCCTTTGATATTTTCCTCCATTAATAAATCGTATTTTAAGTGATTTTAAGTTAGAATTGGAATTTTGAATAATTAAATATAACTTTACAAAAATAAGTGTGGACTAATGGATTATAGTTAAGAAGTAATCTTTGCATACATATTATTTTGTATTTAAGATTTTCTGTTACCAAATATTCTTACTTCATTTGATTTCTAGTATTGATTTTATTCAAAAGAATTTCCTAAAAGAATTACATTAAAATGTTATTTGGGCTGTGGACCATGAGGCTGCTGGGCCAATCGGCCCAAGAAGCCTGGTCTGGCTTGGCCTAGTTTGGGGTCAACCCAAACCGATCCAAACCCACCCCTCTCTCTTCTCGTCTCTCAGTCACGCACACACGCACATCACATCCTCGTTCCTCATCCACACGCACCCGCCGCCCTGCTGCTGCCCGACGCCGCTCCGGCCGATGTTGGCCGCATCCGACGCCGCCGCTCGCTGGAGCTGCTCCGCCACCCGCTCGTTCTTCTCCTCCACCAAGTTCCCCTCGCCGAAATGCCCCTTACACCAAGGTTCTCACCCCTCGGACTAACCCTAGCCTGGCGGTCTGGCGCGGTTGCCGGCGTTGCTCCGCCACGCCAAGTCCTTCCGGCCCTCTCCAGCTCCGGCGTGATGGGGTTCTAGATCGCCTCGACTAGCTCTACAACTCCCTCTGGTTCGATCTGATTTTTGTGGCCTACGTCGCTCGCCCACGACCCCGGGAACCTCGCGGTGGCCGGTCGATTTGACTGCCGCCGGCCTCTTCTGGTGTCGCCATCTGCCGGAGTGGCTTTGCCATCGACTTCTCCTTCAACAGGCGCCGCCACGACGCTTCCTAGCGCTATCACACGCGCAGACACGGGACCCTAGCTGTGGTGATGCTTCTGGTCGTGTGTCGACCACCGCCTCGACGCCGGCGGGACGGCCACTGGTGTGCAACCCCGGCGTCTGTGTACTGGTGGTGCTGTGATGTGCTGTTGCGATTACTCCATCCTCGACGCCGGATGGATGGTGTCGCGGACGCAACCCCGGCGTCTACTTCTCCGCTATGGCACTGTGAGCTAAATCATTCCCTCTCCTCTATCTATGTGCAATGTGCTGCAAAATTACTAGAGCTAGTTCCCTTGGGTCTATGACTTGGACAAGGGAGGTATGATCCAAATGATCACTGCCCTGTTTTAGTGTGTGAAGCTTTCATTTGGGTGACTATTCCTTATTGACATGCATGGTTAGCTATATTATTGCTACTGATAATCTGGAAGATTAATTCAGTTAAAGTGAGTTGCTGCCATGCCCCTGTTTGGATGATGTTATAGTATTAATGCACTGTTGTATCTTCCGATTTATGTTCCATACTTAAGATGATGAGATTCTCATCTGATCATGTGTGTATTCTTGATATTTCATTGATGTGGTTATAGCCTCATTCTTGGGTTTTGTGGATAGACCCAGATGATATAATGATTCTTTATTATCACTTGTAAGTGTGGAATATCAACTATTTGCATGTGGCTGTGCAAGATAATTATGTTGCCAAATTCGTGTACCTTATGTACTGGATGGTTTCTTTTTATTCATGGGCTTGCTGCTTATTTACTTAGAACTGATAAGAACAGATCTTGCTTTGTTTCTTGACCCTGCCAGTGATGCAAAAGTCTGAGGCTAAATCCTTTATTAAGAACAGATACTATTTCTTGTGGTTTGTTTAAAATTCTCTGTGATGAATCTGCATAGCATCTCTATGCCAAACTGAGAGAAAAATCTATCTCACAACTGAACTGATGATTTTATAGTTTATGATGGATTCCTATTTATTTGACTTGCATAAATGCCTGTGCCATCTGCTAGATCTATGTTTCTCTGTGGTGCCTCATAAGAGTGTGCATAGAGTAACAATATGCTTAGCATGATTTGGTACTGCAGGTATTTGTGTGGTGATTTAGATAGGCTTTGATCATAGCTATGATCATATGATGTTAAAAACTACCCCAAACAAGCTATTTTTGATGCTTTTATTAGAGATTGCTGTTTCAACCTGCTATGGTAGAGAAACTTGATCTTCTGGAGGTTGATCTAGCCTGCCTCTTGCGGTAGAGCCTGCACCTCCTTGCTGCTTCTGCTGGTTTCCAGACTAACTGGGTGGTGTTCTTGTTGTATCTGATGGATGGAGGACTGCTAGATGATCTGGCGGTTTAGCTTGTGCAAATGGTTGCTAAACTTGTTGCTGGTTGGTTCAGCTAATGTGAGAAAAATGTGTGTGCTAGGGGTGCTAACTAGTGAGGCAAAAGAATGTTGGTACGGCTGGCTCCTTCTTTTATATGGTTGGCTGTTGCTTGTGCTGCTGACAGCACATGGTTGCATGCGGTGACTATGCTGCCTGTGTCCCTGGTACAGTTGTATGTGGTCAAGTAGATGTTTGCTTTGCCTCATGTGCAAGGCACAGCTGGTGCTTGTAGTTATCTTGTATTGACCTTTATTTTTATTTGTGGCTGCCAACTGTATTGTGCCTACTGATCTATTGGCATGTAAGCTTTGCATAATTATCAGTGGCTTATTAATATTTGGTTAGGGTCATATTGACTTTTCTATGTCAATAATGATCCATTTAAATGAATTTGTGGCTTCTAAATAGGAACTTGATTAGATTAGAGGGAAAATAACAATGTTGCCTTCTGTTGCCATTCCAATTGATCATAACTTGTTGCACAATATCCCTGGTTGCCTATTTGATGCCTAATTTATCATTGCTGCCTCCAATGGTACTATCTAGTAGTTCCTAAATCACAAATGTTGCCGAAGATGAATAATTCCCTCTAGTCACTTTTGGGGATTAGGACTGGTTCCTAATTTCCATTAATTGAGTTCCAATATTAAAATGCCTCATTTCATATGATGGCAACATTATAACCATAACCCAATAATTTTCCCTTTTTCTTTGTTTTGTTTCTCTTATTGCAGGAAAAGAAGAATAAGAAATGTTGAGAAGATTTAGATTAGATTTAGAATTTCTTTTAGTTCCATTTTGTAATCTCACATTTCTTATGTAACTTGTAATATTTCAATAAGTGTTGTAATAATACTTATGTGAATTCTTATTAGTAATATTTGATTCTTATTTATATTTGTTGTTACTTTGTATGTTATATAATTGTTTAGAATTCAAATTCTTATTTGAATTCATAGTATCCATATTTAATTTGAATTCAAATTTGTTCTCCCGAAAACACATGAATTCACAAAGGTCATGTCGAAATTTGTCACGCCCACATCGATAACTAACTTAATTCCATCGATGTAAGAAACCTCAATCACTTTGATGGTTTTAAACAAAAACGCGAAAATTCCCCGGATTTTCTATGCATGAATGCAATGCACACATCTATTTCCTCTCTTTTTGTAACCCCAAATACTGGGATATTACATGCGGCGCCCCGTCGGCACCAACCCGGACGGCACATAGCAGCTCCCATCGCTAACCCCTATATGTCGACCAGGTCAGTGCATACAACTGACTGCACACCCGCGGTGGCTACTTGGTACAAGGCCTAAAAGGAGCAGGTACTTCGGTTTTCCTTTTCTCTTTCCTTTTTTCTGTTATTTCGTATCTCGTATTTTATTTTTCAAAATTGGATTCTATTTTTTGAGAACATCTATTTTGAAAAAAATGAAATTTTAAAATTTGTAATTTTAAAATCTGAACTTTTTAAAATTTTGAATATTATTAACATCGGCATATTTTATAAATTTGAAACGATTTAAAGTTCAATCCCAATATTTTTTAAATCTAACCATTTTTGAAAATTTGCAAAAAGTTTGAAGTAAACTACAAAAAATAAAGAAAAATAAAATTGAAAACAGAAAAAGTACGAAGAGAAAAAGGAAAAAAAATAGAAAACATAAAATGAAAAGAAGAAACCAAAAAAGTGGGCTAGGTCCATCGGCGCAAAGGATGTGCGATGCTTGCTAGGCGCCGACCTAACCGGCATATAGGAATTGGTGTTGGCAAATCCTAGGTGCTGCATAATGCAGCCACTATCGCAGGCCCCACACAGCTATGGACCTAGCCCATATATAGAGGTTCGCTTCTTCCGTGCAATTAATCCGCCTAGTTTTTTCGCTTTTTTTGTTTCTTTCCCGTTTGCTATATTCTGCCTAGTTTTTCCTAGATTTTAAATAAATCTTGGTTTTAAAAAATATTCATTTCTAAAAATGTTCAATTTAGAAAAATGGTCAATTCTGAAGTTTTCCAATTTTAAAAATGGCCTGTTTTGAAAATTGTTCATTCTCAGGAAATATTAAAAAAAATTATTTTTTAAAATGCCCATTTTCGAAAAATGGTCAATTTCCAAGAATGTTCAACTCCGAATGTTCACTGAAAATTTTCCTTTTTCAAAAAATGTTACATTTCAAAAAATGTAAATTTTAAAATATTCAAATTTAAAAGATTCCACTTGAAAACATTCAAAACTTGAAAAATGTTTGGACATTTTTTGAAACTGCAAAAAAAGAACAACGGAAAAAGTAGGAAGATTCAAAACCGAAAAATGAGGGAAATAGATGTGTGGGCCCAGCCCAATAGAGCACCTGCGGGTGCACGCTTGTTAGGCGCCCACATGATCGCTGCTTTGTGCAGCCTACAGGACCTCCCGGGGATAAATAAAGAGAAAGAAAATAGGTAGCTAGGCCTCTACTAGGTGGAGTGGTGCCCGGATCAGCTACTCCCGCCATGTTGTTGGATCTCACTGAGATGTGAGATCTAGACCGTCCGTCCATTGTAGCATATACCTCACTCTTGATTTTGTTTACATTCGTATGAGATTTCCCTTTGATGTGTAAAGAGCAGATGAAAATGAATAATCTTCGTAAGTAAAGTAGCATATCCCCAACAAAAAATACCGTAAGTATGCAGGAAGGCAGCGACTTGTAGCACTCAAACAAGAATATCTGCAGCATGAATGCAAACATTTGCAGCAGTTTTTAGATACATTGCAGCATCATGGTCGTGTCTTTGCAGCAAAACACGTACTAGTTTGCAACACATGCAATTTATATGACAAATTACTAACATTGTGTTATAGCACTGACCTCACCATCATGGGCTCACCGACAACAAATCCGATGGTGAGAGCTTTCTTCAAACCTCTAGTCTTGAGAAGAAGTCGCTATTTGTTATAAGTTGCATTTTAATTGTGACATAAATTGCCATTGGTCCCCTTTTTTAGTAAAATTGTGAATCATATTTCCGCATATATCCGATTTAAAGGCAATATTAGCTCTGTTATTTGTGTCAATGCCTATCTGAAAATTTTAACCATTTTGCGGGAATGGAAGTAAAAATAATAATTGTTGGTAAACCAAACGTTTTCTGCACAAATATTTAAGCTGTGCACGGCGGCATTTTTTTCTTTTTTTAATATAGGTGTGTTAACAACAATACATGCATTTGCTAAAACAAAATCAAGGTACACAAATGTGGATGCATTTATGTAAACTAAAAGAGCTATACACGCTTGTTGCTTCATTTACATTTACGATTCAGATAACATGATCAAAATAACTATATTTTGATTAGACCTGGCTTTAAGAATTCCAGGTCTCATTTTTCTGCAATCCCTACAAAGCTACAACATCAACATTGCTCACAGGGGCGGATCCCTATAGGGCCAAGCACGGTAGATATGCATTTGTCCAACTAACTAGCATCAAGCGGTGGTTGTGCAATGCTATCGGTGTGCCACACTGCCACAGCACCCTATATACTTTCCTTTCCTTGTCCAAGACATACACCCACATATATCATACTCGCCATGGCCAAGTTCAGCCTCTTCCTCCTCACGCTCGCTATCGTCGCTGCCGGAAACGGCGAGCACGGTGGAGCAGTCGCCTATGCCATCGACGAGAACGGCGACCTGCAGCAGCGGCGGGAGACCATGGCGGAGGCCGTCCGTACATTCTCCAACCCCGTATCGGCGGCAGCTGCCGACGCCCAGACGGTCAGACGGTTGGCGATGTTTATGAAACGCGAGCTCGCGCCCCTCGCGCCGGTGTTCAGTGCCATCCGGAAGATGCTGGTGAACAGTGCCGCCGACGTCCGCAGCTGGGAAGAGGCGTTTGACGCGGCCTTTGAGCTGCTGATGCGCCACTTCCAGCCTATATGGCCACCCCAGCAGGGGCCGCAGGGCTACCCCAAGACCGACGATCTGTAAGACTGTAACATGCATGATGGCTTCGTCTTAGTCTTTAACAACGTACCCTAAGGTGCGGTGCATAGGACACCCGAAAATTTTACTCCTCTTTGTCTAACAACACAGAATTTCACCATGGTGTGTACCCTGGAACCAACATTTTTATCTTCTGTACCACCATGTTTGCACCAGGTCCGGTCTGCTCTTGCTCCGCCACTGATTGATGCAGAGGCTGGGGAGATCACCAATTTCGGAATAAAATGCTGGGGGTGCTTTTCTAGTACCTACTAACTTAGGTCTGACAATTGCATTCCGGAAGAACAATTGTTTTGGGGGTAGTGCCCTAAATGGTTACCTAATGTTGCAAAAATAAGAGCTTGAATACCGCTTGTAAATAATCCAAGAAACATGACTTCCGCTACAAAGGCACCGAAGGGAAGTAAAACACAACAGTTTTGTGTGTAAGTGCTGGTGGAAACTAGATAATGGATCTGATGTATGGCAGGATAACAGAAAATAATTGCAGTGAGGTGATTAGGAACAAAGGTGGAATCAAATGAAACATTTACCCTTTGTATTCTCTCCAAGAAAATAACATATGGACAGAGTTATAAGCCAGCAAAACTGTACAAACAGAATCAGCACCAACTAGGTAAAAGTGATGCAGTACTCTCCTACATAAGCCCACCCACTGTTCCTAACCTAGCCAAGACCCATGATTGGTCGCTCGAGTTTTGAACTTTTGATCACCCAAGCAGCGGCGCAGATGAATCCTTGCCCCTCCATTTCCTGCTGTAGTAAGCGTAGAGTCCCAGCTGCGTTGCTCCCAAGACAACTCCAAGCCCGTTAGGCAACTGAAAGTTCAGACCAACAGAAGTCTAATTGTCAGCACATGCATTCAGGTAAATACATCCATTCATGTAAGTGCAAATTGAATGGGATCGGGTGCTCACATAGATGAAGAAATCACGCAGCAGAAACCCATATATCGCGAACGAGGCACTCATCAGCAAGGTAGAGAGGGACAGGTAGAAGGGCATGAACTCCACACACTCGGTTCGAATCACCACGCCCTGAAGAACCAATGATGGAGACATATGTTAGAACAGTTCTATGATACCCTGTTGTTGCGTAAAGAAATGGGATAAGAGAAATTTAGCCCAGTTTAGTTTGAAGGCATACCATAACAGCTAGTGGGGAAGCAAACATGGAGATGAGCGACACCATGCTCACGACGCCAACGAACTGCTGCCGCATCCGCTGATCGAAGCAAGTGAGACTGGAGAACGCGACAAACGCAAACCCGCAAACCAGGAGCACAAGGAGACCTGTGATCTTAAGCTGTGAAGGAAATTGATAACAGGTTTCAGTATACCAGGAAGTTGCCAGAGTCTACAGTCTGAAGGTGTCTCCCTCTTTCTTTGAAGAAAATGAAATGGGTTCAGGGTGGGGGGAAAATTACCCTTGTCTTCCTGCTGTCGGCGTAGATGAAGAAGAGGGAAATGTAGGCGAGCTGGAAGGCTGCTCCGGTGCCGTTGACGGTGGCGACCAGGAGCCTGCCGTCGGAGACCCAGGGGAGGCCATACCACAGGCAGATGAAGCAGTTGAGCAGGGAGAGCAGGTAGGGGAGCCCATCGAACTGCTCCGTCGATTTGGCTTTCAGGATCCTCTTGAAGGTCGGTCTGTAAACAGGAAAATACAATCCATCAGAAACCTCTCTCCACGATGATCGGACCAATAAAACAAAGAAAGGAATAGCGTGTATATGGTTGCTTACACAGGTGACAGGAACAGAGCGAAGGCGAAGAGGTTGCCTGAAATGGTTGAAAAAAGATGGCCCAATTCGCTGGAGATTAGCAACTGTTTCTTCGAAACAATTTGGTACTTGGAACTAGGGAGTGTGAAGGATGAAGATCGTTACCTGCAAAACCTGCCGCGAAGCAGGAGATCTCATACAGGGAGAGGGAATCCATGAAAGCCTCCTTTTTCTTTTGACCTGGATGGTGAAAAGCCTCGCTCCTTGTATCTTCCCTTTTTCCAAGTCTGCCTTCTTGTGCTGAAACTCTCCGGTTCTTATAGACGACGGGACGTGTCAGTAAGAGACGCAAACCCCACAGCCACAAGATCAAATTTACGGTTGAATCACTCAGAGCCTGGCGCTGGGGATGCCCCTCTCCTCGTCTTCCCACCTGCGGAACGGGAGACTGCGAGCATGCATCTCCACTCACCCGTCCACCAAACAAAAAACTTGTCTGTCATTTTCTTGAATCGTATGGGTGTAATTCGAGCTGGCATTAATCGGTTTTTTGGCGAGTAGCTCATTACCGACGCAGACACACAGGCAATTCATTACTTGCGTTACGAGAAAATTGATTTTGCCAGCTACATGTGCGATCGTTTTCTGCGGTCAGGTGGGAAGCATCTTTCCTGGCGTCCAGGTAGTTGATAGGCTCCCCGTCATGAACACAAATCGGCCAAGTCGCTGCACGAACTTGTGGCCGAAAACGAAGAGGCTGGACGGCCACCGCTTGCTCGTGCCATTTGACCGGGCGGTCTCCGGCCAGTAGCTTGGACGGCCACGAACACCTCTGCAAAACGGATGACTAATAACGGCGCGTTTGAGGCTGGCACGCGCCGCACCATGTCACTTCTTGAAATGACCACGCAAAATATGGCACGGAGAAATAGAAGCGGTTATGCAATCCTTTGGACAAGTCGGCAGTTTCACAAAACGTGACCTGCTAGCAACATCTGTTGGACAGCCGCTTCTCAAACTGGAGTAATCCTTGCCACAGTTCATCTTTTAGTCTACCAACAAATATTCGATGTAAAGATCTAACAACACAGGGCACAGCCAGCTCAAAATCGAAAATGGCATACTCAGCAACCATACAGTAGATCATTTTCCTTGGAACATGCAACATCACATGCACGGTGAGAGCTATCCCTTCACATTGTAAGCGAACACCACGAAAAGCAAGCTGCGAGCAGGGTAAGGCAGAGTCCTTATCTTCACAAGTAAATTAATGAGGTCCCAGCATGCCGAATTGTCTGCTGTACAACCAACATAAAGAGCATAACCCACACATATCAGGATTTTTTTTATTTCACGCAATGACCAGTCTGATATGCTACGAACTACTAAAACCCACGACAATGAACATCTTCAATTGTGACACAGACATGAAAAGGGACATATCAGATGACACCTCCCAAAATAATAAGTATAAAAAAATAAAGAGCAAAATTTTCACTGTTGACCCACTTGAACTCATATGCTACAAGGACAGCAGAACCTAGAAGATACTGGACAAGGGGCAGTATTCACAATACTACGCCCAGGAATATTAACCACAACCAATACTGTGTAACTTTGCACAGCAAGACACGGAAACACGGGTGGAGAGAAACATCAGCTCGATGTCATGCAAAATCCTTCAACTTCACCATTTGTGTGACCACTCAACAAGTCTAGTTACATTTACCCATCAGTTTTGCACAACTTGCATCTTCTGTCTTCTTACTTTCAAGTTCCAATCATGGACCTGAACACAATAAGGGTACTTTTTAAGGTTATTACCAAAACACAACTTATATGACTGAAAGAACAAACATAAGACAGGCAAAATCAACCAAGATTCACATTCCACGTCCAACGTTCACTGTAATTATTTAGCAAGGTATTGTTATCTAAGTCTACGTCGACAGAACGGTGAGTTTATCCATATTTTCAGTGCTACCAAACAACAGTAAATATAGAGAATGCATCATAGATAGATTGCAGGTGTCAGCTGCATGCCTCAAATGAAATCAGCCAACTGTCCTAGATAACTGAGTTTTATGTTAATCCTTGTCAAGTTTAGAGCTACCAGTTTGATAAGAGCTCCGAAAATATCGCAAAAAATACGTCTAGCACAGTATCATTTTCATCAAGATAGCATGAAAGTTGTCTCCTAGTAGTTCTCATTTAGGCATGGCAGCAACTTCCCTTACATCACTGACTACGTAAGCAATCTGGCCACACTGCTAAATCAAAACTAGGTAATTTGCCAACATTCTTGCACACCATATTTTACTGGAAACAGAGTACTACTGTGCAAGTATTAGGCATTCACATAAAATTGATTTACCAACATAACAGGAAAAAATAAATAAAATCTATTAAATTTGGGAAATCACTTTTGTGTAAATAACATGAATATTCCCCATGATATGGAATTTTAGGGCATAATTTTGTGTACCATTTGCAATGACGATAAATAAATAGTGTGTTCTCACAAACGGTTCAAACATAATAGTGTTCAAATGCTACACCCTATACCATAAGCTTCCAATTCTAGGTAGTGTACAAGTACTGCAAAGACACTGCTCTTTTTTTTTTTTGCAAAGACACTAATCTTGAAACAACTATAACAAATGTTAAGCTTATCAAACTTCTAACATATGCCCTGCCAAATAAATGACTATTGGCGTATAAGGTACAATGTTTATAATTCGGCGTGCAGCCCAGGCTCTTATAAATGCAAATTATTAAATTTCTGAAGGTTTCGTATCAC
This sequence comes from Lolium multiflorum, assembly GCA_030979885.1. Classification (NCBI taxonomy): domain Eukaryota; kingdom Viridiplantae; phylum Streptophyta; class Magnoliopsida; order Poales; family Poaceae; genus Lolium; species Lolium multiflorum. The sequence goes on along the minus strand of CM061749.1, from coordinate 235,653,606 downwards.
ACTTCATCAAATGGCTCATTGATATCTTATGTGCTAAGAATTTGATTTAAGAAATATTTTCAGGATTCATATCACACTTCATCAAATGGCTCATTGATATCTTATGTGCTAAGAATTTGATTTAAGAAATCAGTTTCTGGCATAACGCTCAGTACATGTACGATATCTATCATGATATGACGCCTCCATACATATTATGCTTCTATATTTCTGTACAGATAATTCATGGTAAAAAAAGGGGGGAGCACTGAGGCAACATGATGCTCTCTTATACTCTCCATAATTGAAGAAATAGGTACAAAAGCAACTCTATTAGTAATCGAGCAGCCATAAGATGAATGTGAAAGATTAAGGGCCACATGAAAAAGGCGACGTTGACAATTTGTTGGCATCACAGTCCTGTAGTTCAGTCAAATATGTCTTCAACTCTCACATGTAATTAACATGCTGCCAACAAAGGTGTTGGCAGTTGTAATACTTTAAGACGGAAAGATAAAGTCAAACTACAAAACCTTTTGTTTGATGTTCATATTTACTGAGTGAGTAGCACTCATACAATTTCCTAAGAAAACGATCAAATTTTCCAGTTGCATCCAATTGTTCTACTAGTAAAGATTCCAGATGTTAAGCTATGTGCAGAATACCAAGATTGTGTTAACCATACACAATCTTACAATTCGTAGCGAATTTGCAGAATTTGTAATGAACAATAGATTCAGTGTGGCTCTCATTCGATGAAAGATTATCAAACAAAACCATAAAACGCAGAACCATCTCACCTCCATCTATCTCTCTGAACCAGCAACGGCATCAAAGACCCCACAGCAATCCCACCATTTTGCCCGATGCTGCGCAGCAACCACAGCAACCGCAGGTCCTCGCGCCACCTGCAACAAATTGAACCCACCAAATGAGACATCACAGTTTCAGAACGTGGGGATGGGTGGTAAGCAAGCAGAAACGATATGTACCTCTGTAGTCTGTGCACCATCTGCCTCACGAGACCGTGACACCTCACCCTTTGCCTCAGGTTTCTGCACCACAGATGCCGTGGCCGTCTCGCTGACCACCACCTCCTCGGCCGTCTCTTCAGGCACCGGATGCGCCTTGGCCGTCTCCCGGACCACCACCTCCTCCCTCTTCACCTCCGGTTCCAGGACCTCGGGTGCTCCGGACACCACGACATCCTGCACCTCCGGTTCCTGCACCGCGGCAGGCGCCTCCGCCCTCAAATCCGCCTTACCGTCTTGCTCCCGCTCAGCGGCTTCAGGCGGCAACGCATCAACCATGACCTCCTCGGCCGTGACGTCCGCCTCAACGACCTCGACCGGGACCTCCGACGCGGCCCCCTTCTTCTCCTCCTCGTCCGCGCCGGCCCTCGGCGTCACCATCTCCTCGGAGCTCTCCATCGAATCCTCGCTCGCGTCCACTGCGCCCACAGAACACAGAATCAGAAACGCACACACATCTATCATATTATAGGGCAAGAAAGAAAAAAGGCGACCAGCTCATAAAGCGGCCGGTGGGAAGGTGGGGGAGGAGGGGTGGCCGACGCCAGCGGGCGGCATGCGAATGCCACCCTCGCCGCAAGCGCAAAAGCGGATTCTTGCCTCCAAGAAAGCGGCTTGGCGCAGATCTGCCCCGGCTTAAAGAAGGGGGAGGGGGAGGAGGGGTAGATGCCATACGTACCGTGCGGAATGTTAAGTTGGATTGGTAGGTGGTTGCCATCGCTGGCGGCGTCGCCGTGGCTCGAGTTATTGCTTCCCTCCTTGTTGTTGTTGTTGTTGTTGCCGTGGGCGCCGCCGCCGTTGGAGCCGGCAGGGTGGCCCCCCTGCTGCTTCTTCTTGAGCTTCGCGCGCTTTTTGGCGCCCTTCGGCATGGCGGAATTCGAGGGTGCGGCGCCGGCGGAGGAGGAACGGTGGAAGGGAAGGAGAGGGGGAGGAAGAGGAAGAGGAAGGGCGGAAGGAGATTTGTTTTGGTGTGGAGGGGATCGCCTCGTTTTTTGTTAGGTTTACATGGCACAAGAGATGGATCAAATTTGAACAAGATTATTTTTTTTAACCTGCGGGGAAAATAAAACATTTGCTGTTCACGGGTTACGGTTAAACACTTACACGTGTAAAACGTTTTTATTTTGAAATATAGTCCAACCGTAACGTTTTTTTGTGTACAATCCAACGAAGGGCTATGCATCTAAAAAAAACGAAGGGCTATGCCCAATGAATTATACTGCAAACTAAAAGATTTCTCTGCCAAGTTTTTTTTTTAACATTCCTTGGTTTACAAGAGTTTCAAGAACTTTGAAACGATTGGAATCTTATAGTCTTTCCAGCATGGACTCTTTAATCCGTGAGATTGCAATTTACTGAATAATTTTTTTTTGTACATCCAACGTAAGGCTATGCCCAATGAATTATGGACTATACAGCAAATTAAAAGATTCTTTTAGCCAAGTTTTAAAAAAGGTTCCCTGGTTTACAAGAGTTTCAAGAATTTTAAATGGTTCGAATTGTTTAATCTATGATATCGCAATCTATTGAAAAAGATGGACTCTTCGTGCCGTGTTTCAAAATTTTCCATTTAAAATCTCTAAATTTTTGTATGTAATATTGTTGATCGTTTTGAGTTTATGTGCAAACATTGACCATTATAACGTGTCATCTCTACTATGCACCGCTCCCTTGATTCACTAAAAGGGGAACTTTTAGGCATTGACACTAATTCAAATAAGAAACTTTTACCGCTACTTGCATACGAATGTGTCAAAAAATACTACTATTTCCCCCATTTTTTTATACTTCGTGTTTTGGGTTTAATCAGGTCAAAGTTTGCAAAGTAGTGGTTATACTTCGCGTTTTAGGTTTTATATACTTCACGTGTCAAGGTTACAAAGTTACACGTATAAAATGTTATTTATCCAAAAAAAAACAATTAGAGCATCCATAGCGATTTTTTCGGTACATCCAAACTTAAGACTACGCTCAACAGATTATATTGCAGAATTAAAAATTCTTTGGTCAAGTAAAAAAAAATCCTTGGTTTACAAGAGTTTCAAGAATATGAAAGGATTGGAATCTTATAGTTTTTTCAGCATGGACTGTTTAATCCATGAGATTGCAATCTATAGAAAAAGATGGTCCCTTTGCACTATGTTTCAAAAAATTCCATTCAGTTAAAATCCCTAAATTTGCATATGTTAATGTTGTTGATAGTTTCGAGTTTGTGCCCAAACATTGAACATTAAAAAATTTCATACATGCTATGCACGGCTCCGTTGGTTAAAAGAACAGAACTTTTGGGCATAGCCACAAACCATGTGTCAGAAAAAAATACTAACTATTCTTGTAAACTCACCATGAAAAAAAAAACTTCAAATAGGAGTACTGAGAACTTAATGCCACCCTGTAAACCTTACAAATGAACAAACGCCTGAAAGCTAATAGCCAACAAAAGAAACAACTACCTGTCAAAAAAAAAAAAAAAAACAACTACGGAGTACAAAATCTTGTTTCAAAAAGAAATACGGAATACAATATATTTTGGGTGCACGTGGCCAAGCCGTTACGCCCACGAGCGTTTCGTTTGTGTAGGTGGAGTGAACACCGGATGCTCACTACCCTTCGTTGGACCTCACCTCTATTTAGCAACGCTGGCTGGCTTTTAACTCGTCCACCTGAGGTCCGGAGCGATGATCTTCTGTATCCCATTGTTACTACATCCACGAACCACAACGTTATTTAGAGCATCATCAACCGCGCATCCCTAAACACGGTTTGGTAAAAACATCGAATCGGTTGAATGAGAGTGCCGATGCATGTTGCCGAGTTTGAAGGATGCATCTTTCCGGTCACGCCTAGTAGGAATTGTAGAATTCAAACATAAATTAAAATTTTCTCCAAAGTTCGTTATATGTTAGGAAGTTGAATGAAATTTGACTAAATTTAAAGATAAACCTAAATCTACTCGCCGTCCACGCGAGGCGAGCGTCCAGCCTTGCTGTCCTCCCATACTTTCATGGCCCGCGCTTGCCTCTCGGCCCTATACGTTTGCATACCCGTTGGGCGACGCTAGCCATGTACACCGCTCCCCGTTCCATTTGACCATATGATGGTACGCCAACGCCGTTGGTGTTGGCGGTGCTTCTCTACGCCCCGAGCTTTCATTGTTGCACGCTTTTGATTGGACTCCTGGGTCAGGGCGACCTACTGTGTCTCGCATGTGTTGGTCTCAGCGAGTCGTTGAGCATTGATCTTGATGATCATCTGCCACTCGATGGCCATGAGGCACGTGCTCTAGGATGTCCTCTCATTGCTCCTCCTCCTCCTTTGTCGCCTCCCGTAGAGGCTCCTCGTCGAACGAGTCGGCTCAGACAGTGGGATGTTGTATCCCAACATAGCGGAGGCCGTGGGTAGGCGGGGAGGCATTGCTACAGGTGAGGGATGCGAGAAGCGGTTAGGCGAGAGACTGCTTGGCTCTTCGTGCGGTGGCCAATCTTTTGTACATGGACATGATCGCATGAAACGGAGGCGAGAAACGATGGAGAAATTGAAGGAAGGTGCGGTGGTGTACATTAACGCCACTGCGTGGAGAAGGCGCGTTGGCGACGAGAAGTCTCACCCGTCTCCGTGTAGGAAAACATTGTCACCATTAATAAAGTTGATCGGCGGCTCGATTCAATCTATGAAAGGGCCATCCACCATGTCTTGTGTTCGGCGCACCCGCAACATGCCCTATGGGCCGGGAACGCCCAAGAGCACCGAAAACCCAACTGGACCGTATCGGACAGAAAGCCGCTTTGATGAACGCTGGTGCGATTTTCTATCCTATGTGCAATACCTCTAGGATGATCTTAGCCGGCCGTGAGCTGCCTAAGGGTATCTACAATGGGGTGATCATTAGTCTTCTCTTAGATATATGTCACGTGGGAGTTTTGCTCGGTTGGAGGAGATAGAATACTAAAAGAGAAGGCTTAGAAAATAGTTTCACCATTGTATTACATGTCTTCTCTTATCAACTACCAAAATTGAATTTTATCCCCATTAATTGTAAGGAACGAAATAATAATGCATTGTACACGCTATTTCCTTGTCTAGATGAGGTAGAGGGCTAAAAGAAAAAAAAATAGACATGCTTTTCCTACCATTATACATGTGCTAAGAGCAGGTCTAACAGACCCCGTAAAAGGGGCAAACCCGTATAATAACCGCCGATTTGAGGGTTTCGCGTCTACCCGGCCGTCTAGCACGCCCCGTAAAAATGGCCCCGCATCGTTTTTTGCTGTTCGACTACGGGGCGGGTCGTCGCCCCCTACTTGTGCGGGGTGGGAGCGGGGATAGTGGGTGAAACCAGCATCGGCCACTCCACTGCGCGCGAAGCATTTCCAAGCCAACCGCCGCCGCCGCCGACCGATCTCCTCCCCGCGCCCTTCCCGGCCGGATCCCCGCCATGGATCGTCCGCAAGAGCCGCCTGCCGCCGGCGATCATCCTCCGGCCGCGGTGGTCGATGTCGCCGTCGGAGCTGCGCCGAACGCCGGGTGGTGTCGGCCATGATCTCCGCCACCATCCCGTCGAAGAGGAAGAGGATCCCGAAGGTATTCTTCGAAGCACCTGCGGCGGCCGCAGCAGCGCCGGCCGCAGCTTCGCCGGCCGAAGCCCCGCCGGCTACCAAGAAGGGGTCCAGGCTGAAGACGAAGGCGGCCGGGCCGAGGGGCGTCGCGCCGGCCAAGGTGCGGACAAAGGCCATCAACCGCATCGGCCTCGCGCTCCACCGCCCTCCAAGGCCACGCCCTCTCCTCCCTCCGTTCCGTCCGATGCGCCGCCCGCGCCGCCGCCATCCACCATTGACGTAGACAAGGTGTTCGATGTTGAGTCCACAACATCCTACATGGACATGCTCAACGATTCCGCGGTGAATTTGGACGCCGGTATCGATGCATTCGATGGCGAGTGCAACGTCGAAGAGATTGATGAGGAGGAGGAGGATGAGGGTGACGAGAGAGGTAGTTGAGGTTGATCCGGCTGCCGCCGGTTCTTCGTCGACGCCGAAGCCACGCACGGCGAACTACAGCGAAATCGAAGACACCATCTTGGTCCGTGCTTGGAGCAAGGTGGGGATGGATGCGTGCACCGGAGTGGACCAAGGCGGCTGGCAGCGCATTGAGGATCTGTATCGCCAGCTGAAGCCTCGCACGAAGAGCATGGTGGACAGATCCTACCGCTCCCTTGAAGGCCGATGGAACATCATCAAGCCGGCTTGTTCTCGTTGGAGTGCTGCCATGGATCAAGTGGCCGACAACCCTCCTAGTGGATGCGTGCCGGAGGACTACGTAAGTTTTCCTTGTGTTGATGATGTGAAACATCACGAGCTATCCATATTATGTGCTGATGATGTGGAAACATCTCATCATACTATTGTTGTGCAGCCCAAGTATGCTAAACAACGGTACAAGGACATGGCCGGCTCTAAGAACAAGGACTTTCAATTTCAACATTGCTTTGCCATCCTTCAACCTCTTCCTAAGTGGAAGTTGAGGGACAACGAGCCAAAGTGCAAGAAGGAGGCACTTCTCACCATGGATGATGAAGCGGAGGACATGAGTGGGAGAAACACCGGCAAGCCCGAGGGCAACAAGAAGGCCAAGGAGATGGTGAAGGTAGAACTTGAAGCAGCTAGCTTCCGGGAGAAGTTGGATCAACTCATGAAGTCCAAGGAGGCAATGACGATGAAGACGTTGGAGACCAAGCTCATCATCACCGACAAGAAGAGTGTGGTGAAGCTTGCCAAGGTGCAAGCAAAGAAGGAGCTTGACATGAAGATGATCGCAGCCAAAGAAGCCAAGGCCATGAAGGAGCTCTTGGCCGAGGAGAGGGAAATCATGATGATGCGCACCGACGGCATGGACGAGGATCAGCTGGCGTGGTGGAAGGAGACCAAGGCGGACATCATTGCGAGAAAGAAGGCTGCGCGTCAAGCTCGTGATCAAGGTGAGTCTCCGGTGAGCGGTGGCGCCGGTGGTGATGGATCCGTTGATGGTTGATCACATTTGGGAATTCCGTGGCTTGAACATTGCCTATGATCGTGTTGTGATGTTAAAACTATGAATTATGCATCACATATTTTGGATGTGCTATGTTTGATGTGAAATTGTTGTGCAAATTGCTGCCTAAAAACCCTGTTTTGAGGGGAAACTACGAGCAGAGCCACCACCCCGTAAATGAATATTTTTACGGGTGGGATAAGTTTTTGGCCGGCGAAAACTGGATACATGGCCCTTTACTCGTGTTATACGGGCGAAAATATACAGGACCTGTTAGACTTGCTCTAATAACAAGGAAAAAATAGAAGCTGATTCAGCTCCAAACTGGTAACTAATAAGGCCAGGGAAACACTACATTTCTCTTCCCTATGGATCCATTTCACACCCTTTCTCACTTGAGACCTGGCAACACATTTCCTGGCCGCAGAAAATCGCGAGGAAACATTTCTTATTAAGATGCAGGCTTGTTTCAAAGAGAGCCACAGAATCCAGAGCGGTCCTGGACACCGAGCTGAACTCGTGCTGGCCCCTGATACCCGGGCCGGAGGTGTCCCCTTGCAGATGTCTCCACCAATGCGCGGGTAGAGACTGATGGGCGAACTGGATCCAGAGACTAAGCTATCAGCTCACAGTGACACACGAGGGTGCCGTCTTGGAAGGATCGGGCGTCTAATCGAGGATTAGCTCGAGATGGCGCACCGTGCCACCGTTGCAAGCTTCCATCAACATCCTCGTCCGTTCGTTCAAGCCTGAAGTCAGTTTTCCGTCATGAAATGCGCTCACGTGGTTACTGTCGTCTCTAGTCTTCAGATTTAAATCTGCCCGTCTTCCTAAGACAAAAGACAAACCGGATCTACGTGCCAATAGAAAAGGTCTGAATTGTTCAAATCTGGGATTATTTAACTGCTGTGTTATCTCGATCGATCTGAGTGCCCAAGATTCCTTTGGTTTGTTTTAATCCAGATTCTGTTTCGTACCAATTCAAGATCGACGGATGTACTGCTTCAGGAGGAGGCGGTCGGGAGGCCCATCCAGGGCTCCGTCCTCTTGCTGGCGATGCTGTTGGTTCGCTCTAACTTCGGTGCTCTTGGAGCTATCGAGGTGTGGTGGACCACCCTCCTCTCGCCGGCGGAGGGACGGGATGTTCTTTGTTATGTTGTTCTCAGTATCTTCTTCGAGAGGCCATGGCTACATCTTAAAATAAGAATAAGGTTCTTTCTGACCTATCTTCTTTTCGGTAGTGTGTCTAGCATCGACGGACGACAGAGGACGCGTGCAGTCGTGTGCCCAGCGGATCTCCTGTGATCTGGTCGGTATTCTTATTCCATGGAGTGGTTGTTAGGATGATCTCCACGTCACCGATTCCAACGGATCGGTAACAAGTCCTTGACCTCGTTCGCGCCCTGAACGGGGGCGTCCAACCCTCTTATGGTTGGTGGGCCCCTGTGACCTGCGCTATATAAAGAGGTGGGGGCCGGGGCACACGGTACGAGGTTCACCGCGCCGCCAGTCACCCCACCGACATTCCCTACCGATCTAGGGTTAGCGCAGTGCTCACGGGAAGCTCTGCCACCGCCGCCACCGCACGCTCACGCCACTCGCGCCGTCGCCATGGATAACGGCTCGAGCTCCTCCTCGAAGGGAGAAGGTTTGTCTCCCACACCCCTCTAGATCTCTCTCGGATCTGGCAGCATGCATACAGTCACAGTACTCTACCGTTAGCATCTAGCCTAGAAGATCCAACGGATCAAACATTGGTATCAGAGCTTCCTAGTTCTAGATGTTTTTCGGGTAGATCGAAACAGCAAAGAACCCTAGATCGCCCATGTATGCAAAAGAGAAAAGAAAAGATGTCACCGGCCAGGGCCTCGGGCCGCCGGCAAAGTAAGCGCCGCCGCAAGGCCGTGTCGTTCCTCTCGATCCAGGTGCGCATCGGCAAGCCGAGGCACCCGGAAGAAGAACTACTCTCTCTCCACCTGCTGCTACTGCGGCTGTGCGAGACGAGGGCAAAGAAAAGTCAAAAGTATCCTCACCGTGCTTACCGTGCTGTCATTCATGGTCGCCGGCAAAGAAAGGGGGAGCGCCGCCTCTGCTCCGCTTGACAGCTACGCGCCCACCCTCGGGTGCACGCGCCGCCGGCAAGAGGTGCAGGGGGGCGCCGCCGTGTTCTTCCCCGCCGTTGGCCATCGAATCATATGGTGGTGGGTAGGAGACGGGTGGTGAAAGAACGAAAGAAAAGGGCGGGCAGCGCCGTCGGCCAGCCGCCAGCAACCACGCGACGAGAGCGCGGGAGGCTGCTGGGGCCGCGACTGCGTGCTGCCGTCGCCGTGGCGAGCAGCCGGGCGGGGCGAGCCAACGCCTCTCCGCCGCCGCCGGACTAACAGAGAAGAGAGACAGGGGCTCGGGGAGAAAATGTTTCGGGCTAGGGTTTTCTCCGGCCGGTTTCGGCCTTTTTATACCGAAGCGAAAGGGAACGTCGGATGAATCGGACGGTCGATGAAAACCCTAGCGGCGTGGGCGACGCGGATCGGGCCGCGTTCGGGCCACGTTCGGGCGTCCGCAGGCCGCGTCGGCCGTGTGCGGGCCGTGGGCTGCGCTGGGCCGCGGGCCGAGAAGGCCGTAGGATAACGTTGCATAGAAAACAAAAATTTCCTACCGCGAACACGCAATCCAAGTCAAGATGCAATCTAGAAGACGGTAGCAACGAGGGGATATCGAGTCTCACCCTTGAAGAGATTCCAAAGCCTACAAGATGAGGCTCTTGTTGCTGCGGTAGACGTTCACTTGCCGCTTGCAAAAGCGCGTAGAAGATCTTGATCACGATCGCTCCGGCGCTACGAACGGGCAGCACCTCCGCACTCGGTCACACGTTCGTTGTTGATGAAGACGACGTCCACCTCCCCGTTCCAGCGGGCAGCGGAAGTAGTAGCTCCTCTTGAATCGACATCACGACGGCATGGTGTCGGTGGTGGTGGAGAAATCCGGCGCGCTTAAGCGTGCGGGATGTGGTGGAGGAGAGAGACCGCTAGGGTTTGGGGAGAGAGGGGGTTGGGCGCCGGCCCTCTAAGGTGCCCAAGGCTGAGGCTTGAAGTGGTCAGCTCCCTCTCCTATGCCCCTCATTATATAGGTGGAAGCCCCAAGAGTTGTAGTCCAAGTCTTCGAATAAGACCCCAACACTAAAACCTCCCATATGTGGGAAACCTACTCAAGGTGGGACTCCCACCTTTCCTTGAGGTGGGGTGGCCGGCCACCTCTAGGTGGAGCCCACCTGGGACTCCTCCTTTAGGGTTTGGCTGGCCAAGCTTGTGGAGTCCTTCCGACTCCACCTTCCATAGTGCGTTTCTTCCGGACTTTTCTAGAACCTTCTAGAACCTGCCATAAATGCACCGGATCATTTCCAAACTTGGAATATTACTTCCTATATATGAATCTTATTCTCCGGACCATTCCGGAACTCCTCGTGATGTCCGGATCTCATCCGGGACTCCGAACAAATATTCGAACTCCATTCCATATTCAAGTTCTACCATTTCAACATCCAACTTTAAGTGTGTCACCCTACGGTTCGTGAACTATGTGGACATGGTTGAGTACTCACTCCAATAACCAATAGCGGGATCTGAGATCCATAATGGCTCCCACATATTCAACGATGACTTTAGTGATCGAATGAACCATTCACATACGATACCAATTCCCTTTGTCACGCGATATTTTACTTGTCCGAGGTTTGATCTTCGGTATCACTCTATACCTTGTTCAACCTCGTCTCCGACAAGTACTCTTTACTCATACCGTGGTATGTGGTCTCTTATGAACTTATTCATATGCTTGCAAGACATTAGACGACATCCCACCGAGAGGGCCCAGAGTATATCTATCCGTCATCGGGATGGACAAATCCCACGTTGATCCATATGCCTCAACTCATACTTTCCGGATACTTAATCCCACCTTTATAACCACCCATTTACGCAGTGGCGTTTGGTGTAATCAAAGTACCTTTCCGGTATAAGTGATTTACATGATCTCATGGTCATAAGGACTAGGTAACTATGTATCGAAAGCTTATAGCAAATAACTTAATGACGAGATCTTATGCTACGCTTAATTGGGTGTGTCTATTACATCATTCATATAATGATATAACCTTGTTATTAATAACATCCAATGTTCATGATTATGAAACTAAACATCTATTAATCAACAAGCTAGTTAAGAGGCATACTAGAGACTTCTTTGTTGTCTACATATCACACATGTACTAATGTTTCGGTTAATACAATTATAGCATGATATATAAACATTTATCATAAACACAAAGATATAAATAATAACCACTTTATTATTGCCTCTAGGGCATATCTCCTTCAGTCTCCCACTTGCACTAGAGTCAATAATCTAGTTTACATAAAGATATAACACCTTGGCCTTCTGGTGCTTTATCATGTATTGTTCATGGGAGAGGTTTTAGTCAACGGATCTGACACGCTCAGAACGTATGTATTTTGTAATTCATTTGCGTCTCAACGCATCACTCATTTCCAAATGAGTCGGTATTAAATATGTTTGGTCTTCTGGTGTGAAACCAATTCCGCGGTCTGAAATATGTCACTAATATTGTCACACACAATATAGCTTCAAAGTTCTGACTCTGTCGGACACCAAGTTCTCAAAGAACCTCTTGACTTAACATCCTTTGTCATTGTCAAAACAATGACATACTCTGCCTTCTTTTGTAGAATCCGTCACAATATTTAGAACTCTTCTAAATCTAGCATAGACAACTTCTAGCTCATTGTGCTACCTTTTAAACAACACTTAGTCTAATTTGAGATTGAAATTATATTTTATATGTGACAAAACCAATATCGGTGTAACACCTTACAGCGATTTGTTTGTCATTTCCTCATACAAATATATATATATATATATATATATATATATATATATATATATATGCAAAATAGTGGGCTACCATGGTGGCTAGCTATGCATACACTAGCAGCCGTCCGATCTCCTGTATGTAACACGAAATCTACCTCCGGGAGCACTCTTCAAACAGAATCCACTAACGTCGTCTCTTATACAGCTTGTCGGGAGCACGCTTTTTCAAAAATTGAATACACAGCAAATGCTGCAATACACTTTGCACTACAGTACACTTTACAAGTCTGTTTAAATGCGAATCAGATGTCCAAGAAAAGTGCACTTTTACAAGTCCAAACAAGACGTTATGCAAACCATTCTACCAACCAAAATACTAGTCCATATGATATGCAATTATTTCAGCGTGAGATGTCCATCCTTTGTACCTACCACCTCCACGTAGCTACCGGCAGAAAACCAAGCACCAGCACCTACTGAGCTGCCGCTCAGATCGGACGTCACTGCTGTGTGCGGACTGCAGAGGAGCGCGCGCAGTTCATCGTGGCCAATGTGTTCGTACCTGGTGAGAGACATGTGGTGATGAAAAGCTCGGAGAGGCCAGTGCCCGCCATAGATGTGGAAGGTAAGAAGCTAGCACATCAAATAGGTCGTGGCATGATGCTGCATTTCTGTTCTGGGATTCAAGAAAGTAAACCCGTTTTTTGCTGTAGGGACTAGGGAGCAGGCTTCAAATAGGTGTGCTGGCTGGACTTCGAGGACTCGCTAGAGGATGCATTCTTCACCGCATACCCGCGGACGATGTTGTTGTGCTCTGAGACATCGGGGCCGGCCGTGCTGATGATCACGGGGAAGGTGGGCGGTGGCAGCGTCGTGGGCTCCGCCTCGTCGTGCTTCGCCTTTAGCGTGTCCGACAACGCGCTCAAGCTGTGGTACCTCTACACCATGCCGGTGACGCCCATGGCGGTACCGCGCTCTGTGGTGCCCTCTTCAAGTCCTTCCATCATCGGCGTGTCGCGCTCTCCGCGCGCTCCTCAATTTCGCATCCTCATCGCTAGCCGCTCCACGCCGCAGCCCGTCCAGCAGCACCAAGGTGGCCGCGTGCTGCCAACACCGTCCGTCGCCAAGGGACACAAGGCTCCTGCTCCTGCTCCTATGTCGATGCTGCAATTCCCGAGGACGCCATGGCCATCTTTCCTGCAGTCATCGTGCATGTTCCGCAATAAGACCAACCACGTCCTCACCGTCGGTGACGACGGGAAACGATGTGCCTGTGGCCGTCGAAAGCTAAATACATTGTGGGACATAGGAATACAATGTATCTACACGAGTTTAATTCTTCCTGAACTAACGTAATCAGTTTTTGCCTGGACTAACATACTCAAATTTAAAAGAATGAAACACGTCTAATGAAATGTCTAATTGACTGGTCAGTTCAGCTGCACTTTCAATGGTTTGTATGCATGATCACTTTTTTGTTCATTTAATTGGTCGAACGACTTGTTGAGCAACAACCTAACGATTCAAAATGGCCCCGCAGCCACCGTGAAAACAATGCAAGAGCCATCTCATTTCCATCCTATACATAGACACAATTAGAAGACACACAGTTATTCTTCCGTGCGTCATGTCCATGTGTTGGTTTTTTAACACCCCTATTTGCGTCTGTAATACAATCCTACGTTCAGCATTGTAAAACAACTAGTCTAGCAGAGCAAAAGAATCACGTACATGAGGTGAGGCAGCTTTCATCGACAAAACGAACGCCACGTTAAGCATGGTAATTTCAAATGCATTTGCGACCGTAGTACAACACTAGTTCCTTCTTCATTTTCTTCTCAACCTACTCAACCTACTGGAAATACACTCATTCTACTGGAAATACACTCATTTTTACGAGCAGCTATGTAAGTTGAGCTACAAATCATACACATCCTTACAAAACAAATTACTAACGTGTATGTACTATTCAGCGAATTTTTTACTGCATCACCATTCGTATTGCAGATACATTTGCACTTGAAACTGTATAACACAATGTATGCGATTTTGAACGAACTGCCATCTAGAAGACCTTCCGTTTGTATTACCAAGCGTATTACAATTACAGCTAGCAGTATTGGCAGCTGTCTAACGTCTCCAAACCAGACGTTAGTTGATTCCATTGCCAGCCATAGGAATCTTGCTCCGTCCAATTTTTTGCTCACTATATCGGATGGTCAAGGGAGGGTGCGTAGCTAGCCATGCGGGTAGCAAATCCGCGTCGATATATATATATATATATCTCCTTAGTTCTTCTAAAGTACTTAAGGATATTCTTACTGTCGTCCAATGATCATCATATGAATCATTCTGGTATATGCTCATAACACTTTATAGCACATGACATCTGATTGTGTACATATTATTCGTGATCTATAATCACTCATGTGTTTTTACTCATTGAGTGTCAGATACATTCAAGTCTTGTTAAAACTTAACATGACAATAACATTTTCTTAATATTTATATATTGAACTACTTCAATATCCATTCTATGTACTTTGACTTAAACTTATTATGTGTTTCAATCTATCTTCATAGATCTTGACACTAAATATGTTTCAGTCCATATCCTTTCATTGAAATTAATTTCTCAATGAAACCTTTTAATCAAGTATATAATTACATCATTTATAACTAACTATATGTCACCTACATAAAGTATTATAAATATGTCTCAGCGCTCCCACTTAATTTCTTGCAAATACAAGCCTCTTCATCGTCTCTTGATGAAATCAAAAACTCTTTGACTATTTCATCTGGTGAAGATTCCAACTCCGCGATACTCACTTCATCCAATTGAAGTTTGTATACCTATCTAGTATTCTACGGACAGGCAAAACTCTTGGTTGTATTTTGTATACACCTTTAATACATACTTTTGATAAGTAATGTATTTTGCCATCCTACTAGCAAATCTCATAAAAGAAATATGTAATTTTTACTAGAATAAACCACATAGACTATAAGCATTGCTACGGAAGATCTAATCTTATCGTAGTCAACTCTTTGAACTTTGTCGTAAACAATTCGAGCTTCTTTAAGGATATTTCATCCAAGTCTATAGATCCATTTACTTTCAAAAAGTATTCATCTTTTATGGATTTCATGGCGCATGGCCATTTTAACGGAGTCAGGGCCCATCATAACTTCTTTGTTTGTAGTTGGTTTATCATTATTCAAAATCAATCCTTTGTTCACAAATCATTTATTTGATCACAAAGTAAACCATACCTACAAGGTTCAATATGTACTTCGATCTCCATGGCTAAAACACTTTGTAGTCATGGGAGCCATGATCGTCGTGGCCGCTTCCGAAACAAATTCCGATGTTGCGCTACTCTGATCATTATGCTCAGGTTCATCAACCTTATCAAATTATATTGTCCTCCCACTCAAATACTTCACTAGAAACAATTTCTCGGAAATAAGAAACATTGACAAACACTTTTGTCTTTGTCTCGTGGGAAGAATTCCCAATTAAATCTCTAGGATAACCAACAAAGACATTCATCCGATTTTGGTTGTAAACTCTTAGACCAAAATTTAAAGAAAGACTATTAGGGTTCATACCCATGCCATAACTCGTATGGTGTCATTTCAACGGATCATGATGATGCTCTATTCAGTGTAAAAGCGGTAGTCTCTAAAGCATAATCCACAAAAATATAATGGCATCAATATTTTATCTCATCATTGATCCAACAAGGTTTGGATACATCTCTCGGATACTCCATCATCACTATGATACTCCAAGAAACGTGAGTTGTAGAACAACTTCATAACTCTCTTAGATGTTTGCTAAAACTCGTAATTCAAATATTTCCACTATGATCCAATCATAGATATTTGATTTTTCTATTACGATGATTTCCACTTCATGCTGAAATTTATTTGAATCTATTCAAATGTTTCAAACTTCTTCCTTATTGAATATATCCACATATATACTCAATTCATTGTTGGAAGTTTTCATGAAGTAGAAGAATCTCCCGCACACAACTATGCCCAGTGAACTACATACATCATCATGTATATTTCCACTAAGTTAGTTGCCCGTTCAACTCTTGGCCTATGAACGGTATTTTAGTCATTCTCTTTAGAAAAGATTTGCAAACGCCAAACGATTCAAAAATCAAATGACTCCAAAATCCATTTGCATGGAGTTCCTTCATGCGTTCCTTTCTAACATGACCTAAATGGCGGTTCCACAAATAAGTGGAATTCAAATCATTTGCCTTATGGCATTTTAGCGTCAGTGTTATGTATGTGTGTTTCACCATTAAGATTTATAATAACTTATCCATCATACATGGAGTAATGTCATAATTTGAACAACTCATTGTTTTCATTTGACCAGAGCAAAATAACAATTATTAAGTTCTTTATTATAAATTCTAAGGGCTAGATAGAATGCCAACGATGAACATAATAACACTTTATTTTTGTTCCAGACGTGCATACCTATCATATTCCTTGTCAGTCACTTAGGCCATTGTATTCTTGTATTGCGTTGTTTTGTATGACACTTCATACCAACCAATGTGGTACAAATACCCAAGAATTTTATTGTGTGACCAAACGAGGAATACATCCATAACATGTATATCATTTATATACACCTGAGCTAGACTTTCTAGTCTTTTCTTTCTTTCTTTCTGCCAATAATCTTTTGTAGTTTATCTTTTAGCTTTCCTCATTATTCAGAAAAACACTTCAACATCAATAACTTCTAGGTTTGTTGATCAAATACCAATAACCTTGAGGTTCTTTGAAGTTGATCATCATATGACAAGTGTTCCAGATTTCACTATTAGTAACCTTTTAATATGATGAACAATTTCACTCATAATTTTATCCATCATATCATGACGACTTTTCGAGACCATGTCTGTACATGCTAGGCTCGTAAAGTTTAACCTTTATTCGCGTGTGCAAATCTGTCTTGCACCCGTTGTATGCACACATAGAATCTATACCTTAGTATTCGAAACTATGAGTCTTAGTGATACGTCTCCGACGTATCGATAATTTCTTATGTTCCATGCTACTTTATTAATGATACCTACATGTTTTATACACATTATATGTCATATTCGTGCATTTTCTGGAACTAACCTATTAACAAGATGCCGAAGTGCCAGTTTGTTTTCTGTTTTTGGTTTCAGAAATCCTAGTAACGAAATATTCTCGGAATTGGACGAAATCAACGCCTGTGTTCCTATTTTGCCCGGAAGCATCCAACACCCGAGAGCCGCGAGGGGCCTGTGGGCCCAGATGATAGGGTGGCGCGGCCGCCCCCGCGCGCCCTATGGTGTGGGCACCCCTTCGACCCTCCCGCGCCGCCTCTTCGCCTATTTAAAGCCCCTGCGTCGAAACCCTTACGACGAAGCCACGGTACGAGAGTTCCGAGCCGCCGCCATCGTGAAGCCAAGATCCGGGGGACAGAGTCTCGTTCGGCACCGCCGGACGGGGAAGTGTCCCCGAAGGCTTCTCCATCGACACCGCGACATCTCCACCGCCATCTTCATCGCCGCTGCTCCCATGAGGAGAGGAGTAGTTCTCCATCGAGGCTCGGGGCTGTACCGGTTCATGTCTCTCTCTCTATGTACTTCAATACAATAATCTCATGAGCTGCCTTACATGATTGAGATTCATATGATGATGCTTGTAATCTAGATGTCATTATGCTAGTCAAGTGAGTTTTACTTATGTGATCTCCGGAGACTCCTTGTCCCACGTGTGTAAAGGTGACAGTGTGTGCACCGTGTGGGTCTCTTAGGCTATATTTCACAGAATACTTATTCACTATTATGAATGGCATAGTGAAGTGCTTATTTATATCTCTTTATGATTGCAATGTATTTTGTATCACAATTTATCTATGTGCTACTCTAGCAATGTTATTAAAGTAGTTTTATTCCTCCTACACGATGTAATGGTGACAGTGTGTGCATCCGTGTTAGTACTTGGTTTATGCTATGATCATGATCTCTTGTAGATTGCGAAGTTAACTATTGCTATGATAGTATTGATGTGTATTATTCCTCCTACATGAGCATGAAGGTGACAGTGTGCATGCTATGTTAGTACTTGGTTTAGTCGTTTCGATCTTTCATGCACTCTAAGGTTATTTAAATATGAACATTGAATTGTGGAGCTTGTTAACTCCGGCATTGAGGGTTCGTGTAATCCTACGCAATGTGTTCATCATCCAACAAGAGAGTGTAGAGTATGCATTTATCTATTCTGTTATGTGATCAATGTTGAGAGTGTCCACTAGTGAAAGTCTATTCCCTAGGCCTTGTTCCTAAATACTGCTATCGCTGCTTGTTTACTGTTTTACTGCGTTACTACTTGCGTTACTACGCATGTTTACTTCCCGCAATATTACTACCATCAACTGCACGCCAGCAAGCACTTTTCTGGCGCCATACTACTGCTCATATTCATTCATACCACTTGTATTTCACTATCTCTTCGTCGAACTAGTACACCTATTAGGTGTGTTGGGGACACAAGAGACTTCTTGCTTTGTGGTTGCAGGGTTGCATGAGAGGGATATCTTTGACCTCTTCCTCCCTGAGTTCGATAAACCTTGGGTAATCCACTTAAGGGAAACTTGCTGCTGTTCTACAAACCTCTGCTCTTGGAGGCCCAACATTGTCTACAAGAATAGAAGCACCCGTAGACATCAAGCACTTTTCTAGCGCCGTTGCCGGGGAGGAAAGGTAAAAGGCACTCATACTCCGGTTCCAGGTAACTTTTCTGGCGCCATTGTGTGTGTGCTCGAAGCTATTTCCTTTAGACTCTGCAATTGCGACATTTGGTTTCTTGTTTACACTAGTTAGGCATAATGGACAACAATGACCTTTTTATTCTATTTCCTGATTTAAGACATGCATGGATGGTTTGATGCGAAAATTAAAAAACCCATGGAACATATTAATATGAATGCTTTGAACACTATTGTTGCTAATGCTATGGAAAATTCTAAGCTTGGGGAAGCTGGCTTTGATGAGCATGATATTTTTAGTCCCCCAAGCATTGAGGAGAAAATTTACTTTGATGATACTATGCCTCCTATATTTGATGATGAGAATAATAATGATAGCTACTTTGTTGAATTTGCTCCCACTACAACTAATAAAATTGATTATGCTTATGTTGGGAGTAGTAATTATTTTATGCATGAGACTCATGATAAGAATGCTTTATGTGATAGTTATATTGTTGAGTTTGCTTATGATGCTACTGAAAGTTATTATGAGAGAGGAAAATATGGTTATAGAAATTTTCATGTTACTAAAATGCCTCTCTATGTGCTAAATTTTTGAAGCTACACTTGTTCTATCTTCCTATGCTTGTTACTTTGCTCTTCATGAACTTGTTTATTTACAAGATTCCTATGCATAGGAAGCATGTTATACTTAAATGTGTTTTGAATTTGCCTCTTGATGCTCTCTTTTGCTTCAACTTCTATTTCTTGCGAGTGTATCATTAAAATTGCTGAGCCCATCTTAATGGCTATAAAGAAAGAACTTCTTGGGAGATAACCCATGTGTTTATTTTACTACAGCAATTTTTGTTTTGTTGAGTCTTGGAAGTTGTTTACTACTGTAGCAACCTCTCCTTATCATGTTTTTGTGCCAAGTAAAGTTTCTATGTTAAAGTTGATGTTATATTTGGGATCGCTGCAGAAACAGCATTGCTGTCTGTCACGAATCTGGGCCTAAGTCTCTGTAGAAAATTCTAAAAAATCTGCCAATTTACGAGCGTGATCCTCAGATATGTACGCAACTTTCATTAGTTTTGAGTTTTTCCGTTTGAGCAAGTCTGGTGCCATTTTAAAATTCGTCTTTACGGACTGTTTTGTTTTTGACAGATTCTGCCTTTTATTTCGCATTGCCGCTTTTGTTAAGTTGAATGAGTTTCTTGTTCCATTAACTTTCAGAAGTTATGTGCAATGTCCAGAAGTATTAAGAATGATTGTGTCACCTCTGAACATGTGAGTTTTTGATTATGCACTAACCCTCTAATGAGTTTGCTTGAAGTTTGGTGTGAAGGAAGTTTTCAAGGGTCAAGAGAGGAGTATGATATACTATGATCAAGAGGAGTGAAAGCTCTAAGCTTGGGGATGCCCCGTGGTTCATCCCTGCATATTTCAAGAAGACTCAAGCATCTAAGCTTGGGGATGCCCAAGGCATCCCCTTCTTCATCGACAAAGTATCAGGTTCCTTCTCTTGAAACTATATTTTTATTCGGTCACATCTTATGTACTTTACTTGGAGCGTCTGTGTGTGCTTTTATTTTTGATTTGTTATCTTAGTTCTCTGAATAAGTTCATCCTTGTGTGGGAGAGAGACACGCTCCGCTGGTTCGTATGAACACATGTGTTCTTAGCTCATAATATTCATGGCGAAGTTTCCTCTTCATTAAATTGTTATATGGTTGGAATTGGAAAATACTACATGTAGTAATTGGTAAAATGTCTTGGATAATGTGATACTTGGCAATTGTTGTGCTCATGTTTAAGCTCTTGCATCATATACTTTGCACCCATTAATGAAAAAATACATAGAGCTTGCTAAAATTTGGTTTGCATAATTGGTCTCTCTAAGGTCTAGATAATTTCTAATATTGAGTTTGAACAACAAGGAAGACGGTGTAGAGTCTTATAATGTTTACAATATGTCTTTTATGTGAGTTTTGCTGCACCGGTTCATCCTTGTGTTTGTTTCAAATAACCTTGCTAGCCTAAACCTTGTATCGAGAGGAAATACTTCTCATGCATCCAAAATCCTTGAGCCAACCACTATGCCATTTGTGTCCACCATACCCACCTACTACATGGTATTTCTCCGCCATTCCAAAGTAAATTGCTTGAGTGCTACCTTTAAACAATTCAAAAGTTACTACCTCTTATTTGTGTCAATGTTTTATAGCTCGTGAGGAAGTATGTGGTGTTTATCTTTCAATCTTGTTGGGCAACTTTCACCAATGGACTAGTGGCTTCATCCGCTTATCAAATAATTTTGCAAAAAGAGCTGGCAATGGGATTCCCAGTCCCAAGTTAATTAACAAAAATAGACACTCCTCCATGGTATGTGATTGTTGGACGGCACCCGAAGGATTCGGTTAGCCATGGCTTGTGAAAGCAAAGGTGGGGAGGAGTGTCATCATAATAAAACTAAAATAAAAAGGCACTCCTTCATGGTATGAGATTGTTGGCATGCACCCGAGGATTCGGTTAGCCATGGTTTGTGAAAGAAAGGTTGGAAGGAGTGCCACACAAAAATAAAATAAAATGGGAGCCGCTCTTTGAAGGTTTGTCTGGCAAGGGGGTTAGAGTACCCGCTACCATTCGTTGACAACAACAAACACCTCTCAAAACTTTATTTTTATGTTCTCTTTATGTTTTCAAAATAAAAGCTCTAGCACAAATATAGCAATCGATGCTTTCCTCTTTGAAGGACAATTCTTCTACTTTTATTGTTGAGTCAGTTTACCTATCTCTCTCCACCTCAAGAAGCAAACACTTGTGAACTGTGCATTGATCCCTACATACTTGCATATTGCACTTGTTATATTACTTTGCATCGACAACTATCCATGAGATATACATGTTATAAGTTGAAAGCAACCGCTGAAACTTAATCTTCTTTTGTGTTGCTTCAATACCCTTACTTTGATTTATTGCTTTATGAGTTAACTCTTATGCAAGACTTATTGATGCTCGTCTTGAAAGTACTATTCATGAAAAGTCTTTGCTTTATGATTCATTTATTTACTCATGTCATTACCATTGTTTTGATCGCTGCATTCATCTCATATGCTTACAATAGTATGATCAAGGTTATGATGGCATGTCACTTAAGAAATTATCTTTGTTATCGTTTTACCTGCTCGGGACGAGCAGAACTAAGCTTGGGGATGCTGATACGTCTCCGACGTATCGATAATTTCTTATGTTCCATGCTACTTTATTGATGATACCTACATGTTTTATACACATTATATGTCATATTCGTGCATTTTCCGGAACTAACCTATTAACAAGATGCCGAAGTGCCGTTCCTATTTTCTGCTGTTTTTGGTTTAAATCCTAGTAACGAAATATTCTCGAATTGGATGAAATCAACGCCCGGTTCCTATTTTGCCCGAAGCATCCAACACCCGAGAGCCGCAGAGGGGCCCTGTGGGCCCCGATGATAGGGGCGCGCTTGGGCCCCGTCCGCGCCAGCCTATGGTGTGGGCACCCCTTCGACCTCCCGTGCCGCCTATTCGCCTATTTAAAGCCCCGCGTCGAAAACCCTTACGAGGAAGCCACGGTACGAGAAAGTTCCGAGCCGCCGCCATCGCGAAGCCAAGATCTGGGGACAGAGTCTCTGTTCCGGCACTCGCCGGACGGGAAGTGCCCCGGAAGGCTTCTCCATCGACACCGCTGCCATCTCCACCGCCATCTTCATCACCGCCTGCTCCCATGAGGAGGAGTAGTTCTCCATCGAGGCTCGGGGCTGTACCTATGTGGTTCATCTCTCTCTATGTACTTCAATACAATAATCTCATGAGCTGCCTTACATGATTGAGATTCATATGATGATGCTTGTAATCTAGATGTCATTATGCTAGTCAAGTGAGTTTTACTTATGTGATCTCCGGAGACTCCTTGTCCCACGTGTGTAAAGGTGACAGTGTGTGCACCGTGTGGGTCTCTTAGGCTATATTTCACAGAATACTTATTCACTGTTATGAATGGCATAGTGAAGTGCTTATTTATATCTCTTTATGATTGCAATGTATTTTGTATCACAATTTATCTATGTGCTACTCTAGCAATGTTTTTAAAGTAGTTTTATTCCTCCTACACGATGTAATGGTGACAGTGTGTGCATCCGTGTTAGTACTTGGTTTATGCTATGATCATGATCTCTTGTAGATTGCGAAGTTAACTATTGCTATGATAGTATTGATGTGTATTATTCCTCCTACATGAGCATGAAGGTGACAGTGTGCATGCTATGTTAGTACTTGGTTTAGTCGTTTCGATCTTTCATGCACTCTAAGGTTATTTAAATATGAACATTGAATTGTGGAGCTTGTTAACTCCGGCATTGAGGGTTCGTGTAATCCTACGCAATGTGTTCATCATCCAACAAGAGAGTGTAGAGTATGCATTTATCTATTCGTTATGTGATCAATGTTGAGAGTGTCCACTAGTGAAAGTCTATTCCCTAGGCCTTGTTCCTAAATATCGCTATCGTCGCTTGTTTATCGTTTTATCGTTACTACGTACACTACGCATGTTTACTTCCCGCAATATTACTACCATCAACTGCACGCCAAGAAGCACTTTTCTGGCGCCATACTACTGCTCATATTCATTCATACCACTTGTATTTCACTATCTCTTTGCCGAACTAGTACACCTATTAGGTGTGTTGGGGACACAAGAGACTTCTTGCTTTGTGGTTGCAGGGTTGCATGAGAGGGATATCTTTGACCTCTTCCTCCCGAGTTCGATAAACCTTGGGTAATCCACTTAAGGGAAACTTGCTGCTGTTCTACAAACCTCTGCTCTTGGAGGCCCAACACTGTCTACAAGAATAGAAGCACCCGTAGACATCACTTAGCAACGGTGCAACTAAGGACGATCACTTCATGGATATACAAATATCGTTAGTGCCCCAATAGTTGGAGGATTGGGACGCCTTGCGTCTTCAACCTTCATACATTCCCATAAAACTTATGAGTTTATGTAGTCTCACCAAATTATATTCTATCACCTTGCAACAAGGTCTTAGATATCACATATATCTCATACCTTGATTATTTCTGAAAACTAAATTTTCAGCTCCTTACTTTTCAAACAGATTTGAACTTCAAGTTTCACGGAGACAAGATGACTTTAGGTACTAATTGAAACCATAGCTCTTTGAATCAACAATGTGAGGTTTACTAAAAGTTTGCAATAGGACTTAATCATTTCTTGATTCTTTAACAATACGGTACCAGTCCGTAAAGTTTCTTGTCAGACTTAACAGTATTTCTATCTCAATTACAAGACTAGCGCATGGTAGAAAAACGGATGCCAATACTACAAAATTAATTCAAAATACTACTCAGACTATGTTTATGATAATTAGTTCATGTTTTAATCTAATTACTAATGAACTCCCACTTAATACAACATCCCTCATAGTTGTTAAGTGGTACACGATCCAAATCCACTACATCAAAACCGATCATCACGTGAGATGATGTAGCTTCAATGGTGAACATCAACATGTTGATCATATCATCCATATGACTCGTGTTCAACCTTTCGGTTTCCGTTGTCCCGAGGCCATGTCTGTACATGCTAGGCTCGTCAAGCAAACCCAAGTATTCCGCGTGTGCAACATGGCTTACACTTGTTGTATGTGAACGTTGAATCTATCACATCCGATCATCACGAGATGCTTCGAAACGACGAACTGTACAACGGTGCATACGAGGGGAGAACACTTTATTATCTTGATATTAATGTGAGGGATCATCTTATAATGCTACCATCGCGATCTAAGCAAAATAAGATGCATAAAGGATTAACATCACATGCAGTTCATATGTGATATGATATGGCCCTTTTGTCTTTGCGCCTTCGATCTTCATCTCCAAAGCATGGACATGATCTCCATCATCAACGGGCATGGTCTCCATCATCATCGGCGTAGCGTCAAGGTCCATGGCGCCGTCTTCATGGTTGTTCACCTCATGTAGCAACTATTACAACTACTTTGAAAAACTACTCAACATGAAATATAAAGACAACCATAAGGCTCCTGCCGGTTGCCACAATACAATAATGATCATCTCATACATATTCATCATAATATTATGGCCATATCACATCACCAAACCCTGCAAAAACAAGTTAGACGTCTCTAATTTGGTTTGCATATTTTACGTGGTTTAGGGTTTTCGAGTAAGATCTAATCTACCTACGAACATGAACCACAACGGTGATACTAGTGTTGTCAATAGAAGAGTAAATTGAATCTTCACTATAGTAGGAGAGACAGACACCCGCAAAGCCTCTTATGCAATACAAGTTGCGCGGTCATGTAAAGTTAGTCCGAGCCGCTTCATCCCACTATGCCATAAAGATGCAAAGTACTCAAACTAAAGATAACAATAGCATCAACGCCCACAAAACCATTGTGTTCTACTCGTGCAACCATCTATTCATAGACACGGCTCTGATACCACTGTAGGATGACGTTGCATAGAAAACAAAAAATTTCCTACCGCGAACACGCAATCCAAGCCAAGATGCAATCTAGAAGACGGTAGCAACGAGGGGATATCGAGTCTCACCCTTGAAGAGATTCCAAAGCCTACAAGATGAGGCTCTTGCTGCGTAGACGTTCACTTGCCGCTTGCAAAAGCGCGTAGAAGATCTTGATCATGATCGCTCCGGCGCTACGAAAGGGCAGCACCTCCGTACTCGGTCACACGTTCGGTTGTTGATGAAGACGACGTCCACCTCCCCGTTCCAGCGGGCAACGGAAGTAGTAGCTCCTCTTGAATCCGACATCACGACGGCATGGTGTCGGTGGTGGTGGAGAAATCCGGCGGAGCTTCACTTAAGCGTGCGGGATGTGGTGGAGGAGAGACCGCTAGGGTTTGGGGAGAGAGGGGGTTGGGCGCCGGCCCTCTAAGGGGTGCAGCCAAGGCTGAGGCTTGAAGTGGTCAGCTTCCTCTCCTATGCCCCTCATTATATAGGTGGAAGCCCCAAGAGTTGTAGTCCAAGTCTTCGAATAAGACCCCAACACTAAAACCTCCCATATGTGGGAAACCTACTCAAGAGGGAGTCCCACTCAAGGTGGGACTCCCACCTTTCCTTGAGGTGGGGTGGCCGGCCACCTCTAGGTGGAGCCCACCTGGGACTCCTCCTTTAGGGTTTGGCTGGCCAAGCTTGTGGAGTCCTTCCGGGACTCCACCTTCCATAGTGCTTCTTCCGGACTTTTCTAGAACCTTCTAGAACCTGCCATAAATGCACCGGATCATTTCCAAACTTGGAATATTACTTCCTATATATGAATCTTATTCTTCGGACCATTCCGGAACTCCTCGTGATGTCCGGGATCTCATCCGGGACTACAAATATTCGAACTCCATTCCATATTCAAGTTCTACCATTTCAACATCCAACTTTAAGTGTGTCACCCTACGGTTCGTGAACTATGTGGACATGGTTGAGTACTCACTCCGACCAATAACCAATAGCGGGATCTGGGATCCATAATGGCTCCCACATATTCAACGATGACTTTAGTGATCGAATGAACCATTCACATACGATACCAATTCCCTTTGTCACGCGATATTTTACTTGTCCGAGGTTTGATCTTCGGTATCACTCTATACCTTGTTCAACCTCGTCTCCTGACAAGTACTCTTTACTCGTTGGTATGTGGTCTCTTATGAACTTATTCATATGCTTGCAAGACATTAGACGACATCCCACCGAGAGGGCCCAGAGTATATCTATCCGTCATCGGGATGGACAAATCCCACGTTGATCCATATGCCTCAACTCATACTTTCCGGATACTTAATCCCACCTTTATAACCACCCATTTACGCAGTGGCGTTTGGTGTAATCAAAGTACCTTTCCGGTATAAGTGATTTACATGATCTCATGGTCATAAGGACTAGGTAACTATGTATCGAAAGCTTATAGCAAATAACTTAATGACGAGATCTTATGCTACGCTTAATTGGGTGTGTCTATTACATCATTCATATAATGATATAACCTTGTTATTAATAACATCCAATGTTCATGATTATGAAACTAATCATCTATTAATCAACAAGCTAGTTAAGAGGCATACTAGAGACTTCTTTGTTGTCTACATATCACACATGTACTAATGTTTCGGTTAATACAATTATAGCATGATATATAAACATTTATCATAAACACAAAGATATAAATAATAACCACTTTATTATTGCCTCTAGGGCATATCTCCTTCAGGCGGCAGAGCGCGTTAGCAGCCGTCGCTCGGGCGCTTGGTCGCGTGGTGGCGCGTGCCCGGCGGGGCGCGTTGCTGGCGTTGCGTTGCGTGCGGGCCGCGTGGGCGCGAAGTACACGCTTTTTACAGTTTTGCACGGTTTTATTAATTACAGAGGCATTTTTAGGCAGTTTTGGGTCTTTTTTTGGCCAAAATTTTGTCTAGTTTTTTCTGAATAAATAGGACCAACGAAATATTTGTTCAGAAATTAAAAAGTAAAGGAAATGCCTCTGAAAATTTCAAAGTTTAAAGTTTAAAATTCACAGTTTCCGCTGCAAATAGCAATGATATGTGCATTTATCTCTATTTCTGCCCAACGGTGATATAGTTTTATTTGCATTAACAGTTGCATGTTTTAATTCGGACCAACGTTGGATTATAATTTGCAATTGTACTGTTCTCACTTCTTTGTGGTTTTCAGGAGGGTTCTAATTGATGAGCTGCATCAAGGATGTTCCCACCCTTAGAGGGGATAACTACACAGAATGGAGGAAGAAGGTGGATTTCGCCTTCGTCTGTGCTGAGGTGGACTGGGTGGTTGACACACCGCAGCCCATCAAGCCTACTGACCCCGTCAGAGCTGACGGGGATACTGATGATGCATGGGCTAAAAAGAAAAGGGATCATGCTCCTATGGAGATGTCCTACACCCTAGAGAACAGAAAGTGGCAGACTGCCAACAAAAAGTGCATGACATTTATAAAGAATACAATTGAGAACGTCATTGTGGGCTCAATTGCAGAGTGTGCTTCCGTAGGGAAGTATCTTGAAAGAATAAAGAGCCAGTTCACTGGTTCTTCAAAGATATGTGTGACCCAGTGATGCGCGTAGATGTACACGTCCGTTGGGAACCCCAAGAGGAAGGTATGATGCGCACAGTGGCAAGTTTTCCCTCAGAAAGAAACCAAGGTTGAATCGAACCAGGAGGAGCCAAGAAGCACGTTGAAGGTTGATGGTCGCGAAATGTGATGCGGCGCAACACCTCGCCAACGTGGAATCTGCACAACAAAACCAAAGTACTTTGCCCCAACGAAACATTGAGGTTGTCAATCTCACCGGCTTGCTGTAACAAAGGATTAAACGTATCGAGTGAAGATGTTTGCAAAGAAAACAGTAAAACACAATTGCAGATTGTATGCTATGTAAAGAATAGGACCGGGGTCCACAGTTCACTAGAGGTGTCTCTCCCATAAGATAAAAGCATGTTGGGTGAACAAATTACAGTCGGGCAATTTACAAATAGAGAAGGGCATAACAATGCATATACATGATATGATAAATATAGTGAGATTTAATTGGGCATTACGACAAAGTACATAGACCGCCATCCAACTGCATCTATGCCTAAAAAGTCCACCTTCAGTTATCATCCGAACCCCATTCAAGTTGCTAACAAGCACAATTGCATTAAGTATGGTGCGTAATGTAATCGACAATTACATCCTTAGACATAGAATCAATGTTTTATCCCTAGTGGAAACAACACATCACAACCTTAGAACTTTCTGTCACTGTCCCAGGTGTCAATGAAGGCATGAACCACTATCGAGCATAAATACCCTCTTGGAGTTAAGAGTAAAAACTTGGCCAGAGCCTCTACTAATAACGGAGAGCATGCAAGATCATAAACAACACGTAAACAATAGATTGATAATCACCATAACATAGTATTCTCTATCCATCGGATCCCGACAAACACAACATATAGTATTACATATAGATGATCTTGATCATGTTAGGCAGCTCACAAGATCCAACAATGAAGCACAACAAGGAGAAGACGACCATCTAGCTACTGCTATGGACCCATGGTCCAGGGGTGAACTACTCACTCATCACTCCGGAGGCGATCATGGCGATGAAGAGTCCTTCGGGAGATGAATCCCCTCTCCGGCAGGTGCCGGAGGCGATCTCCGAATCCCGAGATGGGATTCGGCGGCGCGTCTCTGGAAGGTTTTCCGTATCGTGGCTCTCGGGGTTTTTCGCGACGGAGGCTTTAAGTAGGCGAAAGCAACGTGGGGGCCACACGAGGACCCCACACCCTAGGTCGGCGCGCCGGGGCCTGGCCTTGCCGCCCTATGGTGTCGGCGCCGTGGCCCCACTTCCCTCTTCGGTCTTCCGGAAGCTCCGTACAAAAATAGGACCCTGGGCGAAGATTTCGTCCAATTCCGAGAATATTTCCTTACTAGGATTTCTGAAACCAAAAACAGCAGAAAACAGCAACTGGCTCTTCGCATCTTGTTAATAGGTTAGTTCCGAAAATGCATAAATATGACATATAATGTGCATAAAACATGTAGGTATCATCAATAAAGTAGCATGGAACATAAGAAATTATCGATACGTTGGAGACGTATCAGCATCCCCAAGCTTGCTCGTCCCGAGCAGGTAAAACGATAACAAAGATAATTTCTGAAGTGACATGCCATCATAATCTTGATCATACTATTTGTAAACATATGTAATGAATGCAGCGATCAAAACAAAGGTAATGACATGAGTAAACAACTAAATCATAAAGCAAAGACTTTTCATGAATAGTACTTCAAGACAAGCATCAATAAGTCTTGCATAAGAGTTAACTCATAAAGCAATAAATCAAAGTAAAGGTGTTGAAGCAACACATATGAAGATTAAGTTTCAGCGTTTGCTTTCAACTTATAACATGTATATCTCATGGATATTGTCAACATAAAGTAATATAACAAGTGCAATATGCAAGTATGTAGGAATCAATGCACAGTTCACACAAGTGTTTGCTTCTTAAGGTGGAGGGAGATAGGTAAACTGACTCAACAATAAAAGTAAAAGAAAGGTCCTTCAAGAGGAAAGCATCGATTGCTGTATTTGTGCTAGAGCTTTCATTTTGAAAACATGAAACAATTTTGTCAACGGTAGTAATAAAGCATATGAGTTATGTAAATTATATCTTACAAGTTGCAAGCCTCATGCATAGTGTACTAATAGTGTCCGCACCTCGTCCTACTTAGCTTGGACTACCGGATCTTTGCATGCCATGTTTCAACCAAGTGTCACAAAGGGGTACCTCCATGCCGCCTGTACAAAGGTCTAAGGAGAATGCTCGCATTTTGGATTTCTCGCTTTTGATTATTCTCAACTTAGACATCCATACCGGACAACATAGACAACAGATAATGGACTCCTCTTAAATGCATAAGCATGTAGCAATGATTATTATTCTCATATGAGATTGAGGATATATGTC
Source organism: Lolium multiflorum (assembly GCA_030979885.1). Taxonomy (NCBI): domain Eukaryota; kingdom Viridiplantae; phylum Streptophyta; class Magnoliopsida; order Poales; family Poaceae; genus Lolium; species Lolium multiflorum. Next base: position 235,623,348 of record CM061749.1, on the reverse strand, counting down.
CAAAACTAAAACTTCCACCATGATTCATGGCTTTAGTTAGCGGCCCAATGTTCTTCTCTAACAATTTTGCATGCTCCAACCACTAAAATGATAGATCCTTCAGACAAGACGGACATGCATAGCAACTCACATGATATTCAACAATAGTTGATGGCGTTCCCCAGAAGCATGGTTATCGCACAACAAGCAACTTAATAAAAGATAAAGTGCATAAGTACATATTCAATACTACGATAGTTTTTAAGGCTATTTTGTCCCATGAGCTATATATTGCAAAGGTGAATGATGGAATTTTAAAGGTAGCACTCAAGCAATTTACTTTGAATGGCGGAGAAATACCATGTAGTAGGTAGGTATGGTGGACACAAATGGCATAGTAATTGGCTCAAGGATTTTGGATGCATGAGAAGTATTCCCTCTCGATACAAGGTTTAGGCTAGCAAGGTTATTTGAAGCAAACTCAAGGATGAACCGGTGCAGCAAAACTCACATAAAAGACATATTGTAAACATTATAAGACTCTACACCGTCTTCCTTGTTGTTCAAAACTCAATACTAGATATTATCTAGACCTTAGAGAGACCAAATATGCAAATCAAATTTTAGCAAGCTCTATGTATTTCTTCATTAATGGGTGCAAAGCATATGATGCAAGAGCTTAACATGAGCACAACAATTTCCAAGTATCACATTATCCAAGACATTTTAGAATTACTACATGTAGCATTTTCCAATTCCAACCATAAAACAATTTAACGAAGAAGAAACTTCGCCTTGAACATTATGAGTAAAGCCTAAGGACATATTTGTCCATATGCAACAGCGGAGCGTGTCTCTCTCCCACAAAGTGAATGCTAGGATCCATCTTATTCAAACAAAAACAAAAACAAAAACAAACCGACGCTCCAAGTAAAGAACACAAGATGTGATTGAATAAAAATATAGTTTCAGGGGAGGAACCTGATGATGTTGTCGATGAAGAAGGGGATGCCTTGGGCATCCCCAAGCTTAGACGCTTGAGTCTTCTTAAAATATGCAGGGGTGAACCACGGGGCATCCCCAAGCTTAGAGCTTTCACTCCTCTTGATCATAGTATATCATTCTCCTCTCTTGACCCTTGAAAACTTCCTTCACACCAAACTTCAAGCAAACTCATTAGAGGGTTAGTGCACAATTAATAATTCACATGTTCAGAGGTGGCACAATCATTCTTTACACTTCTGGACATTGCATAAAGCTACTGGACATTAATGGATCAAAGAAATAAATCCAACATAGCAAAAGAGGCAATGCGAAATAAAAGGCAGAATCTGTCAAAACAACAGTCCGTAAAGACGAATTTAAAGTCTGGCACCGACTTGCTCAAATGGAAAAACTCAAAACTAATGAAAGTTGCGTACGTATCTGAGGATCACGCTCGTATTGGTAGATTTTTTCGAATTTTCTACAGAGACTGTGCCCAGATTCGTGACAGACACAATGCTCTCGCAACGATCCCAAATATAACATCAACTTCGACATAGAAACTTTACTTGGCACAAAAACATGATAAGGAGAGGTTGCTACAGTAGTAAACAACTTCCAAGACTCAACAAAACAAAAAAATTGCTGTAGTAAAAACATGGGTTGTCTCCCATAAGCGCTTTTTTTAACGCCTTTCAGCTAGGCGCAGAAGTGCAAATCAAGTATTATCGAGAGATGAAGCATCAACATCATTACCAGGGGTGTTGGGAGTTTTCTCAACCAAGCATAGTATATTTGATATATAAGTTTTAGCGTCTCCCTTTTCATTAGTCTTAGGCTTGCTACTCTCATCGAACAAATTTTCAGGAACAAGCCAAGCATAGTTATTTTCTAGTGCATCATTCATAGCTAGGAGTTTACATGGTATTGGTGCTTTGATCTCCCCACCATCATTAATATTATTAGTGTACCTTATTCTATCCATGTCCATTTTTTCAAGGAGGCCAATAAAATTGGTATGAGAACCTAGCATATTAAATTTAGCAAAAACCTTTCTAGCCTCTCTTGCTAGACCACCAAATTCTCTAAGAAGGGTTTCTAAAACAAAATCTTTCTTTTCCCTTCTTCCATATCACCAAGTGTAAGAAACATGTGTTGGATTATAGGATTGAGATTAACAAATTTAATTTCCAACATGCGAACTAAAGCAGCAGCAGCAATTTCATAGGTAGGTGCAAGTTCTACCAAGTGTCTATCTTCAAAATCTTCAGTAATACTAACATGATTGAAAAATTCTTCTATATTATTTCTCCCAACTATGGACCCACGTCCTACCGGTATGTCTTTTGTGGTGAAATTAAAAGGAAACATGATGCAATAAGCAAAAAGTAAACAAGGCGAATAAAGTAAAGACAAGTAACTAATTTTTTTTGTATTTTTGATATAGAGAGCAAGACAATAAATAAAGTAAAACTAGCAACTAATTTTTTGTATTTTGATTTAGGTGCAGCAAACAAAGTAGTAAATAAAATAAAGCAAGACAAAAACAAAGTAAAGAGATTGAGAAGTGGAGACTCCTTGCAGCGTGTCTTGATCTCTCCAACGGCGCCAGAAAACAGGTGCTGGCGTGTAGTTGACGTGGGAGTTAGAGATCTTTGTGGTGTAGCTTTTCTTCAGTCCCCGGCAACGGCGCCAGAAAACAGGCTTGATGCGCGTAGATGTACACGTCCGTTGGGAACCCCAAGAGGAAGGTATGATGCGCACAGTGGCAAGTTTTCCCTCAGAAAGAAACCAAGGTTGAATCGAACCAGGAGGAGCCAAGAAGCACGTTGAAGGTTGATGGTCGCGAAATGTGATGCGGCGCAACACCAGGGATTCCGGCGCCAACGTGGAATCTGCACAACAAAACCAAAGTACTTTGCCCCAACGAAACAGTGAGGTTGTCAATCTCACCGGCTTGCGTAACAAAGGATTAAACGTATCGAGTGAAGATGTTTGCAAAGAAAAGTAAAACACAATTGCAGATTGTATGCTATGTAAAGAATAGGACCGGGTCCACAGTTCACTAGAGGTGTCTCTCCCATAAGATAAAAGCATGTTGGGTGAACAAATTACAATGGGGCAATTGACAAATAGAGAAGGGCATAACAATGCATATACATGATATGATAAATATAGTGAGATTTAATTGGGCATTACGACAAAGTACATAGACCGCCATCCAACTGCATCTATGCCTAAAAAGTCCACCTTCAGGTTATCATCCGAACCCCATTCAGTATTAAGTTGCAACAGACAATTGCATTAAGTATGGTGCGTAATGTAATCGACAACTACATCCTTAGACATAGAATCAATGTTTTATCCCTAGTGGCAACAAGACATCACAACCTTAGAACTTTCTCACACCCCCTGTGTCAATGAAGGCATGAACCCACTATCGAGCATAAATACTCCCTCTGGAGTTAAGAGTAAAAACTTGGCCAGAGCCTCTACTAATAACGGAGAGCATGCAAGATCATAAACAACACGTAAACAATAGATTGATAATCACCATAACATAGTATTCTCTATCCATCGGATCCCGACAAACACAACATATAGTATTACATATAGGTGATCTTGATCATGTTAGGCAGCTCACAAGATCCAACAATGAAGCACAACAAGGAGAAGACGACCATCTAGCTACTGCTATGGACCCATGGTCCAGGGTGAACTACTCACTCATCACTCCGGAGGCGATCATGGCGATGAAGAGTCCTCCGGGAGATGAACCTCTCCGGCAGGCCGGAGGCGATCTCCCGAATCCCCCGAGATGGGATTCATGGCGGCGGCGTCTCGGAAGGTTTTCCGTATCGTGGCTCTCGCACCGGGCGCCAGAGGCTTCAGGCGAAAGGGCAACGTGGGGGGCCACACGAGGGCCCCACACCCTAGGTCGGCGCAGCCAGGGCCTGGGCCGCGCCGCCCTATGGTGTCGGCGCCTCGTGGCCCCACTTCCTTCCCTTCGGTCTTCCGGAAGCTCCGTGCAAAAATAGGACCCCGGCGAAGATTTCGTCCAATTCCGAGAATATTTCCTTACTAGGATTTCTGAAACCAAAAACAAAAACACATGGCTCTTCATCTTGTTAATAGGTTAGTTCCGAAAATGCATAAATATGACATATAATGTGCATAAAACATGTAGGTATCATCAATAAAGTAGCATGGAACATAAGAAATTATCGATACGTTGGAGACGTATCACCCAGTTGCTGTAGCAACTGGTGACAGAAAAGTACACATGGACAGGAAGGACATGCCAAGTGTGCCATATGGTGTAATTATGCTTATGTGGGTGTTGTCTGTGTGTAATGTGAGTAAAAAAAGTGTTGTCCGCGTTGGACAAAGAACAAAAGAAAAGAAAAGAACTGATGAATCGTCGAAATATGGCATTGTCGCTTAGGCCATATTTCGAGGGGGAGAATACAAAGACTCGTTAAAAATGATACTCTTCCTCCATTAGAATTCTCAGACATAGAACAGTGCATCCATTGCATTAAAGTAAAATTTGTAAAGCAAATTAAAAAGGGTGCAAATCGAAGCACAGCAACACTAGAAATAATTCACACCGACATATGTGGACCATTTCCGGTGAAAAGTGTGGATGGCTATGATTCGTTCATAACATTCACGGATGATTATTCCCGATATGGTTATATTTATCCAATAAAAGAAAGAACAAAAGCGTTGGATAAATTCAAAATATTCAAAGCTGAAGTTAAAAATCAGCTTGATAAAAGAATAAAGATAGTCAGGTCTGATCGTGGAGGGGAGTACTACGGTCGACATACTCCATATGGCCAAGTCCCTGGACCTTTTGCAAGGTTCCTACAGGAGACTGGAATAGTCGCCCAAGACTGATGCCGGGCGAACCTCAGCAGAATGGGGTAGCTGAAAGGCGCAACCGTACCCTTATGGATATGGTGCGCAGTATGATGAGCTATTCCACCCTACCATTGGGATTGTGGATTGAGGTGTTAAAAACCGCTATTCATATTCTAAACAGAGTACCAAGCAAATCGGTGCCCAAAACGCCGTATGAGCTATGGACAGGGAGAGTGCCTTCTCTAAACCACCTGAAAGTGTGGGGGAGCCCTGCTGAGGCCAAAGTATTCAATCCAAATATAGCAAAGTTAGATACCAAAACAGTCAGCTGCCATTTTATTGGCTATCCTGAAAAGTCAAAAGGTTATCGTTTCTACTGTCCAGAGAAATACACAAAGTTTGTGGAAACGAGACATGCTGTCTTCTTAGAAGAAGAAATGATCAGGGGGAGCATGGTAGCTCGGAAAATTGATCTTGAGGAGAAGAGGGTGAATCCGATGACTCAGGAGCCATTTTTTGCGCTACCATGTGCACCTGTACCGACGATCCCTGCGATTGTGGTGCAAGCGCCTGTTGACTCCACCCATGACAACGATGAGTGAAAATTCGGAACCTGTCCGTCAGAGCCGAATGAACCATTTGTTGAGCATGAAAGGGAGCAACAACAACCACCCCTAGCTGAGCCACAAGTTGAGGAACAGAATGCTCAAGAGAATGTGGCCCCTAGAAGGTCTACAAGAGCTAGAAAATCAGCCATTTCGACTGATTACAAAGTTTACAACACAGAAAGCATTCATATGGAAGGTGATCCCACTTCATATGAAGAAGCCATGAGAAGCCAAGATTCATCAAAGTGGGTGGAGGCCATGGAAGACGAAATGAGATCGATGAGCACCAACAAGGTTTGGGACTTGGAGAATATTCCTAAAGGAGCCAAAACAGTGGGCTGCAAATGGGTCTACAAAATAAAATATGACTCCAATGGGAATGTCGAAAAGTATAAAGCACGACTTGTGGCAAAAGGATTTACACAAAGAGAAGGGATAGATTACAATGAGACATTTTCTCCGGTCTCATGTAAGGATTCCTTCAGAATCATCATGGCACTAGTTGCACATTTTGATTTAGAGCTGCATCAAATAGATGTAAAGACGGCATTTCTAAACGGGGATTTAGAAGAAAATGTCTACATGAAACAACCCAAGGGTTTTATCATGGAAGTCAAGGAAGAAATGGGATGCCGCCTACTGATACGCGCGAAGCACACGTCCGTTGGGAACCCCAAGTGGAAGGTATGATGCGTATAGAAGCAAGTTTCCCTCAGTATGAAACCAAGGTTATCGAACCAGTAGGAGCCAAGAAGCACGTGAAGGTTGTTGGTGGAGGAATGTAGTGCGGCGCAACACCAGTGAAATCGGCGCGCAACATGGAACCTGCACAACACAATCAAAGTACTTTGCCCCAACGTAACAGTGAGGTTGTCAATCTCACCGCATGCTGAAAACAAAGGATTAAACATATCGAGTGGAAGATGGTGTTTGTTTGCAAAGAACAGTAAAAGCAGTAGAATGTATTCAGATTTAAAAGAATGGACCGGGGTCCACAGTTCACTAGTGGTGTCTCTCCAATAAGATAACTAACATGCTGGGTGAACAAATTACAGGTAGCAATTGACAAATAAAGATTCAATACATATCAACGATGATTACTATGTGATTTAATCAGGGCATTACGACAAAGTACATAGACCGCTATCCATCATGCATCTATGCCTAAATAATCCACCTTCAGGTTATCATCCGAACCCCTTCCAGTATTAAGTTGCGAACAACAGATAATTGCATTAAGTATGGTGCGTAATGTAATCAACACAAATATCCTTAGACAAAGCATCAATGTTTTATCCCTAGTAGCAACAGCACATCCACAACCTTAGAACCCACTGTCACGATCCCAGATTCAATGGAGGCATGAACCCACTATCGAGCATAATTACTCCCTCTTGGAGTTACAAGTATCAACTTGGCCAGAGCCTCTACTAGCAACGGAGAGCATGCAAGAACATAAACAACACATATATGATAGATTGATAATCAACTTAACATAGTATTCTATATTCATCGGATCTCGCCAAACACAACATGTAGCATTACAAATAGATGATCTTGATCATGTTAGGCAGCTCACAAGATCTAATACAATGAAAGCACAAGCGGAGAAGACAACCATCTAGCTACGCTATGGACCCATAGTCCAAGGATGAACTACTCACGCATCAATCCGGAGGCGGGCATGATGATGTAGAGCCCTCCGGTGATGATTCCCCTCTCCGGCAGGTGCCGGAGGCGATCTCCGAATCCCCCGAGATGGGATTGGCGCGGCGGCCTCTCAAGAATGTTTTCCGTATCGTGGCTCTCGGTACAGGGGGTTCGCGACGAAGGCTATTTGTAGGCGAAGGGTAGGTCAGGCGACGCGAGGCGCCGACACAGGGTCGCGCGGCCAGGGCCCGGGCCGCGCCGCCCTGTGTCTGCCGCCTCGTGGCCCCACTTCGTTTCTCTTCGGACTTGGAAGCTTCGTGCAAAAATAGGCCCCCGGGCGTTGATTTCGTCCAATTCGAGAATATTTCCTTACTAGGATTTCGAAACCAAAACAGCAAAAAACAAGAATGGCACTTCGGCATCTTGTTAATAGGTTAGTGCCGGAAAATGTAAAATAACGCGTAAAGTATGTGTAAAACACTCAAGTATTGTAATAAAAGTAGCATGGAACATAAGAAATTATAGATACATTTGAGACGTATCAAGCATCCCCAGTTAGTTCCTACTCGCCTCGAGTAGGTAAACGATAACACAAATAATTTCTGAAGTGACATGCTACCAACATAATCTTGATCAACATTATTGTAAAGCATATGAGATGAATGGAGTGATCTGAACAAAAGATTGCTAACAAAGATAATGACTAAACAAATGAATCATATAGCAAAACTTTTCATGAATAATACTTTCAAGACAAGTATCAATAAGACTTGCATAAGAGATAACTCATAAGCAATAAATTCATAGTAGAATGCATTGAAGCAACACAAAGGATGATTAAGTTTCAGCATTTGCTTTCAACTTGTAACATGTATATCTCATGGATATTTGTCAACATAGAGTAATATAACAGTGCAATAAGTAAACATGTAAGAATCAATGCACACAGTTAACACAAGTGTTTGCTTCTAAGATAGAAGGGAATGGGTAAACTGACTCAACAATAAAGTAAAAGATTGGCCCTTCGCAGAGGAAGCATTGATTACTATTTTTGTGCTAGAGCTTTTGTTTTGAAAACATAGAAACAATTTTGTCAACGGTAGTAATAATTCATATGTGCTATGCATAATACTTCCTACAAGTTGCATGTCTCATGCATAGAGTACTAATAGTGCTCGCACCTTGTCCTACTATCTCGGAAACACGGATTCTCATCGCATAACATATGCTTCAACCAAGTGTCACAAAGGGGTACCTCTATGCCGCTGTACAAGTGTCTAAGGAGAAAGCACGCATGGATTTCTCGCTTTGATTATTCTCAACTTAGACATCCATACCGACAACATAGACAATAGATAATGGACTCCTCTTTTAATGCTTAAGCATTCCACAACAGCTTAATATTCTCATAAGAGATTGAGGTTGTATGTCCAAACTGAAACTTCCACCATGATACATGGCTTTAGTTAGCGGCCCAATGTTCTTCTCTAACATATGCATACTCAAACCATTTGATCGCGAAGTCCACTACTTCAGACAAGACGAACATGCATAGCATCTCACATGATATCCAACAAAGATAAAGTTGATGGCGTCCCCAAAAACATGGTTACCGCTCAACAAGCAACTTATAAGAATTAAGACACATAACTACATATTCATCACCACAATAGTTTTTAAGCTATTTGTCCCATGAGCTATATATTGCAAAGATAAAGGAATGAAATTTTAAAGGTAGAACTCAAGTAATTTACTTTGGAATGGCAGAAAAATACCACATAGTAGGTAGATATGGTGGACACAAATGGCATGGTTTTTGGCTCAAGGTGTTTGGATGCATGAGAAGCATTTCCTCTCAGTACAAGGTTTGGGCTAGCAAGGTTGTTTGAAGCAAACACAAGTATGAACAGGTACAACAAAACTACACAAGAACATATTGCAAGCATTATAAGGCTCTACACTGTCTTCCTCGTTGTTCAAACACTTTACCCGAAAATATCTAGACTTAGAGAGACCAATCATGCAAACCAAATTAAACAAGCTCTACAGTAGTTCTTCATTAATAGATTAAACTACATGATGCAAGAGCTTAAACATGATATATGAGAGCTCAAACAATTGCCAAATTGCCAAACCATATGCAGCATTTTCCAATTCCAACCAAATAACAATTTAACGAAGCAATAAGCTTTCGCCATGAACATTAAAGCACAATTAAGAACACAAGTGTTCCATAAAAAAAGCGGAGCATAATATCTCCAATATAAGAATGGCGGGATCCAACTTTATTCAAAACAAAACAAAAATAAAAACAAACCGACGCTCCAAATAAAGAACATAAGAATGTGACGGAATAAAAATATAGTTTCACTAGAAGTGACCTGATAATGTTGTCGATGAAGAAGGGGATGCCTTGGGCATCCCCAAGCTTAGATGCTTGAGTCTTCTTAAAATATGCAGGGATGAACCACCGGGCATCCCCAAGCTTAGACCTTTCACTCTTCTTGATCATAGTATATCATCCTCTTCTCTTGACCCTTGAAAACTTCCTTCACACAAATTTCAAGCAAACTCATGAGAGGGTTAGTGCATAACCACAAATTCATATATTCAGAGGTGACACAATCATTCTTAACACTTCTGGACATTGCACATAGCTTCTGAAAGTTAATGGAACAAAGAAACTCATTCAACATAGCAAAAGCGGCAATGCGAAATAAAAGACAGAATCTGTCAAAAACAGAACAGTCCGTAAAGATACATCTGGAATGGGCACTTAACTTGCTCAAATGGAAAAACTCAAAACTAATGAAAGTTGCGTACATATCTGAGGATCACGCTCGTAATTTTGAAGATTTTTTCAATTTTTTTACAGAGACTTATGCCAGAATTCGTGATGACAGAATGCTGTTTCTGCGCAGCGATCCCAAATATAACATCAACTTTAGCATAGAAACTTTACTTGACACAAAAACATGATAAGGAGAGGTTGCTACAGTAGTAAACAACTTCCAAGACTCAACAAAACAAAAATTTCTGTAGTAAAATAAACACATGGGTTATCTCCCAAGAAGTGCTTTTTTAAAGCCTTTGCTAGGCGCAGAAAGTGCAAATCAAGTAACATCAAGAGGAAGCATCAACATCATAGCTTGTTCTAATAATAGAATCAAAAGGCAACTTCATTCTCTTTCTAGGGAAGTGTTCCATACCTTTCTTGAGAGGAAATTGATATCTAATATTATCTTCCTTCATATCAATAACAGCACCAACGGTTCAAAGAAAAGGTCTTCCCAACACAATAGGACAAGATGCATTGCATTCGATATCCAAGACAACAAAATCAACGGGGACAAGGTTATTGTTAACCGTAATGCACATTATCAATCCTCCCCAAAGGTTTCTTTTTAACATTATCGGCAAGATTAACATCCAAATAACAATTCTTCAATGGTGGCAAGTCAAGCATATCATAAATCTTTTTAGGTATAACAGAAATACTTGCACCAAGATCACATAAAGCATTACACTCAAAGTCATTCAATTTCATTTTAATGATGGGCTCCCAACCATCTTCTAACTTCCTAGAAATAGAAGCTTCAAGTTTTAATTTATCTTCCCTAGCTTTAATGAGAGCATTTGTAATATGTTTTGTAAAGGCTAAATTTATAGCACTAGCATTGGGACTTCTAGCAAGTTTTTGTAAGAACTTTATAACTTCAGTAATATGACAATCATCAAAATCTAAACCATTATATTCTACTGCAATGGAATCATTGTCACCAATATTTTGAAAAATTTCAGCAGTTTTTCACAAACAAGAGCTTTAGCAGCTTTTAGGCAATTTTGTGCGCTTTGTACTAGGAGTAGAAACATTGCCAACACCAATTATTTTACCATTGATAGTAGGAGGTGCAGCAACATGTGAAGAATCAACATTACTAGTGGTGGTAATAGTCCATACTTTAGCTACATTATTTTCTTTAGCAAGTTTTTCTTTTTCTTCTCTATCCCACCTAGCATGCAATTCAGCCAAAAATCTAATATTATCATTAATTCTAACTTGGATGGCATTTGTTTTAGCAAACCTAGCATCTTCAACTTTCTCAGGCATAACTTTCAATTTTAAAAGATCAACATCAAGAGCAAGACTATCAACCTTGGAAGCAAGAATATCAATTTTACCAAGCTTTTCTTCAACAGTTTATTGAAAGCAGTTTGTGTACTAATAAATTCTTTAAGCATCACTTCAAGACCAGAGGGTACACTCTTATTATTGTTGTAAGAATTACCGTAAGAATTACCATAACCATTACCATTATTAGAAGGATATGGCCTATAGTTGTTGTTACCATAATTATTCCTATAAGCATTGTTGTTGAAATTATTGCTCTTAATGAAATTCACATCAACATTTTCTTCTTGAGCAACCAATGAAGCTAAAGGAACATTATTAGGATCAATATGTGATCTACCATTTGCAAGCATAGACATAATAGCATCAATCTTATCACCCAAAAAGAAGAGGTTCTTCAGAATTTACCTTCTTACCTTGAGGAGTTCTTTCAGTGTGCCATTCAGAGTAATTGATCATCATATCATCAAGTAATTTAGTTGCGGCGCCCAGAGTGATGGACATAAAAGTACCTCCAGCAGCTGAATCCAATAGGTTCCTTGAGGAAGAATTCAATCCTGCATAAAAGGTTTGGATGATTATCCAAGTAGTCAGTCCATGGGTTGGACAATTCTTTACCAAAGATTTCATTCTCTCCCATGCTTGAGCAACATGTTCATTATAAAATTGTTTAAAATTCATTATGCTACTTCTCAAAGATATAATCTTAGCAGGAGGATAATATTTACTAATAAAAGCATCTTTACACTTAGTCCATGAATCAATACTATTCTTAGGCAAAGATAGCAACCAATCTTTAGCTCTTCCTCTTAATGGGAAAGGAAACAATTTCAGTTTAATAATATCACCATGTATATCCTTATACTTTTGCATTTCACAAAGTTCAACAAAATTATTAAGATGGGCAGCAGCATCATCAGTACTAACACCAGAAAATTGCTCTCTCATAACAAGATTTAAAGCAGGTTTAATTTCATAGAATTCTGCTGTAGTAGCAGGTGGAGCAATAGGAGTACATATAAAATCATTATTATTTGTGCTAGTGAAGTCACACAACTTAGTATTTTCAGGAGTACCCATTATAACAGTAGTAAAATAAACTAAGCAAATAAAGTAAAGACAAGTAACTAATTTTTTTGTGTTTTTGATATAGAGAACAAGACAATAAATAAAGTAAAGCTAGCAACTAATTTTTGTGTGTTTTGTTTAAGTGCAGCAAACAAAGTAGTAAATAAAATAAAGCAAGACAAAAACAAAGTAAAGAGATTGGAAGTGGAGACTCCTTGCAGCGTGTCTTGATCTCCCCGCAACGGCGCCAGTAAATTTAGCTTGATACGCGCAAGCACACGTCCGTTGGGAACCCCAAGTGGAAGGTATGATGCGTATAGAAGCAAGTTTCCTCGTATGAAACCAAGGTTATCGAACCAGAGGAGCCAAGAAGCACGTGAAGGTTGTTGGTGGAGGAATGTAGTGCGGCGCAACACCTGAAACCGGCGCCAACGTGGAACCTGCACAACACAATCAAAGTACTTTGCCCCAACGTAACAGTGAGGTTGTCAATCTCACCGCTTGCTGAAAACAAAGGATTAAACGTATCGAGTGGAAGATGGTGTTTGTTTGCAAAGAACAAAAAAGCAGAGAATGTATTCAGATTTAAAAGAATGGACCGGGGTCCACAGTTCACTAGTGGTATCTCTCCAATAAGATAACTAACATGCGGGTGAACAAATTACAGGGAGCAATTGACAAATAAAGATTCAATACATATCAACGATGATTACTATGTGATTTAATCAGGGCATTACGACAAAGTACATAGACCGCTATCCAGCATGCATCTATGCCTAAATAATCCACCTTCGTTATCATCCGAAGCCCTTCCAGTATTAAGTTGCAACAAGATAATTGCATTAAGTATGGTGCGTAATGTAATCAACACAAATATCCTTAGACAAAGCATCAATGTTTTATCCCTAGTAGCAACAGACATCCACAACCTTAGAACCTACTGTCACGATCCCAGATTCAATGGAGGCATGAAACCACTATCGAGCATAATTACTCCCTCTTGGAGTTACAAGTATCAACTTGGCCGAGCCTCTACTAGCAACGGAGAGCATGCAAGAACATAAACAACACATATATGATAGATTGATAATCAACTTAACATAGTATTCTATATTCATCGGATCTCGCCAAACACAACATGTAGCATTACAAATAGATGATCTTGATCATGTTAGGCAGCTCACAAGATCTAATACAATGAAAGCACAAGCGGAGAAGACAACCATCTAGCTACTTTTATGGACCCATAGTCCAAGGATGAACTACTCACGCATCAATCCGGAGGCGGGCATGATGATGTAGAGCCCCTCCGTGATGATTCCCCTCTCAGGGTGCCGGAGGCGATCTCCGAATCCCGAGATGGGATTGGCGGCGCGCCTCTCGCAATGTTTTCCGTATCGTGGCCTCGACAGGGGTTTTGCGACGAAGGCTATTTGTAGGCGGAAGGGTAGGTCGGGGGCGACGCGAGGCGCCGACACAACAGGCCGCGCGGCCAGGGCCCGCCGCGCCGCCCTGTGTCGGCCGCCTCGTGGCCCCACTTCGTTTCCTCTTCGGAAGCTTCGTGCAAAAATAGGCCCCGGGCTTTGATTTCGTCCAATTCGAGAATATTTCCTTACTAGGATTTCTGAAACCAAAAACAGCAGAAAACAAGAACTGGCACTTCGGCATCTTGTTAATAGGTTAGTGCCGGAAAATGTAAAATAACGCTGTAAAGTATGTGTAAAACACTCAAGTATTGTAATAAAAGTAGCATGGAACATAAGAAATTATAGATACGTTTGAGACGTATCACCTACAGAAATCCATTTATAGATTAAAGCAAGCCTCCAGACAGTGGTATCTAAAGTTTAATGAAACAATTAAGAGATTTGGATTTAAAGAAAATATTGAGGACAATTGCGTTTATGCAAAGTTTAAAAGTGGGAAATATATTTTCCTAATCTTGTATGTGGATGATATTTTGCTTGCCAGCAGTGATGTTAGTCTACTGCAAGAGACAAAGAAGTTCTTGTCCTTAAATTTTGATATGAAAGATCTTGGTGAAGCGTCATATGTTTTGGGCATAGAAATTCACCGAGATAGGAACAATGGAGTATTAGGACTATCGCAAAAGGATTATTTAGAAAAGATTCTAAGTAAGTATAATATGCATAAGTGCAGTGCCACACCTGCCCCTATAGTCAAGGGCGACAGTTTTGGGAAACATCAAAGTCCCCAAAATCAATACGAGCTCGATCAAATGAAAGCGGTTCCATATGCTTCGGCCATTGGAAGCCTACAGTATGCACAAGTGTGCACTCGCCCTGACTTAGCATTTATCACCGGAGTACTCGGTAGATATCAAGAAAATCCAGGTTTTGAACACTGGAAAATGGTAAAGAAGGCATTGCGTTGTGTGAAAGGCACAAAGAGTTACATGCTAACATACAGAAGATCTGATTCCCTAGAAATAAGAGGGTATTCAGATGCAGATTTTGCGGGGATAAAGATGATAGAAAATCCACATCTGGATATGTATTCACCCTCGCAGGGGGAGCTATTTCGTGGAGAAGCTTCAAACAGACCATAGTTGCGTCATCCACGATGTATGTAGAATTTATAGCATGTTATGAAGCCACGGGGCAGGCATTATGGTTAAAGAAATTCATACCCGACTTGAAAGTGGTAGATTGTATTGACAAACCACTAAAGATGTACTGCGACAATGAGCCTGCAGTATTTTATGCTCACAACAACAAGTCGAGTACAGCTACTAAACCAATTGAGGTTAAGTATTATATTGTGAAACACAAGGTCCAGGATCAAACAATAAGTCTCGAGCATATAAGGACAAAAGATATGCTTGCGGATCCGCTAACGAAAGGCTTACCACCCAGGTGTTCAAGGAGCACGTAGCCGGCATGGGTTTAAGGGAAAGTCTTACCTATCCTGGATCATAAGAGGCACAAAAGTAAAAGAATTTGTTTCAAAACAGAGAAGTGCATTGTGGCTGTCTGATTCTATCGGCAATAGAGCTGTGACGAAGAAACATGCCCTATGTACTGATCCAAAATGAAACGAATAAAGTGAAAGTATAAAGTTAAAAGTAAAGTTGAGATCAAGGGGAGAATGTTAGGATGATCTCCACGTCACCGATTCCAACGGATCGGTAACAAGTCCTTGACCTCGTTCGCGCCCTGATCGGGGGCGTCCAACCCTCTTATGGTTGGTGGGCCCCTGTGACCTGCGCTATATAAAGAGGTGGGGGCCGGGGCACACGGTACGAGGTTCACCGCGCCGCCAGTCACCCCACCGACATTCCCTACCGATCTAGGGTTAGCGCAGTGCTCACGGGAAGCTCTGCCACCGCCGCCACCGCACGCTCACGCCACTCGCGCCGTCGCCATGGACAACGGCTCGAGCTCCTCCTCGAAAGGAGAAGGTTTGTCTCCCACACCCCTCTAGATCTCTCTCGGATCTGGCAGCATGCATACAGTCACAGTACTCTACCGTTAGCATCTAGCCTAGAAGATCCAACGGATCAAACAATGGTTTCAGGTTAGACTCTTGCGACATACGTTTGTCATCTTTGACGACGGTTGCTGTTCAGGTACACTGGTCCTTTGGGACCTTACCACGACGAATTTTCTTTTTCTACTACGACAAACTTTGTCCGGCTCTGGTGTTAGGGGAGTGAAGACGGCGGCGCACCTTTGCGTCGTGTTAGTGTTTGTAGTCGTCGCTAGATGGTCCAAAGTCCTACTTATTATTTTTATTTCGTTTTGATATGTTTGTAGTGCTACTGAGGTTATTAATAGATTAACAGAATTTTCGCAAAAAAGAAAGATCAACTGATGTACTTTTGAGAGTTGTAATATATGCTCAAATATTCAGGAGCCGCCTAAATTCGTTCTACAATGTCCCTACGCATGTGGGTGTCCGTGGGAAACAAGCGTTTA
Source organism: Lolium multiflorum (assembly GCA_030979885.1). Taxonomy (NCBI): domain Eukaryota; kingdom Viridiplantae; phylum Streptophyta; class Magnoliopsida; order Poales; family Poaceae; genus Lolium; species Lolium multiflorum. The sequence goes on along the minus strand of CM061749.1, from coordinate 235,607,122 downwards.
TCAATTTCAGATCAACATGCACTCACTTGGAGCGCGTAATAGTTTATGGACGAAAGAAGAAAAGATAAACGTTAAAGATGCACCTTGAAAACGATAGGTAATCGCTGGTAGCGTGTAATCTCCCTGCTCAACGGTCCCTATGGTTCCATGTTGCACGTATTCATCACAACATGGATGAGACTGGACCTACAATAGAACAGGCATGAAAATGACTTAAAGCAATACATAACTATTATTAAAAAAAACAAAGGAACCCATATAGCGACGTCATGTAGAAAAATACTATACAATCCAACAGCGCAATTAACTATGATCTTCTCATGAGTCATGGAACAATTAGCCATGGTCTTTGTCTGAGAGAGCATTATATATATCATAAAGCAAGAAAAGCATCGTAGCACAAGCACCATGGCCGCGGTCACAACGATTTGGACATTTAGATTTGCCGCATGCTTCGAGAAGCACAGATATATAACTGAAACAAATCAAGAGAATGCAAGTTTGCTCTTGTCTTCACCCCTAGACTCTCGGTGCTTCTTCTTTCTTTTTTTAGAGGGAGACTCTCAGTTCTTCACTGTTGTTTTCTTGCGCACCGTTGCTCATAATCCTTACTTTTTTTTATCTTTGGAAGGGGCTGACACACACAGATCGATGATCTTATATTGCCCATAATGAACGACTTAACCTTAAGACCGCCACACGGATGAGGGCTGACACACATAGATGATCTTCTATTGCCCATAATGACGACTTAGCCTTAAGACCGCCACACGGCCGGATGAGGGCTGACACACAGATGATCTTCTATTGCCCATAATGTTTTGTAGCTTGTGTTAAGAAATCGGAATAACGAACAGTCAGATTTGGGTTTGGCTGTACTGATACGCCTAGGGGTACAAAGTTGCAACGGATTTCCCCTTGAATGCATCATGTGGCCCAGCAGACCAGCAGCGTTTCTCCTTTGTTGTTTACGAGCTGCTTAATTGTTCACGTCCTTTTCCAAATTTTCATGACTAGAGCGTCATTATATCGCTCGTATATGTTTATTCGTTTGGAAAGGCTGATAAAAAAGACACCCAATATCAGTATATCACAGACATCCGCCGCTCGTCTAACAAAACAAAACATCGGACACATAAATACACTACCACATATGGTACTATGCCATCTCTTTATATAAGGGATTAGAGTGAGCTCCATGGTGTCCTTTTTTTTGAAAATTCTGAAATTTATGTTTGTAAGTTTCAAAAAAATCAGAAAATAATAGGTGTAGATAATGTTGAAATAGTACCTTGCAAAATCAAAAATTCGAAGTTCGGTGTACTCTAGGCTACAAAAAAAAAACACCTCTGCACCTCGGCGGTATTTTGGTAGATTTTCTGCATGATGTTGTGATTAAAAATAACAAGTACAAAAGAAATGTTTAGAAACATGTCAAAAAATATTACCAATCATGAGAATAATCATGCCTACGAGTGAATCAAAATGGTAGAATACATGGGACGAAACATCAGTGCTCGCATAATAACTTATCACTGCTAATGCAACAAAAAAATAAACTAATGGGAACTAAATTTTGATGCTCATGGAGAAAATCATGGCTACAAGGGAACACATAGTCAACCTAAGTGATAATAAACTCTAGCACACATAACAAATCACGGCTTATAGAAAAATAAAACTTCAAACCAAATGGAAGAAATTTTAGTACCCAAAGAAGAATTAACATTTACAGAGCGGAACAAAATTTGGACCATAATTTTACCATAGGTGGAACAACTCACAAGTACAATAGGAACACAAAATTTAAATCCATGAAGGAAGGTAATTTTAGTCCAAGTGAAAAAATTAATTATATGAATAATATATCACGACTAATAGGGAAAACAAATTAAACTAAGTGGAACAAAACTTAGGGACACTTGGAACAAATCATAACTACAAGCTAAACAAAAATGTGAACTAAATCGAACAAATTTTCAGCACTCATGGAACACATTTTGACCCCAAGTGAACAAAATTTAGACCTAATATTGGAGCATGTGGAACAAATTACAAAAACAAGATGAAGAAAGTTTAGACATCCAGAACAAATCATGAGTACACGAGTAACAAAATTTTAGTTATTGCAGAACAAATCATGAGTACAAGCATAACAAAATTTAGATCATACGAAACAAATCACAAGTAAAAGAAGAATATAATTTAGACCATACGGAACAAATCAATAATACTATAAGAAAAAATTAGAGCTTACAGAACAAATCACAAGTACATGACGAAGAAAAAATAGAGCATGCGAAACAAAGTTGAACACATGAAAATCAAATCATGACTACTAGAAAAGTATAATTCAGACTAAACGAAACAAAACTTCGCAGTCGAGAAATAAATCACAACTATATGTGAAACAATTTGTGGAGATTAATCCGATAACATTGCACAACAAATCATTCCTAAATTGTGGCCTAATTAAGTGAAAAATAAAATAACCAAAAAATGAAAGGAAACATAAAAAGTAGGAAAAGGAGCGGAAAATAAAGTAACACAAGACATAAGAAAAAAAACGTTGCTTCAAAGAATTAAAAGCAAGAGAAACATACTGCAAAATAACATGGGCTTACCTGGGCGGCAAGTGTAGTTGGGCCTTTTGGGTCGTCGACTGTCGTGCGCCAACCACTGGCAATTCCACGGTAGGAATCTCCTGAGCAATAGAGAGCAATTTCTCGGGATGAGTACAACATGGGTGGATTAGTGTAGGTAGGTGACTGACGATTAGATTTTCCCTCTGCCCATATATCATAGAAAAAAGAAAAAAAATTGTTTAGATTCGACAAAAAATATGATGTACTCCCTAAATAAGGGTTTTTTAAACAAAAAAAGTCAAGCTAAGTAACTTTGACCATTTAAAAAAACTATTAACAACTTTAATATTTTATAGATATCATATGAAAGTGCATTTTGTGATGTATCTAACGATATCAATTTTGTATCTAACGATATCATATTAGTAATTTATTTTAAAAACTTAGTCAAACTTTATGAACTTTGATTTTTTTGAAAAATATAAGCATTATATATTGGAAGGGAGGTACACTCAATTTTTATATGTAAGGCCACAATCAAAATTACATTTTGCCAATATATAAGGCCACTAACACTAATCCTTGATTATATTTCTATCTCGTAAGATGGTTTTCATTGCTGCAAAAGTTGCACGCAACAATAAAGAAATAGGCACCACATGCAGTATGTTTAATTAGCCCAAAATACGATAGTATTTCCACACAAATAATAGTGCTATTTCTTAGTTGGATGTGTTCTTTTGGTATTTGAAATGTGAGTTTGTGGCCTTACATATAAAAATGGATGGAGTACTACCTCCATCCCGATGTATAGGGTTTACGTGTATCCCTAGATTATCAATATGATAAATAACATACTACAAAGTATACAATAAAAATTGTAACATTATAAAATATAATGCCTGAACTTCCTAACCATATATGTTTGTAATATATATCTTGTATTATACGTGAAAGAACTATAGGCCGGGACGGAGGAAGTAGTAATGTTTACTGGTGGCTCACTCTGGCCGAAGATCTTGAGTCCACCACCCTAGGGTGAGAGTACCTAACCGATCCAAAGTGTGGATTGGTTGGTCGAAGCGAATCATTACGTCATAACCAACCATTTTCCGTGAAATTATCACACGATCAAATGAATATACTCCATTGAACAAATTAATTACACGGAAATCCGAACATGCGACTCACGCGACATTACACACACGCACACAACAAACACACATGCACAGTGCCTACCCCATCTCGTCAGTTAACCACACGATACAAGTTTCCCGACCACAACAAAGTTGTACACATGCAACCCGACCGTGAACCAATGCTCGCCAAGTTGATTCATCACGCTTAATTAGGTACTCCCTCTCCATGACCCATGAATTCTTGATCAGCTATCCTTTCACCTCCCTCCGTGGATAGCAAGTATGTAGAAGAGCTGCGTCCCCGAGAGTATGATGGTGAAAGCCTCCATGGTTATCTGGAAGAGAATCAAGACGATCGCAAGACAGTTACTAGTACAGTAATAATAACGTGTCACAGCACATAACCTTGTCCCCGATGAATGGAGATCAAATCAAGAGGTACGTTTGTCGATCTTACCAGTCTAGCATTCCTGCCGTGCAGGTCAATCTCCTTGACGGCCAGTCTGGAGAATAAGAGGTTACCCAAGAGGGCCAAAAGTAAGTCCAGGCCAGGACATGAATTCAAGTGAAAAATAGCTAGTGTCTGCTAGCATAGCCTTGTAATAGTCGAACGTTGTGTGATATTTACATACCCCATGGCAAGCAGTGTGAGCGTCCAGGCAATGAACGCGGACGAGACCGCCGCCGGCAGGCTCTCGTGGCTCCACGCCCTGACATGGTGGAACCCAGCAAGCGCCGCCGCCATGCCAACCACGCTGGCGATCACCGCGAAGATGACGAAGAACCCGGTCGCCGCATTTCCCATCGGGAAGTAGATCGGGGAGAAGTGCGCCGGCAGCGCCAGCCCGGAATCTGGTAACAACAATGGCGTAGCGCACAGGAAATTAGCACAGGACAGACCCCGCCGGTCGGTTGTTGATCACGAGTGCAGGGTTAGTTACGCACCTATGAAGAAGCCGTTGTTGATGGCGTGGTTGATGGCCCAGCCCCCGATCGCGGCGACGATGAGGTACATGCAGAAGTTGAGCACCAGGAGCATGCCGGCCACCGGCTTCAGCCCTGCGTTCGCCATGCGTGTCTGCTGAAGCTGATCTTGCGCACCGCTTCGATCGATCGCAGGCTAGGCTTTGCTCTGCTTCTTCAACCAGTCAGTATCTCAGGCTGCACACCGGTAGCATCAGCGGCCGAACCTTATATAGATGGATACGCGACGCACGATCAACGGCTCGACTAATGCAGAGTACATGCTGGCCGGATTTGTTCCTTGCTTCTGCTGGTTGCATGGACAGCCGATTGCTTGCGCAGGCCGGCCGGGTTACGTCAAGTTTGTGACAAACTTGATGCTTAAGGCAACTGTTCCCGCAGCCGGCCGGGGGCTAGCTTTCGGCCGTCGCCCTCTCGATCGACTTGTCAGAGATTCGATCCCTTCGTCTCCAGGATAAAATGACGGCTCGTTGGCTGGACTGGACAGCGGATACCTTTCCTTCTCCCTGCCCAGCGTGCATCCTTTCAGTTCAGTTTGTTTAGTTCCCGCGCTTTATTCCTTTACAACCCAAGAACGCAGCTTTGGCCTTCGAATCCACAACTTTGTTAGGTTAAAAATGATGAATGTGGGTGTGCTCTTTCAGCCGTTGGATCGTGAGATGGATGGTTGCGACGACAGACTGAATGATGGTTAAAAAGGGCACATTTTGCCTTGTTATTGTACATGACTACCATGTGTGGTCTTAGGACTTGCAATATTACTAATCTATGTTACTACTTTTTTCTTCTTTATTTAAAAAGGATGCATATAGCTTTTGGTCAAAATAAAAAGTTAAAGTTTAATTGACTACTCCCTCCGTCCTATTAAACTCGTTTTAATTTTATCAAAATTTAGATGTATCTGTTGGATCATGAGATGGACGGTGCGACCACAGACCGAATGATGGTTAAAAGGGGGCACACTTTGCCTTGTTATTCTACATGACTACCATGTGTGGTCTTAGGACGTGAACATACTATGTTACTATTTCCTCTTTCCTAAAAGAGGATGCATATAGTTTTGATCAAAAATATTGAAATGTAAAGTTTAACTAACTACCCACTCCGTCATACGAAACTTGTCTTAACTTTGTCTAAAATGTATCTAGATGCTAAATAGATACATCCAAATTTCGATAAAGTTAAGACAAGTTTTATAATATAAACATATAAACATCTACACCAAATGTACACAATATTGAAAATATATTTCCAGCGGTTATGACAATACTGGTTTGAGATCACAAATGACAAAACTTTTTTCTATATAGTTGGCCAAACTTGAAAGAGTTTGACTTTGACGAAAAAACCATATGCGTCCTATTTTGGGAACGGTTATAGTAGGGTATTAGAAATATTGTACTACAAAGATAAATATTTATTACTTTGTAGACTCATTAGTGCTTGGGATGTGATGGCAACATAGCTAATAACTCCTATGTTACCTCACTATGTCTAAGTCTTGGCGAGACGACATCAAGCTAACCAGGGTACTGGAGATATACTTACCTACCGCTACCGAGCCGCGTCTGGGCATGCGTGGCCTAGGTGTCAAGCGCAAGCACCAGAGTCACCTATGTACTCGTCGTCGGCTCACGCGTCACCATGGCCGTGGTCACCGCCGGTGGTCATCCACATCGACGAGGAGGATGAGGGCTGGTACGATGCGAGGACGGCTCAGACACTGTATAGCTAGGGACGGGAAATTACGGTTATATGTGACCTACACGAAAATGATAAAACACCAAATAACACTATAATGATTTGATTCGTAGTGTTCAAAGAAATAGAAAATTCTATTTTCACATTTTTCTGTAGGTCACATACAATTTTTTTTTACGTGAGAACTTACACAAGTAAGTATAAAAGATAATATATACATGCGTGTATTTTTCAATTTTTTTAAAACTTTGAAATAACATTTTTTAGTACATGTTGTCCAAATGTCTGCGTCGTCAGTCATAGGGATAACTTATTTAAGTTCTAGATGAACAAAAGAGAAATATTTGTGTGTCCTGAATATGGACAACATGGATGCTTGTAGTCTTCTCTGTTTAACTCAACATCATACTCTTATTTAGTTATATCTGCTTACCATATACAAAAGTACAAGTGTGTATATGTACATGATTTAGTACGTGAATGATGTGTTGGTCTTTAAGAAATCGACTTCCGTAGACCGTAGGACTGGTTTGAAGCAGACAAAGTGCACAATGCTATAGTCAACAGAACAAGATCTCCATTTGTCAACAATATATTTTGAAAGGTCGTTTAGACTGCAATTAGGTTTGTGCATCATCTTACAATGAATTTCTCTAATGTTGATGTAGCCAGTAGAGTAAATACAACAATGTATGTTCGATCTTTCATGCTTTATATATAGGATGCGTTATTTGAAACTTCTTTTTCATGACAGAGCAATGAGATATGTATAAGAAGTTGTTTGGTATCCATCATTTGGGTCTGAAATCCTAGAATTCATTTTGAAATTTCATAGGTGGATTGTTTGGTTGCCACAGAATTGGACCGTCATTTCATTTAGAAAATCCAGCAAAATGACGCCATGGGTAAACATGATTCCGAGCTGAGACCTATCATTTGCGTTTCTCTATGGAAGCCATTTACAAATTCAATATTGAATTCTGCTGTCATTTGCAATTTCTGTGGCAATCAAACAAGTGTCCATTTCTGAAATTACAATGTAAATGAAATGAAAACATGTATTCATTTCAAATGCTACAAATGAAATGAAAGCATGGCTTCCAAACGACTTCTAATGGAAAATGGTCTAGTTGTCTGAGTGCATAATATACTCACCCTACTTGGAGACCATCTAAAAGCCTGACGTTTTCTTTTTCTCTCATTTTTATTCTAACTTGTTACTTCATATAAGCATAAGTTCAGTTTCAAATACTAAAGATGGCTGTAAGTTTCACCTATAATTTCAAGCGCATCGAGAAACAACCTGTGGTTGGATGTTTAGGAGGGCAGTGGCATCCTCAGCCCACCAGATTTAAACCTCAGGTTTGACACTTTGATGTCTCATAAAGACGGAATATTTTTTAGTGAGAGGCGACGTTCCCGTCGACAGTGAGGCGCTTGTGCTGACTTCGTTAATCTCAAGACCCGTCGGATCAAGTTCATGAACCAGTCTCGAAGGTGCTCATAGGGGTAGGAAGTAGGATATACGTGCGTGCGTTCATAGAGGTGAGTGTGTGTACGTAATTGTGAGCGTGTGCGTTTGTACTGTGTTTCGCAAAAAGAAGATGCACGAGAGAACTGTGTACATTTGAGTAAGTGCGTGTATAGATGTATTTCAAAATGTTGATTCCTACAACTTCAAAATATGAACACTTCTTAAAAATCTCCAAATTTCAAATCTAACCATTTCTTTAAAAAAAGACCTAGCCATTTTTCAAATATAAACTTATTTTAAATCATATTTTTAATAATAAATAAAACTAGAACAGAAAATAAAAGGAAAAAATAAGAAAACGGAAAAGAAAAAGGAAGAAACACAAAAGAAAAATGAAGAGAGAAAACAGAAAAAAGAAAAAAACCGTCGAATGGGCCGGCGATTTAGCGGGCTCCTTCAGGGCGCGTGGGAGCATTGTGTCGCTTTGGGCGGCATATATTTTTTCCGGAAGAAAGCTCACTAATGTAGCACCTCCCTTCTGTGTAGAAAATGAAGCCCATTTGTCTGTTCACTTGGTCCAGCCCATATGTAATAGCCCAAAAGCCCGGAGCCTTATTTCGCCGAAACCCTAGCATCCGCTATATAAAGTCCCTCCAGCTCCGCTGCCCGAGCTCCTAGCACGCGCGCCGCCATCTCCCCGTCCTCGCCGCAGCAGACGCCTCCTGCCTGCCGACGCCAAGATGGTACGTTCCTCCTCGCCATTCTTCTCCGACATTTCGTTGATCTGCGCGGGTTGAACTCGTTTCAGTAGTCGATGCGGTATTTCTCAGGCTGTATCCTGCGAGATCGTAGTCTTTCTAGGTGCCAAATCGTTGGATTTTGCCGCAACTAGATGATATGATGTGCTCCCTCGGCCCCTCCCTTTCGATCATTTGTGGTAGATCTGAGTCGAGCTTGCTTCGGTCCTATCCATGTGCCAATTTCTTTGAACTTGTAGGTTTGTTGGGGTATGTCGCATACTCGCATGTATCTAACCAGGCCGCTGGTACAGAAAATTGCGTTTATATGGTGTTGTTGCTTGCAATGGAAATCACTGCCCACAGGTAGCCCGTGCATCCACCGGATGCTAGTTAGGAATCGATCGAGTCTCACGCCCTTTTGTAGGTAGGGGCTGTGCTTGGATATTCTGAAGTACTGCTCCTGAGTGTAGCGTAGGATATTATAGTCTTGATGCATTTTCGTAGAGTAATACTCCTGATTGTTTAACTGTTTGATTGGTGTTAAGCTTTGCACAGGTAAATTTGGTCTTATCTTGTGTAGGTACTAGTGATTTACTTTGGTGAACTTGGCTAGTTCGTTGTTTTGTGGAGCAAACAATAATGTGCAGCTTAGGCAGTCATTTAGCTGATTACCATTTCTGTATCTATTACAACCTTTCACTTTTTATCACTTCACTATGTAACTTGTATTGCAATTTCAGTTCTTCTTGCTTGGTATTTGTGATTAGAATTATGGGGTCCTATGATAGCATGAAATCTTTGAGACCTGATTATCCTTGTGATGCCAACTACATGCATGTTTCTGAGGACTATTCTTGAGTTTGCACCATATTATTTGGCTCCATGTTTTGTATCAATTGCCTACTTTGTTGTGTTTTATTACTACTGCAACGTCATCTGGACCTAGTACCTGATTTCCTTCAATCCAAGTTTAGCATGAGTCTAATCTATCAAATGATTTATAGGTGAACGTTCCGAAGACCAGGAAGACCTACTGCAAGAACAAGGAGTGCGGGAAGCACACCCTTCACAAGGTCACTCAGTACAAGAAGGGTAAGGACAGCCTGTCTGCCCAGGGAAAGCGTCGCTATGACAGGAAGCAGTCAGGATATGGTGGTCAGACCAAGCCTGTTTTCCACAAGAAGGTACTACAGCTTATTTCTTCTGATTCTCTATTTATTATGCTAACAAAATTATAGGTTTGGATTTGTTTGATTGGCATGTCATTTGAGTGCCATCTATCATTTGGAGTCTCTTAGTTTTGTTGTTGGCAGTTTTCTGATTCTTATTCTGTGAATTCCTTCAGGCAAAAACCACCAAGAAGATTGTGCTGAAGCTGCAGTGCCAGAGCTGCAAGCACTACTCCCAGCGCGCCATCAAGGTTTGTTCATTTACTCTCTCGAGCATAACATGTATATTTGTGCTCTGTTGTGCTTACTCAGTCTTTTTTATTCCTCTGTGCAGAGGTGCAAGCACTTTGAGATCGGTGGAGACAAGAAGGGCAAGGGAACATCTCTCTTCTAAATTGGTTTCACCTATCTGGAGTTGTGGTGGTCGACAATATGTCTTACTATTTCGATGTTAGGAGTGGAATTGAAACAGACCTTGTCATGTATGCAAACTCCAGTGTTCTGTTTTTAAGCAAGGCTCGACTTTTGGCTAAATGAAGTTTTGTAGCTTGAATCCTCTTTCAATCTGTTTAATGACCTGTTTTAATCTGAAGCTGCTGTAGTGTATGCCTGATGTCCAGTGCGCCTCCTTAGGTAGTAGCTCGTTGACGTGGTTGCTTGCAGTATATGGTTGAGTTACACGTTAACTTGCTAGTTAGGATTGGTGTATCGTCATTATGTTGGTTGTTACTGTCAAATGGTTTGAGCTCAACTATTCAGAGAATGTGAATCTAGCTTAGTTGTCTGCCGAAATTATTTGTAGGATTTAATGTGAAATGACTTCTCAACTCCTGTGAGAATCTTTCTGCAAGAAGGGTTCCAGGAATTCTAATTTACATATAGTGAAATAAATTTGAGCCCTTGACCCAAGGAAGCTGTTCGAATTTCTAGGTTTTGTAGGTGGAACTTTTGAATACTAGTGTATTGACAAATCCTTTTCAACTCTGTAATTACAACATATTGTACGTGTACTTCCAATATGTATGTGTACTTCACATACTATTGTGTACTTCATACTATTGCATCTACTTTTCAAACTAGTGGTCCCTTCACAAGTACACATGTGCTTCTAAACTACGTGTGGCCGTGTGGGAGTATCTTAGGCTCTGTTTGTTTGGGCTGCTTTTGGGTCCTTTGAAGCACAAGCCCAAACAAACATCTAACTTCTGGATATGGGCTTAAGTGCATAACACGAGTATCTGAGGCCATGTTTGTTTTGGCCAAACATCTAACTTCTAGACATGGGCTTAAACGCTTAACAGATTTGCACTAGAAGCTGTGAAGCACGTCCTGTGCTACTTCTCGTAGCTTCCCTTAAATCCGCATCGGTATACCATATTTGCCCCTGAAGTTGGGAATTATCTACTTCCAAATGCCACCGCATAGAAAAAATGAATCAACCCCAAATCCCACCCCATCATGCACCGCCGGCCGACCCCCCAAGCGCGCCGCCGGCCAGCCCTCCCAACCCTGCCGCCGTCTGGCCCTCCCCGGGGCTCCTCCTGCCGGCAGACGACCCTCCCGGAGCTCCTCACGCCGCCGGCCGACCCTCCCAACCCCGCTTCCGGCCAGCCTTCCCAACCCTGCCGCTGTCCAGCCCTCCCAACCCTGCAGCTGACCCTCCCGCCGGCCCTCCTGGAGCTCCTCCCGCCACTGGCCCTCCCTGGACTCGTCTCCGCCGTCGGCCCTCCCGAAGCTCCTCCCCGTTGACCTTGCTGCCGGTGGCCAACGCCGTTCACCACGACCTCCTCCCCGTCTATTGCCATCCCCTCTCCATTTCAAGGATTCAGGGGTGCATACGTGATGTTATGCATGTATTTTCAGATCTGTGATATTTGTATGATTTTTATTTTCAGTTTTCTAGAATCAGATTAATATTTTTGAGATAATATTTAATAGTTTACAATACAACAGTAGATAATAAACAAAAATGTTTTGTCGTGTCAAACCTCTTTAGCAGATATATGGTCAATTAGACATAATATACCAAATCAATAGTTAAATATCATCTTCAGTATGCAGGGTATTTCAGACAATCACCACCACCTAGATATCCATCAGCCGTCCTAAAAGCAGGTTGCCAAATAACATTTTTATATTTCACCAGCTGTCCAGCTCCAGTTGCTTCTCAGACTCTACCAGCTTCAGCTGCTTCTCATTCAACTGCACCCCAAACAAACATGCATTGAGTACTATGCTTCCCGGTTATTTATTTTGCGCTGCGAAGTACACCTAGAATACGAGTATTGGCATGTATGGGTGATGGCAGCATTATCTTAGAGTTGCCAAACTGGATTATGAAGAGTTGGAGGAAAAAGAATAAAAAAGAAGAAATTTCCTTCTCTTGGCGAATAGATCATCTAAAAAACAAGAGAAGATATTTTCTTCATTGTATTAGGAAAAAGCTTATTATCTACCAGTCGGTCTGGCTTGCGTCTACCTGTAGGTGGTTCCTATTTACGTGCAGTCGGGCTATGGACATGTCTCTTGGGCTGATGGCGTTCTGCATTTGCATGTGGTCGGGCCCACGTCCACTTGCCGCGTCCGTGTGGAAGGAGAGGTCTTTATGTTGCATCGTTATTCAGAAGAAAATACTCGGAAATGCACTTTTGATCCCAAGCGCATATCCTCCTGCCACCGAAAAAACATTTTAAAATATTAAAAATATTCAAACAAAAATTTCATGCGTACATATCAACATTCTATGTATGCACACCAAGTGTCGCGGATACTCGACTTTTTCCGTGTCATGTGTAAAAAGATGTGGAAATGTCTTGTGAATAGCAGTTTCTAGCACCAAATTTTGTATTTTTTTACATATGACACAAAACAATTCATTTTTTCGTGAAACAACTTTGCGAGCGTATCGAACATCGCGATGTACATGTTGCATTTTTTGTCAGAATGTTTTGACATTTCAAAATGCGTTTGAAACACATTTCGAAAATCAGGAGCATATGCTCCTCGTGCTGAAATGCCTTGTCCGAAACTACTACAATATTTTGCTTGAATAGTTGAATGGGTTGTTACATACATGCTGGTGCCTTGAAGCACGCCATGCCCCACCATTCTTGACACGAAACATGCAACTATGGTGCGTGCCCAGTGGCCAACACATCACCAAAGGCCGCGAGATCTCGCCAGTCGCCTCGCGTTCTTGCCGATTGGTAGACGACTGCCGTTGCTCCTCTCCAAATGGTCTCCGATGTGACGGACTGGTCATCGACGAGCTCGATTTATCTATGGTATTGCCTCTATTGTTGGTAGAGAAGACCAATTTGTGGGAGATTTTTTCGATGTTACATACAATATGTTACATGTGTTCTTTGTTGTTGTTATGTAAGTACCTGCAAAGTGATAGTACAATGATTTTTGTGTATATGATGCATAGAGATTCCATCAGTGTTACATACGCGTCCCTGTAATGTTGGATAAGTTAGGAAAAATATTGGATATACTACATAAAAAATGTTACAAAACGATGTAACATTATTAAAAGTGTTACATACGCAGAGAAATATGTTAGATATGCAGAGAAAAATGTTACATTCGGGAATATAATGTACCATTGATGGATTTTTTTCCACCATATTTCACTACTTTGGTAGACTACATGAAAAAATGTAGGGGACCAACGATACATACTCTGAATTTTTGATACATGCGAACCGAACCATGATCGAACGCGCGTAATTCACTGACTTAAGTGGATAGGACGGTTGAGGAGGTGGCTGATGATTTTTTTTTTTACTTCCGGGTCTAGTGCTAGTCTTATATTATATATGTCTTACCTTAGTAACCCATTTTATACTATATAAATTAATTAATATTCATTAATTATAAAAATAATAAAAATGATGCGTTGCATGAGTTATTTTTTTTTTTTGCGAAACACGGTACAAACACAGACGCTCACACATACATATATACACTCACTCCTATAAACACACGTACACCCACACCTTGGCATTTCTCTATCCGGGACAGGATTCGGGCTATGCCAGAAAAAGGCTCAACCTAAATTCCTAGGCCCGATCCTGGCCCGGCCCGACCTTCGGGCTTATAAGCCAGACCCGAACCTAGCCCGTATAGATAAAAGCCTAGCCCGGCCCGAACTAAGCCTAAATCATGTTTTTTGCAAGCCCTAGCCCAGCCTAGCCTGACGTTCAGGCTCCAATATCAGATCCGAATCTGACCCGACATGCAAGCTCGACCCGGCCCAACATGCAAGCCCTGCCCGACCTAGGATTTTAGGGCTGGGTCAGGTTGGGCCACCTGGGCCGAGCTGTCCATGCCCAGCTATAGGCACACCATACCCCTATGAGCACCTACGAGAGAGTGAGTCCAAGAAACCGATGCAGCGGATTTTCAGATTGACGAAGTTACCACACATGCCTCACTATCGACGGGAATGTCGCCTCCCACATAAGAATATTCCACGTTTAAATGAAGCACAGGGATTTAAATTTTAGTGGGTTAGAGGTGCCACTGCTCTCCTAACCATCTAACCACATGTTCGTTTGTCTTTTGAATATGATGTGGAAGGATAAGAGAGTTTACCGCATATACCCAACTAAAACCTTTTGTTTCATCTTTGTTGTACTCTGTATCCAGCCACATGGAGATTTTTTTTCTGAGGTTAACCACTTGCAGAGATAGAAAAGGGGAGAAAGCTGGGCCACGAACTGCGAACATGGGCTTGTACCGACTATGAGGGCCTTCATGAGTAGGGTTGAAAATGAAAGGGAAACTTTCCGTCCGTTTTCGAAGAAAAAGGAAATGGAGAGCAAAAAAGGGAAAAGGAAATGGCATTTTGCGGAAAATGAAAGGAAACGGAAGAATCATAGAAGGAAACGGAAATGAAAACGAGGGAGCTGTTTCCGACGGAAACGAAAACGGCAAAGAAAATTCCGGATAAACAAATATGAAATGTTTCCGCAAATGTAACCTAGAGAGGCCCATGTTCTTGGTAGGCCTACATTTACACATGAAATTAGGCCTACAGGCCACCTACTAATTATAGACATCCGCCTACGGTCCCGACGACTCATCTCTGTTTGGGACGATTCCACGAGACCTAGTCCCAACTACCAAGCGATCGCGGCTTCTTCCTACAAGACGAGCGATCATGCGGCCAAGCGACTGCCCACGAACAGTCTTAGTGTCGACGCGAAAATATTTATGTGAACTTGCGCTTGTCTAAGTGTTACACTATGTCTGTTACGTAGTACTTTATGTTGAATTGCCGCTTGTTGAAGTTGAGTGATATTCCTTGTCTTATTGTCTACTTCGTTATATGTGCTTTTTCGGTATACAAACCAAGGTAATATGCCGCCATTTTATTATGACAAATATTCATTTTCGTGACGTATCCGTCCCGTATCCGCTCCATATTCATTTCTGGTGATTTTCGTTTCCATATTCGTTTCCGGGGTTTCCGATTTCGTTTTCGATTCCGTTAAGATAGGCGGAAACAAAAACGATAAGACATATTTCCGCCCGTTTCCGTTCCGTTTTCAACCCTATTCATGAGCGATACCCTGCCTTGCCCGGCACTGCAAGTCCGCCAGCCATCGCTGGCTGCCAGGGCCCAGGGAGATGACACCACCGCGAGCCTCCAGGTTAACTGAACCTAGTTACACCATGCAAAATTATAAGCGTTAACTGAACCTAGTGCATGCTGATGCGTTGATGGATGCGATGAATGCGGTGCTCTTCCTTGTGATGTGACAGACGGAGTTGCTTGCCGACTGGCCGGTGGTGCACAGGCGTCGCCGCCCAGGTTTCTGTATCCGGGTTGCTAGTACCCTATCCGACCTGTCCCGAGGAATACCTCCCTGCAATTGCTTGACTCGGTTTATTGCAGTATCTTGGCTCAGTCTCTGAAACTTCCACTGCCCAACTTGGCAACTTGATTTCTTCTCTCTTCTTTTTTCGCGGGGGAACTTGATCTCTTCAACTCGCAGCATATCTGATGTTTTCCTGGCGGTATTGAAATGTCATGTGGGAATAGGTTAATGTCTGATGTTTTTTTTTTTGAACTTTCAAAATATATTAACCCGAGTCAGCAAGCCGCCTCATTAAAAATCGTTCAGTTCTCGAAGGTATCCTGGTAAGGAAAAGAGTGCGTCAGAAACTTGCTGCTCCAAATCATAGTATGGTTACATCATTCAGGAGGGCCGAGAGAATAAAGCTAGGGGGTTCATCGACCCAATTACAAGAAGTTCTAGTACTAAGACTATTCCTAGCAATCTCATGGGCTACCATATTAGTCTCCCTCCTGCAGTGAGAGAACTCCACATGTCCAATGCTTGCAAAGTGTTCAAAAATACCAGCATAGACAGCTGTTGCATCGTTCCAAATCCTTTCTTCGCCTATACAAAATTGAATAACTTCAATTGAATCCGACACAATCTCAATTGAATTAAACCCCAGCTGGTTCACCATCTCGAGGCCGTGCAAGACTGCCAATGCTCCGGCCATCATCGCCGAGCTCACATGTGATATAAACTTGGAGGTTGCCGCCACACAGTTTCCTTGGCCGTCACGCAAAATTGCACCTATTGCACCCGTGTGGTCGCCATCCAAATAAGCCGCATCAACGTTTAATTTAAGATTTCTGGCTAGGTTAATGTCTGATTGAAAGATCGAGATGTCGCCTAGAGGGGGGGTGAATAGGCAATTACAAACTCTTTCGGATTTGTCTTGTAAGAATGTGGAATTAAACTATCGTTTAGTTTACAAGCACAAACCCTAGATATGCTAAGCTCAACTAGGTATGACAATAACAACTAGAGCTAAGCAAGATAGGCACAAGATATGTGTAGCACAAGTGATAGCAAGATATATATATACTTCAAGCACGATGGCTATCACAAGAAAAGAGAGCTCGGGTATAGAAATAACCGAGGCACGCGGAGACGAGGATGTATTCCCGTGTTCCCTTGCTTTGCAACAAGGTACGTCACGTTTGGAGGAGTGGAGGTCCCACGAAGGATTCCCCGCGCCACGAAGGCTCACCCTATTCTCCGAACCACACCCACGAAGGATAATGGCCCTTTCCTTATGGTTAGCTTTTCCTCCGCTCCGGAGATGGCAAGCTCCACAACCACTTCACAAGCTCCACGAAGGAGAAGCCCGGCCTCTTCACAATCTTCTTGAAGAGATCACCGGAGCACCAACCGCCAAGCCAACTAGGAGGTTTCCCTCCAAGAGTAACAAGCTCACGGTCTCTCACTCGAACTAATCGTGGTGGAGAGCTCAACACTATGCAATGATGCAAAGCAAGAACACTAGAGGTGTTCAAGTCCTTCACTCTCAAATCCCACCCGAACAACAAATGCTAGGATGAGATTGGAGAGGAAGAACAATGGGGAAAGTCAACAAAAGACTCCAAGATCTAGATCCCAAGAGTTCCCCTCACTTAGAGAAGAAATGGATTGGTGGAAGTGTAGATCTAGATCTCCTCTCTTAGATCCCTCAAGAATGAGCAAGAATCATGGGGGAATCAAGAGAGAGAGCAAGTTCTTCAAAGGCAACAATGGAGGAGAGAGAATGGAAGAACTAACTCAGCCCAAGGTGGAAGAAGGGCTATTTATAGCCCAAGAGCAAATATAACCGTTGGGGAAAAGTTGGCCTGAGTCGCCGAGGAGGCCGGTCAACCGGGCCTGACCGGCCGTCCGTTCAGACCCGTCGGCCACCGACCGGGCCATCCGGTCCACGACCGGTCGACCGGGCTAGTGACCGGACCAAGCTGAAAAGCTTCGGATAGTGTCCGGATGGCACCGGTCCAGGGGCCGGTTTGAACCGGCCATCCGGTCGACGGCCGGTCAACCGGCTAGTGACCGGACCAAGCTGAAAAGCTTACTGGATAGTGTCCGGATGGCACCGGTCCAGGGGGCGGTTTGAACCGGGCCATCCGGTCAGACGGCCGGTCACGCCGGGATAGAAACCGGGTCACAGGAAAACATGTTTTACTAAAACGTGATAACTTTTGTGTCCGGACCCCGATTGACATGAAACCAATTTTGTTGGAAAGATAACGACGAATAGAACCTCAACAAAAACTGGAAATATGGAGACTCCTCACAGGATATTTTTAGATGTTTTTAGAGAGGGAGTATCCCACCGTCAAGAAACGGTGAAGGCGTCCAAACTCGAAACGCAATAGAAGATGCATGCGGATTCCGTTTCGATGAACTTGGGCTTGTTGTAAAGCTAGCAACAAGCTCAAGAACTTCTCACAGAGAAACACCAAGCAATAGGGATATGCAAAGTATGCAAAGGATTGAGCTCCCTAAGACGAATCATCAAGTTACCGAAAGCCCCTCTTGATAGTGCGGCTATCTATCCTATAATCCGGTCTCCCAACAACCACCTTGAGACCGGTAAAAGGAAAACCTAGCAAGGCCATACCTTTGCCTTGCGCATCCCGCTTGATC
Organism: Lolium multiflorum; assembly: GCA_030979885.1. Lineage (NCBI taxonomy): Eukaryota > Viridiplantae > Streptophyta > Magnoliopsida > Poales > Poaceae > Lolium > Lolium multiflorum. Next base: position 235,588,850 of record CM061749.1, on the reverse strand, counting down.
TTGATGATAGCTCTTCAAGCTCCACAAGCCGGAATGCCTCAACTTGATCATCGTTGCTTCGTGAAGACTCGCAAATGCTCCCCATACACTATGATGGGAAAGCTCCATTGATGCACATCTTCACATGTTCATTATCACCAAATGAACGGCAAGCTTCAAGCATATGATCATCTTGAGATGCTCAACTTGAACTTGCCCAACTCAACCTTGTATCTTCTCATACTCTATCATAGTATCTTGAGGTGTATATAAAGAATTCTTCACTTGGAATCAAACTCTCAAGATCTTGATCATTCATTGCTTATCACATAAGATAGAGCATGGCTAATATTGAGTTCCACATAAGAACTCCATCTTCATTTCTTCTTCTTGATCATATCACATATATATCTTCAAATCGATGATCTTGATGCCAATACACAAGGTGTATCTTTATCTTCATGGCATCCATACTTGAATCCAACACATGGAATACAAGTAGTACCTATGGAATATTCCTTCATATAAACTCAATGAAAACATTAGTCCATAGGGGTTGTCATTAATTACCAAAACCACACATAGGGGCAATGTACCCTTACACTGATGTTAACTGTTAAGCTAGTAGAAGAAAATCTAGTCCTTTCGCAGAACACTGGTGCTCGTTACCGCTGCCATCATGGATACATCGATTCATGGTTTTGAATTTCCTTGCCCCTTAAACCAGTTTTCATAGTGGCGGACCCATCCCAAAACTTAAGTGGGGGCCAAAATGAGTGAGGCACAAATATTAGGCTGATTGGGTCCCAATTAGTGAAATACTAGGCTTTATTGCTATAAATCAGAAATTGAATGGGGGACTAGGCCCGGCCTAGCTCGGCCCAACATAGGTCCGCCCCTGGTTATTCAACACAATTGTGTGGTGCTATCCTTATGTCAATTTTCGAGTACACAAGCAAGGTTGACCGGTTTTGCACGTTTGTCTAAGCGTGTTTGGTAGGTATACACACCGATGATCGCTCTCACCTCTTCTTCACATGGTAAATATATCTCACACCAATACACCATGGCAGTTGTAACAAGCTGACAACTTCATTTGTGACAATCGAAATAAAAGCGCACAATACGAGAGTTCTATGGAACAACACGAAATGAAGCTAGTGGTCAAACGGGCAGCCTATGTGCGTGAAATTCTTGTAAAATAATGCTAAATTTGAACACGGACTTGAGAAGTTACAGTCAACAAAACTCAGAATTGATTGCCATAGTGCAATCACATTTATCGATCCTCATCTTTTTCATGTAAACCTCTTCCTAAAACACCTGTGAACATCTGCATGATACAATAGGAGATATACATCTATTCGTTTATGACCGTCGAAACTGAAAAACTTAGAACGCAAAAGTATAGCGCAACGGCAAGAATGACGGTATTAATCAAAGAAAATTTCAAACATTCGATTGTGTGTGATGAATTTGATAAAATTAGTCTAAAAAGCGCACAAAGAAACAAGGAACCGGCAACGTGAATGGAATCACCTCTTAACGTGCATCTTTTTCGCAGACTAGAAGAGATTACGTGAATTTGATTAAGAAAGGTGAGAAGAACAAACGGATAGGTCAGCTGCATGGCAGAACCACAGAGTATGACCACGAGACCCTTCTTGTTCCACATGAAAAACCCGTCGAATCGATCATTTCTCCCAAGCCACCTTTCAGCATGCGATAAGAAACACGCGGGCTACAACTATGATCTAGCCCAGGCAACTAGACATGCCTAATTTGCATCCGCCGGTCCTGATCTATCATGTAGGACCCCAGAAAAAAAGAGAGGGATAAATCCCATCTATTCGGCACTAGAATTTGAGCATGAGCAGCAGCTACAAGCTCGATACGCCGTTCCCTTGGCGTTGACCGGGACTGCACACGAACCGCATGCGCCCGGCGACTAAATCAGGCAAAAGAAACCAGCAAAGAACTTCTTGTGAGGCTGAGGCAAAAAGGACGAATGTTCATGCATCAGAAGTGAGATCCAGGTAGAAAGCTCTTTGGACCACAACTAAAACGCTTCCGAGGCTGTTGCAAAGGGACCGTGGAGGCGACCGAAGCCTTGGGTCGACGGTGCCGCCTTACGTTGGCGCAGAGTGGGAGTAACTCAAAGTGTACCCGAGCTACACATATTCTGTTGTTTTACAAAATTCAAATTCAATATTTAAGGTTTTAAAAAAATCTGAAAAAAATCTAAATGTAGCCAATGATGTACTCTACCATTGTGCAAATTTTCATGATGGAATAGGTTATATTAGAGGCAGAGGCTACATAAAAATGACAAATTCTGACAAATGTTGGAGGTTTCAAATATTTTCAGATCCATGGATTTATGAATTTTGCACAACCCAAAATATTAAGTTTTCCGTATTGTTTTTTTTTCAGTCGTAGAGTACATCATTGTCTACCTATATAATTTTTGTTCCTAATTGTTTGAAACTATAAAATACCATTTTCAAACTTTTGAATAAACAGGCTACATGTAGCCCGAGCTACAAAATGCCACACTCCGAGTGGGCTGTCCCCAGTGGATACCAAGGCTGAGAGAAAAAAATGATGAAGGATCATGCATAAGTAGTGAGATCCAGGTAGAAGGGTGGCACATGCATGTTTAAGATGTCTGGGCCTACAACCCTTGTTTTGACTCATCATGAAGGTAAACGTGTCTAGGAACTAGGATTTCACAACGTGGTAAGTATTTCATACCCTAAAAAAAACGTGGTAAGTATTTTATGACTAAACAAGGCATGCTAGAATTAGACAGTTCTATGCACGTCCTTGTGCTTTGGCTAGGATCTAGGAGCAGTACACCGAATAATTCGCACGGTCCCTTGCCCCAATACCTCTATTGCTAAAAACAGGCTTATATATTTTTAAGTTTTACCAAATATATAGAAAACTATCAACGATTTTATAGATGTATTATGAAAGTATACTTATAACAAACAATATTGGTTCAATATTGTAGAGGTTAATAGTTTTTTCTTTCTAAATATTTGGTCAAATTTCACATGATTTGACTTTTGACAAAATATAACGTCTTATTTGACGAACCGAGGTAGCATACTATGGCTATGGAGTCACAACTAAACCTCTTGCCGTCCATGCATGCATGCGAAAAATATCAACGTTGCCTCCACCAGCAGGTAACAGACAAGTGATTCTATACTGATGGAAGAATTGCAATGTGGCTCTTACTGCGCATGCTATAATCAAGAAATGCGACTAGTCTAATACTGGACCTGTCAAGAAAGTATTTTATTGCTACATGCGCTGGAACGTTAACATCAATTGTTTGCAAGTGCGAAGTGTTCTCTGTCAAAATAACAATTCTACTATCTGGAAGTAGAACTTTCCTACGTTCTTTTGTCAGGGATGAGGAAAACCGAAGGCGAAATTTGGCGTGGAGAAGCCTTTAGGATGTCTGCACCGGTTGACTTGTGGGCAAGGACTAGGCCGCTGAAACTGGAAATTCCAACAGGCGAGTGAGACCGGTGGGCCGAGTCGACGGCACAGGGCCGCAGCAAGTGGCTGGCCTGAGCTCCCGGCTGCTTCCTGAGCTTCTTCTCCAAACGAAGCACCTATGGGCTATGGTTGACGACTTTTCTTTTGTGTGGGGGACGTATGGTTGACGACATGATGTGTTATCTAGGTCGTTGTATGTAGAATTGCATGTTGTAGTCAGTTTAACCAAAACATCAATTTGATGAAAGATATTGGGCAATTACATTCGAAAGAGTATGTGTACATGCAGTGGCGAATCCAGCCCATTTTTCTTAGGGTGGGGCAAACCTTACTTGAGATGGGCTTTATTTAAAAAAAAAATCTTATTGTAATTATAAGACATATGGGCTGGACCAAATCTCAGGGTGGGGCCCGTCCCACCCTTCCACCATGTTGGCTCCGCCACTGGTACATGCAACAAGTCAACCAGATCATTGCATTGGCACGAACCAATTTTTTTGTGACATGGTGCTCTTCTTAGTGCACCGAAAGAAACCTTGTCTCGTACAATGAGCCGACACGGCCTTAAAGCATCTTTAGCTAACCCCGCAAAACTCGTACCATAAAAAATGGTTTCAGGTACAGTGAAAAATTATTTGCGGTACAAAAATGTTGTTATCCTGAATAGATATCCTAAATCAATACTACATTTTTCCATTTTATATTTCTTTTAATTTCTCTCTCCATTTTTTCTTTTCCATCATCTTCCTCCGGATACACTGCACACTAGGCCTGCCCAATACTCCTGAGACTCCCCCGGGGGGGCGCGCTGCTGGCCCAAGAGTGCCCCCCCCCCCAACTGCCCGTGCCTAGGGACGAAGCCCACCATTAGGTTTGGATGGGGCTTAATCATGTTGGAGGGGACAAAATTCTTAGACTTGCTAGGTATAAGCATGATTAGTGGAGCATTTCTCAAGAAAATAAGATTATTGGGGTTGGCTTATCCCCTGCTCGCCCTACCCTCTGTCACCGCCTGCGTCGCCGCCCTAGTTGCGCCTCGTCACGACTCGTGTTCCCTGCCGCCCCTAGCCGTGTTGGGGATGTTGAGAAGAGCGACGAGCATTACTGGCGGCACCTATGTCGGGGACATAGGAGCTCCTTGGAGGCTGGGAACTGGGGCTGGTGATTGTCTCCTCCGCAACATTGAGTGAACCTTGCCGTAATTTGGTTGGTTCGCCAGAATCGTAGTCAGAGACACTGCTGGTCGGGCGGCAATTAATCGTGAAGTTTCCTCCGGCCAAGGTTTGGAGCGGTTCAAGTTTACTACTACCTCTATCCATAAATAGACGTATGATATTTGTTTAAACTTAGATGTATGTAGACTCTATTTAGTCTCTAGACACATTCATATGTTGATAAACCTCGGACTACAGAGGGAGTAAAAATATTGGCTGGACGGGGCTAATTTGGGGGAGCTGATTTTTTTTAATTCGAGTACCAGCCCTTCATTGCACGTTTTCTCGACCGACACCGCTATATTTTTAATTGTATTGTTTGCTTTTTTTGCTTTTTTTGTTTTGTTTTCTTTATCTGCTAGAGATACTCTTATCCACAACGCACAGGGCAGAGAGTTAATTTGATAGAGAAAGGAAGACGATAGACGAGTGACACAATCCGGAATTAGATTCAGGAGAGATCCAATTTAACCATGCAAAGAATATGCGCGCATCAAGCTGAGATGCGCACCCGGATTCAGATGCACCTGACCTGCTCGGTATAGCCGGTCACCATGCACCCCAAAAGGGCGAAATCCCATCTACCGCACGCGCCACGCGCGGCACTAGAATTTGACCATGCAGCGGCTACGAGCTCGTTACGCCGTCCTCTCGCCGTTGACGGGGCTGCGCACGAAGCACACGCTCCCTCTCCCGCACGTTTCCCACGCATCGCCTGCCCAGCCATACAAATACGCTCCCGCTCATCCATCACACACATCCAACTCCACCAATCCTCCCTCACCGACTCAAACACGATCGCAATCTTTCTTCCAAGAAACCCAAGTAATGGATGCCAGTGCCACCATGGCGAAGCAGCTCCGGCGGCTACGCACGCTCGGCCGCGGCGCCTCCGGCGCCGTCGTCTGGCTGGCCTCCGACGACGCCTCGGGCCAGCTGCTGGCGGTCAAGTCCGCGTCCGCCGGCACCGGCGCGGCAGAGACGCTGCGCCGCGAGGGCCGCCTCCTGTCCGGCCTCCGCTCCCCGCACATCCTCCCGTGCCTCGGCTCCCGCGCCGCGCCGGGCGGCGAGCACCAGCTCCTCCTCGAGTTCGCCCCGCACGGCTCGCTGGCCGACGAGGCCGTGCGAAACGGCGGGACCCTGCCGGAGCGCGCCATCCGGGGCTACGCGTCCGACGTGGCGCGCGGGCTGGCTTACCTCCACGCGCACGCGCTGGTGCACGGGGACGTCAAGGCCCGGAACGTCGTGGTCGGCGCCGACGGGCGCGCCAAGCTCGCGGACTTCGGGTGCGCGAGGATGGTGGACTCTGATCGGCCCATCGGCGGCACGCCCGCGTTCATGGCGCCCGAGGTGGCTCGCGGGGAGGAGCAGGGCCCGGCGGCCGACGTGTGGGCGCTGGGATGCACCGTCATCGAGATGGCCACCGGCCGTGCTCCTTGGGGTGATGTGGACGACGTCTTCGCGGCGGTCCACCGGATCGGGTTCACGGACGCCGTGCCCGAGCTGCCCGGGTGGCTGTCGCCCGAGGCCAGCGATTTCTTGGGCAAGTGCCTGGCGAGAAACCCCTGCCACCGGTCCACCGCCGCGCAGCTGCTGGAGCACCCGTTCCTCGCGTCCGCCGCCCTCGACGTCCTCGACGCAGAGACGCCGGCGAAGCAGGATTGGGTCAGGTCACCCAAGAGCACGCTCGACGCGGAGTTCTGGGAGTCCGACGAGGAAGATGAAGCAGAGGAGGACATTCACAAAAGCGCGACCGAAAGGATCGGCTCACTGGCGAGCACTTCCTCGGCGTTGCCAGACTGGGATTCCGACGATGGTTGGATCAACGTGAACGGACAACACTCTGAAGCTTCAGAAACAGCGACGGCCACCGTGACTGCCGGTGCGGAGTTTGTTCCTAGGGGTGAAGCGCTGGTACCCGAGGTTGATGTTGATGGCAGCAGCTACCTTGTGCGAAATGTAGAAGCAGCACATTATTTGGCTGCGTACGAGACATGTTTGAGTCTCAATGTGGCTGGTGATGAACCATTCGCCCCCATTGCTTCTCATAGATGCAAAATTGTAAAATTCGTATGTTACTGTGACAGAGAAAGACTAATAAATTTTGATTTCGCACAAACTGTCTTCTTTGTTGACCTTCCTTTCGCACTCTAGCTTTTTGCATTCATCTTCTCAGTATATGCTGCATTGGACTGTTGGCTAGTTTAACTCTGGTAAATTGCCGATTGTTGACATTCAACTAGGATATTCAAGTCGACGATAAAATGGCAGTTCTGCCTGACGATATTCCACATATTAAGGGCCTCAACCAATTACAATCCCGAGTCTTCTGTGAGAAACTCTTGGATAGTAAACATCAGCTTCATCTTTTCGACACACAATAGGTTCCTGCAACGGTACGTATGTGTTTTCAACGTACGTACGGATGTCCTTCAGAAGTTCAGAGGAACAATACATCAAATGCCGAACCGCGTGAGTCAAATGGCTGTTCAGTTAGAATGTAATAAGCGTACGAAAAGTTCATAGCCTCATCATGTATAAATGTATAGAGAATATGCTAACCGACGAAACAGAATGCTCTATGAATCTCCAGTGCAATGGATGTTTAGAGTTAGTCAAAAATGAAAAAGTCTTTGGTCAAAAAAAAAAAGCAAAAGTCAGTTGCAGATAGTATTAAATCAACCTGAAAGTGGTTGCCATGATTGGCAACGGCAAAGGCGTATGAGTTATGACATGGGCCACAAGCTGTCTTATCATTAAACTTTTGGCTAATATTTATCCACGTTTATCCACTGCTATTCATGTTACTATAATTTTGATACACGAATTCTGAGTGTTTACAAATAAAAACCTATATGTAGCTCGGCCTCCGTTTGAAGTTTTTCCCCTCCTGCCAAAAAAAAACTAATGTTTGTGATCATGTAAGAAAGAAATTGTGAACTGATGATTTGTTCATGAACAAAGAGAATAAGAGATAAACATAGGGAGTGTACAATTGTTTAGCTAAGTCTGCTGAAATACTCGATGAAAAGCCTAACCAACACTTTTTTTTCCAACGCAGACTATACTTATCTAAAACGGGTAATCAACAAGCTATGCTTGAAGAAAATTGCACGCTTTAATCACCCTGATCCACATAACATGGCCATCACACACTATTAATCCAAAATCGTGCAAAATATCCCAGCTACTACCTCCATACCGGATTAATGGGCAATTACGCACTTCGAGAAATAAGTTTGACTACTAATTTGGTCAACAAAATATGAGATATATAATACAAATCCAACGGTATAATTTTTGTGGCATATATCTCATATTTTGTTGACCAAATTCATAGTTAAACTTGTTTCTCGAAATGCGTTATTGCCCATTAATACGGTAGTAAGACAGATCAGAATTTGGCCAAGTATACCTAACAGGCTAAACTACTATGCATGTGCTTTACTAAACAACGTCACGCCTGAAACGAGTGCTAACTAACTAATCCTCCATGGCTCCATCAGCTTTAGACAAACTCGGTCACATGGATGTCGAAAGATCAGTCGGCCTTAAATCCCCTTGGAAACGGTGATGGATGAGGATGGTTGAACATGTCTTCGCCCTTGCGGCAGATCTTCATCCGAAACTTGTCCACGTTGTAAGAGCATCTCCAGTCGCGTCCCCCAAAGGGATTTGGGCGCCGACAAAAATTCAACCGCCTAAAGCCCATTGTTTGTGCCGCGACATGTCTGCGCCCGAACCCGTCCCGTCCCACGGGGACGCTCCGGGGACGCCGGACACAACGAAAAGCGAGGCGGGCTCCCACATGTCGGCAACTATTTGCATAAACCGTTGGTTCATGCCTCTTTTCTCGTCGCTCCTTCCTTCCCGCGCCAAACACCCCACCGCCCCCGGGCGTTTGGGCGTCTGATCTCTGCTGAGAGTCGGCACCGTTGTCGCGGCTGGGGCTCCCGCGGTCGTGCCGCCGCCGCCGCCGCCGCGCGTCCAACGCGCCAACCGCCCCACCTCCACGCACGAAGGTGCTCGACGACTTGCCGGTAGGCGCGATTGGCGCTGTTTGTTGCGTCGTCTGCCTCGGCGCAATTTTAACCATTGATTTTGCTTTAGCCATGGACAGCGACGATGAGATGGTTGCCCTGCTGCTGGAGGACGAGCAAGCGTTCGACGATGACCTGCGGGAGCATTTGCTGATCATCGCGTCCCTCCAGGACATGCTTGAGAAGAGGAAGAGGCCACGCCGCGGAGGATCAAGGCCGGGAAGAAGGAAGTCGAAGCCCCGGCAGAGGATGGAGGGGCATGCCATGCTGCACAACGACTACTTCGCCGACGGGGCAACACATGCCGACAATTTTCAGCGCCGGTACATGATGAGCAAGGGGCTGTTCATGAATATCCTCCACGGCATTCAAGAGTTCGACCCCTACTTCAAGCTCAAGCTCGACGCTTGATGGCGTGTAACTCACACGTTCGTTGGGAACCCCAAGAGGAAGGTATGATGCGCACAGTAGCAAGTTTTCCCTCAGAAAGAAACCAAGGTTTAATCGAACCAGTAGGAGCCAAGAAGCACGTTGAAGGTTGATGGTGGCGAAATGTGATGCGGCGCAACAACAGGGATTCCGCGCCAACGTGGAATCTGCACAACAAAACAAAGTACTTTGCCCCAACGAAACAGTGAGGTTGTCAATCTCACCGGCTTGCTGTAACAAAGGATTAAACGTATCGAGTGGAAGATGTTTGCAAGAAAATAGAAAAACACAATTGCAGTAGATTGTATGTTATGTAAAGAATAGGACCGGGGTCCACAGTCACTAGAGGTGTCTCTCCCATAAGATAAAGCATGTTGGGTGAACAAATTACATCGGCAATTGACAAATAGAGAAAGGCATAACAATGCATATACATGATATGATAAATATAGTGAGATTTAATTGGGCATTACGACAAAGTACATAGACCGCCATCCAACCGCATCTATGCCTAAAAAGTCCACCTTCAGGTTATCATCCGAACCCCATTCAGTATTAAGTTGCTAAGCAACAGACAATTGCATTAAGTATGGTGCGTAATGTAATCGACAACTACATCCTTAGACATAGAATCAATGTTTTATCCCTAGTGGCAACAACACATCACAACCTTAGAACTTTCTGTCACTGTCCCAGTGTCAATGAAGGCATGAACCCACTATCGAGCATAAATACTCCCTCTTGGAGTTAAGAGTACAAACTTGGCCAGAGCCTCTACTAATAACGGAGAGCATGCAAGATCATAAACAACACATAAACAATCGATTGATAATCACCATAATCATAGTACTCTCTATCCATCGGATCCCGACAAACACAACATATAGTATTACAGATAGATGATCTTGATCATGTTAGGCAGCTCACAAGATCCAACAATGAAGCACAACAAGGAGAAGACGACCATCTAGCTACTGCTATGGACCCATGGTCCAGGGGTGAACTACTCACTCATCACTCCGGAGGCGACCATGGCGGTGTAGAGTCCTCCGGAGATGAATCTCTCCCAGGGAGCCGGAGGCGATCTCCGAATCCCCGAGATGGGATTCGCGGCGGCGGCATCTCGGGAAGGTTTTCCGTATCGTGGCTCTCGGATTCGCGACGGAGGCTTTAAGTAGGCGAACAGGCGGGGCCACACGAGGGCCCAGGGCAGGCCGCGGCCAGGGCCTGGGCCGCGCCGCCCTATCCCCCGGCTGCCTCGTGGCCCCACTTCGTTATCTCTTCGGTCTTCTGGAAGCTTCGTGCAAAAATAGGACCCCGGGCGAAAGTTTCGTCCAATTCCGAGAATATTTCCTTACTAGGATTTCTGAAACCAAAAACAGAAACAACTGGCTCTTCGGCATCTTGTTAATAGGTTAGTTCCAGAAAATGCATAAATATGACATATAATGTGCATAAAACATGTAGGTATCATCAATAAAGTGGCATGGAACATAAGAAATTATCGATACGTTGGAGACGTATCAGCATCCCCAAGCTTAGTTCTGCTCGTCCCGAGCAGGTAAAACGATAACAAGATAATTTCTGAAGTGACATGCCATTATAATCTTGATCATACTATTTGTAAACATATGTGATGAATGCAGCGATCAAAACAAAAGTAATGACATGAGTAAACAACTGAATCATAAAGCAAAGACTTTTCATGAATAGTACTTCAAGACAAGCATCAATAAGTTTTGCATAAGAGTTAACTCATAAAGCAATAAATCAAAGTAAAGGTGTTGAAGCAACACAAAGGAAGATTAAGTTTCAGCGGTTGCTTTCAACTTATAACATGTATATCTCATGGATATTGTCAACATAAAGTAGTATAACAAGTGCAATATGCAAGTATGTAGGAATCAATGCACAGTTTACACAAGTGTTTGCTTCTTAGGTGGAGGGAGATAGGTAAACTGACTCAACAATAAAAGTAAAAGAATGGTCCTTCAAAGAGGAAAGCATCGATTGCTGTATTTGTGCTAGAGCTTTTATTTTGAAAACATGAAACAATTTTGTCAACGGTAGTAATAAAACATATGAGTTATGTAAATTATATCTTACAAGTTGCAAGCCTCATGCATAGTGTACTAATAGTGCCCGCACCTCGTCCTACTTAGCTTGGACTACCGGATCTTTGCATGCCATGTTTCAACCAAGTGTCACAAAGGGGTACCTCCATGCCGCCCGTACAAAGGTCTAAGGAGAATGCTCGCATTTTGGATTTCTCGCGTTTGATTATTCTCAACTTAGACATCCATACAACAAAACAACAGATAATGGACTCCTCTTAAATGCATAAGCATGTAGCAATGATTATTATTCTCATATGAGATTGAGGATATATGTCCAAAACTGAAACTTCCACCATGATTCATGGCTTTAGTTAGCGGCCCAATGTTCTTCTTTAACAATTTTGCATGCTCCAACCACTAAAATGATAGATCCTTCAGACAAGACGGACATGCATAGCAACTCACATGATATTCAACAATAGTTGATGGCGTTCCCCAGAAGCATGGTTATCGCACAACAAGCAACTTAATACAATATAAAGTGCATAAGTACATATTCAATACTACGATAGTTTTTAAGGCTATTTTGTCCCATGAGCTATATATTGCAAAGATGGATGATGGAATTTTAAAGGTAGCACTAAAGCAATTTACTTTGGAATGGCGGAGAAATACCATGTAGTAGGTAGGTATGGTGGACACAAATGGCATAGTAGTTGGCTCAAGGATTTTGGATGCATGAGAAGTATTCCCTCTCGATACAAGGTTTAGGCTAGCAAGGTTATTTGAAGCAAACTCAAGGATGAACCGTGCAGCAAAACTCACATAAAAGACATATTGTAAACATTATAAGACTCTACACCGTCTTCCTTGTTGTTCAAAACTCAATACTAGATATTATCTAGACCTTAGAGAGACCAAATATGCAAATCAAATTTTAGCAAGCTCTATGTATTTCTTCATTAATAGGTGCAAAGCATATGATGCAAGAGCTTAAACATGAGCACAACAATTGCCAAGCATCACATTATCCAAGACATTTTAGAATTACTACATGTAGCATTTTCCAATTCCAACCATATAACAATTTAACGAAGAAGAAACTTCGCCTTGAACATTATGAGTAAAGCCTAAGGACACATGTGTCCATATGCAACAGCGGAGCGTGTCTTTCTCCCACAAAGTGAATGCTAGGATTCATTTTATTCAAACAAAAACAAAAACAAAAACAAACCGACGTTCCAAGTAAAGAACACAAGATGTGATTGAATAAAAATATAGTTTCAGGGGAGGAACCTGATGATGTTGTCGATGAAGAAGGGGATGCCTTGGGCATCCCCAAGCTTAGACGCTTGAGTCTTCTTAAAATATGCAGGGGTGAACCACGGGGCATCCCCAAGCTTAGAGCTTTCACTCCTCTTGATCATAGTATATCATACTCCTCTCTTGACCATTGAAAACTTCCTTCACACCAAACTTCAAGCAAACTCATTAGAGGGTTAGTGCACAATTAATAATTCACATGTTCAGAGGTGACACAAACATTCTTTACACTTCTGGACATTGCATAAAGCTACTGGACATTAATGGATCAAAGAAATAAATCCAACATAGCAAAAGAGGCAATGCGAAATAAAAGGCAGAATCTGTCAAAAACAGAACAGTCCGTAAAGACGAATTTAAAGCTGGCACCAGACTTGCTCAAATGGAAAAACTCAAAACTAATGAAAGTTGCGTACATATCTGAGGATCAAGCTCGTAAATTGGCAGATTTTTTCGAATTTTCTACAGAGGACTGTGCCCAGATTCGTGACAGACAGCAATGCTGTTTCTGCGCAGCGATCCCAAATATAACATCAACTTTAACATAGAAACTTTACTTGGCACAAAAACATGATAAGGAGAGGTTGCTACAGTAGTAAACAACTTCTAAGACTCAACAAAACAAAAATTGCTTTAGTAAAATAAACACATGGGTTATCTCCCAAGAAGTTCTTTCTTTATAGCCATTAAGATGGGCCCAACAATTTTAATGATGATGCTCTCATAAGGATGAGAGTTGAAGCAAAAAGAAAACATCAAGAAGCAAATTCAAAACACATTTAAGCCTAACCCACTTCCTATGAAAAGGAATCTTGTACACAAATAAATTCATGAAGAACAAAGTGACAAGCATAGGAAGGCAACACAAGCGCAATTTTAAGATTCTCAACATAAAGAGGGGAAACTTAATATTATTAAGATGCATATAACCATGTTTCCCTCTCTCATAATAACTTTCAGTAGCATCATGAACAAACTCAACAATATAACTATCACATAAAACATTCTTGTCATGAGCCCCATGCATAAAATTATTACTCTCCACATAAGCATAATCAATTTTATCAGTTGTAGTGGGAGCAAATTCAATAAAATAGCTATCATTATTATTCTCATCACCATAATCATCATACATAGGAGGCATATTGTAATCATAATTAACTTCCTCCTCAATAGTAGGTGGAATGAAAATATCATATTCATTATTGCAAGCATCATATATAGGAGGTAAAGTATCATCAAAGTAAATTTTCACCACCATGCTTGGGGGACTAAAAATACCATGCTCCTCAAAACCAGCTTCCCCAAGCTTAAATTCTTCCATAGCTTTAGCAATAATGGTGTTCAAAGAGTTCATGCTAATAACATTGCTACAACTATTTTGCAAACAAAGTTCCATGGGTTTTTTAATTTTCTCTCAAACACATCATGTCCTAATTCAAGATAAAGTTCATAAAGATCTCTAATTTTTTTGTTATTTTCCATTAAGCCTAACTAGTGAAAATAAAAATAAGTACATGACTAGACATGATAACAAAATAAATTAAATGCAAGTAACTAATTTTTTTGTGTTTTTGATATAGAGACAAGAAATAAAGTAAGACTAGCAACTAATTTTTTTGTGTTTTGTTTAGGTGCAAAACAAAGTAGTAAATAAAATAAAGCAAGACAAAAAAACAAAGTAAAGAGATTGAGAAGTGGAGACTCCCTTGCAGCGTGTCTTGATCTCCCGGCGAGAAAAGAGCTTGATGGCGTGTAACTCACACGTTCGTTGGGAACCCCAAGAGGAAGGTATGATGCGCAGAGCAAGTTTTCCTCAGAAAGAAACCAAGGTTTAATCGAACCAGTAGGAGCCAAGAAGCACGTTGAAGGTTGATGGTGGCGAAATGTGATGCGCGCAACAACAGGGATTCCGCCAACGTGGAATCTGCACAACAAAACCAAAGTACTTTGCCCCAACGAAACAGTGAGGTTGTCAATCTCACCGGCTTGCTGTAACAAAGGATTAAACGTATCGAGTGGAAGATGTTTGCAAGAAAATAGAAAAACACAATTGCAGTAGATTGTATGTTATGTAAAGAATAGGACCGGGGTCCACAGTTCACTAGAGGTGTCTCTCCCATAAGATAAAGCATGTTGGGTGAACAAATTACAGTCGGGCAATTGACAAATAGAGAAAGGCATAACAATGCATATACATGATATGATAAATATAGTGAGATTTAATTGGGCATTACGACAAAGTACATAGACCGCCATCCAACTGCATCTATGCCTAAAAAGTCCACCTTCAGGTTATCATCCGAACCCCATTCAGTATTAAGTTGCTAAGCAACAGACAATTGCATTAAGTATGGTGCGTAATGTAATCGACAACTACATCCTTAGACATAGAATCAATGTTTTATCCCTAGTGGCAACAACACATCACAACCTTAGAACTTTCTGTCACTGTCCTGTGTCAATGAAGGCATGAACCCACTATCGAGCATAAACACTCCCTCTTGGAGTTAAGAGTACAAACTTGGCAGAGCCTCTACTAATAACGGAGAGCATGCAAGATCATAAACAACACATAAACAATCGATTGATAATCACCATAATCATAGTACTCTCTATCCATCGGATCCCGACAAACACAACATATAGTATTACAGATAGATGATCTTGATCATGTTAGGCAGCTCACAAGATCCAACAATGAAGCACAACAAGGAGAAGACGACCATCTAGCTACTGCTATGGACCCATGGTCCAGGGTGAACTACTCACTCATCACTCCGGAGGCGACCATGGCGGTGTAGAGTCCTCCGGAGATGAATCCCCTCTCGGCAGGGTGCCGGAGGCGATCTCCTGAATCCCCCGAGATGGGATTCGCGGCGGCATCTTTGGAAGGTTTTCCGTATCGTGGCTCTCGGACGGGGTTGACGAGGCTTTAAGTAGGCGAAAGGGCAACGCGGGGGCCACACGAGGGCCCAGGGGGCCGGCGGCCAGGGCCTGGGCCGCGCCGCCCTATCCCCGGCTGCCTCGTGGCCCCACTTCGTTATCTCTTCGGTCTTCTGAAGCTTCGTGCAAAAATAGGACCCTGGCGAAAGTTTCGTCCAATTCCGAGAATATTTCCTTACTAGGATTTCTGAAACCAAAAACAGCAAAAACAGAACGGCTCTTCGGTTAATAGGTTAGTTCTAAAATGCATAAATATGACATATAATGTGCATAAAACATGTAGGTATCATCAATAAAGTGGCATGGAACATAAGAAATTATCGATACGTTGGAGACGTATCAACGCTGTAGGCATTCTCGGGTTCTCGTCCATTCAGAAGTGCACCGCCGCCATGAGGATGCTTGCATACGGAGCACCTGCCGATACACAGGACGACTACCTTCACATGAGTGAGTCTACTGCCATTGATTGCATGTACAAGTTTTGCCGAGCTGTGGTGGGAAAGTTTGGCAAATACTACTTGAGAGGGCCAACCGAGGAAGAGACTGCAAGGATCATGGCACAAAATGCTGCCAGAGGATTTCCTGGAATGCTTGGAAGCATCGATTGCATGCAGGGCATGGAAGAACTGCCCGTTTGCTTGGCAAGGTATATACAAAGGGCGTCATGGATATTGCAGTGTGGTGCTTGAAGCTGTGGAAGATTATGACCTGTGGATTTGACATTCTTTCTTTGGCATGGCGGGATCACACAATGACATCAACGTGTTGCAGCGGTCTCCGGTGTTCAGCACACTAGTGGAAGGGCATGCTCCACCATGCAACTATGAGATCAATGACCACCAATATACCAAAGGCTATTATCTAGCCGATGGTATATATCCAAAATGGGTCACTTTTGTCAAAACAATCTCGAATCCATCAGGTCTGAAGAATTCTCACTTTGCTACACGACAGGAGGCTTGCAGGAAGGATGTCGAGCGGGCATTTGGTGTGCTTCAAGCACAATTTGCCATTGTCCGGTACCCTGCTCTAAGCTGGTCTCACAACCAAATGTGGGAGGTGATGCAGGCTTGTGTGATCATGCACAACATGATCATCGAGATGACCGCAAGAATCATGTTAGGTCACATGCTGGTCCCTATGAGTGTCAAGGCCCTCTTGCGGAGGTTGATCATGAGTTGCCTGCAGATTTTGCTGATTTTCTCGCCATGCACGCAGAGATCCGTGATGTGCATGAGCAACTTCAAGCTGATCTCGTTGAGCATTTGTGGAGGATGAAAGGAAATACCGTGGCACCTTGATGTAGCATCTAGCCCTATTTATTATATTTGATTACTTGTTTTATTGTTTGTTGTAATTTAATTTGAAAACAATCCTCGCAAACATTTTTATTCATATGCTACATTTGATAAATGGTTTATGTGTTAAAAAATTATTTTAAATGTTTGGGGCGGCGTTTGGGGGACGCGGCTGGGGAGCGACGTCCCCCAAACGCGGCACGAACAAAACACGTCCCCCAAACGCTCAATCCGGCGCGGTTTGGAGGACGGTTTGGGGGACGCGGCTGGAGATGCTTTAAGGAGCTTAATAGTGTATGAGAAATGTCCAAAACAAGACTGATACACGTAACCACAAAAGCACACAAAAGAAAATGCATAGATATTACCTCCGTTTGGAAATATAGGTCTTTTTAGAAGGCGAATGGAAGTAGTAGAACATAACACAAGCCTCAAAGAGGTCTTACGAGCTTATTAAAAGCTGGACTCGAACACGTGGAAATGCTTAAATTTCCGTTCACCCGTATATTTACCAGGTTATCATCCTTTTGGCAAAAAAAAGAAAAAATCAAACTTTACATTGACGGAATGTCCGTGCGGGATACCGTTGCCTGACGTCCTAAATAAGTTGCCAAGGATATTTACTTGTGGATCCTGACAACTTTTCCTTTTCTTTTATTCGAAAAAATGCATGTCGGACGATTCTAGATCAAGGGGCTGACCATGCGTCGCGCCGCAGTGCCAAATCCCTATAGTTCATGCGGTAAACACAATATTACAAGAATAAAACGATAAAATGGACTCCTGACAAAAGTTCAACTTAAAATGAACCTCTATTGGAAAATTTAGATGAATCTAATCTTTTATGAATTTGCTAAACGTTTCGACTTTTGGTTCTGCACCCAACCAAACCGCCGCGGTCTTTTGTGGTAGTGGTCGTAGTTCACTGTCACACGAATATCTTAACAGAGATATCATAGCCGGATCTGTGGGTGGTGCCTCCTTGGTGCTTGCTCGAAAAGTTTTTAACACGTACCGAGACACCGACTTGGCCCAACAGACGCGACAACACATAAACTATAAACCGGTCTCCAACTACACCATGAGACCGATATGAAAGAAACCCTATTGATGTGGGCATTACCCTTCGGGTACCCAACATTAGTCTACCTCTCTTGGCCTAACTAGGGACCCACGAAGATTGCCCAAAGATCAAGGTGGACCCGTACATCGGTTTCAACGAAGATGATCTACCAGAAGACGGATTCTTGATGAATAAGGCAAGAAGGCATCAATAAAGGAAAGACTAGATTAGATTTCATTAATCCGGACAAGACTCTCGGGACCTAGCCTGCTGTATAAAGGTCAGGAGAGGGTCTGCCAAATAACAGAACAACAGTACATAGAACCACCGCAATTTAGAGCACAAATCCTAGAATCCTTGCCTCCCGGTGAGTCGACCATAGCAGTTTATCGGCTACCCCATTGTAACCCAATATATTCGATAAATCAAGATCAGACAAGGAGGAAGTAAGGGGTTTTACCTCATCGAGGGCTCCGGACCTGGGTAAATCTCTCTCCCCATTTATTTGGTATCCGATGTCTCGTGCTAGCCTGCAGGATTCCGTCAACCCTAAGCCCCTCATGGTGGGCATTGCCGAGGAGCTCCCTCGTCAATTGGCGCCATCTGTGGGAACCCTGCTGGTACAAGACACTTCATCGGCTGCTCCGTTCATATCAGCTACATCTTCGCCGGCATCACCGATACCATCGGCTCCGTCATCGCTGAATTCGAGGAATTCGATTCGTTGCGGATCCCTTGAGTTCACTCCGCACACCGACATGTCGCGCCTGGCCCCTTTGAGGCTGCGTAGCAGCATGGACATGACGTTCAGCAACGTCCACTTCATCGTCGACTCCGGAGGTTTCCTTCGGCTCCCAAGCTCGATCGCGCCTGGCATGGAAAATGCTATAGATCCATCAACGGTCACCGTTCCATCACCAACCATAACAGATCTACCATGTTTGCTCAGCAACAACGACGAAAGCGGCCAAAGGTGTCTGAGTAGCATCGGGAGTAGGCAGGAGCGCCGGAAGAGGAGAAGAGATCTCCACTATGAGGATGCTGCGAGCAAGCGAGGCACGCCGCCGTCATCCTCCGCCTGTGCACCAGTAATCGATTGGTTGACGGTGTTTCTTACTTTCTTTTCCTCTCGTGCGCTTCGACTCTGCCTTTTCTCCTACCTTGCTCTCGATTGTTGTCTTGTTGGACCTATGCTGGATGCTGCCATTTATTTTCTCCCAACATGTTACGGCTACGAAATCCTGGGCCCCCTAGGCGTGGGCCCTAGGCCGTCGCCCATGGTGGCCATGGGTCAGAGCCGGCCTTGGGTGCACACGGGGACATCAAGGCGAGGAACGTCGTCGTCAGCGCCGACGGGTGGGCCAAGGTCGCGAACTTCGGGTGCATGACGACGGCGGATTGCGAGCGGCCGATCGGCGGCACACCAGCATTTATGGCGCCGGAGGTGGTTTGCGGGGAGGATCAAGACCCAGCTGCCGACGTGTGGGCCCTCGGCTGCTCTGTGTCGATATGGCTGGTGATAAACCATTTTGCCCCATTGTTTGACATAGATGTACATCTGTCATGGAGAAAATTTAATAAATCATGAGTTTGCAAAAAAATGTTCTTTATTGACCTTCCTTTTGCACTCTGTCTGCATTCATGTTCTTTTTGTAGAATAAGAACTGTTGGGTAGTTGAGTCTCCCGAGAGAAACTCTTGCATGGTAGGGAATGCAAACGGTGAAGATCCAGATCTGCGTTAGAGGCAGGACAAAAATACCATCTTCATCTTATCGACACACCATAGGTTCATGCAACGGTATGTGTTTTCAACGGCTGTCCTTCAGAGGAAGAAGCCATCTCAAATGCCAAACCGCGTCAGTCAATGGCTGTTTAAATTTGATGGATTGTTCAGCGTACGAAAAGTTCATAGGCGATGGATATTTAGGTCCGGGACGAAAGGTCAAGATACTGCTTGAGTTAGTTGCAAAGCAAAGAATCAGTTGCAGGTAGTATTAAATCAACCTGAAAGTGGTTGCAATGATTGGCAACGGCAAAGGCGTATGAGTAATGGCATGGGCCTCAAGCTTAAACATCTGGCTAATATTTGTCCACATTTACCCACTGCTATTCATGTTACTGTAACTATATATGTGGTCCGAGAAATACTTTTGTACTTATACGCATGAGTGTAAATGTTTGTGATCACGTAAGAGATTGTAAACTCATGATGTGCTCATGAACAAAATGAATGAACAAAAAGAATAAGAGAAGCCTAACCAACACTTCTTTTCCAACAGAAACTATACTTTATCTAAAACGGGCAATCAACACGCTATGTTTGAAGAAAATTGCACGCTTTAATCACCCTGATCCACATAACATGGCCATGCCACGCTATTAATCCAAAATCGTGCAAAAGATCCCAGTTCAAACAGATCAGAAATTGGCCAAGTATACCTAACAGGCTAGACTAGTATGCATGTGCTTTACCTAAACAACGTCACGCTAGAAACCAGCGCTAGCTAACTAATCCCCCATCAGCTTTCCGTTTCGAAAAAAAAAAATCCTCAAGAAATGGCCGAATATTCTTGCCAAGGTGCACATGTATTCTGGCACCAGCTGAATGAAACGTGCCTCTCGGAAACGACGATGGATGAGGATGGTTGAACATGTCTTTGCCCTTACGGCAGATCTTCTTCCGAAACATCTCCACGTCATAAGGAGCTCAAAACAAGACTGAGACGTTACCACAAAGCACACAAAAGAAAATGCATAGTGTAATATGAGCAGCATTGCCAGCAATGTTCCCCATCTCTTGCATTTGATTACGAAAACCAAACCTTGTATTCACATATTCCCCCTTATCCACATTCACTGCAGCTGATGGAGAATTATCAGGTGATTCGACCACATGTTCAGAGTTATGTTCCGAAGAAGAGATGAAAGTAGCATCAAGTTCTGCCACTTTAATAATAGGAGGACATTCATCCTTAGCCAATTGATTTCCAACAAGAAACTGATCATGTTCCTTACACACAACAGGGGACATATGAACCCACGCAAAAGGAACCACCCAAGTTTTCTCACCATTCTCAGGAGGAGTAGAGTCACTATCCATGACATCTGCAATAGCATTATTTTCTTCAACCACCACAGCTGTAATTTTCTCCATATTCTTGCCACCGAACACATTTCCAGCATCCACCAAAGCATCGATCACATTTTCCACTGTTACCATCTTCCTCCAGACTTGTATCAGAGATAGAATTTTTTTTTCACTTTGTTGCCTTTCCTTTACTATCTGTTCAATCAACAGACCTTGATCCTCCCCGCTTTCATGCATCTTCAGAATCATGTCCAACAACTTTGGATAAATTATGAGAATAAGACTTGCCACCTCCGTACCCATAGTGTCCACTGTTGTTGCCAACACAGATACACACACCTATCTCGCTCTCTCTGATCACTCGATCGAACACGATGAACACAGGAGGTTTTTGGTGCCGCGTAAAAGTGAGCAGCATTTTTCTGTTTCTTACTTAGTCTTAAGCGATTACAACGGATCAAAAATAACGGGAAAATAGCTAACAGAACCGAGCCACTACTGACGTGCCATCCCACGTCCACTCGTCTGTTGCCGATGCCGCCGCACGAACTGGTCCTCGCGCCATCCCACGAAGCTCGTGCAGCGACCAACTAACTAGCACTAAGATAGCTACACCAAGTCATGAACAAACTCACGAACGTTGGCCCTACTTATTTGCTTAAGTCTAGAAACTGTCTAACTGACGAAACTGTCGACGACAGGTGAGTGTCAACAACAGTCTGATCAGCTACAGCACTGGAGCATGCACGGAACGAAGGAGAAGAAGTGCAGGGTTTATCCAACACTTCACCCCCTTAAACCTGCACCTCGATGACACCTAGCATTCGACGCAGCTCAATGAACCGGATGTAGCCAAGTGCCTTTGTGAGAATGTCTGCCAGCTGCTCCTCTGTACGAACATGATCGACATCCAACTGACCCTTTTCATAGCAGGATCTGATGAAGTGGAATTTGATGTCGATGTGTTTACTCCGGTCGTGATGAACGGGATTCTTGCACAGAGCGATAGCTGACATGTTGTCCACCAGCAGCCTGAACTTGGCAGGTGCTCTACCCCTCAGATCACCAAGGAGACGTCTGAGCCAAACCCCCTGACAAGCACCAGCTCCGGCTGCCACATACTCTGCTTCACATGAGGACTGAGCAACAACCGCTTGCTTGTGTGAACTCCAAGTAACAAGGTTGTTGCCCAGGAAGAAGACGACGCCTGATGTACTCTTGCGATCATCCAGATCACCAGCGTGGTCGCTATCGCTGTAGCCCAAGAGCACAGGCTCTCCTTCCCCCTTTTTGAACCTGCATCCGAATGACAAAGTTCCTTGGACATATCTAAGTATCTGCTTGATCAATGCCCAGTGCGTTGCCGTAGGATCCTCCATGAATCTGCTGGCGATCCCCACTGCCAATGCAATGTCAGGTCTGGTATTTACCAAGTACCTTAAACTGCCAATGACACTCCTGTATAGTGTCTTGTCCACCTTTTCAGCGTCGTCCCTTTTACTCAACTTCAGACGACACTCCATTGGAGTCCGAGAGCTGTTGCAGTTGCTCATACCAGCGATCTCCAGTATCTTCTCCGCGTAGCTTCTCTGGCAGAGAGTAATCTGACCATTGCCCTGTTGCACTTCAATTCCCAGATAATAGCTGAGTAGGCCCAAGTCACTCATTCTGAATAACTGTTTCATCTGATGCTTGAAGTCAACAATGGCCTGAGCATCAGTTCCCGTGATGATCAAGTCGTCAACATAAACACCCACGAGCAAGTATGAGGTGCTGTCACCTCTCCTGTACACTGCATGTTCTGATGGACTGCGGGTGAATCCAAGAGAAACGAGTGAGTCGTCGAGTTTTGCGTACCATGCTCGTGGTGCCTGACGAAGTTCATACAGTGCTTTGTTCAGTTTCAGCACTGCATCTTCCTTGCCGGCGATGGTGTATCCCGGCGGCTGCACCGCATACACCTCCTCGCTGAGCACACCATTAAGAAACGCAGATTTAACGTCCATATGGTGCACCTGCCAGCCGGAGTGAGCAGCTAGTGCAAGCAGAAGCCGCACCGTTTCCATCCTGGCCACCGGCGCGAAGACTTCCTCGAAGTCCACCCCCTGTCGCTGGGCATATCCCTTGGCAACAAGGCGTGCTTTGTGCTTGACGACATTTCCGGCGGGGTATCTCTTCACTTTGAAGACCCACCTCATCCCGATCGCCTTGTGCCCGTGTGGGAGCGTCGAGAGTTCCCACGTCTTGTTCTCGTTGATGGATGCCATTTCCTCATCCATGGCAGCATGCCATGCTGCGTCGGCGATCGCCTCGTCGACGGTGCGGGGCTCCTCTGCAGCGAGCATGCAATGCTCACTCAATTCCTTGATCGCCTCGTGCTCAGTGGCGTCGTAGATGCAGGACATGCGCCTGTACCGCAACGGCCCATCGTCAGTGTCGCGCCCGTCGTCGTCTGTCAGTGGCGTGGCCCAGTGATGCGCGTAAATGTACACGTCCGTTGGGAACCCCAAGAGGAAGGTATGATGCGCACAGTGGCAAGTTTTCCCTCAGAAAGAAACCAAGGTTGATCGAACCAGGAGGAGCCAAGAAGCACGTTGAAGGTTGATGGTGGCGAAATGTGATGCGGCGCAACAACAGGGATTCCGGCGCCAACGCGGAACCTGCACAACACAACCCAAGTACTTTGCCCCAACGAAAGTGAGGTTGTCAATCTCACCGGCTTGCTGTAACAAAGGATTAAGCGTATCGAGTGGAAGATGTTTGCAAAGAAAACAGTAAACACAATTGCAGTAGATTGTATGCTATGTAAAGAATAGGACCGGGGTCCACAGTCACTAGAGGTGTCTCTCCCATAAGATAAAAGCATGTTGGGTGAACAAATTACAGTGCAATTGACAAATAGAGAAGAGCATAACAATGCATATACATGATATGATAAATATAGTGAGCTTTAATTGGGCATTACGACAAAGTACATAGACCGCCATCCAACTGCATCTATGCCTAAAAAGTCCACCTTCGTGTTATCATCCGAACCCCATTCAGTATTAAGTTGCTAAGCAACACAATTGCATTAAGTATGGTGCGTAATGTAATCGACAACTACATCCTTAGACATAGCATCAATGTTTTATCCCTAGTGGCAACAGCACATCACAACCTTAGAA
The DNA here is from genome assembly GCA_030979885.1 of Lolium multiflorum. NCBI lineage: Eukaryota > Viridiplantae > Streptophyta > Magnoliopsida > Poales > Poaceae > Lolium > Lolium multiflorum. Next base: position 235,564,729 of record CM061749.1, on the reverse strand, counting down.
CCTACTGTCACGATCCCAGTGTCAATGAAGGCATGAACCCACTATCGAGCATAAATACTCCCTCTTGGAGTTAAGAGCAAAAACTTGGCCAGCCTCTACTAATAACGGAGAGCATGCAAGATCATAAACAACACATAAACAATAGATTGATAATCACCATAACATAGTATTCTCTATCCATCGGATCCCGACAAACACAACATATAGTATTACGATAGATGATCTTGATCATGTTAGGCAGCTCACAAGATCCAACAATGAAGCACAACAAGGAGAAGACGACCATCTAGCTACTGCTATGGACCCATGGTCCAGGGGTGAACTACTCACTCATCACTCCGGAGGCGACCATGGCGGTGTAGAGTCCTCCGGAGATGAATCCCCTCTCCAGTGCCGGAGGCGTTCTCCTGAATCCCCGAGATGGGATTCGCGGCGGCGGCGTCTCGGAAGGTTTTCCGTATCGTGGCTCTCGTACCGGGGTTTCGCGACGGAGACTTTAAGGCGGAAGGGCACGCGGGGGCACACGAGGGCCCAGGGGCGGGCCGCGGCGGCCAAGGCCAGCCGCGCCGCCCTATGCCCCGCTGCCTCGTGGCCCCACTTCGTTATCTCTTCGGTCTTCTGAAGCTTCGTGCAAAAATAGGACCCAGGCGAAAGTTTCGTCCAATTCCGAGAATATTTCCTTACTAGGATTTCTGAAACCAAAAACAGCAGAAAACAACAACTAGCTCTTCGGCATCTTGTTAATAGGTTAGTTCCAAAATGCATAAATATGACATATAATGTGCATAAAACATGTAGGTATCATCAATAAAGTAGCATGGAACATAAGAAATTATCGATACGTTGGAGACGTATCAGCATCCCAGCTTAGTTCTGCTCGTCCCGAGCAGGTAAAACGATAACAAAGATAATTTCAAGTGACATGCCATCATAATCTTGATCATACTATTTGTAAACATATGTAATGAATGCAGCGATCAAAACAAAGGTAATGACATGAGTAAACAAGTGAATCATATGGCAAAGACTTTTCATGAATAGTACTTCAAGACAAGCATCAATAAGTCTTGCATAAGAGTTAACTCATAAAGCAATAAATCAAAGTAAAGGTATTGAAGCAACACAAAGGAAGATTAAGTTTCAGCGGTTGCTTTCAACTTATAACATGTATATCTCATGGATATTGTCAACATAAAGTAGTATAATAAGTGCAATATGCAAGTATGTAGGAATCAATGCACAGTTCACACAAGTGTTTGCTTCTTAAGGTGGAAGGAGATAGGTAAACTGACTCAACAATAAAAGTAAAAGAAAGGTCCTTCAAAGAGGAAAGCATCGATTGCTGTATTTGTGCTAGAGCTTTTATTTTGAAAACATGAAACAATTTTGTCAACGGTAGTAATAAAGCATATGAGTTATGTAAATTATATCTTACAAGTTGCAAGCCTCATGCCTAGTATACTAATAGTGCCCGCACCTCGTCCTACTTAGCTTGGACTACCGGATCTTCGCATGCCATGTTTCAACCAAGTGTCACAAAGGGGTACCTCCATGCCGTACAAAGGTCTAAGGAGAATGCTCGCATTTTGGATTTCGCTTTTGATTATTCTCAACTTAGACATCCATACCGGACAACATGGACAACAGATAATGGACTCCTCTTAAATGCATAAGCATGTAGCAATGATTATTATTCTCATATGAGATTGAGGATATATGTCCAAAACTGAAACTTCAACCATGGTTCATGGCTTTAGTTAGCGGCCCAATGTTCTTCTCTAACAATTTTGCATGCTCCAACCACTAAAATGATAGATCCTTCAGACAAGACGGACATGCATAGCAACTCACATGATATTCAACAATAGTTGATGGCGTTCCCCAAGCATGGTTATCGCACAACAAGCAACTTAATAAAATATAAAGTGCATAAGTACATATTCAATACTATGATAGTTTTTAAGGCTATTTTGTCCCATGAGCTATATATTGCAAAGGTGAATGATGGAATTTTAAAGGTAGCACTCAAGCAATTTACTTTGGAATGGCGGAGAAATACCATGTAGTAGGTAGGTATGGTGGACACAAATGGCATAGTAGTTGGCTCAAGGATTTTGGATGCATGAGAAGTATTCCCTCTCGATACAAGGTTTAGGCTAGCAAGGTTATTTGAAGCAAACTCAAGGATGAAAAAATGCAGCAAAACTCACATAAAAGACATATTGTAAACATTATAAGACTCTACACTGTCTTCCTTGTTGTTCAAAACTCAATACTAGATATTATCTAGACCTTAGAGAAACCAAATATGCAAATCAAATTTTAGCAAGCTCTATGTATTTCTTCATTAATGGGTGCAAAGCATATGATGCAAGAGCTTAAACATGAGCACAACAATTGCCAAGTATCACATTATCCAAGACATTTTAGAATTACTACATGTAGCATTTTCCAATTCCAACCATATAACAATTTAACGAAGAAGAAACTTCGCCATGAACATTATGAGTAAAGCCTAAGGACACATGTGTCCATATGCAACAGCGGAGCGTGTCTCTCTCCCACAAAGTGAATGCTAGGATCCATTTTATTCAAACAAAAACAAAAACAAAAACAAACCGACGCTCCAAGTAAAGAACACAAGATGAGATTGAATAAAAATATAGTTTCAGGAGGAACCTGATGATGTTGTCGATGAAGAAGGATGCCTTGGGCATCCCCAAGCTTAGACGCTGAGTCTTCTTAAAATATGCAGGGGTGAACCACGGGGCATCCCCAAGCTTAGAGCTTTCACTCCTCTTGATCATAGTATATCATTCTCCTCTCTTGACCCTTGAAAACTTCCTTCACACCAAACTTCAAGCAAACTCATTAGAGGGTTAGTGCACAATTAATAATTCACTCATTCAGAGGTGACACAATCATTATTTTCACTTCTGGACATTTCATAATGCTACTGGACATTAATGGATCAAAGAAATAAATCCAACATAGCAAAAGAGGCAATGCGAAATAAAATGCAGAATCTGTCAAAAACAGAACAGTCCGTAAAGACGAATTTAAAGCTGGCACCAGACTTGCTCAAATGGAAAAACTCAAAACTAGTGAAAGTTGCGTACATATCTGAGGATCACGCTCGTAAATTGGCAGATTTTTTCGAATTTTCTACAGAGAACTGTGCCCAGATTCGTGACAGACAGCAATGCTGTTTCTGCACAGCGATCCCAAATATAACATCAACTTTGACATAGAAACTTTACTTGGCACAAAAACATGATAAGGAGAGGTTGCTACAGTAGTAAACAACTTCCGAGACTCAACAAAACAAAAAATTGCTGTAGTAAAAACATGGGTTGTCTCCCATAAGCGCTTTTCTTTAACGCCTTTCAGCTAGGCGCAGAAAGTGCAAATCAAGTAACATCGAGAGATGGAGCATCAACATCATTACCAGGGGTATTGGGAGTTTTCTCAACCAAGCATAGTATATTTGATATATAACTTTTAGCGTCTCCCTTTTCATTAGTCTTAGGCTTGCTACTCTCATCGAACAAATTTTCAGGAACAAGCCAAGCATAGTTATTTTCTAGTGCATCATTCATAGCTAGGAGTTTACATGGTATTGGTGCTTTGATTTCCCACCATCATTAATGTTATTAGTGTACCTTATTCTATCCATGTCCATTTTTTCAAGAAGACCAATAAAATTGGTATGAGAACCTAGCATATTAAATTTAGCAAAAACCTTTCTAGCCTCTCTTGCTAATCCCCCAAATTCTCTAAGAAGAGTTTCTAGAACAAAATCTTTCTTTTCCCTTTCTTCCATATCACCGAGTGTAAGAAACATGTGTTGGATTATAGGATTGAGATTAACAAATTTAGTTTCCAACATGCGAACTAAAGCAGCAGCAGCAATTTCATAGGTAGGTGCAAGTTCTACCAAGTGTTTATCTTCAAAATTTTCAGTAATACTAACATGATTGAAAAATTCTTCTATATTATTTCTCCCAACTATGGACCCACGTCCTACCGGTATATCTTTTGTGGTAAAATTAAAAAGAAACATGATGCAATAAGCAAAAAGTAGGCTAGGCAAACAAAGTAAAGACGAGTAACTAATTTTTTTGTGTTTTTGATATAGAGAGCAAGACAGTAAATAAAGTAAAACTAGCAACTAATTTTTTTGTATTTTGATTTAGTGCAGCAAACAAAGTAGTAAATAAAATAAAGCAAGACAAAAACAAAGTAAAGAGATTGAGAAGTGGAGACTCCCCTTGCAGCGTGTCTTGATCTCCCCGGCAACGGCGCCAGAAAAAGCTTGATGCGCGTAAATGTACACGTCCGTTGGGAACCCCAAGAGGAAGGTATGATGCGCACATGGCAAGTTTTCCCTCGAAAGAAACCAAGGTTGATCGAACCGGAGGAGCCAAGAAGCACGTTGAAGGTTGATGGTGGCGAAATGTGATGCGGCGCAACAACAGGGATTCCGGCGCCAACGCGGAACCTGCACAACACAATCCAAGTACTTTGCCCCAACGAAAGCTGAGGTTGTCAATCTCACCGGCTTGCTGTAACAAAGGATTAAGCGTATCGAGTGGAAGATGTTTGCAAAGAAAACAGTAAACACAATTGCAGTAGATTGTATGCTATGTAAAGAATAGGACCGGGGTCCACAGTTCACTAGAGGTGTCTCTCCCATAAGATAAAAGCATGTTGGGTGAACAAATTACAGTCGGCAATTGACAAATAGAGAAGAGCATAACAATGCATATACATGATATGATAAATATAGTGAGATTTAATTGGGCATTATGACAAAGTACATAGACCGCCATCCAACTGCATCTATGCCTAAAAAGTCCACCTTCAGGTTATCATCCGAACCCCATTCAGTATTAAGTTGCTAAGCAACAGACAATTGCATTAAGTATGGTGCGTAATGTAATCGACAACTACATCCTTAGACATAGCATCAATGTTTTATCCCTAGTGGCAACATCACATCACAACCTTAGAACCTACTGTCACGATCCCAGGTGTCAATGAAGGCATGAACCCACTATCGAGCATAAATACTCCCTCTTGGAGTTAAGAGCAAAAACTTGGCCAGAGCCTCTACTAATAACGGAGAGCATGCAAGATCATAAACAACACATAAACAATAGATTGATAATCACCATAACATAGTATTCTCTATCCATCGGATCCCGACAAACACAACATATAGTATTACAGATAGATGATCTTGATCATGTTAGGCAGCTCACAAGATCCAACAATGAAGCACAACAAGGAGAAGACGACCATCTAGCTACTGCTATGGACCCATGGTCCAGGGGTGAACTACTCACTCATCACTCCGGAGGCGACCATGGCGGTGTAGAGTCCTCCGGGAGATGAATCCCCTCTCGGCAGGGTGCCGGAGGCGTTCTCTGAATCCCCGAGATGGGATTCGCGGCGGCGCGTCTCTGGAAGGTTTTCCGTATCGTGGCTCTCACTGGGGGTTTCGCGACGGAGACTTTAAGTAGGCGGAAGGGCAACGCGGGGGCCACACGAGGGCCCCAGGGGGGGCCGCGCGGCCAAGGGCCAGGCCGCGCCGCCCCCCGGCTGCCTCGTGGCCCCACTTCGTTATCTCTTCGGTCTTACGGAAGCTTCGTGCAAAAAAGGACCCTGGGCGAAAGTTTCGTCCAATTCCGAATATTTCCTTACTAGGATTTCTGAAACCAAAAACAGCAGAAAACAACAACTGGCTCTTCGGCATCTTGTTAATAGGTTAGTTCCAGAAAATGCATAAATATGACATATAATGTGCATAAAACATGTAGGTATCATCAATAAAGTAGCATGGAACATAAGAAATTATCGATACGTTGGAGACGTATCACCCAGCGTACGCTGGCTTGAGCCACAGGACCAGGTGTCGATGACGAGGCGATGTCTGACGACGCGGGTGTTGATGCAGACCATGGGTTTGGTGTCGTGGGCGTGGGTGGCGATGAGGGTGTGCCTGCGGCCGGTGCGCTATGGGCGGCGACGTGGTCAGGTGAGCCAGGAGCTTGCGTTGGTGCGGCTCCAGCTCCAGTGTCCATCTCCACGGTCCCGTCCTCGAGAGTGTACGACACCGTGAACGTGGCGTGCGGCGTCGCTCCCAGGTCCTGTTCCTCCCAGTGCCATGCCCTGCTCTCTTCAAAGATCACATCACGTGTTACCTGAAGTTTCTTTGTAGCGGGATCATAGACCCGATAGCACTTGGAGTTCTCCTCATAGCCTATGAACACCATGGGAGTGGATCGGTCAGCAAGCTTCGTGACGCCGGGGCCGATCTTCTTCACATGAGCTACGCAGCCAAAACGCGCATGTGCTGCACATTTGGCTTTCGTCCATGCCACACCTCATATGGAGTGACGCCGTCCAGTGCACGCGTGGGTGCGCGATTGAGGATGTACACCGCGGTTCGCACGGCCTCTCCCCAGAAGCGCGGCGGCATGCTCATGCTCTTCGGGAGGCAGCGCACCATCTCCACGACAGTTTGGTTGCGCCTCTCGACGACACCATTCTGCTGAGGGGAATACGGCGCCGTGGTTTGGTGCCTGATGCCAGTGGAGTCACAGAGCTCACGGAACTCGCCGGAGTTGAACTCTCCACCACGGTCGGACCTGAACGCACGCAGCTGGCAGTTGCCTACGGTCTCAGCTGCTGCCTTGATCTTGGTGAAGAAGCGGAATGCGTCGCTCTTGGACTTGATTACCTCGAGCCACATGTAGCGGCTCAGGTCGTCAACCACCAGGAGGAAGTAGTTGTTGCCGCTCGGCGTTGGTGGTGCGATCGGCCCGCATAGGTCGGTGTGGACGAGCTCGAGGCGTCGCTCCGCTCTGAACGACGATACGCCGGGGAACGGCGATCTGTGTTGCTTGCCGAGGGCGCAGCCGTCGCAGTACTCCTCGATGCGATGTATGCCCGGCAACCCACGCACCATGTCGCGCCGCGACAGAGCGTGCAGCGCACGGAAGTGGAGGTGTCCGAAGCGAGCGTGCCATCGCCAGGCCACGTCGTCGGACTTGCTCAGCAGGCAGATCGGCGCGTCGTGCGTCAGCACGCCGGTGTACAGACGGTTGCCTGCCCTCTTGACCTTTGCGAGGAGGCCTCGAGCAGGATCATGGATCGTCATCATGCCGTTGGCGATGCCGATCTTGTAGCCTCCCTCGTCCAGTTGACCTACGGAGATAATGTTACTCCGGAGGTTTGGGATGTAGTACACGCACGCGAGCACGCGCTGATCGCCGGAGTGACCTCTGAAGATCACCGATCCTTTGCCGCAGATGTTCACGTGCGAGCCGTCGCCAAACCTGACGGTGCCGCGCACCGTTTCGTCGATCTCAGAGAAGACGTGCCTTTGCCCTGTCATGTGGCTGCTTGCCCCAGTATCAAAGTACCAGAGACCGTCAGGTGAGGGCACTGGGATTACCTTTTCTTCGTTCAAGAAGACAGCTTGATGCACCACGGTGTCACAGACCACGGCCATCATCATCGCTGGTGCCTCCTCTTCCTCGGCTTGAGTCAGGTTGGCTTGCTGCTGCTGTTCGCGATCGCGCTTCGCCTTCCTGCACTCTTTGGCCCAATGGCCAGCCTTGCCGCAATAGCGACAGTTCCCTTTCCGGCGTTCGTTGCCAGTGTTGTTTCCGCCCGAGCTGCCGCCGGCCTTGCCGGAGTCTTGCTGCTTGGGCCTGTATGCGGGCTTGCCACTGCTGCCGCCGCCCGGCGTGTTCTGACGCTGGCGCGCAGCCCACTCTTCCTCCGTCAGAAGGAGCTTGCCGACGCTGTCGCCGACGTCATCGAGGTCGTACGCCTCCTCGGCCGTGATCAGCCGACCGGTGACTTCCTCGATCGTGAGTGACCGCAGGTTTACGGTTTGCTCGATGGCCATCACCATCGGCGGTACCTCTTCGGCACCACCCGGAGGTATTTGAGCACGGCGCGGTACTCATCCACGGGGTCGCCAAGAAGCTCCAGGTCGTTGACGATGGCGGTAAGTCGAATCGAGAAGTCCTCAATCGACTCGCCATTTTTGAAGCGCAGCTCCTCCCACTCGCGCCGGCGCGTTTGCGCCTTCGCCTCCCGGACGCGCTCGCAGCCCAACCGCATGGTCTTGATCGTCTCCCACGCGGTTTTGGCGCAGTCCTTGACGGCGAGAGTTCGGACGAGCTCCGGCGGCACTGCCCGGAGCAGGGCGGCCAGAGCTGCGCGATCGTCACCTTCTTCCTCCGCGCCGAGCTCGATAACGTCCCACAGGTGCGCGGCCTGCAGTTGCACGCGCATGACCATCGCCCACTCTGCATAGTTGGAGCGGGTCAGAGTGGGGTACTGCGCGTTGCCGGTGCTCTCCCGCACCACGCGCTCGCGGACGACGATCTCGCCGCCGCCGCGGATCAGGCTACGACCACGTCGCGGAGTCGGGGACGCCGAGGTGCGGCGCGTCGGCGGCGGCTTGGACCCACCCGCGACAGCGCTCGCCGCCTGTGCCCCCTTGGCCTTCTCCGCTGCCGCCGCTCGCTCGGCGGAGGTCGACATCTCCTGGATCCGGCAGGGCTCTGATGCCAATTGTTGTTGCCAACACAGATACACACACCTATCTCGCTCTCTCTGATCACTCGATCGAACACGATGAACACAGGAGGTTTTTGGTGCCGCGTAAAAGTGAGCAGCCTTTTCTGTTTCTTACTTAGTCTTAAGCGATTACAACGGATCAAAAGGAACGGGAAAATAGCTAACAGAACCGAGCCACTACTGACGTGCCATCCCACGTCCACTCGTCTGTTGCCGATGCCGCCGCACGAACTGGTCCTCGCGCCATCCCACGAAGCTCGTGCAGCGACCAACTAACTAGCACTAAGATAGCTACACCAAGTCATGAACAAACTCACGAACGTTGGCCCTACTTATTTGCTTAAGTCTAGAAACTGTCTAACTGACGAAACTGTCGACGACAGGTGAGTGTCAACAACAGTCTGATCAGCTACAGCACTGGAGCATGCACGGAACGAAGGAGAAGAAGTGCAGGGTTTATCCAACATCCACCACCCACATCACCAGTAGACGAATCCCCATGTTCCATAGAAGAAGAATTCTCCACACGTGCTCTCTTAGGGGAAGGAGCAGAACGAGAGTCGACAGACACAACTACGGTACTCCCACATGTTGCCACCTTCATAGTAGAAATCATAAAAATGATATCCTAGTACCCCTTCTAAGTGTAGTTTCTCTACACTCCCCAGATGGAATATATCGGACATATTATCTCAGTTGCTAGAGTGGCTACAAACCCCACTAACATCTCTAATATCATCAATATGAAATCTCCCACAAATGCATCTCAACTAAGAGGGTTTCCTGACTTAACTGGGTAGATGGTAATGCAGAAGATTATGACAACACTACTTTGGTATGACAACACTACTTTGGTCTCCCACAAAGGTTAAGAAAAATGCAATACAGTGGTATGCCAAGCAACAAGATCGAAGCCTTCCAACTACTCAACACTACTTACACTAGACACCTCAGACGAAAAGCCTAACATGACGTCGTATCTATTTTAGCAACTGGCAATGTTACAACTGAACACTCAAAAAATCAAACGGCGTCCAACACTTCTCTTGGTTTATTTGTAGAACGGCGCCGCCTCAGCAGCCACAACAAGTTGACAATAGGTGCAGTCTAGCTGTAGTTTTATGCTGCTAGTAATTCTGGCTTCTTTACACAGTGACCTGACTCAGGAGGCAACAACTACTTCGGCTCAACCAAAAGAGGCTGGCTGCTCAGCTGCCAGATCCCCCAGGTTCAGTTCCAAGCCAAGAACCCAAGATGCCTTATCCTGTTATCCAATGGCCTTTGGCCTGGCATGCGATTGACTAATGACTAGCGAGCCACTAATGTGATGGAGTTAGGCCGGGCGATATATCTATCTATTGCAATCAGGACAGGACGGCTTTCCATACCAACCCAAAGCCATAACCACAACTACAACTACCAGTCCCTGACAACTACTCTCCCAAGTTGCCAATATTCTTGTATTCAAGTCTGAAAGGTAGCTTGCCATCAGCCCACCGCCGGCCGATACATGTCAACCTCTGTTAGTATTTCATTGAGGCGTTGACAATATTAACGTTACCATTTTGATTATCTCCTTTTTTTTAGAGGTTGACTCCACTACAGCTGCTAAAGCCCTGGGCTTGACAGTCGGCAGCGTCAACGCCTCGCCGGGTATTAGGCAGTTCAAGAAGTCTTGTAGGAACCAGCAAAAACACTTAGTGATTTAGTGTTGGAAAGTGGCGTTTCTTTGTCGGAAAAAAGTGAAGCGTTCAAGTTGCCTTTAGCTGGGATCAGCATAGTCTATCATTTGGTGGAGTAGAGGCCATTTGAGATGCAATTCTTCGGCTCCACCACATCCCCCTTGAACAAGATGGTTTGGAAGGCTTGGGCACCGCCTAAGATCAAATTTTTTGCTTGGCTTGCGAATCAAAATAGGATTTGGACGGCGACCGGTTGGCAAAGAGAGGGTGGCCAAATTGCGGCCCTTGCACCCTATGCAAACAATGTGTGGAAACCGTTGACCACCTCTTCGTCCATTGCCGCTTTACTACTCGCTTATGGACCGCCGTCAAGCAATGGTTGGGTATATCCGAAGAAGTCTAACATGATTCGACAAACTTCACCATCTCCGAATGGTGGCAACTCATGGTGGGGGGGAGTGCCAAAAACCGCAAGGCCATGGCTTCCATCACCCTACTTGTTTCTTGGGAGGTGTGGAATGAGCGTAATGATAGGGTCTTCCGCAACAAAAGTGCTTCGTTTAATGTAGTTTTTGATAGAGTTAAGAGAGAGGCTAGGCTTTGGATTATTGCGGGCGCCAAAAGGTTGGACGGAATGATGCCGGGAGAGTAATCTCTTGTAATTCATTTGCATGTACTTTCATGTTAAACTTCTTCACTTAATCAATAGATTGGGGCAAAGCTTTTGCCCCCGTTTCAAAAAAATAGTCTATCATTTGTTCAGAATAGGTAGTAGCAAAATGGCAACTCGCAATCGTTTCTTCAAGTTGAAAACAAAAACGGGATCGTGGACATCTGTTATTCGCAAAACGTGATTGGACCTGACTAATACTGAAATCTTCTCCCCGCCGCTGTCAGAATTTGCCTCGGTATTCAACACTTGGCCTCTCGTGCGATCGATGAACATCGGTACACTGAATATGAAATGAAGCATATTTGCCCAAGTCCAAATTAATGCACTGTTGCAGATTTGTAGTCTCTTTACAGTTGCAACCTGCAGAGAACGGTCGGCACATGGTGGGTGCACGAATGGGTCTGTTTAACCGTGACATTTTCCTAGCTAATACAGTAGCATGCTACTTGCCTACTTGGAATGAGGCCTCCAGCGTCCTACATGGCATGGTTCAGAGAATCTGTGACCATGATCCATCACTTCCTTAATTTAATTCATATGTTTGATGAAATCAAATCAAAGTTTTTGTTGAAGTATAAATGCATTGCCTAATCTCTTCCATCAGATCGGTCTTTTGCATAGGCGTAGTTCTACAGATCGTATCAAGAGTGGTTCAAGCTTGAATATAAAATAAAAATATTGCAGCCCACTTTCGGTCCATGTTTAGACCTGAGGGAGCCACACGTGAGGGGAGTGTTGAAGTATAAATGCATTGCCTAATCTCTTTCATCAGATCGGTCTTTTGGTTGCATTGGTTAGAGCATGCAGTTCTACAGTTTCGACTGATGAAATGGGAGCCCTGGGCCATCTCCTATCTCGTGCGATGTTCGTAATGGACACGCCTAACATAAATGGGGAATTTTAAATCACAAGTTCCTTCTACTTCTCTTTTATCTTGTGCGGGAAATGAGTGTTTTCTTAGTTTTATCTAGTGGGTATTGTGTGACCAAGTAAGAGAATTCTAAACGGTTGACCTGCTCCAAGACCTAGCGCTGGTTCTTCAACCAAAAGGAGCATACTCGCAAATGGTTTAACAAATGCCCAATGGAACAGCTTAGCCTCGGAGTTGTGGAAAATGGCTAGTGTAATCGTAGGTTGGTGAGGCTACGAGAATTCAGAAGATTTTGTAAGTGTAATCCGTACCGAACACTTGACTTTGGGAGTTTCCTGCATTCTGGCGCGTGTTGACTTGGGCCGTTGGAACCGAGCGTCGTCGAGTTGGGCTTGGGTGCAGCAACGTACGTGAAGTCTTCCATATCTCCACATGTTGGGTTGGTTCGCGTGCCTACTACTCACCCTCTGTCGGCTCGCCGGCGTCACCAGATGTACCGCGTTGGCAACGTGCAGGCAAGGCATGTGCCACCACCGACATGCGCGGTCTGGGGCCAGACCGACCGGTGAGAGCGGCCGCCGAATCGAATCCGCCTCCTGATTTGATTCGGATCGGCGGCTGGCATCGTCCTCGAGATGTTTGTCGTTCTAGCTCCTGTACTGTTCGTCGTGACCATGTCATACGTGTTCCCCGCCTCCTTGCGACGGAGTGGATGAATCGGATGCGCCGTGCTGGAACGCAACGGCGACGCCCAGCCAGTGTGCGCGCACGTCCGCCACCGTGCTCGTCGTGTGGACGTGGAGCAGGATGGGGCGGCCGGGGAGGGACCGACAGGGCGCCGGCACTGTTAATCGTCGAGCATCTCCATGCTCGCTCCAGAATGGAAGCGGTCGATGTATCTCCGACGCATATCCCAATTGCCGGCATGTTGCTGCCTGGTCTGGTCCTTTTCAGGCGCCGGAAAAACGCTGGCAGTCACGGGAGATACTAAGACTAGTCACAATGGGAAGTATTATACACTAGTATCATGCACATGATACTAGTTTATGATACTACCCCCATAATGCATAGTATCATAAGGTAGTATCATAGTATCACTATATTTAATATTTTGTAGAATCTCAATGCAAATTTGTGTACAAGATGTATTTGCTATTAAGTTTTCTAGTTTTACGTGCTATGATACGGTATCATATTATGATACCACATTCATCTCTCACCTCATTAATTGATGCGCCACATCAGATTTTTGCCAACATGGCATGCATGATACTAGCTATGATACTAGCATTGTGGCTAGTCTAAGAAAGTTCTGTACGATTAAACCCTGACCATTCGAGAGATACGAGCCAGCGAGAAACGGAAGATAAAACAGACTCTTATTCCAGGCGTTCAGAGAGCTTCCGTAGTGTACGATTAACACTTCGAAGACCCGACCCCCCTGCGTCGCCCTCCTCTGGCGACCAGGGGGAAACCCTAGCCGCCGCCGCTGCCCCAGGCTCCCCACCTTCCTCCCTTCCCTCGCCGCCGCCGGAGGGCCGGCAAGCCGCGCGCCCCCAAGGAAGGTGGCGGCGGGCGTTTCTTCCCGTCCCGCGTCCATGGCGAGAGGGAGCTCGCTCGGGCGCGACTCAAGGACGGCGGGTGGCGGCGTGCGGCCGCGGCGCGGCGTGGCCGCGGCGGGCGTGGAGGTGCCGGCCCCCGGCGGCGCGGTGGTGGCTGCCGCGCCGGCGGCGCGGTGGACGGACGGGGCGCGGAGCGGCGCACGGGAGATCTCCGGGCCGCGTCAGGCTGCGGGCGGGCGCGGCCACCGCAGCCGTTGACCGCGAGAGGCTCCGGCGGTCGAGGGCGGCCGGGCCAGATCTGGCCCCGGCCGTGGCGGCGGCGGCGGCGGGCCCCCGGCCGTGGAGGTGATGCGGCGGGCTGCAGCTGGTGGCGGAGTGCCGGGCGGTGCCCCGCGGTGGCCGCGCGAGGTGCTCCGGGGGCTGCGAGGGCTGATGTGTTGCCGGAGCGGCGACCCCGGCAGCGGCGGGTGGGTGTGTGCAGCGGCTGTCTTCGGCGTTCGTCCTCGAGCCTCGTGTCGATGTTGGTCGGCGTCCCCTCTATGTGGCGTTTCGGCGGCGCCCACGGTGATCTTCGGCGGTACTCCGTTGGTTTCGGGCTGTTCTGCCCTCTGCGCGTCGGCGGCTACAGGCGGTTGGAGGTGGTGGTTTGTGCCGGTCCTTGTTGGCGGGCGCGAGGTCTTGGAACTCTTCGCTGGGCGAAAGCTCTGTCTTGGCGGCCGGCCAGGACCGACGACGCGGTGGGCGCCGCATACTTCTTGAAGGCGTCGTCGTAGCGGGTGTTTCTTGTTCTCCGCTCGGGCTCTCCGGGGGAAACCCTAGATCCCTCGCAGGGTCGGGCGTGGGCGGCGCTTTTGCATCGCTTTGCCTCTTGAGGCCACGCTTTGGATGTCCACTGGACAATGGGACTTGTGGAGTGTTCTGGTGGTTTCAGCGGAGGCGGGTTCGTCTTCGGGCGGGGTGCGGCCTCGGGGCCGGCGTGGTAGTTGGAGCGGTGGCTCCGGTCTTGGCCTCCGCCTGTTGCGTTGAGGTGTGGTGTCGACCTGGCTGGTCGTCGACCCGTGTGGAGCGCAGCCTCGGGGCTGGCGTGTGGTGCCGTGTTGTAACGGTTTTTCGGCCAGTTTTCCTCATAAACGGGCCAACTCTTTTCTCCTATATCAATGAAAGGCAAAGCTTTTGCCTCGTTTCAAAAAAAGAAAAAAAAGAAACGGAAGATAAGATACCGGAGTACTACTCCATAACAGTGATCGCACATCCTAGAACTACCACTGGCACTAGGAGACATTGGTCGAGTGCATTGGCAATTTGGGCCGCCTGAAACAACTACTAGCAGCAGTAGGACGAGAAGACGGAGGTGGGAATGCATAAGAGGAAATTTGCGCAGCCTGAAACTGCTGCTAGCGTAGGTGCCAGCGGTTCAGTGCACTGCCGCAGTGTGTACACAACTTGAACTTGCTACTGGGCAGTGGCGCAAGCAGCCGAACGCACCAAAGGCTCGGTGGAATCGGTCACATTCAACGCAAGTAGATTTCTGTTCTCAACTCGGTCCCTTTCTTGATTTCCTCTCGGCCTTGCGCAAAAAAAATCCAGGATATTGTTCAGCTCTAGGAAAACGCTCCCTCTGGCCTCTGGCGACTAGCGTCGCCCTCGCACGGGCGACCAGGTCGCCATCCTCCCTCCTCTCCATACCCCCTCCCCTCAGCCTCGGCAATGCGGTGGAGCGGTGGTGACATGGGCATATCCTATTGGGTACCCACCGTTACCATACCGGGTGTACTCCAACCGGAGGCCCACGTAAGGATTGTGAAGTCCAAGAAGGCTTGGCGGTTACTAAGGAGCCGAAACCCAGGACCTGGCGTGCGGGGCAAGATGAAACCTAAGACATGAAGCCCTAACTTGTATTCGACTCGGCCACGTGGTACCTAAGACCCTAGTCACGCTACGCCAAAAGCTGACCTACATTGCCATAGCTATCAAGGCATCCCTATAACCCATCTATCAATCAAGAACATATAAGCAACACATAGGGTTTCGTGTTCCATGTGTCGTTTGTACGCCGACGAAACCACCAGCACGCTCTCTCCCCAAAACCCAAGTCCATCATCCATAGGCATTGCCGTGGTACCACCACGTCAGGTGGCACCACGCAGGAGTGCGGGTGGGTGCGCCCCACCCTCCCCAGATCTGAGCCATAAGAGCCCCATCTGGGTTGCGGCCGGCAGTCCTGTCCGCTGCGACGACGGCGTGTCCTGGGATGGCGGTGAAGTTGAACTCGAGGTTGGGAAGGTGGCGACGGCGATCGGTCTATTGCAACATGGCAGCGGGCTTTACGGGCCTATCTAGACCTAGCTAGCCGGACCATCTTGGGACTGGTGTGCTTCTGTGGGAGCTTTACGCGCATGTCAGGCATGGCTGGACAAAACTATAAATGGTGTGCCCTGCTGCCACATCGACTACCCCTCAAGGAAGGAGGTTGTATCGTGGCCGCGGTTTTGCTAACCTTGATTCAAGCTACCTCTTGCCTCATCGTGCAAACCTCGTGATGGTAGCTTCGTTGATAAAGCTGGCTTCATGACCGTGGTGATGCATGCTGGTGGGCGACAATTTCGGTGGTGTCGAGGCTTCAGCCTTGCGGGGCTCCTGTGTGTCGGATTGTCTAGGTGTTTTGGATGTAGTTTTCGGGACAAATCCCTGTCAAGTCGATTGACACCAACACAGTGCCGCCTTCGTGTGGCACCTTTCCTTCCTGAAGGGCATCGTGGCTACCCCATGTCCACTCCCCTCTATGTGTCTGGGGAAATCCTAGGATCAATTGATCCGGCCAGCAACGTCTCAATTTCCTTTGTCAAGGTGTTACTCGGTACATACGTCTCGATACTAGGAGCGTTGTGAAACTTCTTCGGAGGGCGCAAAAGTTGTGGATCACCATTTCTTAGTTGATCCATCTTAGTATCATTTTGTTTCTTCTTTTCTTTTGAGTACGGTTTTGCTGATGCCCCGGCACGTTTTTTGTTTCGAAACTGTCGTTGGTTGTATGGGTTGCTACATTAATATAGCGGGGCGAAAGCATGTTTTGAGAGAGAGGATATTGTTTGGTGGTAGTTAGAGCATCCCATTTCGCACCCATCACACCTATCCTTGTCTTAAATTTGGGATGGATTGGGGGACCGGCGGACAACGTGCAGGTCCATTAAAATAAGACCCGCCACCCTCTCATTCTTTCTGGTCCATTTCTTCCACTACCGGCGTGGAAACCCTAGCTTCCCTCGCCCACCACACGCAAACCTTAACCTCAATTGTAGATCGCCTTGACCACCGCCAGTAGGCCGCCAAGCCGAATTGGTTCGTGCTCGTGTCACAGAGAGACTCCCATGGCTTCAACTGCGCGGATGCAACTCCCGTGTGGCCTCCACGTCGCTTAAGTCGGCCAACATTAAGATTTTACATAAAGAGGAGGGGGCGAGGATGTCTCCGACTATATGCCCATTAGCTTCATCCATGACATTGCAAAATTATTTCCAATATGATAGCTCTCCGTCTCACGCCGCTCATGAACGGCCTTGTTTTAAATGATCAAAGTGCGTTCATAAAGAAGAAAATTATCCATGATGGTTTCATGTATGTTCACAACCTTGCAATAAGACTCCACAAAAGAAAAATACAAACGCTCCTCTGAAAGCTAGCTTGACATTCTCAAGGCTTTCGACTCTGTTATGGAGAGTTCGTTGTTGAGCACCTCAAGAGGCATGGATTACCACAAAAGTTTTGAGATTGTGTAACCGCTTTGTTTTGCACCTCCTCTTTCGAGGGTCATTCTCAACAAGGTCGCCGGCTTTCCTATCAAGCTTGGGAGGTGTCTTAGGCAAGGAGACCCCTTTCCCAGCCCCTCTCCGACCTTGCCATTGACCCCATTCAACGAATCCTTGAGTTCGTGATACGTCCATTTTGCATCACTATTTTATATCATAATTTGCTGTTATTCATTGATATATTTCATATTTAGAGATGATACTTATGTTATTTCACCTATTTTGCATGTTTCATAATCATTGGAGAATTATTCACCGGAGTCAGGATTCTGCTGGAAAAAGCACCGTCGGAACACCATATTTCTGAAGATCAACAATTGACGGCAATTACACGAAAATCCTATTTTCCAGAAGACGAAGGGAGCCAAAGGAGGGGCCGAGAGGGGCCGCCATGGCCCCCCATAGGCCGGCGCGGGCCCTGGCCTGGCCGCGCCGCCTTGTGGGGAGGGGGCCCACAGCTCCCCGCCTCCTCTCCTTCGCGTACTTCTTCCCGAAAACCTAAGCCCTGGGGAGTGACGGAGAATAGACGAGCCGCCTCGGGGCGGAGAAACACCAGAGAGAAGAGAGCTCTCCGGCGGGAATCCGCCGGGGAAATTCCTCCCGGAGGGGGAAATCGACGCCATCGTCATCGAGCTGGACATCATCTCCATCATCATCATCATCATCTCCACCATCTACACCGCCATCTCACCGCTGCATCTCGTCACCGCTGTAACGATTTGGGTTGGATCTTGATTGTTTGATAGGGGAAACTCTCCCGGTGTTGATTACTACTTGTTATTGATGCTATTGAGTGAAACCATTGAGCCAAGGTTTATGTTCAGATTGTTATTCATCATCATATCACCTCTGATCATGTTCCATATGATGTCTCGTGAGTAGTTCGTTTAGTTCTTGAGGACATGGGTGAAGTCTAAATGTTAGTAGTGAATTATTGTTGAGTAGTATTCAATGTTATGATATTTAAGTTGTGGTGTTACTCTTCTAGTGGTGTCATGTGAACGTCGACTACATGATACTTCACCTTTATTGGCCTAGGGGAGTACATCTTGTATTCGTTTGCTAATTGTGGGGTTGCCGGAGTGACAGAAAACTAAATCCCCGTTAGTATATCTGGTGAGGGGATAGCAGGATCTCGAGTTTAAGGCTGTGGTTAGATTTATCTTAATTACTTTCTTGTATTTGCGGATGCTTGCAAGGGGTATAATCACAAGTATGTATTAGTCCTAGGAAGGGCGGTGCATTAGCATAGGTTCACCCACACAACACTTATCAAAACAATGAAGATTAATCAGCCGTATGAAGCGAAAGCACTAGACTAAAATCCCCATGTGTCCTCAAGAACGTTTGGTCATTATAAGTAAACAAACCGGTTTGTCCTTTGTGCTAAAAAGGATTGGGCCACTCGCTGCAATTATTTCTCTCGCAATTTATTTACTTGTACTTTATTTATCTGCTATATCAAAACCCCTGAATACTTGTCTCGAGCATTTACAATAATCCTTCATCGAAACTGTTTGTCAACATCTTCTGCTCCTCGTTGGGTTCGATACTCTTATTTATCGAAAGTACTACGATACACCCCCTATACTTGTGGGTCATCAAGACTATTTTCTGGCGCCGTTGCCGGGAGTGAAGCGCTATTGGTAAGTGGAATTGGTAAGGAAACTTTTACTGTACGTGCTGATTTTGTTTCTGCTTGCTACTATAAGTCATTATGGAGAGATCCTCCCTTGAATTTCTATTTGGGAAATCTACTACTACTGCAACGGTAGTGGATGAGGCGCCAGGTGAGGAAGTAATACCATATAAAATACCTATGAAAATTATTGAACGTGTTGTGGATAACCGCTATGAAGGGGATGGAACTGTTCATCCTGGAGATCATTTACATGAATTATGCGGGTTATTCAAATGTGCGTATTTCAATGGATGAAGTTAGGAAGAAATTATTTGTTATGTCGCTATCTCGTAAAGCGGCGCATTGTTATAAACTGCTGAAGGATGGGCGTTCTCTTGATTGGAAGGATATTGTGCCTCTATTTTACTCTAAATTCTATCCTCCAAGTGAAATTCACAAAGACCGCAACCGTATATATAATTGCTGGCCTCATGATGGAGAGAGTATTGCCCAAGCATGGGGGAGACTGAAGTCTTTAATGCTCAAATGCCCCATTCATGAGCTTCCTCGTAATATTATTATTAATAATTTCTATGCAAGACTGTCTTTTCAAGATAAAACCTTGCTGGATACTGCTTGTTCTGGATCATTCACGCGCAATAAAGAAGAGTTTAAATTGGACCTTCTTGATCGAATCCAAGAAAATACTGAAGGATGGGAGAATGACAAAGGTAGAGTGTCGTATAAATTATAATTATGAATGCATTGAAACTTTTATGGATACTGATGAATATCGTAACATAAGTGCTACATATGGTCTTGATTCTCAAGTTGTTGCAAATATTTATAAAGCCTTTGCTTCTCATTTTGAATTGCCTAGGAAGAAATTTGATAAGTATCATGAACCATATAAAGATAAAGTTGAATCGCCTAAAGGCAAATGTATTGAAATTAAAACTGTTGATCATGTTCTTCCTGAGGCTTATATTGAAAAAACTCCTTTCCATGCTAAAATGAAGGAGTATTCTGTTATAACTAGTGTAGTTAATAAAAGTGCAAAGAAACCCATAGAACCTGAAGAACAAATAAAAGTTGAACCTGCTGTTGCAATAGTTAAAGATCTTGTGACTGAAAATGTGGAAGATGGTCATAATATTTTTGTGAAGATGCTTCTAATATTGTTTCGCATCCTAATAAGTCTAGGAAAGCCAGTGTTCCTGTGCTCTCTGTTCGAATTGGTGATCATTGCTATTATGGTTTATGCGACATTGGTGCAAGTATTAGTGCCATTCCTTATGAGCTCTACACGGAAATTATGCATGAAATTGGTTCTTGTGAACTTGAAGATATTGATGTGGTTATTCGGCTAGCTAATAGAGAAACTATCTCTCCCATTGGTATTGTTCGAGATGTTAAAGTTCTATGTGGTAAGATTAAATATCCTGCTGACTTTTTGGTACTTGGTTCTGCTAGTAAGTCTTGTCCTATTATTTTTGGTAGACCTTTTCTAAATACATGTGGAGCTATTATAGATTGCAAGAAAGAGAAAATTGTTACTAAATTTGCTGGTGAATCTTATGAGTTTAACTTCTAAATTTGCCAAAACTCCTTATAAAGCTGATTTGCCTAATGATGATTTTAGAGTTGAACAGTGTGCATCTATTGCTCTTGCTCCTAGTAATCCTTTGCAACAACATTTGGAGAATAGTGAGAGTGAAGTTTTTAGGGAAGAAAGGGATGAGCTTGATGAAATTTTCCTTCGTCAACCTATTCTTAAACATGACTTACCAGTTGAAGATTTAGGCGTAACACCACCACCAAAAGAAGATCCTGTATTTGATTTGAAACCATTACCTGATAATCTTAAGTATGCTTATATTGATGATAAGAAAATATATCCTGTCATTATTAGTGCTAAGCTTTCAGATATCGAGGAAAAAAAAGTTATTGGAAATATTGAAGAAACACCGAGGAGCTATTGGCTACACTCTTGATGATTTGAAGAGGATTTCTCCCGCTATTTGCCAACATGCCATTAATATAGAAGATGGTGCAAAACCTGTTGAATATCAGCGTCGTCTAATTCCCAAGATGAAGGATGTGGTAAGAAATGAGGTATTAAACTTCTTGAAGCAGGTATTATATATCCTATTGCTGATAGTAGATGGGTTAGTCCTGCATTGTGTTCCTAAGAAAGGAGGTATAATTGTTGTGCCCAATGATAATGATGAGCTTATTCCTCAAAGAGTAGTTGTAGGATATAGAATGTGCATTGATTTTCGAAAAGTTAATAAAGTTACTAAGAAAGATCATTACCATTTACCTTTTATTGATCAAATGTTAGAAAGGTTGTCTAAAAATACTCATTTCTGTTTTCTTGATGGATATTCTGGGTTTTCACAAATTGCTGTTAGAGCTAAAGAACAAGAGAAACCCACTTTCACTTGTCCCTATGGAACTTATGCTTATAGGCGTATGCCTTTTGGTTTATGTAATTCTCCTGCTACTTTTCAAAGATGCATGTCTGCTATTTTTCATGGCTTTTGTGAAAAGATTGTTGAGGTATTCATGGATGATTTTTCTGTGTCTATGGGAATTCTTTTGATAATTGCTTGCGAAACCTTGATAAAGTTTTGCAGAGATGTGAAAAAACTAACCTTGTTCTTAATTGAGAGAAATGCCACTTTATGGTTAATGAAGGAATTGTATTGGGACATAAGATTTCCGAGAAAGGTATTGAAGTTGATAGAGCTAAAGTTGAAGCAATTGAGAAGATGCCCTATCCTAGGGATGTTAAAGGTATTCGTAGTATTCTTGGTCATGCTGGTTTTTATAGAAGGTTTATTAAAGATTTCTCTAAAATTTCAAAGCCTCTTACTAATCTTCTTCAAAAAGATGTACCTTTCGTTTTTTATGATGATTGTAAGGAAGCTTTTGAAACTCTAAAGAAAGCCTTAACAACCGCTCCTATAGTTGAACCTCCTGATTGGAATTTACCTTTTGAAATTATGTGTGATGCTAGTGATTTTGGTAGGTGCTGTCCTTGGACACGAGTAGATAAAAAATAAATGTTATTCATTATGCTAGTAAAACTCTAGACGCTGCTCAAAGAAATTATGCTACAACCGAGAAAGAGTTATTAGCCGTAGTTTTTGCATGTGACAAGTTTAGACCCTATATTGTTGATTCAAAAGTTACAATTCATACTGATCATGCTGCAATTAGGTACCTTATGGAAAAGAAAGATGCTAAGCCAAGGCTTATTAGATGGGTTCTTCTTTTGCAAGAATTTGATTTACATATTGTAGATAGGAAAGGTGCTGATAATCCTGTTGCTTGATAATTTGTCTAGATTGGAAAATATTACTTATGATCCTATTCATGTTAATGATAGTTTTCCAAATGAACAATTGGCTGCAATAAAGGTGAGCTCGCGAGAGAGCCCTTGGTATGCTGATTATGCTAACTTTATTGTTTCGAAGTATTTGCCTCCAACCTTTTCAGCTCAGCAAAGGAGGAAATTCTTTTATGATTTGAGGCATTATTTTTGGGATGACCCACACTTATATAAAGAAGGAGTGGATGGTATTATGCGAAGATGTGTCCCAGAATATGAACAACAAGAGATATTGAGTAAATGCCATGGTAGTGTTTATGGAGGACATCACGCCGGAGATAGAACCGCACAAAAGGTTCTACAATCAGGTTTTTATTGGCCAACACTTTTCAAGGATGCAAGGAAGTTTATCTTATCTTGTGATGAATGTCAAAGAGTTGGTAATATCTCTAGACGCAATGAAATGCCTATGAATTATACTCTTGTTATTGAACCATTTGATTGTTGGGGATTCGACTTCATGGGTCCTTTCCCTTCTTCAGAAGGTAACACTCATATATTTGTCGCTGTTGATTATGTTACTAAATGGGTAGAAGCTATACCTACAAAAAATGCTGATGGTGAGACCTCTATAAAAATGCTTGTAGATGTTATATTTCCTAGATTTGGAGTACCTAGATATATTATGACTGATGGGGGTTCTCATTTTATTCATGGTGGTTTTAGAAAAACTCTTGCCAAATATGGTATTAATCATAGAATTGCTTCAGCTTATCATCCTCAAACTAGTGGGCAAGTAGAATTATCGAATAGAGAAATTAAAGCTATTTTGGGAAAGACTGTTAATAAATCTAGAAAGAATTGGGCTAGTAAGTTAAAGGAAGCATTGTGGGCTTATAGAACTGCTTATAACAACCCTATGGGAATGTCTCCTTTAAACTTGCCGGTAAGAAGAGGTTGCTACAATTGAGTTCTTTAGATGAATGGAGAAGTGAAGCTTATGAAAATGCTAGGAAGTTTGTCACTTGGGAGGGGAAGAACATTAATTCGGCCGGGTGCGGGGCCCTTGTCAAGTCTGTCCTCTCCTCTCAAGCGACTTGCCACCTCACTCGTTTCAATGTTCCGCCGGTTTGTCTTGCTAGTATGAACAAGATAGAGCATTCCTTTTTATGGTCTAGTACCAGGGAGGTTACCAGGTGCAAGCGCAAGCTAAATTGGGAAGCGGTTTGAAGGCCTACGCATCTTGGAGGGTTGGAGATCCTCCACCTTGAGAATTTCGCAGGAGCCCTTCATTTGATATGGCCTTGGTTTGAATGGTGGGATCCCAAGAAGCTTTGGATCGGTGTTGGTAACCCTTGAAAGCAATGAGGTGGACATGGACCTTTTTTATGCAACAACTGCAATCTCAATTGACAATGGTAAAATAACACCTTTTTGGGACTCACCTTGGCTCAATGGGATTAAGCCCAAAGTTATTGTCCCTCTTATCTATGAAGCATCAACGAGAAAAAAAATGGAATGTAAAGCGAGCTTTGCTCAACAGTGCTCGGATATCAAAAATCAAGATGGATGCTAACTTGACTATTCCTCACATTCATGTGAGTATCTTAGGCTTTGCGGCTTCCTCAATATTGTTCAACTCCATGAGGAGATCGATGACACAACTGTTTAGAACCTCACGGCTAGAAACGAGTATTCCTCCAACTCTGCTTACAAGCTCAATATTTTGGAGCCACGGTCACAAACATGAACAAGTTATGTGGAAAGCGTGTGCGTCCCCCAAAATAAAATTCTTTGTGTTGTTAGCTATCCCCAATAGATTTCGAACGGACGGCCGTCTTGGGAAGAGAGGGTGGAAACAATCGTGTTTGCAAGAAAACTCAAGAGACCGCAGATCACATCTTCTCCCATTGCCGATATTTCAAGAGGCTTTGGGGCTTGGTCAAGGATTGGCTGAGGCTTCCGTCCATTAGGTCGCATTACTTAAGATGGACTAATGAATGGAGGCAAATCTTTTAGCTCCCTTTAAAAAGAAACAAAAAGCAAAAAGTTTGAAGTTTATCTAAACTTTTTTTTGCCGGCGTCTTGTTTTTCCGGACGCCGCACGTGCGAGCTTTGGTTTCCTTTTCGGTCGGGAAACAAAAGAACAAGTGTAAACCCCACTGGCTCCGCACGATCAAACGCAAACCATCTGATCACGAGAGTTTCACAGAAGATATGGATTGCAGCAGTGTTTGCGCAACCTGTACTTGGAGGCGGAGGCTGTGTGAGTGCACTACTACTGTAGTACGTAGCAATTTGCGCAGCCTGAAACAACTACTCGCAGCAGCAGTAGGACCTAGGACGGGATCGAAGACAGCGGTGAAGTGCATAAGCAGTTTGCACAGCCTGAAACTACAGTTAGCTAGCGTAGGTGATAGCGGTCGAACGCACTGCTGGAATGTAAGCACAGCTTGAAGCTGCTAGTGGCGCAAGCGGCCAAGCGGGTGATAGTTGGTGAACGCACCAACGCTCGGTGGAATCGGTCACATTGAACGCAGGTATAGATTTGTGTTGTGAACTCGGGTCTTAGCTTGATCTCATCTCAGTCGTGCGGAGAATTTCTTCAGGATATTTTTTTTTTTGCGGGTATTTCTTCAGGATATTGTGGGTTCATACTGCATGGTCGTCACTCACTCACTCTGATATTGTTAGTCAAGCACCTACCGAGTCGACGGTGGGTTCGGTGGAGCAAACCTCTGCTTACTCCCACAGATCGTCACTCTGATGCTCAAAGGAAAAAAACCATCACTCTGCTGCAGACTCTCAAGTCTCAAGACACAATGTCAACGCATCGGCCATATCGCCCAACCCAAAAGCCCCTATTGGGCGCACGCGCGCGTTGACATCCTCTCCAGCCATGCTCATTATACCTCCTTGAGATTGTTGTTCTTCCAGTGTCAACCAAATCACCAACCACTAGTGTAGTAGTGTCGCTGCATTTTGCTTTCGCGGCGGTTGATCCTATCGTCTCTGACCGGCCGGGAAGAAGGAGCCACTACGATACGGCCGTTGCCCGTCCAATCTTGACCGGTGCGGCGGCACGGCACTGATGATTTAATTTGGCACAGCCGATGAACTGACCCAGAAATTAAACGATCTCGACCGGTGCCTGCCTGCCGTGGATTAATTAGCGAACCATCGCTGACCTGACGCCAATGTACCAGCACACTCACTCGTGCTTCACATGTAACAGCAGTAAGAGCTATTATTGGGTTCAGCTCGCGCGTCCGATTTTAACCCCACGAGATACACGAGCAGACTAGTTTTTCTAGAACTCGAATGGTGAAAAACACGCTGAAACAGAGCGCATGTAGTAGTATTGCTGCTGCACCACAGAAAATAGAACTCGGAGATTCATTGGCATGTGTCCGCCGTTGGGTGATTGGCAGCATGAGGAGCCGCGCGTTCCCACCCACACAATGTCAAATTGCCGCGCGTGGCGAGAACGCCAAGTTGAGCTTTGACACACACCAAACACCTTCCCCATAATCTAATCCAATTAGCTCCAGGTCGTCTTCTCCTTCCCATTCCTCTCCTCCATGGATGCTGTATATATAAACGCGCGCAACCACAGGCCACACAGAACCAACTCGGACCAAACAAGAGGAACAAGAAGATCACACCGATTCAAACCACCACCGTATCCATCCCAGAGCAGCTAGACAAGCAAAGAGGGAGGACAATGACGATCGCCGTTAGCGGGCAATGGACGCGGCTGCGCACGCTCGGCTGCGGCGCGTCGGGAGCCGTGGTGTCGCTGGCGGCCGACGGCGCGTCGGGAGAGCTGTTCGCGGTCAAGTCGGTGGCCGCGGCGGACGCGCCGATGCTGAGCCGGGAGCAGGGGATCATGTCCGGGCTCTGCTCGCCTGACGTTGTGCGTTGCATCGGCGGCGGCCACCGCGACGGCTCTTACCACCTCTTCCTCGAGTTCGCCCCCGGCGGCTCGCTCGCCGACGAGGTCGCCAGGAACGGGGGCCGCCTCGAGGAGCAAGCAATCCGCGCCTACGCGGCCGACGTCCTGCGCGGGCTGGCGTATATCCACGGCGAGTCGCTCGTGCACGGAGACATCAAGTCAAGAAACATAGTGATCGGCGCCGACGGACACGCCAAGATCGCGGATTTCGGGTGCGCGAGGATGGCAGGTTCTGATCGGCCGATCGGAGGCACGCCCGCCTTCATGGCGCCTGAGGTGGCCCGAGGGGAGGAGCAGGGGCCAGCTGCCGACATGTGGGCGCTCGGCTGCACGATCATCGAGATGGCCACTGGGCGCGCACCGTGGAGCGACATCGACAACGTCCTCGCCGCCGTCCACCGGATCGGCTACACGGACGCCGTGCCGGAGGTGCCGGCGTGGCTGTCTCCTGAGGCCAAGAACTTCCTCGCCGCGTGCTTCGCCAGAAACGCCGGCGAGCGGGCCACGGCTGTAGAACTCCTGGAGCATCCGTTCCTGGCATTGCAACCCGACGAGGCCAAGGCCAGGCGGTGGGTGTCGCCCAAGAGCACGCTGGACGCCGCATTCTGGGAATCGGAATCCGACGAGGAAGCCGATGAGGAGGAGGAGATTTCGGTGAACGCGTCCGAGAGGATTAAGTCATTGGCGTGCTCCGTCTCGGCCTCGCCGGACTGGGACTCCGACGAAGGCTGGATCGACGTGCTCGGCGGCGAGCAGTGTCAGTGTGACGAAGCTTGCGCTTCGCCAGCGACCAAGGAGCCGGCTGATGTGGCGAGCACAGCGGCAAGTAAAGCGATCAAGTCCGCGGCGGTGCCAGCTGAGGGCGTAGCTGTCGTCGGTGGCCTTTCGAGCGACGAACAACTGGAAGCTGAGGACCAGTCGCCTTTCGGTGGAGATATCCTGGCCGATGATCGTTCCACCGATCGTCAGAAGAAACTGTGCTCGAGCTCAGATAGAGAAGCACTTTCATTCGAGATACCCTGTAATAATCCAATCAGTGCAATAGAAAAGTTCCTTTTTCCAAAAATATTGCTGTCCCGTTCTGATAGTAATTTCGCATTCGTTCCTCCCCTGTTCTGGACCCGTACTGACAAGTGTTTTCTTAGTGAATTTATGTGCGTGTTTGAACAAAACAGCTCGTCTTCTTTTACACTTCCAACCAATCGCAAGGAAATGTGTTTCTTTACAGCGAGTAGTTTTATGATTACTTTGCGTTCTATGTTTAGTCAAAGTTCAATATTTTTATTTATCCTATATAATTAGAAACGAATATTAACATCAACAATATAAAATTAATAAATTTGAGAAATAAAATTTTCATAAAATATATTTTTATATTATAACCGTTTGATGTTGTGGATATTGATATTTTTTTCTTGTATTATAGGTTAAAATTTGCAAAGTTTAACTTTAACTAAACTGAGAACGCAAGTTAATTAAAAACGGAAGGAGTATCGTCATGGCCCCTAAAAATTGTGCCAGTGCGGTTTTGTCTGTTTTTTTTGCCACC
Source organism: Lolium multiflorum (assembly GCA_030979885.1). Lineage (NCBI taxonomy): Eukaryota > Viridiplantae > Streptophyta > Magnoliopsida > Poales > Poaceae > Lolium > Lolium multiflorum. The sequence continues at coordinate 235,537,072 of CM061749.1, read as the reverse complement.
CTATAAATATTTTACACGGCACCGAAAGGCGCAACTCCGAGCCATTGTATGTACCATTTGGAGGGGGAGTTGCGGGATAAGAACCGTTGGTTTTCCCTTTGCCTCCACTCTTGTTCAATCTGCTGTCGACGACCAAATCAGTCTTCCTCACCTCAAGATCTGGCACCTCCGTTGTGCGATGAGGCCGGGGCATCTCTTAATCGGGCCTTGGTGCGGCTGTGGAACTCTAGCCGGTTGGCACTCTTCGACGAAGCGTACAGGCGCCACATCCGCTCGGAGACCGCGAGGGAGTGCGGCGCCTGCCGTTAGACCGACAGGGTTCGCGAGCCACTGATGTCCTACTGCTACGTCGAAAGTTGCAGAACTTCACCGAGGCTGCATTTTGGTAGTTACTGTCTTAGCGGTGATGAATCTAGTATATATTTTGGGTTAGCAGTGATAAAAAATTAGTTGCAACAGTAAATGTATGAACTGTGATCATCGTTGAAATGTTGAATTTTGCCACGACGCTGTTATTTTTTCCTTGAGAAAAAATATACATGTTGGAATTGCGGTTTCTGTTCTGGCTGAGTTAATTTTAGACTGAAAAACGCTGATTTAGTTGCACTGCATTTTTTGTAGTTTTAAAGGTCAGCAATTTAATGTGCGCTAGAGGAGACGACAGAGGAAAGAAAACCCGCGAATGACCGTTTCTTGCCGCAGCGAAACCAGAGATATTCGACTTTGCGTGTGGTTTATCCCGTTCCAAAAAAACAATTCCACCCCAGGTCGACTCGACTGGAGGCGGATCGCGTCGGCTCCTGGGCCACGAAACAGGCGAGGACGGGGCATCGGCGTCAGCCTTCACCTTCTCCTCCAGGCTCCACTCCACTTAATTAATGGCGCGGCAAGAACACAGCCTCCTTGCAGAATGGGAAAGCCGCGGACCTACGCCTGGTAGCGAAAGGAAGAAAAAAGAAGCCGTACGTGCCGCCCAGCCCCGGGGGCCCAACCGGCCGGCCAAGGCAGCGCCGCCCCGGGCGAAACCTGTACCGACCAGCGGCGCATCGGCATGCAGCCGCGTCGGTGCGTGCGTGGGGTCCGGCGGCGCCGGCTGACGCACGGCATGGATCATCGGTTCCATCACGCCGCACTATTTCAGCATCACTAGTGTTCACTGTTCAGCCTACACATGCGATGGTCAGTACTTGTACGGCTGGCGGCGCGGCTGCCCGCTGCCGCTGCGGTGCCGTCCTTGTGTGATTGTCCGCCTAGGCATTGTTTTCTTTGAAATTTTCATTATATTGCCAACATGCATCCACATGTGCTCAACCAAATCAATATTGAACTGGTTGTAAACCGTTTGGTCCCGAATTACGTGATGCACATGGAGGATATCCTGGAATGAAGCCGGACCACCTTCAGGAGCAACCAACTCTTCCCGGCCTTCCTAATCATTATCATACAGTGAATCATCCCGCTGTATCTTAACAATCATATCGTGCATGATTACACAAGCGGTCATCAACTTCCACATGGTTTGCACACTTCTGACAATAGCCCAACTAGATTGGAGGATACCAAACGCCCGCTCGACATCTTTCTGGGCTGCCTCTTCCTCTTTGGCAAACCTTGCCTCCCCTCTGAATTGGGATGACGGATTGTCTTCAAAAGCATAGCCCAATGTGGATAGATGCCATCGGCAATGTAATACCCTTTGTTGTAGTGGTGGTCATTGATCTCAAAATCCACATGAGGGGACTGACCGTGCGCAAGCCTATCAAACACCGGAGAGCGTTCCAGCACATTGTTGTCATTGTGTGAGCCGGCCATTCCGAATAATGAGTGTCAAATCCATGTATCATGTGAACCAACTGCTTCAGGAATCACTGTGCACCCCTTGGAATGGCCCTTGAACGACCCCTGCCAACCAAAAGGGCAGTTCTTCCACTCCCAGTGCATGCAATCTATGCTGCCAAGCATCCCAGAAAATCCCTAGAAAGCGTTCATTGACAACAGATGGACTGTGTCATCTGCAATATGTTGTCTCAGGATTTTTCAACAAACACAGCGATCACTGCTCTGCAAAACCTGTACATCGTTTCCAAGCAGATGGACTCGCCCATCCGGACGTACACATCTACGTACGTAGTCACTGGCAACACCATATGCTAGCATCCTAATCTATGACGTGCATTTATGATATGAATACATGCCTACCTTGTCAAATGCATCATGTTTGGCAATGAAGTAGTCGTCGTAGACCTTGACGCCATCCATCATCCGGTTGAACAACGGTCTGGACATCCGAAACGGCTAGAAAACATTTGTGGCGTGAACAATACCTTACTTTAGTGGGAGTAGTCGTAGAAGAGCATGTCATGGCCGCATTCTCTTTTGCGATCCAAGGCCAACGCGCGTCCCGGCAAGGACCCCCGGTACATGGGGATCTGCGCGACATTGTGCTTGTGGATGAGCAAGTCGTCGTCAGACTCATCGTCTAAGGACGTGTCGATGACGTTCTTGTAGAAGAACTCGTCGCCGCTGTCCACCATGATCTTCAAGTCAAATGGGACAAATTAATTGACCCATTTCATAGAATACTTCGCGAGCGGGGGTAATCCAATGCATATGTAGGCACCTGCATGGCCGATTTGCGGCCTGGAAGCACGATGTACGAGAGCTCACTTCTTTCGGCAACGGCGAAGCTGATGATGGCGGGAGGACTCGCGATGGCGAGAGGAATACAATGTCGGCGGCAGCATCCTCTGACGCCGCACCGAGTCCGCGAAAGCACAGGAAAAACTGCCGGGGCGCATCCCATGCTGTCGCACCAACAACAGCATCTCGACGTCGGTGGCTATCGTCGATAGCGGTCGCAAATCGGCGGTGGAGGGGTGGCGGCGGAGCAGGGGGATTGTCGGCGAGGGGGTTGTGGTTTGGGAGGCAGACAGGCGGACCAGGGGAGGAAAACGGGAGGACACGAGAGGCCGGCGCTCGGCGTCCGCGGTCACGCAAACTAGGCTCAGATTTGGGCCGGCTTTGGGTCCTCCCGGACACCGCGGCCATCCGTTTTTAGGATGCGTCCGCAAATTGAGCCACGAATTTGTCCAATTCAACCCATCCGGACACGCGGACGCGGGATAGGTCGCCCCGTTGGAGATGGTCTTACCGGCTTTTCTACGATGTGTGTGTGGAGCAAAGCCGGGCTCATTCACCCCCCTCGTCTATGCAGGTAACACATGCGCGTGAAATCGAGGATCGAGCAGTCATTCGTCGGCCGGCCATCGCATCTCTCCAGCGGCCCTCGTAGATGCACGTAAAATCATCGTTTATGTTCGCGTGGATAAAAAAAAAGTGTTTCAACTTCTGCGCAGCGGTTCGATGCAAACTGATCGACATGGTTGTGAAGACGTAAATATAAATCAAATTTGTGTGGCGAATGCATCTACGCGGACACTGTGTCCACGCAGTCGTGTGGCCAGCTTAGCTCCTCTCTCGTTAATGCAGTGTTCAGGCCTTGGCCACTCCTGACCACATAAAAGACATCTCTCTCTTCTCTCTAATTAATGGGTGGCAGGCTCTTTGCGGTCAAAAATTGGTCATTGCCGCTAGAGAAGGTGCAGAAACATACGCAACATATTCGAAAAAGTAGCATTTTTCATGTCCCTGTTCAAACGGACCAAAACAAACACGAATCGTATCCAAAATATGTTAGACCGCTGGACAAGCCCTCAGCTTGCACCGTCCCTAAAATAACATGTACACCTTTAGGTCATCTCCAGCAGACTGATCAAAATCGGCGACCCAAACGATCTGTTTCTGTCCGTTTGAGTTGGCCCGCGAACAGAATGCATCTCGCGGTCCGGCCGGCCCGGACACCGCGCGGTCCAGTGTTGGCAAAATTATCTTGCATTTCATCTCATTTCTCAAATGTTGCACACATATTAGTAGATTTACTATTAATAGAACTTTAGTAAAAACATAACTAAAACATAGTAGAAGATTGCATCGTCTTATCTTGGCTCTCCTAGCCGTACTTGTCGGAGTGACAGAGCGACACATGGTCCCGTCAAAGACCTTGACGCTGAAGTCGCCATGGCCGTCGTACTTGAAGACGAAAAAGTGTCCGGGCTCAATGTCGTGCGAGCAGGTGAAGTGCCTCCAGGCAAAGATTTACTGTTGAGTTTGATCACAATGGGTTTTTCTGTGGTCTGAAGGAGCATTTGCAGTATATTGGTGGGACTATGGATTTCTTTGACAATTGCAACACTGATACTTTCTCACTTCTTTGGCTTGAGGATTTTGTTAAGCAAGGAGGGAATAAAATGACATACAGAACAAAGTTCTACTTGTAATGTTCTAACTCAATGATGTTTTAGATGGTACAACTGAATCATGTTTTAGGATCAGATTTAAATTTGTAACACTTGAATGCTATCACTGCTACTCAAATGATGTTTGCACCCCTCAATTTCTCAAACTCTATTACCAATGCCTGAATGCAAAGCAAGTACTGAAGAAATTCATATTTATTCCATAAACAGAGTTGGTTACAAGCATGGTTTTGATCTAAACAAGCATGGTTACCACCTAAATTTCCCAATTCTACCTCACACTGATCATAGCAACAAGCACTAAACAAACAGAGAACAATCACATCATTACACATTCCCTCCAATCCCTGCTTCTAAGCTCCTGCCTATGTTTCTTTTGCATTTTCTTGTTCTCTGGCTTCCTCATCTCTAGCTCTAGCTCCACCCCATTTAGCTTCATCAGCAGCAATGAATTCTCCTCTTCCAATTTCTTCTTCTACTTCTAAGAACAAACACAAACCAACTCAGTCCTTGCTTAACTGAATTCCACTAAACACAGCAATGAAATGACAGGTTAACACTCACCAGTGTAGAAGGAGAAGATGATCCTCCTGCTATCGACGACTCCATTGCCCAACCATCTCCATTCTTCCAGAGGTATTCACCTGTGATCATCGCCCACGGGTCTCCCTCCTTCCAGATGCGCATGTCTTCCTCGTTCAATTTGCTGGGGGTGGTGGCGGGGGAGGCTACCGCAGGCTATCCACCTGAGCCTCCATGACACGAATCTGCTCCTCTAAGCTGACATTGCTTGGGATTGGCGGCCGCCAGCCGTTGGGCTCTGCCATGGCCGCCCTCTCCTCCTCCGATGCTAGGTAGCAGTACAGCAGCATGTACTTCTGGTACAACTTATCGTACCTCCATCGCCTCTCCTCCGCAGCCCTCCTCTCTGCCGCCGCCCTCTCCTCCGCAGTACTGCCTTGGCCTTCCTCCGCCGCTGCATGTCGCAGACGATGTCCACGAGCAGGAGCATGTGCTGGGGCCACGGGCCTGCCCCTCCACCGCGGCCCTCTGCGACGGGCAAAGCCTGGAGGCGGCGACTGGCCGGTGCTCTCCATGCTCCCCTCCCCTTGGTCCGCCATGCATCAGCAGCCGATTTTGCCGCACCTAGGGTTCGAGAGGAGAGGACAGGGAAATGAGATGAGTGGAGACGAGAGGGGATTTCTTCTGGTCGCGCGCGAAATCTCGATTTCTATAAGGACTTCTCTGCAAAAACGCTTTGACGGTTGACCAGGGATGCGTGGCAGCTCCAGACAGCACTGTACCAACGGTGCACATCCAGGTCAAGTTCTTGTACAAACTGAACACGTTTTGCAAGATTTTTTTATGAAAATGCACATAGAGTGCAAGTTCTTGTACTTGTGGTGCAATTACCTCTTTCTTAAATTTGGTGCTAGAAATTCAAACGAGTTTGTCGGAGACAATAAATACATATGCAAAATACAAAATCCTAAACACGATTTCTAGCTAGCCCTATCTACCTCACCGGGACTTGGGGTCTTCTTCGGCATCAGCGGGAGGAGCGGCGCAGCTTCATGCGTCCTTGGCATCAGAGTCATTGATGACGTTGTCCTCGTCGGAGTAGTCGACGATGACGTAGCGTTGGCGCGCTGATGGCGTGTAACTCACACGTTCGTTGGGAACCCCAAGAGGAAGGTATGATGCGCACAGTAGCAAGTTTTCCCTCAGAAAGAAACCAAGGTTTAATCGAACCAGTAGGAGCCAAGAAGCACGTTGAAGGTTGATGGTCGCGAAATGTGATGCGGCGCAACACCAGGGATTCCGGCGCCAACGCGGAACCTGCACAACACAACCCAAGTACTTTGTCCCAACGAAACAGAGGTTGTCAATCTCACCGGCTTGCTGTAACAAAGGATTAAGCGTATCGAGTGGAAGATGTTTGCAAAGAAAACAGTAAACACAATTGCAGTATTGCTATGTAAAGAATAGGACCGGGGTCCACAGTTCACTAGAGGTGTCTCTCCCATAAGATAAAAGCATGTTGGGTGAACAAATTACAGTCGCAATTGACAAATAGAGAAGGGCATAACAATGCATATACATGATATGATAAATATAGTGAGATTTAATCCGGCATTACGACAAAGTACATAGACCGCCATCCAACTGCATCTATGCCTAAAAAGTCCACCTTCGGTTAGCATCCGAACCCCATTCAGTATTAAGTTGCTAAGCAACAGACAATTGCATTAAGTATGGTGCGTAATGTAATCGACAACTACATCCTTAGACATAGCATCAATGTTTTATCCCTAGTGGCAACAGCACATCACAACCTTAGAATCTACTGTCACGATCCCAGTGTCAATGAAGGCATGAACCCACTATCGAGCATAAATACCCCCTCTTGGAGTTAAGAGCAAAAACTTGGCCAGAGCCTCTACTAATAAAGGAGAGCATGCAAGATCATAAACAACACATAAACAATAGATTGATAATCACCATAACATAGTATTCTCTATCCATCGGATCCCGACAAACACAACATATAGTATTACGATAGATGATCTTGATCATGTTAGGCAGCTCACAAGATCCAACAATGAAGCACAACAAGGAGAAGACGACCATCTAGCTACGCTATGGACCCATGGTCCAGGGTGAACTACTCACTCACTCCTGAGGCGATCATGGCGATGAAGAGTCCTCCGGAGATGAATCCCCTCTCCGGCAAGGTGCCGGAGGCGATCTCCTGAATCCCCCGAGATGGGATTCGCGGCGGCGGCGTCTCGGGAAGGTTTTCCGTATCGTGGCTCTCGGTACTGGGGGTTTCGCGACGGAGGCTTTAAGTAGGCGGAAGGGTAGGTCAGGGGGCCACACGAGGGGCCCAGGGGACAGGGTGGCGCGGCCAAGGGCCAGGCCGCGCCGCCCTATCATCTGGCCGCCTCGTGGCCCCACTTCGTTATCTCTTCGGTCTTCTGGAAGCTTCGTGCAAAAATAGGACCCTGGGTGAAGATTTCGTCCAATTCGAGAATATTTCCTTACTAGGATTTCTGAAACCAAAAACAGCGAAAACATCAACTGGCTCTTCGGCATCTTGTTAATAGGTTAGTTCCAGAAAATGCATAAATATGACATATAATGTGCATAAAACATGTAAGTATCATCAATAAAGTGGCATGGAACATAAGAAATTATCGATACGTTGGAGACGTATCAGCATCCCCAAGCTTAGTTCGTCGTCCCGAGGTAAAACGATAACAAAGATAATTTCTGAAGTGACATGCCATCATAATCTTGATCATACTATTTGTAAACATATGTAATGAATGCAGCGATCAAAACAAAGGTAATGACATGAGTAAACAACTGAATCATAAAGCAAAGACTTTTCATGAATAGTACTTCAAGACAAGCATCAATAAGTCTTGCATAAGAGTTAACTCATAAAGCAATAAATCAAAGTAAAGGTGTTGAAGCAACACAAAGGAAGATTAAGTTTCAGCGGTTGATTTCAACTTATAACATGTATATCTCATGGATATTGTCAACATAAAGTAATATAACAAGTGCAATATGCAAGTATGTAGGAATCAATGCACAGTTCACACAAGTGTTTGCTTCTTAAGGTGGAGGGAGATAGGTAAACTGACTCAACAATAAAAGTAAAAGAATGGTCCTTCAAAGAGGAAAGCATCGATTGCTGTATTTGTGCTAGAGCTTTTATTTTGAAAACATGAAACAATTTTGTCAACGGTAGTAATAAAGCATATGAGTTATGTAAATTATATCTTACAAGTTGCAAGCCTCATGCATAGTATACTAATAGTGCCCGCACCTCGTCCTACTTAGCTTGGACTACCGGATCTTTGCATGCCATGTTTCAACCAAGTGTCACAAAGGGGTACCTCCATGCCGCCTGTACAAAGGTCTAAGGAGAATGCTCGCATTTTGGATTTCTCGCTTTTGATTATTCTCAACTTAGACATCCATACCGGGACAACATGGACAACAGATAATGGACTCCTCTTAAATGCATAAGCATGTAGCAATGATTATTATTCTCATATGAGATTGAGGATATATGTCCAAAACTGAAACTTCAACCATGATTCATGGCTTTAGTTAGCGGCCCAATGTTCTTCTCTAACAATTTTGCATGCTCCAACCACTAAAATGATAGATCCTTCAGACAAGACGGACATGCATAGCAACTCACATGATATTCAACAATAGTTGATGGCGTTCCCCAGAAGCATGGTTATCGCACAACAAGCAACTTAATAAAATATAAAGTGCATAAGTACATATTCAATACTACGATAGTTTTTAAGGCTATTTTGTCCCATGAGCTATATATTGCAAAGGTGGATGATGAAATTTTAAAGGTAGCACTCAAGCAATTTACTTTGGAATGGCGGAGAAATACCATGTAGTAGGTAGGTATGGTGGACACAAATGGCATAGTAGTTGGCTCAAGGATTTTGGATGCATGAGAAGTATTCCCTCTCGATACAAGGTTTAGGCTAGCAAGGTTATTTGAAGCAAACTCAAGGATGAACAGGTGCAGCAAAACTCACATAAAAGACATATTGTAAACATTATAAGACTCTACACCGTCTTCCTTGTTGTTCAAAACTCAATACTAGATATTATCTAGACCTTAGAGAGACCAAATATGCAAATCAAATTTTAGCAAGCTCTATGTATTTCTTCATTAATGGGTGCAAAGCATATGATGCAAGAGCTTAAACATGAGCACAACAATTGCCAAGTATCACATTATCCAAGACATTTTAGAATTACTACATGTAGCATTTTCCAATTCCAACCATATAACAATTTAACGAAGAAGAAACTTCGCCATGAACATTATGAGTAAAGCCTAAGGACACATGTGTCCATATGCAACAGCGGAGCGTGTCTCTCTCCCACAAAGTGAATGCTAGGATCCATCTTATTCAAACAAAAACAAAAACAAAAACAAACCGACGCTTCAAGTAAAGAACACAAGATGTGATTGAATAAAAATATAGTTTCAGGGGAGGAACCTGATGATGTTGTCGATGAAGAAGGGGATGCCTTGGGCATCCCCAAGCATAGACGCTTGAGTCTTCTTAAAATATGCAGGGGTGAACCACGGGGCATCCCCAAGCTTAGAGCTTTCACTCCTCTTGATCATAGTATATCATTCTCCTCTCTTGACCCTTGAAAACTTCCTTCACACCAAACTTCAAGCAAACTCATTAGAGGGTTAGTGCACAATTAATAATTCACTCATTCAGAGGTGACACAATCATTATTTTCACTTCTGGACATTGCATAAAGCTACTGGACATTAATGGATCAAAGAAATAAATCCAACATAGCAAAAGAGGCAATGCGAAATAAAAGGCAGAATCTGTCAAAAACAGAACAGTCCGTAAAGACGAATTTAAAGCTGGCACGAGACTTGCTCAAATGGAAAAACTCAAAACTAATTAAAGTTGCGTACATATCTGAGGATCACGCTCGTAAATTGGAAGATTTTTTCGAATTTTCTACAGAAGTGTAGATTCGTGATGACAGCAATGATGTTTCTGCGCAGCGATCCCAAATATAACATCAACTTTGACATAGAAACTTTAATTGGCACAAAAACATGATAAGGAGAGGTTGCTACAGTAGTAAAAAACTTCTAAGACTCAACAAAACAAAAAATTGCTGTAGTAAAAACATGGGTTGTCTCCCATAAGCGCTTTTCTTTAACGCCTTTCAGCTAGGCGCAGAAAGAGCAAATCAAGTAACATCGAGAGTAGAAGCATCAACATCATAACTTGTTCTAATAATAGAATCAAAAGGCAACTTCATTCTCTTTCTAGGGAAGTGTTCCATACCTTTCTTGAGAGGAAATTGATATTTAATATTACCTTCCCTCATATCAATAACAGCACCAACGGTTCGAAGAAAAGGTCTTCCCAACACAATAGGACAAGATGCATTGCATTCGATATCCAAGACAACAAAATCAACGGGGACAAGGTTATTGTTAACCGTAATGCGCACATTATCAATCCTCCCCAAAGGTTTCTTTTTAACATTATCGGCAAGATTAACATCCAAATAACAATTCTTCAAAGGTGGCAAGTCAAGCATATCATAAATCTTTTTAGGCATAACAGAAATACTTGCACCAAGATCACATAAAGCATTACATTCAAAGTCATTGAATTTCATTTTAATGATGGGCTCCCAACCATCTTCTACCTTTCTAGGAATAGAAGTTTCAAGTTTTAGTTTCTCTTCTCTAGCTTTTATGAGAGCATTTGTAATATGTTTTGTAAAGGCTAAATTTATAGCACTAGCATTAGGACTTTTAGCAAGTTTTTGTAAGAACTTTATAACTTCAGAGATGTGGCAATCATCAAAATCTAAATCATTATGAGCTACAGCAATGGGATCATTGTTCCCAAGGTTGGAAAAAATTTCAGCAGTTTTATCACAAGCAGTTTCAGCAGTTTAGCAATTTCAGGCAGTTTTGTTCGCTTTGCACTAGGAGTAGAAACATTGCCAACACCAATTATTTTACCATTGATAGTAGGAGGTGCAGCATCATGTGAAGAATTAGCATTACTAGTGGTGGTAATAGTCCAAACTTTAGCTACATTATTCTCTTTAGCTAGTTTTTCATTTTCTTCTCTATCCCACCTAGCACGCAATTCAGCCATTAATCTTATATTCTCATTAATTCTAACTTGGATGGCATTTGCTGTAGTAGTAATCTTATTATCAATATCATCAGGTTTAGCAGCCATTTTATTAATTAAAGAAGATTGTGATGCGGACATGTATGAGATTCGGGTTTCAGCATTTGAAATTTTAGTTTGTAGACCAGAAATCTCCCTATTCAAGTTTTCAAGTTGATTTCCTATATTTTTCAACAAGGTAGATTGTTCATTCATAGTTTTAGTAAACAATTGATTTTGCTCATATTGCGATTGCATAAAGTTTTTAGTGTGGATCTTTCAATTTCTAGCATCCTTTCCTCATATCTACCATAAGTATTACCAGAGTTGTTCCTATAAGCATTGTTGTTGAAATTATTGTTTTTAATGAAATTCACATCAACATTTTCTTCTTGAGCAACCAATGAAGCTAAAGGAACATTATTTGGATCAACATTAGATCTACCATTCACAAGCATAGACATAATCACATCAATCTTATCACTCAAGGAAGAGGCTTCTTCAACGAATTTACCTTCTTACCTTGTGGAGCTCTTCCGTGTGCCATTCAGAGTAATTTATCATCATATCATCAAGAAGTTTTGTAGCCGCCCAAATGTGATGGACATAAAGGTACCTCCAGCAGCTGAATCCAATAAATTCGCGAAGAAAAATTTAGTCTGCATAGAAGGTTTGGATGATCATCCAAGTAGTCATCCATGGGTTGGGCAATTCTTTACCAAAGTTTTCATTCTCTCCCATGCTTGAGCAACATGTTCGGTATCTAATTGCTTAAAATTCATTATGCTACTTCTCAAAGATATAATTTTAGCGGGAGGATAATATCTACCAATAAAAGCATCCTTACATTTAGTCCATGAATCAATACTATTCTTAGGCAAAGACAGCAACCAATCTTTAGCTCTTCCTCTTAATGAGAAAGGAAACACTTTCAATTTAATAACATCACCATCTACATCCTTATACTTTTGCATTTCACAAAGTTCAACAAAATTATTGAGATGGGCAGCAACATCATCTAACACCAGAAAATTGATCTCTCATAACCAAGTTCAAAGCAGGTTTAATTTCAAAGAATTCTGCTGTAGTAGCAGGTGGAGCAATAGGTGTGCAAAGGAAATCATTATTATTTGCGTTTGTGAAGTCACACAACTTAGTATTTTCAGGGGTATTCATTTTAGCAACGGTAAATAAAACAAACTAGATAAAGTAAATGCAAGTAACTAATTTTTTTGTGTTTTTGATATAGAGAGCAAGACAGTAAATAAAGTAAAACTAGCAACTAATTTTTTTGTGTTTTGATTTAGTGCAGCAAACAAAGTAGTAAATAAAATAAAGCAAGACAAAAACAAAGTAAAGAGATTGAGAAGTGGAGACTCCCCTTGCAGCGTGTCTTGATCTCCCGGCAACGGCGCAGAAAAAGAGCTTGATGGCGTGTAACTCACACGTTCGTTGGGAACCCCAGAGGAAGGTATGATGCGCACGGTAGCAAGTTTTCCCTCAGAAAGAAACCAAGGTTTAATCGAACCAGTAGGAGCCAAGAAGCATGTTGAAGGTTGATGGTCGCGAAATGTGATGCGGCGCAACAGGGATTCCGGCGCCAACGGAACCTGCACAACACAACCCAAGTACTTTGTCCCAACGAAACAGTGAGGTTTTCAATCTCACCGGCTTGCTGTAACAAAGGATTAAGCGTATCGAGTGGAAGATGTTTGCAAAGAAAACAGTAAACACAATTGCAGTAGATTGTATGCTATGTAAAGAATAGGACCGGGGTCCACAGTTCACTAGAGGTGTCTCTCCCATAAGATAAAAGCATGTTGGGTGAACAAATTACGATTGGGCAATTGACAAATAGAAGGGCATAACAATGCATATACATGATATGATAAATATAGTGAGATTTAATCGGGCATTACGACAAAGTACATAGACCGCCATCCAACTGCATCTATGCCTAAAAGTCCACCTTCAGGTTGTCATCCGAACCCCATTCAGTATTAAGTTGCTAAGCAACAGACAATTGCATTAAGTATGGTGCGTAATGTAATCGACAACTACATCCTTAGACATAGCATCAATGTTTTATCCCTAGTGGCAACGACACATCACAACCTTAGAACCTCCTGTCACGATCCCAGTGTCAATGAAGGCATGAACCCACTATCGAGCATAAATACCCCCTCTTGGAGTTAAGAGCAAAAACTTGGCGAGCCTCTACTAATAACGGAGAGCATGCAAGATCATAAACAACACATAAACAATAGATTGATAATCACCATAACATAGTATTCTCTATCCATCGGATCCCGACAAACACAACATATAGTATTACAGATAGATGATCTTGATCATGTTAGGCAGCTCACAAGATCCAACAATGAAGCACAACAAGGAGAAGACGACCATCTAGCTACTGCTATGGACCCATGGTCGGGGGGTGAACTACTCACTCATCACTCGGAGGCGATCATGGCGATGAAGAGTCCTCCGGAGATGAATCCCCTCTCCGGCGGGGTGCCGGAGGCGATCTCCTGAATCCCGAGATGGGATTCGCGGCGGCGGCGTCTGGAAGGTTTCCCGTATCGTGGCTCTCGATGCGGGGGTTTCGCGACGGAGGCTTTAAGTAGGCGGAAGGGTAGGTCGGGGGCCACACGAGGGGGCCCAGGGGACAGGGTGGCGCGGCCAGGCCAGGGCGCGCCGCCTATCATCTGGCCGCCTCGTGGCCCCCTTCGTTATCTCTTCGGTCTTCGGAAGCTTCGTGCAAAAATAGGACCCTGGGCGAAGATTTCGTCAATTCGAGAATATTTCCTTACTAGGATTTCTGAAACCAAAAACAGCAAATGGCTCTTCGGCATCTTGTTAATAGGTTAGTTCCGGAAAATGCATAAATATGACATATAATGTGCATAAAACATGTAGGTATCATCAATAAAGTGGCATGGAACATAAGAAATTATCGATACGTTGGAGACGTATCACGCGCCATCTCCAAGAGGATGGACACGCTTTTCGCCTGGCAGATGATGAGCGCCTCCTCCACGTCGGCGCAGCAGAAGCGCTTCGCCTTCTGTAGCATCCCAAAAATTTCAAAACCAAAACAAATGAATTTCCCTAGTTCCAAATTTTGGAACCAACAAAAACTTTTATTAAATTAAGCTTGGTAAATAAGAATCCTGCTTAATCCTTGTGCTATTGCCATGATTGCTTGTTACTAGTATTTTGAAATAATCTTAAACCCTAAAACCTCACCCTTCTTCTCATCATTCTAGTGAAAATAAAATAAAAGGAAATTAAATAAGAAAAGGCATATGTGCCTATGGCTATTTTAGAAATCTTTACCCTAAGCTCCTATACTTTGGTTAGGGGTTTGGAAAACCCTTACACACCCTACCTAGTACTTATCAAACCTAAATCAAGTTATTTTCCAATACAATAAAAAGAGATTAAAAAGGCCATAGAGGCACATGAGAATAAAATACCAAATATAGGAATTTAAGAAAATTGACCCTAGGACTTGTTGTGAATGTTTGGATCACCTCCATATATCATTTCAACAATCCACAACACCATTGTGACTCAAACCAAGTCAAATTAAAAATAAAATACCACATATGCATAGAAGTCTATGTGACACATAGCCAATTTACTAAACCTTGACTCATGACTCCAAACCTTGACCAAATGGAGTGAAACCATCTCTAAAACTAATATAACACTAAATGGACCCTAACCCATGTCCAAGTGAAGCAATATTAACCATTGACAAGTTTATTAAAATTTGACACTTCATCTCCTATGTATTAAGGCCAAATTTGCAAATCTTTGAACAAGATCATTTGAATTGGTTTCAATACTCTTAGAATGTTTCTAAACTAATAAGAACCACATTAGAGTCAACCAAAGTCAAATCAAATAAAAAGAAATCAAATAGGGAGAAAATTCCCAAATTTCACTCACACACACATTATGCCAAATTGCAAAACTTCAACCAAGGCCACCATTGCTTGATCCCTTGCTTGTAGAATGTTTATATATGATAAATAAACACAATTGCATCAAAGAAACCAAAATCAAATCAAAGAAAATCTCAAACTCAACATACATGTGATAATGGTCATTTTGCCATTTTATAAAATGTTCTCCACTTTACCCCTCTGTATTTCTCAATTCTCAAACTAAACTTGGTCAACTATGACCATGTCATCCAAGACCATGTCAAGGTCAACAACTTTCATGTTGACCATCTCTGCTGAAGTTGACTAGGTTGACCAGTATGATTGTGGCAAGTGGAGACTTTAAATTTATGTGAAGATCAACCCCATTTTGGAATTCTTGTAAACCATCACCAAAATGAGCACCACCACCATTAATCTTTCACTTTAATTATATAAAGAAGATCCACCAAAAAGAAATCCAAAATTCCACAAAAATCTTCATGCGGCCATTGTGTCGAGCACCTTGTGTGCACAATCTGGAAATGGTGATACATGCTATTATCCTCTGGATTTCTGCCTAAACCTCTTTCTCTCTTTGATCATTGTTGCTTTGGTACCCTCCCTGCATCAACCTATGCACTGCATACCTACACCAAGTGGTGCCATGATCAAATTCGGCCATGCCAAGTACCCATGCCGGCCACCTTTGGCATCTCTCTCTCTGGCTCTCCCCTCTCTCTTTCATCTTGTCATCGAGCATCTACGTACTCCCCTAAGCACGCCTGTACCCCCTATGCATAGAAACGCACCACATTGGCCGAACGAGTCGCGCCCATGCACGCCCGAACGTGCCGGGCACGCGGTGAGCGCGCCCGACAGCATACAGGACGCGCCGGTGCACGCACTCGCTGGGCTCTCGTCCTTCTCACCCTCTCTCCTCGCGCATGCTCGCTCATCACACCAGTACACGCCTAGACATCCTCGATAGCCCGCGCGTACACACTTAGCCGTCGCCATGATCGCACCTCTGCCGCGCCGCGTACCGCAAGGGCAATGATACCTTGCCCTTGTCCTCGGGGTCGCCTAGCCTCGCCTAGCCGTCGCCTCGTCCTGCGCCCCCTACCGTGCCCCTTCGCGCCCTGGAGCGCCATGGACGCCGGTGACCCTCCACGGGCACCCGCAGCACCTCGCGCCCCTATAAAAGGAGGCCGCTCCTGGACGATCACCACCCACCAGCCGCCTCCCCTCTCTTCTCTGAGCCTCCTCGACATCTCTCCTCCCCACATTGTCCACTCCATCGCCGGAATTTGATCGGAGTCTGCCGCCACGGTAGCTCGACGAGGACGACGACTCCGACCACCGCAGCACCTCCCACGACCCTCGTCCGCACCGCCGTCGTCTTCCACGCCGAACGCCCACCTCGCCGGAGCCCCAGGTACCCCCTAGCCACCACTCTGGTCGCCGGTAGGGTTAGGACCTCGCCGGAGGAGGTAAGCCGCCCGATTTCGTGAACGCACCAGATTATGCCACGTCGCCCCGCCTGCTGGCGGAAATTCAAACCAGCCCGTAGCGATACTGGGCCGTCCCACCTCCCTCTCCCGCTGCACAGCCCATTTGCTTTCCCGCCAAGCCCAGTAATTCAAATTCGATTTAATCCTTTTAGCTAAATTCAATACTGGTGCCAACTTCAAAATTAAATAGTTTGAAATCTACTGCACCAAATTTAACAAATTTTATATATTTCGAAAGCTCATAAAATTATCTAAACAATGTCACTGGCCTCATGTCCAAATTCGTAGTTAAATTTAAATGATAAAAATAACAAGGCAGGGACTTTGCTGACTTCAAATAAATATTAGAAATTATCTAGAAATGATTTTAAGTTGATTCCAACTCTAATAAATCACATTTGACATAATCTAATTGTTTATGTAAAAATATAGCATGGTTGTTTTGCATGATCATGGACTAAAATTAAATAAGGGCTATGGAGATGTTTCTAGTTCATTTAATACATACACATAGAATTATTTAAAATAGTATGAGGGCCTATCTCTCATTTAAATTGTGATCTTAAGTAATTCCATTAGAGGTACTGACCTTGGTCAAATAGGTCTCATGCATGGTTGCTTAGAGATTTTAAATCATTTAAATGATAGTTTAACTTATATAAGGTATAGCCTCTCACTTAAATCATTAATCCAAATAGTTCAATGAGAATTAATAACACATATATTAATGAACCATAGGTTCCTATTTGAAAATAATTAATCCTTCTCATAAGTAGTATTTAAATATTTAAAACCTATCTATTGAATCATATGAGATACTTTGGCCTCATTTAAATCTTGCCTCCACCTTATTAATATGAAGTAGATCCCATGATCAAGTAAAACCCACATTAAACTAATTAATAATATTAAACCATTGCAAGGTGTTAGTAAAATAGTATGAGGTGCTCACCTCATTTAAATCATCTTTCTCAAATAATATGAAGTAATGTGTTGACCTTTAATTTGCTAGGCTCATACTTGCTCCCTTATAAATCTTAAATCTAAATAATATTTAAATTAATTAAATCACATGAGATGATGAATCTCATTTAACTCACTTTCTTAAAATACTAAGTGTAAAGTGTTGACCTTGGTCAACATGGGATCATCCCTGGTTGATTTGAGAATATTAAATCACCTCAATAATAGTCCTTTAAATTAGTTACAATTATATGTTAACTCATATGAGAGATACTCCTCTCATTTAAATCTTGTTCTCAAGTAATCCAATAGGAAGTAGTGATCATAATCTAAGTAATCTCATATTGAATTATTTGGTGACATTAAATCACTACCATGTTAGTATTAAGTGCATGAGGTATGGAACCTCATTTAAATCATTTTCTCAAATGATAAGTATGAAGAGGTTGACTTTAATCAACCAAGATCATATATTATTCATAAGAGAAATTAAATATTAAGAAGATTCAAGGAAAGGAAATTATTCTCTCACAAACTAAAGAGAAACCCTAACTCCATTTTCAATGAGAGGAAATTATTTTCCTATTATTAAATAAGGAAACCCTAGCATAATCTTGTAATAAATGTTAAGTAGTGATGCTAGATCATTGTGTGAGCCACTAAGGCTAATTAAGAGTACTTAAGTATTGTTTGGTGATTGTATCCTCGTATTCGTTTATAGACGCTAGTACCGGAGACTATCAAGAGGAGGAGGTATTCTACCAAGAGGAAGAAGAAGAATACTTTGATCACTTCACCAATCAAGGCAAGCTAATATTAATATTACTCCTACAAGCAAGATAATACTCTTGCAAGCTGATATTAACGCAAGCTAACCCTTGCTAAAACTAATGCAAAGCTCTACCAGAGCAAGGCATCACTACATTTTACTTCATGAACCTATCCCAAAGTTTTTACTTTACAAGCTTTATTTTATTTATCAAAGTTACTCTTTTGTTTATGATTCACTTGGTTGAATTATAGAGTAGTACCAAATGAGTACACCTAGCCTAGCAAGCTCCAAGATACTTAGCACCCCTCATGAAATAGTTGCTAGTGCTAATCACTTAAAATTTGACTACTCTAGATGGGAACATGTGACTTTGACATGAAGTTGAAACCTTGGAATGATGGTTCATTCCATTGAATGACTTTGAAGGTGAATATGACCAAGAGAAGATGGTGATTTTTGATATAAAACTGATGGTTGGGTTCGGATGCGATACCATTCCAATTTTGAAAGTACCCCCACAATACCCAAAATGGGTAAGGGTGTAACTAGAAATTTATGTGCTTTAGTATGGGTTCCCTCTAAACAAGCGTCATCGGGGTTAGGCTGAAGGCTGCCTCTACAGAAGTGATGTGATATGACGTGATTGAGGTGAATTGTCCGGCCAAGCCATGTGTAGTTCCCGGGTTAACAGTTGGTTCTCACCGGGAGGCCAAGCTCATGGGGAGAGGTGCTGTACTAGAGTATATAAGTGAAAGGTTATGGTTGGTAGTCCGCATACGGAGTATGATAAATCAGGGCCATTAACCCTGACGGATTATTGCAAATATTGTGGCACAAGTGTACGACCTCTGCAGTGTAGAACTATTCGAATAGCCGTGTCCACGGTTACGGACGATTGGAAAGGCCATACTTGTTCCGTCATCAGACCATTTTCAAAAATGTGACATATGACTGGTGACTTGCTGTTGCAAGGTGAATGTTGATTTTGAATGGAATCACCACAGAGTTGTGGGAATGACACTAATGTTCCCACTTGAGTTAGTCTATTTGATTCAAGCATCTTTACTAAATGTTTATGAAATAACCTTGGCTTTATGCAAATAAACCTAGAGCTTAGTGTCCCCTTACCACAATTAATAGTGCTTACACTAGTATTAGTTTGCGAGTACTTTAAAAGTACTCATGGCTTTGTCCCTGGCTATTCAAATGGCCAGACTATGAAGGTGAACAGGCACGAGGATGATGGACGCGAACGTCTCACGACAACTAGGACCGCTCGACGTCGCAGTTGCATGTGGAACAGATGGACCACGACCGTTACTTCGCTTCAGCTATGTGTTTTGTAATAGGATCTCTCGATCCACTATGTTGTATTAAGGCTGGATCAGGTGATCCTTTGTTGTAAGACGTTACGTGTTGTAATAAATGATGTGTTGTGATATCAAGCTATTATGTCTCGCAAAAACAATATTCCTGGGATTGCGATGAATGGCATAATAGGCATCTGGACTTAAAAATCCGGGTGTTGACAAGTTGGTATCAGAGCCATTGTTTGACCTTAGGAGACCCTAGTTAGAATGGACGTTCGGAAAATTTTAGTTTCTAAAAACAAAGGAAGTGAGTATTTGTGAAAAACTTATTCATTTTCTTCTCTATCAGATTCTTCTTAAAAATAAAATAAACCATGCACCTCCTTATAAATCCATTTAAAATTTTGCCACACTTGTTCACATCTCTAACTTACTCATCCATTTCACTTTCAGATGGAGCCCTACGTCCAGACGGAGACCTACGATCTGAAAACGGAGGTGTTTGAGCGTGACTTGTACCTAGTGTCCGAGAAGCTCGAACGCCCACCTCCCCGGTTCCCGGAGTCCGGATCCACAACACCCCCCGGAGAGCAGTGGATGATCACCGCTGCCTTGAAGGGAAGCTCGGAACCTCCCATCTCGGAGAGGATCCTTTTCTCCTTCAAGGCATACAGCTGGGTGGACGGTCTTGCTCACGCCCTTCAGGAGGACTTGCTCGGGTGTGTGGACAGAACATCGCCGCACTCGGAGCCGTTCGCCCACTTCGCGAGGCACGACACCATGGGGAACCCATGGCACTCTCTTCGCACCCGGTGCTCAAGATCCATGTGCGGCATTTGGACTTTATGCTTCATGAGACCGGAAGGATCTGGAGCTGACACGTGTCCACTCCCACCGTGCCCAGATGGCTTTGGCTCATCATGCGACGCCATCAGGCTACTCGCCAGGGCCGCCGGTCACTCCGCTGCGGCGTGATGACCCACAAGTATAGGGATCGCAACGTCTTCGAGGGAAGTATTACCCAATTTATTGATTCGACACAAGGGGAGACAAAGAATGTAAGCCTTAACAGTGAGTTGTCAATTCAGTGCACACAGAAGCAGACTTGCTCGCAAGAGTTTATCGATAGTAACAGTTTTATGGCGTGGAAATAGTGAAATAACAGCAACGGTGAAATAAAGACAGCAGTAGTGATTATAGTAAACAGCGGATTAAAATACTGTAGGCACGGGGACGGATTTAACGGGCGTTGCATGGATGAGAGAAACTCATGTAACAATCAAAGCGGGGGCATTTGGAGATAATAATAAAACGGTATCCAAGTACTAATCAATCAATAGGCATGTGTTCCATATTTAGTCGTACGTGCTCGCAATGAGAAACTTGCACAACATCTTTTGTCCTATGGCAGCCGGGCCTCTAGGGAAACTCTTGGAAATTAAGGTACTCCTTTTAATAGAGTACCGGAGCAAAGCATTAACACTCCGTGAACACATGTGATCCTCACATCACTACCATCCCCTCGGGTTGTTTTGTCACTTCGGGGCCATTGGTTCGGAGACGACATGTGTATACAACTTGCAGTAAGATCATAAACAACGAATATCTTCATGAATCAATAACATGTTCAGATCTGAGATCATGGCACTCGGGCCCTAGTGACAAGCATTAAGCATAACAAGTTGCAACAATATCATAAAAGTGACATCTACGGATACTAGGCACTATGCCCTAACAATCTTATGACTATTACATGACCAATCTCATCCAATCCCTACCATCCCCTTCAGCCTACGCGGGGGAATTACTCACACATGGATGGGGAAACATTGCTGGTTGAGAAGCGTTGGCGGTGATGGCGGTGAAGATCTCCTCCATTCCCCGTCCGGAGTGCCGAACGGAGTTTCGGTCCCGAGACGGAGTTTCGTGATGTGGCGGCTCTGGAGGGTTTCGGCGACTTCGACTTCTCCCCGTGCGTTTCGAGTCAAAACCAATAAGTAGTCCGAAGGGCGTCGGAGGCCGGAGGGGGCCACACCACATGGCCGCGCGGCCCCACAGCGCCGCGCCATGTGGTGTGGGGCCCTGCTTCCACCTCCTTTGCCCTTCTGGCTCCGTCAATATTTTGGTGAAATAGGGCCTTCTACAAGAATTCGAGGATTTTCCCGAAAGTTGGATTTCTGCACAAAAACGAGACACGGAGCAGTTCTGCTGAAAACAGCGTTAGTCCGTGTTAGTTGTATCCAAAATACACAAATTAGAGGCAAAACAATAGCAAAAGTGTTCGGAAAGTAGATACGTTTTGGACGTATCAACTCCCCCAAGCTTAGCTTATTGCTTGTCCTCAAGCAATTCAGTTAACTGAGCGATAAAAGAACTTTCACGAACACATTTGCTCATATGATGTATATATTCTCATGCTATGGCTAATACTTAAGCAGTTAATAATGAGATACATGCAAATAAGATCATCCAACAGCTATGTCAATCATGGAGAAGTACCAACAATTAATAATAAGCACCATGAATCATGTATATAAGCAGGATTGCAATGTTCATAAGAGAATATGATAAAGTGGTATCTCGCTTGCCTGTATTTGATCGGCAAAACATAAATGCCGAGGCACCTCTTGAGTTCATAGAAAGACTAGAAGTAGTGATTGTCAAAGATAAAAGCATCAAAGTTATACCACAATCAATCATATTTTGAGACAAGCATATTATACTAAGAATGACAGTTGTGCTCTCAAGATAGTGCTCAAAGAAAGAATGGAGACACAACATAAAAGTAAAAGATTGACCCTTCGCAGAGGGAAGCAGGGGTTAACATGCGCTAGAGCTTTTCATTTGTAAAACAGGAGTAAAATTATTTTTGGGAGGTGTTTGTTGTTGTCAACGAATGGTAATGGGTACACTAACTACCTCATCAACCGGACTCACAAGAGCGGCTCCCATTTTATTTATTTTTGGTTGGCACTCCTTCCAACCTTTCTTTTACAAACCATGGCTAACCGAATCCTCGGGTGCCCCCAACAATCACATACCATGAAGGAGTGCCTTTTTATTTAAGTTTTATTATGATGATGACACTCCCCCAACCTTTGCTTACACAAGCCATGGCTTGAATCCTTGGGTGCCGTCCATCAATCACAAACCATGTAGGAGTGTCTATTTAAGTTAATTAATTTGGGACTGGGACCATTGCCAACTCTTTTTGCAAAATTATTGGATAGCGGATGTGCCACTAGTCCATATGAGAGTCCGTCAAAAGTAAATGACAAGGTTGAAAGCTAAACACCACATACTTCCTCATGAGCTATGAAACATTAACACAAATTGAGAAGCATTTTGAAAGTTTTAAAGGTAGCGCATGAGAATTTACTTGGAATGGTTTGAAATGCCATGCATAGGTATTTATGGTGGACACTTTTGGAACAACTTGGTTTTCAGGTGTTTGGAAGCACGAGCAGCGTCCTGAGTACAAGTGAAGGCTAGCAAAAGACTAGGGAGCGACAAATCAAGAGAGCAGTAACTGTCATAATCATGCTTGCGGCAAAATAAATTAACGGAGGCATAAAAGTGATACAAGAACTCTGAAGCAATATAAATCATCGAGGCTTAATTGACTTTTTGTTCAGTCATATGCATGCGTGAGCATGTGCCAAGTCGATATAAATGAATTATTCAGAGGAGGATACCACAATGCCATACTTTCTTATGAATAAAACAATGCAAGCAAACATCCATGACATGCTACTCATATTAATAAATTGGAACTAAACATGAGAGATCATGAACTACTAGACTTTCCCAAATAACATATACCTCACATGAACCAACTAAGCATGCTCATATGGATGAGTTTATGTACAAAAATGAAAGCAAATAGAGTTCATACCAGCCTCTTACCACAATCAGATTGTCGTAGATCGTCATTATTGCTTTTTCACTTGTGTAGCTTGGATAATATGAAATGAAAACCACGCTCCAGCCACCGAAGACCATTGAACTCATGATGAACTTTAAAAACCAAAGAAGAACAGCAAATATTTTTGGTGTTTTGAATTGGAAACAAGAACAAAAGAAAACAAGCAAACAAAGCAAAATCTTTTTGGGTTTTCTCATAGCAAACCAACGATAGCAAACGAAGTAAAATAAGAGCAAAGAACCAAATAAACAAATGGTGAAGAGAAACAACAGAAATATTTTTGGTCTTTTTGTGTTTTAGGAAAGAAACAAAGCGAAAACAAAAGAATGCAAACTAACAGAAACACAGAAAAGCAGGATGACAGAAATCTGCCAAATCCTGACAGCAGTACAGAAATCGAAATTAACAAAAATCTTCCATTGCTCAGACCAAAAAGTGTTCAACTAATGAAAGTTAGATAATAACCTGGGGAACATGCTCAAAAATTGGCAACTCGAAATAACGTTCTGGCTGTGCGTACGAATTTTTTGGTAACAGCACAGAATCTGTTTTTGGACAGCACTTCCCCAAATATCATCTCCCACTCATTAGAAAACCACTCTAAGAGACTAAACAAGTATGTACAAGTATCCAGCAAGCATAATATGCAAAGAATGAGTGATGCCGGTATACCTCCCCCAAGCTTAGGCTTTTGACTCTTCTTGATCATATATCATCCTCCTCTCTTGACCCTTGAAAACTTCCTTCACACCAAACTTCTCATAAACTTCATTAGAGGGGTTAGTACTCAAAAAACTTTAATCCACCTTGGCCCTGTAGTGACACATTGCAAGAACTCAATAAAACATTAGCTACAGCTCTCCACGTCTAGAAAGCCTCACTTAAAGTCCACAAGAGACAATGCAAAAAACAGAGACAGAATCTGCCAAAACAGAACAGCCAGTAAAGACGAATTTTAAAATGGTACTTTCGTTGCTCAAATCAGAAAACTCAAAACTAATGAAAGTTGCGGACATATGTGAGGATCACGGACGTAAATTGGCAGATTTTTCTGAGTTACCTACAGAGAAATATGCCCAGATTCGTGACAGATAGAAATCTGTTTCTGCGCAGAAATCCAAATCTAGCATCAACCTTCTACTAGAGACTTTACTTGGCACAACAATGCAATAAAATAAAGATAAGGAGAGGTTGCTACAGTAGTAAAACAAATGGAGGGAGAAAGAAAGAAAGAAATGTTGTTTAGCTCTCTTATGCATTAAAATATACTTGTTAACAAGGTTGATCAAGTCTTGCTACCAAATAAATTTTATATGACATAAGAAGAAATAAACCTCAAATCAATCATGTTACCTTATATTGAATTGATATGGATCCAATCACAAGAGTTTGATATTCTTCTTTAGGCTCATATATAGGACAATCAATGGATCCCACTTTGATAGTTTTCACATTAAAAATTGTATTGACTCCACATACTTTATCAATCCTCTTGGGAAAATAGACAGTGTGTTCCTTATCATCAACATTGAAAGTAACCATGCCTTTATTGCAATCAATAACAGCCCCTGCAGTATTAAGAAAGGGTCTTCCAAGAATAATGGACATATTATCATCTTCGAGCATTTCCAACACAACAAAATCAGTTAATATCAAGCAATCTTGAGTAACTTGAACAGGAACATTTTCGCATAAACCAACAGGAATAGCATAGATTTATCAGCCATTTGCAAAGATATATCAGTAGGTATCAATTTATCTAAATCAAGTCTCTTATAAAGAGAAAAAGGCATTACACTAACACTGCTCCCAAATCACATAGAGCAGTTCTAACATAATTATTCTTGATGGAACAAGGAATAGTCGGTATACCTGGGTCTCCAAGCTTCTTTGGAATCTTACCATTGAAGGAGTAATTAGCGAGCATAGTGGAAATTTCCTCATTGGGGATTTTCCTTTTGTTAGTAACAATATCTTTCATATACTTTGAATAAGGAGGCAATTTAATAGCATCAGTCAAAGGGATTTGCAAAAATAAAGGTTTCATCCAATCACAAAATTTATTATAATGTTCCTCCTCCTTTGATTTTAGTTTCTTAGCGGAAAAGGCATTTGCTTTTGAACCCAAGGTTCTCTTTCATTACCATGTTTCTCAGTAATAAAATCTTCTTTAGTGTACTTTTTATTTTTAGCAGGCTTTTCAGGTTCTTTTTCAATTTCTTCTTTATCAGGAGTATCATTCTTATCATTATCTTCCTCATGTTCATTACCACTTTCAGTTTCAGCATCAGAAATAGAAATACTATTAGGATCATTAACAGGTTCAGAGGATTCTACAACATTCTTATGTTTCTTTTTCTTTTTCTTAGATGGAGCACTAGTTTTAATTAGTTGAGAATCTTGTTCAACTCTTTTGGGATGCCCTTCAGGATATAGAGGATCCTGGGTAGAAGCACCACCTCTAGTTGTTACTTCACAAGCATGTTTTTCTTTAGAATTATTTCCCAACAAGTCATTTTGCACTTTAGTAAGTTGATCAATTTGAGTTTGAACCATTTGAAAATGTTTAACAAGTATCTTAACATCATTGGAGGTTCTCTCCACAATATCATGCAATTCACTAATAGCTGGAATTTTCCATTAAATGATTCTCTACCCTCATATTAAAGTTTTCTTGCTTAACAATATAATTATCAAATTCATCTAAGCATTGAGCAGGAGATTTTGAATACGAATATCTTCCCTAGTAAAGTGTTGAAGCGAGTGTACCTCAATCATGGATGAAGGGGAATTGTCTTACATAGGAGAGGTAAATTCTTCACATCTTCAGTTTTAATACCCTTCTCTTTAAGAGACTTCTTGGCTTCCCTCATATCTTCATCATTTAATTTAATCATACCCCTCTTCTTCACTATCGGTGTCGGGGTTGGTTCAGGTGTAGACCAATCATCATGATTCCGGCCTATTTTAGCCAATAATTCTTCAGCGTCGTCTGGAGTTCTTTTCTGAAAACACAACCAGCACAACTATCCAGGTATGCCCTAGACTCAATAGTTAGTCCACTATAAAATATATCAAGTAAATCATGCTTTTCTAAATCATGGTCAGGCTGAGCTCTAATAAGAGAACAAAATCTAGCCCAAGCCTCGGGCAATTTCTCTCCATCTTCTGGTCAAAATTATAAATTCTCTGCAAAGCGACATGTTGAGCACTAGCGGAAAGTATTTTCGAAAGAAAACATCACGCAAGTCGTTGGACTTTTAATAGAACCGGAGGCAAATTATTATACCAAGTCTTAGCATCATCCTTTAATGAGAAAGGAAAAATTTTAGCGACAAAATAAGTACGCATCTTGACATCATCGGAAAACACGCCACTAAGAGTAGATAACTCGATCATGTGTTCAACATTTCTTTTTCAGTACCACAAAGGGTGTTTTCTCAACAATAGCTATATGAGATAGATCAAGAGAAAAATCATAATCTTTATCCCTAATGTTTATAGGAGATGTGGCAAATTTAGGATGGAGATGGTTTATATCTAACAGCATGTTCTGCAAGCAACTTTTTAATTTTTCTTGCATCGGTAGTAGCATTACATTTTTCAATAAAATCATCGTCAAGCTCCACATAATATTCATCAGGATCATCACTAGAATAATCAAGTTCGGGTGAATTAACAGGTGTAGTAGCATTAGGAGTTTCGGTATTATCAATTTGTCTAGACCTAGCAATTGTAGCATCTAGAAAAGATCCCAATGAACCACTATCATCAAGCACAATGAAACATTATCAATATTATGAGAATTTTCAGATTCAGCAGAAGTACCAGCACGTGAAGCATGTGGCGGTGAAACAAGTTTATCAATAACAGATGGTGAATCAAGAGCAGAGGTACTCCGAGTTGTACCTTTTCTTGTAGTGGATGGTAATATGGCGATCTTAGTATCGCGAGGTTTACCCATGATGGAGAATTTGCAGCGAAAAATATCAATCCAAGTGAACTTCCAAATAAAGCTATGCTCGGCGCCAGAAAATAGTCTTGATGACCCACAAGTATAGGGGATCGCACAGTCTTCGAGGGAAGTATTACCCAATTTATTGATTCGACACAAGGGAGACAAAGAATACTTGTAAGCCTTAACGGCGGAGTTGTCAATTCAGCTGCACTGGAAACGGACTTGCTCGCAAGAGTTTATCACTAGTAACAGTTTTATGGTAGTGGAAATAGTGAAATAACGACAATAAGTAAAATAGCGATAGTGATTATAGTAAACAGCAGGATAAAAATACTGTAGGCACGGGACGGATTTAACGGGCATTGCATGGATGAGAGAAACTCATGTAACAATCAAAGCAGGGGCATTTGCAGATAATAATAAAACGGTATCCAAGTACTAATCAATCAATAGGCATGTGTTCCATATTTAGTCGTACGTGCTCGCAATGAGAAACTTGCACAACATCTTTTGTCCTACCGGCCGGTGGCCCGGGCCTCTAGGGAAACTACTGGAAATTAAGGTACTCCTTTTAATAGAGTACCGGAGCAAAGCATTAACACTCGTGAACACATGTGATCCTCATCACTACCATCCCTCCGGTTGTCCCGATTTGTCACTTCGGGGCCATTGGTTCCAGACAATGACATGTGTATACAACTTGCAGGTAAGATCATAAACAACGAATATCTTCATGAATCAATAACATGTTCAGATCTGAGATCATGGCACTCGGGCCCTAGTGACAAGCATTAAGCATAACAAGTTGCAACAATATCATAAAAGTGACATCTACGGATACTAGGCACTATGCCCTAACAATCTTATGACTATTACATGACCAATCTCATCCAATCCCTACCATCCCCTTCATCCTACAGCGGGGGAATTACTCACACATGGATGGGGGAAACATTGCTGGTTGATGGAGAGGCGTTGGCGGTGATGGCGGTGAAGATCTCCTCCAATTCCCCGTCCGGCGGAGTGCCAAGGAGACTGCTCCCGACGGAGTTTCGCGATGTGGCGGCTCTCTGGAGGGTTGCGACTTCGACTTCTCCCGTGCGTTTTCAGGTCGAAACCAATAAGTAGTCCGAAGGGGGCGTCGGAGGCCGGCCGAGGGGCCACACCACATGGCCGCGCGGGCCCCCCCTGGCCGCGCCGCCATGTGGTGTGGGGCCCTCGGGCCTCCACCTCCTTTGCCCTTCTGGCTCCGTCAATATTTTGGTGAAATAGGGCCTTCTGCAAGAATTCGAGGATTTTCCCGAAAGTTGGATTTACGCACAAAACGAGACACGAGCAGTTCTGAAACAGCGTTAGTCGTGTTAGTTGTATCCAAAATACACAAATTAGAGGCAAAACAATAGCAAAAGTGTTCAGGAAAGTAGATACGTTTTGGACGTATCACGGCGCGCAAGAATGTCGCTACTATCACCGTCTTCGCGAGAAGATTCGCACCTTAGAGATGACTGTCCGGACGCAGCAAGACCAGATCCAGGAGATGGAGGAGGATGGAGAAGACATCCAAGGAGGCGATGACTTCCTGAGTGACGACAATGACTTTGAGGATGACGAGTTGACTGATGAGGAGGACTACGAATTTCTGGAGGCTGCAGAGGATGGGATCATTCCCATCGATGTGGATGAAGACAATGAGGAATAGTTGCACTAGCTTCACTTACGTAGGTGTGAGTTGTACCCCGCACCATGTATCGTAGATTATGGAAGAAGGGTTCTTAAAACCCTTAGTGCTTTAACGGGTAATGTGTGATGTTTGTTGTGAATAAATAAAATATGTGTTATATTTAGCCTAAAAATATCTTAAGTTTAAGTTTAAACTTAACTCAAAATAAGCCATAGAAAATTTCCCTCTTACCTCATGATATATCTACATAATCAGATGGCCCCACCCCGCAACGCCACCCGGGATGCCATGATGCAACTCTGCAGACAATGATGGCGGGGGAAGCCAAAGAGCGGAACGCCAAGCAAACCTTGCTGCACTGCAACAGATAGCTCAGAACAATCATGGCCATGGAAATCACGATCACTCTGGGTCAAAACTGAAAAATTTCCAGAACACCAACCCTCCAATGTTCAGCAAAACCGAAGAGCCCCTCGATGCGATGGCGCTTAGACAATAGAGAACAACCTTGAAGTTGCGGAAGTGGAAGCCGAGAAAAAGTCTTGTTGCCACCCACTACCTGCCAGGACCTACAAGAGCCTGGTGGACTAGTGCCGTGCAATGAATGCAGGACAGATGATGACATGGGAAGACTTCAAGCTGAAGTTCAGCAAGTACCATGTGCCCCAAGGATTAATCAAGAAAATGAGAGACGAGTTCCGTGAACTCAAGCAAGGAAGAATGTCTGTGGTGGAATATCGCGACAGGTTTCTCACTCTGTCGTACGCCCCGGACGAGACCGACACAAATGAGAAGAGAAAGGAAAAGGATTGCATGACGAGATGCAAACGGTGTTAGTGAATATTCCGTTCGGACCTCGAAGCCCTCGTAGACTCAGCCATACAGATGGAAGGAAAGCATCAGGCCAATGAGAGCAGCGGGGATGATGAACAGAGTGGATCCACCATATCCGAAGCACCGTAACTCCTACGGAGGATTCACCCCAAACAACGGGCCACCTGCTCGGACTTATCGCCCCAACTACGGCAACAACAACGGAGGACCCCGAAGCTAGGAGGAAACAACAATAACAACCAACCCCAGCCACAACAACAATGGGAACAACACCAACACCAACACTGGCCCGAGGACTGGAAGCAATGCTATCCCCGTCGCCCCGAAGGACAAATCAACGGTAAACTGCTACAAATGTAGAGTTGTAGGCCACTTTTCCAAAGAATGCCCCAAGAAGCTTGCCAAGATTGCCGCCAACACCACTACACCTGCCCAGCAACAACGCCGCTTCGCAAGTAGAAGGAACCAGAACAACAACAACGGACGTTTCTACCACATGACTGCCACTGAAGCCAAGCACCCCCGACCCTGACAAGTATGCCTTCCTAAATCAAAATGCTCAATCTCTCTTAGGCACCTAACTCCTCTTAAAATCTCGGGACGAGATTTGTTTAAGGGGGAAGGGTTTGTAGCATCCCAAAAATTTCAAAACCAAAACAAATGAATTTCCCTAGTTCCAAATTTTGGAACCAACAAAAACTTTTATTAAATTAAGCTTGGTAAATAAGAATCCTGCTTAATCCTTGTGCTATTGCCATGATTGCTTGTTGCTAGTATTTTGAAATAATCTTAAACCCTAAAACCTCACCCTTCTTCTCATCATTCTAGTGAAAATAAAATAAAAGGAAATTAAATAAGAAAAGGCATATGTGCCTATGGCTATTTTAGAAATCTTTACCCTAAGCTCCTATACTTTGGTTAGGGGTTTGGAAAACCCTTACACACCCTACCTAGTACTTATCAAACCTAAATCAAGTTATTTTCCAATACAATAAAAAGAGATTAAAAAGGCCATAGAGGCACATGAGAATAAAATACCAAATATAGGAATTTAAGAAAATTGACCCTAGGACTTGTTGTGAATGGTTGGATCACCTCCATATATCATTTCAACAATCCACAACACCATTGTGACTCAAACCAAGTCAAATTAAAAATAAAATACCACATATGCATAGAAGCCTATGTGACACATAGCCAATTTACTAAACCTTGACTCATGACTCCAAACCTTGACCAAATGGAGTGAAACCATCTCTAAACCTAATATAACACTAAATGGACCCTAACCCATGTCCAAGTGAAGCAAGATTAACCATTGACAAGTTTATTAAAATTTGACACTTCATCTCTTATGTATTAAGGCCAAATTTGCAAATCTTTGAACAAGATCATTTGAATTGGTTTCAATACGCTTAGAATGTTTCTAAACTAATAAGAACCACATTAGAGTCAACCAAAGTCAAATCAAATAAAAAGAAATCAAATAGGGAGAAAATTCCCAAATTTCACTCACACACACATTATGCCAAATTGCAAAACTTCAACCAAGGCCACCATTGCTTGATCCCTTGCTTGTAGAATGTTTATATATGATAAATAAACACAATTGCATCAAAGAAACCAAAATCAAATCAAAGAAAATCTCAAACTCAAGATACATGTGATAATGGTCATTTTGCCATTTTATAAAATGTTCTCCACTTTACCCCTCTGTATTTCTCAATTCTCAAACTAAACTTGGTCAACTATGACCATGTCATCCAAGACCATGTTAAGGTCAACAACTTTCATGTTGACCATCTCTGCTGAAGTTGACTAGGTTGACCAGTATGATTGTGGCAAGTGGAGACTTTAAATTTATGTGAAGATCAACCCCATTTTGGAATTCTTGTAAACCATCACCAAATGAGCACCACCACCATTAATCTTTCACTTTAATTATATAAAGAAGATCCACCAAAAAGAAATCCAAAATTCCACAAAAATCTTCATGCGGCCATTGTGTCGAGCACCTTGTGTGCACAATCTGGAAATGGTGATACATGCTATTATCCTCTGGATTTCTGCCTAAACCTCTTTCTCTCTTTGATCATTGTTGCTTTGGTACCCTCCCTGCATCAACCTATGCACTGCATACCTACACCAAGTGGTGCCATGATCAAATTCGGCCATGCCAAGTACCCATGCCGGCCACCTTTGGCATCTCTCTCTCTGGCTCTCCCCTCTCACTTTCATCTTGTCATCGAGCATCTACGTACTCCCCTAAGCACGCCTGTACCAGCCCTATGCACAGAAACGCACCACATTGGCCGAACGAGTCGCGCCCATGCACGCCCAGAACGTGCCAGGCACGCGGTGAGCGCGCCCAGCGACGCTGGACGCGCCGGTGCACGCCTCGCCGGGACGCTCTCGTCCTTCTCCCTCTCTCCTCGCGCATGCTCGCTCATCACCACACCAGTACACGCCTAGACATCCTCGATAGCCCGCGCGTACACCTTAGCCGTCGCCATGATCGCACCTCGCCGCGCCGACCGGGCAATGATACCGCACGCCCTTGTCCTCCCCTGGACGCTCCAGCTACGCTCGAGCCTCGCCTGGCCGTCGCCTCGTCCTGCGCCCCCTCCGTGCCCCTTCACGCCCTGGAGCGCCATGGACGCCGGTGACCCTCCACGGGCACCCGCAGCACCTCGCGCCCTATAAAGGAGGCCGCTCGGACGATCACCACCCACCGGCCGCCTCCCTCTCTTCTCGAGCCTCCTCGACATCTCTCCTCCCCATTGTCCACTCCATCGCCGGAATTTGATCGGAGTGCCCGCCACGGTAGCTCGGCGAGGACGACGACTCCGACCACTGCGGCACCTCCCACGACCTGTCCGCACCGTCGTCTTCCACGCCGAACCCACCTCGCCGGGCCCCGGTACCCCCTAGCCACCACTCGGTCGCGTAGGGTTGGGACCTCGGGAGGAGGTAAGCGATTTCGTGAACGCACCAGTTATGCCACGTCGCCCCGCCTGCTGGCGGCAATTCAAACCAGCCCGTAGCGATACTGGGCCGGCCCACCTCCCTCTCCCGCTGCACAGCCCATTTGCTTTCCCGCCAAGCCCAGTAATTCAAATTCGATTTAATCCTTTTTAGCTAAATTCAATACTGGTGCCAACTTCAAAATTAAATAGTTTGAAATCTACTGCACCAAATTTAACAAATTTTATATATTTGGAAAGCTCATGAAATTATCTAAACAATGTCACTGGCCTCATGTCCAAATTCGTAGTTAAATTTAAATGATAAAAATAACAAGGCAGGGACTTTTCTGACTTCAAATAAATATTAGAAATTATCTAGAAATGATTTTAAGTTGATTCCAACTCTAATAAATCACATTTGACATAATCTAATGAAGGTGAACAGCTGTACGAGGATGATGGACAGCAGAACGTCTACGACAACTAGGACCGCTCCTGACGTCAACAGTTGCCTGTGGAACAGATGGACCACGACCGTTACTTCGCTCGCTATGTGTTTTGTAATAGGATCTCTCGATCCACTATGTTGTATTAAGACTGGATCAGGTGATCCTTTGTTGTAAGACGATTACGTGTTGTAATAAATGATGTGTTGTGATATCAAGCTATTATGTCTCGCAAAAACAATATTCCTGGGATTGCGATGAATGGCATAATAGGCATCTGGACTTAAAAATCCGGGTGTTGACACCTTCCCCACACGTTGGTGCCGACGGTGGTGAGCGAGTTCCGGCGTGCCATCGTGAGCGGCGTCGTCCTCCTCCTCGTCCTGGCTTGAGTCGATCTCGAGCGGGGCTAGCGCCCGGGGCCCGCTCGACGGCGGCGCATGAATTTGCGCCGGTGCGACCAATGGCTTCGCCTCGGTGTCATTGGCGCTCGGCAGTAGGCCAAACCACGTGGGTGAGGACATATTGAGGCGGGAGAGTTCTTCGCGCCGCCTAGTTTGGTCTATATGTGCATTGTCTAATCCGCGAGCGTCTCCGTCGCCGACCGGGAGCTGCGGCCACGCGGCAAAGTAGTGCGGCCGCCAAGCGCCTAATTGGACCTGGCCATGGAGGGAGGAGCTAGAGGGTAAGGAGAGGAGGCAGCTGGCGGCGGTGGCAATTTAATTTTGGTGTGAGCTGGCGGCAGCAATCGCCGAGGCACTAGCAGCGACGGCGGGTGGAGGAGGACGACGAAATGGATGGGGTTTTCCACATCCATCCCCCACTCCCGCTTTTAAATGAGGTAATGCAGCATCCCCTTTTGTGATGCGGACAACAATCGGGAATCTATTTGGGCAAAGTTTTGGGCCAAAACCGAAAATAAATGGAATGCGGGGAATGCCGTATCCGCTGGAGATGCTATAAGAGCATCTTCAGCCACGTCTCCCAAACAACGTTCTGAAAAAGTACGAGATCGAGCGTTTGGAGGATGCCGAAAGGTGTGGCCTCTTTTGGGGGACGTCCGTTTCGAGCCGCCGACTCCCAAAAGAGGCTCGAAAACATTTAAATAGCACGGAAATAAAAGTTGTGCAAGGAGGCTTAATCCAGCTACACAAAAGGAAAGACATTTTGGTGGCGCCTCAAAGAAGGTAAATGGCGTTGAACATTTCACCTTCACCCTCACCGGGCGTGGCCGTGCACGACTTTCGCCGGAGTCCTGTCCCGTGCCAGTAGTCGGCCACCGCCATGAGACCGTAGAGAGGCAACAAAACCCAACTCCACCGACAACACCTCCTCGCATGTTGCCGACCTAACGAGACGAGGTGACCTAAGACCAAGGACCTACGTCGGGCTCATCGTCGACACCAAACGCACCTATCAAGAAAGCTAGAGCTCCAAGATCGCAAATGGCCTTTAATTGTTTAAAAATAGCCTTTAATTGTTTTTAGAGGCATCTTAATTCTGTTTTTGAGGCATTATTGAATAATGGCTTAGATCTATTTTTAAAGGCATAATAAACTGGGACGTATTGTACCGTGCCGTCCTTCCGTGATTGTCCGGCCGTCACGTACTACCGGTTTAACGCGATGCGTGTCGGGCAGAAAGCGGCATGAGGCCTACGGCGAAGTTGGTCTGAAAGCGTGGATTGAGCAAGCCGTCCACGAAACCATGTCGATCTTGTGATTGGGCCACAGCGGATAAGGACCAGGGAAGAAGACACGAGACCATCCCCTGTGGAATCCTCGCGGGAACGGCGTTTGTCTTTTGGGTTTCGAGTGGCCGCCGACTCGTACGTGCAGGGGAAGAGCCTACTAGTAGCTTCCGCTTTGCCTCTCTTTTAGGTCCCGCGCGGCCACTTCATGGCTCCATGCTCTCCGATCCATAGCTTTCACGTCGACCTCGGGACGGTTCTAGAGAGTTCTAAAACGTTTTAGCCGCGCAGATCCGTAGATGGGTCTTTCTAGTTCTACTGACGCCCAGAATATTTTAGCTCCTGCAGATGGATGGCGTCCATGGCAGAATGTTCTAGTGCGAAAGTTATGGTGATGGTTGCCAAGTGGCATGTTGTTATCTCCATTGACAGTTTGACACTCAGGTTCGATATATCTCTATCCAAGAACAATTAGGTGAACGGAGAGGAACACTCTGCATTGTTGTGGCAACTCAGCATCCCAGCTTACTTTGCCGGCACCAAACAGCAACAGGTGGCACGGCCAGCGATTTGGACCAGCTGCCTCCAAACGTCTGGATTGTCCACCATGCTACCCAGAAACTCAGCCGAGCTGGTGAGCCCAAGGTCAAACGCCGGCAGCAGTGCCTCGTCAATCGTCTAGCGCCCCGTCGTATTGTTGTCGACGACTGACCTATGCTCTAGTATAAATTCGGTGTTTTATCCTAGTCCAACGACAGTATCAACACCGCTTTGCTTGCTTGTGGGGCGTACTATGCTCTCTATCGCTTCTTTTCTTAAAAGGTTATGATGAAACCCTAATTATATGAGGCACCGCAAGTAGAACGTCATCCGCTGCGACGCCACGACGTGTCGCGCTCCTCCACCAAGAACAAAACGCCAGCACGTATCCCATTTCCCCACGCGAGAACAATACTCCATCAAAGAAACCAAAGAAATCGCTGTGCTGCTGACACTTGTCGAGGAGGTAACTGCGACAGGTAATGTGTGATCCGGGGTGGAGCGCCTACCAACAATGCCAACTCGCTACGACAACTGCTCTGCAGCAAGTGAGAACTCGTGTACAGCATGTATCTCGAAAATGAAGTACGGAAATGATTAGATCGATGCGAGGGGGATCGTCACTTCCCTGGAATATATCACTGACCATGGGTGATGTGATGTTTATCACTGACCAAGGCGTGATTACAGGCTCGCTGCAGTTTTCTTCCTCTGATATTAGCATGTCACGTGATTGATGTCTTCACCAAGAGGCAATCCAGATCGTAACTATTCCATGGCTCCTCACAGCTGTTTCAGATCGACACCTTGCAGTAGTGCCAACCACAAGAACATGGATCAGCTAAAGTACCCGGCCGTCTCAGTTGTTATGATCAAGCCACATTTCAATTCCCGCAAAAAAAAAAAAAAAATCAAGCCACATTTCAAGGCCACCTAGCTGAAGTATTTTCAAACAAATTCTGATCGTCCTAGCAATGGTGAGAGCATCTCCAGCCGTCTCCCCGACGACGTCCTCGGCAACTTTTTTTTCATTCGGACGGCGAAAAATGTTCCCGGGTCCTCATGCGGATTTGGGCTTCGATCCATCCGACGAGCCCATGAAATCCTCCCCCCCCCGGGCTCGGGGAGTCCGGAGGAAACAATACCGCGAAAATCGTCTGGTGGCCCCGACTTATCGACGACAGAGGCCGATCGTCGTCCTCGTCACATCGTCTTCTCGAGATACGACTCGCGTGTGCTTGGGAATTTTTTTATTTTAGTAGATAGAAGAAATTTGTTGGCGCGCGTGCAAGATAACAAATTACATATAAAAGCTTCGAAAATACATAAACAATACATATAAAAACTTTGACCAAAATTTAAACTACTTCTTGTTCCTTGATGGCCCCGCCTCATCGTCCTCACGGTGGCGCTTCCGGCTCATCACCTCCTCCGAAGAGGCGGTGTCGGTCTATCGACGAAGAACGCGGCCGTTGCTCTTCCGTGGAGTTCGTGCTCCATTACGGCGGTTCGCGCGTCCAGGCCACTGTGACGGTTCCCCGATGAGGCGTTTGGGCTCCCCACACCACTTCGCGGTTTATTACACGGCCGTTCAATGCGTCGATCGACGCGGTTGCCACTGCGACGGTTCCCCTTCCCGGCGACTGCACCGTCGCTATTTACGCGGTGGTTGAGCATCAGCATGCGACCCTAGACACGCCGCTGAAAATATAGGTATTTCCAGACTAAATTTTACATCCATCCGACGCTAAGTAGCGCCGAATTTCGGCCCGAGGAGTTCAACGGGTGGAGATGCTATGAGCCATGGAAAGTTGGAAACCAACACCTGTACTTTATGACCATCGTTCGACACCGCTTGGAAAACTACGGAATGGAAAAAAAGATACGTAAATGCAATGTGGAATTGACCGTTGGGCGAGTTAACCTCTTCTTTTTGGAGGATGTTGGATGAACTAACTTGAAGCACACACGTGTACACCCACCGAGTTGTTCTACCTCGTCGTGTCGCCCAAGAGACATTGCGGATGCTGGCCTGGCGATCGACGTTGTGCCGGCTACGTGCACCGCCGCTCCTTGTTCTTTCGCGCCACGCGTGCCACTGCATGAACCACGTCTACGCCTCGGGCGCGCACGCGGCTGCTGTAGCACGGGCAAGAAACTTTTGGCTGGCAGCAGCTTCGGTGGCTGACTTCATTTTTCCTTCGACAGTCGCGAGTCAGGTACGTCGAAATCATCGCTTTCCAGCATTTCCACGCGTATTCTCTTCAGAATTCCAACTATGCAGGTAATTCTGGGGCGCGAAACTGTATGCACACGTACTAATAAGCATATAAAAAAGAAAAATCATTGCAAATAAGCTACTTTTTTCTGAATTTCCAAATAAGCTGCTTCATCTCTTCAAATGTAAGAATCATGTCAAAAAGATATGAACAATAAATTGGTGCGTATACGTCGACATTATAAGTGCACACACCAAGTTTTGTGGAAAACTGATAATATCTTTTGTGCCTGTGTAAAAAAAGATAAAGAAATGTATCGTGAAAAGCTATTTTAAGCACCAAATTTTATCTTTTTTTGCATGCGATACAAAAAATGTCGGCGAAACAACTTTATCTTTTTTTAATATTTTAAACTATGTTTTGAAGTCATTTCAATTGCAAGAGAGGTTCTCCTATAATTTACTGCAGCAGTAGTAGGTAATTAGGCATCCTGTGAAGAGCAGAGGAGGCACGGCGACAGCGCGCGTCGTCACTTGCCAAACACCCAGGGAGGGAACGACCGTTTCGTGGCGCAGACCGCAGAGTAACGAGGGATTCAACGACGACGCGTGTGGTTTATTCCGTTCCAAACAATTCCAATCCAGGTCGACTCGAGACGGATGGCGTCGGCCAGGAAACAGGCGAGGAGGTGGCCGGGTCGACACGGGCGGCGTCGGCGTCAGCGTGCACGGTGCACCGTCTCGCGCGTACTAAATGAATAGCGCGGCAATATCAATGTGCCTCGGTGGGAACGCCGGCGACTGCGCGGGCGTACCTACGTCAGCTAGTTCCGTCCAAAGAAAAAGAAGCCGTACGTACCTGCTGCCCCTTTCACTAGAGGGGTTCCGTCGGGGATATATATGTGCTGTCGCCGCCGGCCGGGGCGAAACCTGTACGGACCAGCGGCCGGCGCATCGCCATGCGCGCGTGATGTCATGCGCGGCTGACGTAGGATCATCGGTTCCATCATGCCGCAATATTTCGGCCTCACCAGTACGTGTTCCGCCTACACATGCGGTGGTCACTACTTCTGCTACGGCTGGCGGCGGGGCTGCCGTCCGTCCTTCCCTCATTGTTCGGCCGATGCGTGTCGACCAGGACGCGCATAGGGCCTGTGGCAAACTTGGTCTGAAGACTGAGGAGGCTACGGGATTGTTTGGTTCCTAATCACATTTTATCAAGCTAAAGTTTAGCAATTTGGCATGTGTTTGGTTTTTGCACACTATAAAGCTGCCACATTTTACTATTTATATGACTCACCTGTCATAGAATGTATTTTTTGCCAACTTTTACCACAATTTGTGATTTGCAAAATCCAAATCACACTTTTGTGGCTACTACGCTTGTTAAAGTTAAACTTGGCAAAGTGTTGCTGCCCGAACCAAACATGCCCTACATCTCAAATGAAGCATCACATAACCGCCGCCATTGTTCCAACAAGACCCTTGGAGGGAACGACCACGAAGCGTCGTCCGTCTGCTACCCCGCCTCCACGGCAGCCATCAGCCTATAGCCGACGTCTGCCACGCGGAAAAGCACCTAAGTGAGGGTGATGGCGATGCATGCATTCTAGGAGGCTGGCACCCTGATTCCGTGGCCAAATGTCAATATTCCCCATGCTGGGTACCTGAGCCTAGAACGGGTTAAATTTCGGTGCCATCTGTGCCCGCATCCACCCGAGGAGCTGAGATCCAACATAGCCGAGCGCTTCTCCCGCCAGACCTCCGCGACAATCATACGTACATAAAGTGGTCCTGACATTGGGCCTCTAGTTCTGCAACAAGCACGACACCCGCTGGTGCACGTACTTCATGTCGTGTGCGCCGGCTCCCTCCGTCAGTCACCCGCACCATCATCGTCAAGGAGGAGGAAGTGGGCGACATGCCGAACGAGCCGGCGCCACCGCCATCGGAGGAGGAAGAAGCTGTCCCACGAGCCGCCATTGATGTCCTTAAGGTGTTGCTTTTGTGAATCTCGCCCATTATTGGGCATTATCTATAATATAACCCTAATTAGCTAGTTTGATTTAGTTTTAACATTTTATGAAATATAATCATTTCTATGCAAATATGGTTTACGTCGCCGTGTTAGGTTTGTGTGCGACCTAAACTGGCATGTGGACACCAGCTTATTCGTCTTTATCTGTGGCGCATGTTCGATTTGGGTGGCCGCATGGAAGATGATGTGAGCAGCCCCGCGCGAGCTGATCAGCACGCACCCAGGGCCAGCCCTGGGGAGGGTCTAGCAGGGCGGCCGCCCCCGACCTAGAAAAATTAGGGGCCCATATTTTATGTATAGGCTTACTGTACATTGCAGAAAAAAGAGAGCATTTTTACAATTTTAGATGGGTTTGGTCTACAGTTGAATCTTTTCTTTTCCTATTGGTTTGCAATCTGGCTGGTCGGCCACGACTTGAGTCAGCGCCTGAAATCCGTTCCATCTATCGATACGTGAAACATCGTCAATTTGCCCGAGCCCGACGCCTCGATTCCCTGCCTACCCTCTCGCGGTTCGTGGCTATCGCCCAGGCCACCTGGTTCCTGCCCTCGCTCTCGTCGATCACGACCGATCGACTGCGAGACGATCTGCTGACTGCTGCCCTCCTGCGGACTATAGTGCTGCCTACTAGTCCGCCGGCCAGTGGCCATTGCAGTTGGCAGTCCCAGTCCGGTCGTCGTCAATCAGGCAATCATCCAATCTGCGTATTAGATTAAGATAGAAGGTAAGAACGCCCGCTGCAGTTCTCCTGGAATTATACTATATGCTCGCCTATAATTCGGGTTCTGAATTTTGATTAGCAGTTGTTGTTCTTATTTGTAGGAGCGGGGTTAACTGGTTTGGCAACTCTATACATTGACAAGAAGTTAATGGATGAGTTTGATATTGATTCCATCGTCACGGACTTTGCTTCTAGAAATTGGCGGAGAAAATTTTATGTAAACATTGTTTTATATGAATATTAAAGTTATGTATACTTAAAAGTATTTATTTTTTATCATCTCATACATGCAAAAAAAAGTAGTAAAAGGGATCCAAAATTTTAGTTTCGCCCGGGTCTCTGAAATGTCAGGACCAGCCCTGCACGCACCGTCCACTATTACATGTGTCGATCTTTGGGGAGCGCGGTGTACACATGAGGCTGCATCTGATTGGGCCACAACGGATATGGAACATGTAGGTAGACACGAGACCATTCTGTGGATTCCACGTGGAAATGGCATTTGTGTTTGGGATTTCCAATTGCTGCCGAGTACTCGTACAGTCATACGTGCAGCGGAAGAGCCTAGTAGTAGCACTCACTTTGCCTCTCCCACTCCATGATGGCTCCATGCTCTCCGAGTCTCAGTAGCTTTCACGTCAACATCGGGAGGGGGGTGGGACTGGTTCTAGAAAGGTCTAGAACGTTTTTGCCACGCTTCCTAGATAGTTCTCGGGACGCCCAGAACATTTTAGCTTGTGTAGATATGGATGGCGTGACACGAAGAATGTTCTAGTGGCAGCAGAGTTATATTACGTGATGGTTGCCAAGTGGCATGTTGTTATTATCTCCATATATCCCTATTCAAGAAAAATTAGGTGAACAGGAGATCGAGGAACACTCTGTATCGTATCGCTGTGGCCAGCTCGATCGGCGTCCCAGCATACTTTGGCGGCACCGAACAGGAACAGGTGGCACGGCCAGCGATTTCGCCCCGCTGCCTCCAAACGTCTGGATAGTCCACCGTGTTGAAAGTAATATGGAGAACCAAACGAGAGAGACAACAAATGATTCAACTAGTGTCTTATTCCATTGATGATCAACATATTTATACAAGGTGAAAGGACACGAATAGGGACGCGTCCGTACAAGGGGATGTGAGAGAAAGGACACGACTGTTTGCATAGCAAACCGCCATAGAGAAACAACGGGAGGATTATCCTCTTAATTATCCTATTTAATTAAATCCTAACACTCCCCCTAATCCTTCCTTGTCTTCATGCTTGGTCATTTCTAGAATCATCTTTGGAATCATCTCCTCTAAAAACCCTGTGGGAAAAATATGAGGAGAGTAGTGTGTATGATATGTTGCTAAAACTCCTTAAAAACCCAGTGGGAAAAATAAGGAGAAAATGGTGCAACATATATTGCTTGGATATGTTGTTAAAACTCCTTCAAAAACCCAGTGGGAAAATAAGGAGAAAATAACACAGCATATAATTGGTATCGTCTCTTTGTTAACTCAATATGAGAAAAACCTTGTAAAAGGTGAAAAACCCATAGAGTTTAGAGAACAATATATGTCGTGCTGATAACGTGTTGAAAGTAATATCGAGAACAAACGAGAGAGACAACAAATGATTCAACTAGTGTCTTATTCCATTGATGATCAACATATTTATACAAGGTGAAAGGACACGAATAGGGACGCGTCCGTACAAGGGGATGTGAGAGAAAGGACACCTATTTAATTAAATCCTAACACACCGATCGAGCTGCTCCTGAGCTTGCTTACCAAACTCGTACCCCACAAACTCAACCGTGCTGGCGAGCCCAAGGTCAACGCGCCTCGTCAATCGTCTAGCATACTCCCTCCGTCCACAAATAAGTGTACCTGCGGGGTTTTCAAGATAAATTATGAGGTGGAGTGAAAAGTACATTGAAAACATGCATCTCTCCTCTTTAATTCTTTCACCTCCAATGAGCTAAGTGCATGTAAAAAACAAGAAGAATATTTGCTCAATATTATTGGGTTTGATTTCCGTGCGATGAGAGAGAAGCAATTAAATTGCATTGGGAAGATAGGAGTACACTCTTTTGTGGACAAAGTTTAGAGGCTAGATGTACACTTATTTGAGGACGGAGGGAGTATGTTCTACAGAAGTACCCGTAATTTTCAAGCGAAGCTGCATGATTTATATATCCTAGTCCAAGAGCATCAGTTGCTTGTGGAGTAAAATACATGGTAGGTCATTGAACTTGTCCGTATATTTCACTTTGGTCATTGTACTCAGAGAAGTGACATTTACGGTCACTAAAGACGAGCGGTTGTGCCACGTACGGTCACTGTAGACGCCGCAGCTACGTATTTGCTGACGTGGAAGTGTGGGACCCCTCTAGCAGTGGCTTCGAGTTGGACTTTTTACAGAAAAGTGCCTAAAGATTATTGATTACAGTGATTGTCTCCACCTCCTCTATTTCTGCCGGCTACCGCCATCCACGCGGCCCAGGATCCTTGCCTGCTCGCCTCGAAGTCTAGGGAGGACGGCAGCTCGACGCCGGTGATGTGGGGAACTACTACTTAGCAGAACATGCTCCAAGCTAGCACTTCTTTCTCCTAGTTCGATTCATGTATCGTGCCACACCGTCGATCACGCCACGCATGCCTATTGGTGGCCGCAGACCAGCAGTGCATGTTGATGCCTGCGGTTGTCATGGTGCTAGTCGACCACACTCGCTATCGTCGACCGACGCGCTCGACAGGTCCAGCCTCCCACCCCACGGGCATGCCCCCGCACGCAGCTCTGCGTGTTGGCCATGTCGCTTGGGAACATGAGAGGGTGCTCTCCAGGCTATGGCTCTGCTGCTGAATACTACATCAATGGTAGAAGTACCAGTGTGGCAGTGTACTACTTAGGCAACGGTAGAAGTATACAACTTGAAACTCTGTCGTGGTGTGTCGGTCCGGGCAGTGGCGGAGCTAGGGCCCGGCGACCCCGGGCAGCTGCTCCG
Organism: Lolium multiflorum; assembly: GCA_030979885.1. NCBI lineage: Eukaryota > Viridiplantae > Streptophyta > Magnoliopsida > Poales > Poaceae > Lolium > Lolium multiflorum. Next base: position 235,493,529 of record CM061749.1, on the reverse strand, counting down.
GCCAATCTCCACCAAATAATACCGTCACATGCTGATTAGTAACGATGTTTGTTGGGGGCAAATACGAGCTAGCATCAAAGCCAATGGATCTTGCCCAAGCTCCTGGAGCGGGCTAGCTCCGCCGCTGGTCCGGGATCTCGTGCAGCGCGACGAGCACCTCTCCCTTGCCGTGCTCCGCGGCGCGGAGGGGCGGGCAGTGGGCTGGGAGCAACGCTCAGCCGTCGCGGAGGCGTGCGCAGGTGGCCGACAACTTGAGGTAGTCATGAGCACCGTGTGAAGATCATGGCGCTGATCCTGCCATGTTGACGCTGTGCACACCTCAATCAGCTGGCTAACAGAGCAGTGCACGCAAGCCAGCAACAGTAGCACGAAGGCACGATCCTTCCAGGCATAGCTCGTGTGCAAACCCAGGGTCTTTTGCTTGCCTGCACACACGCCAACATGGCCTGCGAGCTGCGCCTCTTGTGAAGGGCGTCCCGGACGTGCGCCACGAACGCCGTGGCCATGGCGGGCTCTAGATGGCACCGACCAGAACCAAAAAGCTACACCGGCCCGAGAACAGGAAGGGAAAATCCTCTTTGCAATTGCGTCCTCTGTTTCGGTTTCTTTCAGCTACGGATTTGAAGGAGTTTTGTATTCTCTTACCATTTTTGCCGAAACCGTCTGGTTCTCGTGGATCCACCGAATTAAGTTATTAGTGGAGCACCGCGCCGCATCAGCAAATACGTAGCTACATGTCTACAGTGACCGTACGTGACACACCTGCGCGTATTCAGTGACCGTAAATGTCACTTCTCTGAGTACAATGACCAAAGCAAAGTATACAGCCAAGTTCAATGACCTACCATGTAATTTACTCGTTGCTTGTGGGGTGTACTGTGCTCTCTACCGCTGCTTTCTCTGAAAGGGCACTATAAAATTCTGATTATATGAGGCAGCGCAAACCAAACGTCATCCACTACGACGCCACGACGTGTCGAGGTGGTACATCAGGAACAAAACGCCAGAAACTCCCCGGTTTCCACACGCGAGAAAATACTCCATGCATGAAAGAAGAGAGAACGCTGTGCTCCTGACGCTTGTCGATCGAGGACCCGGCCAGGTAATATGAGATTCGTGTGATACTTGTCGAGGGTACATGTATCATGTATGTATCTCGAAAATGATTACGTACGGAACTAGTACTATCTGCTATCTTTCGGGAACTAATGAGCTCAGCCAAGAATGATTAGATTGATGCGAGGGGGATCGTCACTTCCAGTGGTGATGTGATGTTTATCAGTGACCAAGACACGTGATCGCAGACTTACTGCAGTTTTCTTCCTCTGATTGTGCCATATCCACAGCATGCATGTGGTGTGGTTGATCTCTTCACAAGAGGCAATTCAGATCGTCTCCTGGCGCCTCAGAGGTTTTTCAGATCGACAGACAATGCAGTACCAACGATAAGATCATAAGAACATGGATCGGCTAAAGTACGCACGTCTCAGTTGTTAAACTGATCCAGACACATTTCACGGGCAAACAACTCAAGTCTTTTCAAGCACTGATTTTTCAGGAAAGCAATAGCTATCCTTTCTGACCACCGTTCGACCTTGTTCGACGCTGGGCCGGCAACGTGCACCGCAGCTCCTTGTTCTCTCACGCCACGCGTGCCGCTGCATGAACCACGTCTACGCGTCTGCCGCGCACGCGGCGCTGTAGCACGGGCAATAAACTTTGGACTGGCACAGCAGCTTCGGTGCCTGACTTCATTTTTTCTTTGGCGGCCGCGAGGGTCAGGTACGTCGAAAATCATCGCTTTCCAGCTTATTTTCCGGTGAGATAACTCACAATGAGAGTAGCTAGGTATTTTGATGGCAGAACATATCATTGATTGAAGAAATAATGCCATGCTCCATATCACATACCTAATGGCTCCGTGGGAATTAGGACGAATGATGAAAATAGTGGCTTTTTCCTAACGAGCAGGGGAGATAGACAGGGGAATTCCATCTTTCCCATTTTGTTTAACTTTATGGCCGACGCTTTTACTCAAATGTTGATGAAAGCTGCTCCTACAGGCTTGATGCAAAGTATGAATAGTACGGGAGTAATTAGATGCGGTACGCTGATGACACTCTTCTGTTTGAGAAAAATGATTTAAATACTACTATTAATCTGAAACATATATTATCTTGTTTTCAGTAAATGTCTGGATTGCATATCAATTTTAAAAAATGTGATCTTGTTCTTATAAATTTTGAGGCAACCGACGATGTTGGGAAACTCCCTGGCATCTCTTGGCTCAGCTATACTCATCTTGCTTAGCTTGAACCTCGCTTCTAGGGGAACTTGGAAGGAGATGCACATATATTTGCACAAACTTTAAGCTGTAGGTCAGGGCAATTGTCTTTAATGTACTTAGGCCATATACTATGTGGTGCCGATTCAAAGAAAAAAGTTGTCAGACAATGAATCGATGCACATTTGCTACTATGTATGGAACCGGATCAAACAGTATAAGTGGGACCCAGCAGAAATATAACATGCATATTTTACTTACTCCATTGCTGTATGAACAGGGTATCCTAAAGTAAGTGGGCCACTTCACCAAGCCATGGACATTAAATTATCAATTTTCATCATAGATGTGTCGAGCCAAATTGTTGGTTCGCTTTTCCTGTCAGAACCTATGCATCGATGCTCTGTTATGTGCGAAACCGATTCAATGGACGTTTTGGTTCGCTTTTGATACACATAGTGCATGGTCTTAGACTACTCACAATGGAGGTATCATAGCTAGTATCATGCACTACATGCATGCAAAAAGCTGATGTGTCACATCAATCAATGATGAAAGAGATGATAGTAGTATCATAGGTATATATATTGTATCATATCACATAAAACTAGAAAAATTAATTCCAAATAAATCTTGTATACAAATTTGTATTGAGATTCTGCAAATCAATAAATATGACTGGCCTATGCTACTACTACATAATATTATGCATTTCGGAGATGGTATCATATAGTAGTATCATATACGCATGATACTACTATATGATACTTCCCATTGTGACTAGTCTTAGGGGTGCCCTTACATCATAGTAAATTGAGAAAAAGAAAATAGGCAACCTATTATTGATATGATTTTGAAAAGAAAAACTTCTGAATGGAGAGGCAAGCTTCTTAATCATGCTGCCAAATTAGAGCTAACTAGAAGTGTCTTGTCTAGTATTTCTTTACATTTTTAAAGCGTCATTAAGTTTTTGAACTGGACTATCTCTTTAATAAATTTTCAAATGGCTCGTTGCCTTTGGGATAACTATGAGGGCCATTTTAAGTATCATCTAGCTAACTGGGGTTTGGTGTCACAGAAAAAAGCATTTGGGGGCCTTGATACACCGGATTTAGCTGATATGAATCTTTGTCCCCTTGCTTCTTAGGTGAATAGGTATAGCCTTGATGGTGATAAGCTTTGGAAGCAGATTATTGAGCACAAGTATAGGGTTGGCCATCCTAATATTTATTCATGTTCCAACGTTGGTGTTTCAATTTTATGGAAGGGTGTCGTATGGGCTGCTAAATTTGTTATCAAGGGCGACTAGGGAATGGTAGAAAAATTAAGTTCTCGAGAGATCACTCGTTTAAGACATGTAGTCTAGCCACGAAATTCCATTATCTTTATAATGAGCAAAGCTGCACAATTTCTGATCTTTGGGATGGTGAACAACTTAAGATTACTTTTCGGAGGTGTTTTGATTATAGGCTTATACTCCAGTGGTATGAAATTGCCCAAATTACTCAAACTCTTCAAATTAATGAAGATAATGATGCTCTCATATGGATGTGGGAACCTAATGGGAAATATAGTGTGAAATCCATGTATGATGTTATCAACTCCAGATGGATTTTTCATGTTAATGTCCAATCCTGTTTAGAGTTTGAAGGCTCTTCCCAAAAGACACTTTTTTCCCTCGGTTGTCGTCAGATAACCTTGTTAAAAGACAGTTGGTGGATGATTTGACCTATGTGTTTTGTTGAACTTGAATCTTGAAATCACTTTTTATTTGACTGTGTTGTTGCATCTGTTGTCTGGTCAGAAATTAGAGAGATCTTGAACATTAGTCCCAATTCTTCAAATTTCATTAGCATTTCTAACTTATGGAACAATAATAAAAATAATATGGTGTATAATATGATACATGCTGCAATTATGTGGATTATACGGGTAATTAGAAATGATATATGTGCGAACTCCATGGGCTGGAATGCAGGTACTATGGAAAAGAGTTCTTACATTCTTTCTAAATTCTGTCTTGGTAGAACATAGATTTCTATTACTATGAAATTCACAAATGAAAATGAATTTCAAGTCCTTATTATAAGTTATAGTAATAACTAAATGTTCTAGTAATGTAATTATAAATTGCGAATCCTTTATTCTTGCTTGCTTCGAGATATAGTGACTAATTAAAAAAATCCATATTAATCAAATTAACATCTTTCTTTAGAAAGAAAGCCCCTTTTTCATTTTAGCAAAATTCTTTCTATTTCTACATGTTTGAGGTATTCATCATTCTAGTACAATTGTTGCAGTAGAATGACAACAGACTCGTGTGTAGGGAACTAAATTAGCCATGTATCTAATTTGTTGTAGAAATTCATGGATCCACGATTGGACATGGAAAAGAAAATATATTTTTCTTTTTTTTTTTTTTTGCGAAGAAGACCACCCAGGATATATTAATCAGACACCCAGGTTACATTCATCACGGCATATATCCGTGATTTCCACCGGCCCCGATCCAGGCCAAACCTCAGAGCTAGAACTAGTACGACTAAAGTTTGCCAGTAGATGGCTTACATTATTTTGCTCACGGCTTACTACTACCAACTGAACGTTACGTCTATTCGCCATCATGCGCTTTGTCTCCTGAACAAGCCCCATAAACTGCGAGCGATCAGTACCTTCAGCAAGGATCAAATTCATGGCTTCAGTGCAGTCTGTTTCAAACACACATGGCAGGGGCGACCAGTCCATTGCAAGGGCCATGCCAAGATGGCATGCTTCGAGTTCAGCTTCCAGGGGACTCCGACAGTTTGACAGGAAGCGACATGCCGAGGCAATAATCGATCCACCATCATCCCGGAGCACGGCACCTGCTCCTCCTTTTCCACTTGTTGCACAGAACGACCCATCAACATTTATCTTCACCTGCCCCTCTGGTGGTTTCCTCCAAGGCCGCGGAGGTTTAACTGACGACAATGACTTCGTCTTCAGTTTCTTGTCCTTGCACCATGACACCACTGTCTTCCCTTTTGCAGCGTCAGCAGTAGGAAACTGCTTGATTGTGAGCAACGATTCCAGATAGCTACATAGGAAGCGCCGAGAAGCTTCAATGGAGGGCGCTGGTTTATGATGGATCACCTCATTGCGGCAGTGCCAAATGCGCCAAAACGTCATAATGATCATGGCCCTCACCGTCTCCGACCTTCCCTCCAACAAGTGCAACAGCCACTCGCTGCTTGTGTCCATTATCATTCCAATATCTGGAAGTGGCCAGACCTCCTCCATGGCGTGCCAGAGACTCCTCGCCATGGGGCACCTGCAGAAGGTATGGAACGTGCACTCGGATTCCATGCCACATATAACACAAGTGTCAATAACCTCCATATTTCTCTTCTTTTTGTTTTCCCAAGTAGCGAGAGAATTAGTAGCTAGCTTCCAGGCGAAGACGCGTACCTTAGGAGGGGCAGGGCACCCCCAAAGAGTTTTCCAAATGGCTCTCCGGCCATTCGGTGCCCTGCTTGTGGCGCCTTGAGAAGGCCGGTGAAGTTCGTCCATGCCGAGCCAGTAAGCGCTCTTGACGGTGAAGAGGCCATTCGTCGCCGGGGCCCAAGCCAACACATCATCTACTCTGCGTGGGTGGAGCTTAATTTGTAGTATGACTTCAATATCCGCCTGTATAAAGTGGCGTTGGAGGAGTTCCATATTCCATGCTCCATGCCCATCAAGGAGAGCCGAGACTCGACGTAGACGGCAATCACCTCGAGGTGACAGTGGCCTGAAGGAGTAAGGCCGCGGGAGCCATGGGTCGCGCCATATTCGGATTTGCTCCCCACTGCCCACTCTCCACAAAATGCCCTTCTTCAGCAGTTCTAGCCCATGTTGTACTCCTTGCCAGGAAGGAGAAGCACTTGCCGAGAAGACCGTATCATGCAGTTCGCCATTGGGATAATATTTCGCCTTCAGTACCCGTGCACACAAGGTTGTTGGTTTGGTCAGCAGCCTCCAGGCTTGTTTCGCTAGAAGCGCCTGATTAAACACTCTGAGGTTCCGGAAGCCTAACCCACCCTGGTCTTTTGACAGCGTGATCTTATCCCAAGAAATCCAGTGTGTTTTCCTCTTTCCTTGTGATGAGCCCCACCAGTAGTTCCTGATCATACGAGTCAGGTCATCACAAACTGCCCTTGGCAGCTTGAAGATACCCATTATATACGTTGGAATGGCCTGCGCTATGGACTTGATTAATGTTTCTTTGCCTGCTTGAGAAGGCACCCCGTCTCCCCAGATCATCATCCGCTTCAGCAAACGCTGTTGCAGGTTCTGAAAACGCCCTTTGTGCATACGACCATGGGGGTTAGGGAGGCCCAGATATTTGTCCTCGAACACCTCCTGTTGCACTTGTAAGATCTGTCTGACTGAATCACAAACCTCTTGAGGGCAGCCCGGACCAAACATAATGGAGCACTTGGACCGATTAATTAACTGTCCCGTAGCTGTCGCAAAGTCATCAATAACAGTACTGACATACTGTGCTTGTTGTGTTGTTGCTTTGAAAAAAAGAAGAGTATCATCGGCGAATAACAAATGAGATATGCCTGGAGCCCTTCGGGTCACTCTGACCGGTTCCACCATATGTGTGTCTTTCCCTTTCTTCAACAATGCCGAGAGTCCGTCAGCCACAAAAAGGAATAGAAACGGGGAGAGAGGGTCACCTTGCCGAAGACCACGCGACGGTGCAAACGATTCAAGCAGAGTTCCATTTAATTTAACTGAATATCTCACCGAGGTCACGCAAAGCATTATCCATTGCACCCACTGGCGAGCAAAACCCAACTTAGTCATCATTTGCTCCAAGAAGACCCAATCCACCCGATCGTATGCCTTTGAGAGGTCCAACTTATATGCACAGAAGCTCTTAACCGGATCTTTTTCTTGTTGGATGTGGTGGATGCACTCAAAGGCAATCATAGCATTGTCCGTTATTAGACGACCTGGGACAAAAGCGCTCTGTTCCTCCGAGATGATATCATCCAGTAGAGGGCGTAGACGATTCACTAGGCATTTTGAGACCACCTTGTAAATAACATTGCACAAACTTATAGGCCTGAATTGTGCTAGTGTCTCTGGTTCATCAATTTTTGGGATTAAGACAAGGGTTGTCTCATTCACCCCCTCGGGCATAATTCCTGAGCGGAAAAATTCCTTCACCGCCGCAATGATATCCTCCTTTATTACACCCCAGTTACGCTGGAAAAACCTTGCAGGAAATCCATCCGGCCCTGGCGCCTTGAGGGGGCCGATCTGGAAGAGCGCATCAGATATTTCCTTATCTGAGAAGTCCATACACAGTTTATCATTCATATCCTGTGTGATTCTCTCCTCGAAGAGATCTAGAAGTGGTTGAGCTTCCAAATTAGCCTCAACTTTAAACAGGTTTTTAAAGTATTCCGTGGCCATTTGCCCCATAACTGATGGATCTGTCTGCCAATCACCATTAGCATCTCGCAGCTTTTTTATTTTATTTTTCCTTGCCCTCCACACTGCTTTGCTATGGAAAAATTTGGTATTACGGTCTCCATCCCGCAGCCAATCTATCCTTGAGCGCTGCAACCACATCATCTCTTCCCTGTAGAGTAGTTCATTCATTTTGTCAGTTACAGCTCTGATTTCCATTCTGTCAGCATTCATATTCATGAGTTCTGATAGCCTATTTCGCGCCTTCTCCAGATCTCTGGTTACTGCACCGAATTTTGCTTTGCTCCATGCCTGGAGTTGGCTCATCACACATCCTAGGCCTTTCTTAACCTCGCCCAGGTTATGTTTTGGCCCAGTCTCTGCCCAAGCCGTAGCAACTCGCTCTGGAAGGCTCGCGTCTCTCTCCCACATTACTTCATAGTAGCGGCGCGCCGGTCGCGGCCCTTGGAATTCCTCCTTGATACACTCCAAAATGATAGCACAATGATCCGAACATGGGGTCACTTTATGCACAACCCTTGCTTCTGCAAATAAATTTCTCCATGAATTATCGGCCACGGCACGGTCCAGTCTAACTTGCACATTTGCACTGCCCCTTCGTTTATTATCATATGTGTAGGCTAGGCCAGAGAAACCCAAATCAATGAGCTCACAGACTTCCAAAGCTTCCCTGAAGTTCCTCATCTGACTCTCCGGTCTAGGAGTCGCTGAGAAGTGTTCGAAAGCCCACATTGCTTCATTAAAGTCTCCCAGAACACACCATGGGAGATCAGAGAGGGGTTTAAGGGCGCGCAATTTATCCCACATTTGTTGTCTATTTTCCACTCTCGGTTCACCATAAACACACGTCAGCCTCCATCTTGGTTCTTGTTGGTTAACCTGTATGTGTATATCAATATATCGATCAGTTACTTCCTGGACATCAACCAGCAAGTGTTCATGCCAGAACAAAGCAAGGCCACCGCTTTTGCCATTGCTATCAATGCCCGTAAAACCCTTGAGACCCAATCTGCTACGCAGCCTCCTCATCTTCTCCGCTGTTTGACGCGTCTCACTGAGGAAAACGATCTTAGCATCTACTGACCGACAGAGGTCAGCAATGTCGCGAACTGTCGGTTTGTTCCCCGCTCCCCGACAGTTCAAACTAAAGCAATTCATTGTTGCTGACGGGGTGCGCCGTGCATCCCCGTCAGTTGACCAGCGGCCCCATGGCTGGTTGCCTCCTGAATTTCCTCTTCCTCCATCCTCACATCACCCTGCACACTACCTGCATTATCATTCACCTTGCCCCTCTTCTGTGCCGAGCCAGGATTTAAACTGTCATGCACAATCATAGCACGCCCGTCCCCCTCTGGGTCCCCTGATTCTTCAGTAAAATCTGCCAACCTCTTACCAAGAACCGAATTAACCTCTGGCATATCTGTATCTGCAGTGTCCTCCGAAGCCACCCACGAGCTTAAGCCTCTCAAGGGCGGTATCATATCCGAGCTGCGTGGCGGAAAAGGACCACGTGACATCGCAATAGGATGAACAAAAACAGCAGTAGGAAGCGTTTCCTCCTGCACTTGCTCTACCACAGGCATAACAGCATTTGATGCTCTAAGGGCTTCCTCTCGCTGCATGTACATGCGTTCACGGAGCTCCGTTAGTGTGTCCCTTGGGTACTGCACTTGAAGAGCACGGAGCATGAGCGATAAATCCACATTATCCGTCAAGGGTCCATCACCTGTTGATACTGCATCCCCCTCCCTGGCCACCACAGTTTCTCGGACCACAGAATCTACACGGTTGTTCCCTTTCCTGATATTTGTTCTCACTTTTGGTTTTCCCAGTGTACCCGATTGATCAGTGCTCGATGAGAAATCCAGCCCTCTCTTCGCAGATGGTTCATCCACTGGTGGGGCAACTGCTGGCCTATACTGGAACTTACGCATTGGCGAGCACCGTAAGCTTGCATCATATCCAAGTGAAGGAACACCTAGCCTCTTCTTTTCACATACAGATTCATTATGCCCAATAAAGCCACACCAAAAGCAAAAATATGGAACCCTTTCATACCTTAGAATAAAGGTAGAGTGTGTCTCTGGCCTATCTTTAATACCTGTAGTCAATTTGGTCTGCAGCCTTTTGTTTATCGGAATCTGAATTCGAACACGCAAAAAATCTCTGAATTGTTTCCTCATTGGATCTACATCAACCTCTTCCACCTTCCCCAATCTGCTGCCCCACTTTCGACCGTTTTCATCAGTTTGCTTATCCCAAGGAACATCAAACATTTTCACCCAGATTGGTAAAGTAGTGAGATCTGTCTCTGATGGTCTCTCAGATCCCTTCAATGGTTGCACAAGGAAAGCATCACCCAGGTGCGTCCATGGTCCTCCATTGACAACGAAGTCGTAATCTCCCTCAGAATTCAGTGTAACAATGAACCACTTAGGCTTAATTGGTGCAAACGTCGCCCCTTTCCTCAACCTCCATACCTTCGTGAAGTGCGTCTTCAATGTTTCTGCCGACGGAGAAGCCTGTCCAACATATCTGGCCATCAATCTCCATGGAACCTGAGGCTGCGCTGGCGTTTCATCTGGTTCCTCCTCCACGAAAACGTCGTCCTCCATGTCAACATCTCCCACCAATAGCTCTTCCTCATCTGCTCCAAGGCCCTCCAGCGCCGGCGGATGCCAATTGCTGGAGCTCACCTCCTCCACGACATAGTGATCAGATCTCCTCAAACCTCCCTCAAGCAACAGCGGGTGTCTACGAGCCGACTTCGGGCGGGCAGGATCCTCACCGGATCCCCCATAATCGCCCCCATCGTTCGTCGACGCCATCGCAGTAGTCGAAGGAGACGCTGTTGTAGATTGGTCAAACAGCGGATTGGTGAATAAGGATGATTTGATCTGGGCGAAGCCTGGCGGCGTTCCCCTTATTAAAACCTCCCGGCGGTCGTATTCCTGGCGGACTCCCTCCTTCCTACGCGTTAGATCGATACCGCCCCGGACAGCAGGTTTCCAAGACTTCGAATCTTCGTCTAAACCCTTAAATCCACTCATACTCGGAGATGCTCCCGATCTTTGGCAGGATGGCGGCGCAGTCGCCTGCGAGTCGCCAGGCCTAACCCTAAGAAACGTAGCTAAACAACCGTGCATTGCCACATCTAGAAAATATATTTTTCTTGGGTAAGGGAACATATGACTCGATCGATTTCTGTATTGGAACATCCTGCTAAAATAAGTGGGAAGAGGAAGGCTGCTGGAGGTGGTGAACACTTTGGAAGCATAAGCCGTGCCCCACCGCCATTGTTGTGGCCGGCGCCTCGTTGATGCCGAAGATGAGTGCTAAGACAGAGTTTGAGGTGATGGTGAACCATCTCCGCGAAGAGAATTTGTATGTCGTAAGTTTTTATGGTTTCAGAAATGGAACCAGAGGCTGGGCCCTTTTTTCATCTAAATAGAGTTTCGTTTTATTGTGACAAACATATATCGATTAAAAAATCTGTAGCTCCATTTCTCAGATTCAATCCAATATCCCCGGAATTGCAAGATTCATGAGCCCAACACGAGCGAGCATGAGAGAAGCGATGACGTGGCTTAAGAACCTTCTTCCCCGGAGAGACAGAGCACACGAGCCTCCCTGCCCAATTCGGCGTCGTTTTCATCTCCTTTCCCCGCTCTCCAAACCCCAAAATCCACAAAAATCCCCACGTGCTCCGCCATGAGGCCACGTTGCCGACGCCTGCGAGCCGCGCGGCCCACATGTCAGCGTCCCGTCAACGCGCCTCCTCCTGTTTCCTCGCCGTCGTCGCATGCTTTTCACACCACCTGTCCGCATATCTTCTCCGGCCCCGGCATATATAAACCCTCCACGCCGCCGAGCTCCACTCCATTCGAATCGCAGAAACCAATCCAGCGATCCAGCTCCCAGCGACCACCAAATTCGAAACGCTCTCCTGCCTCCAGCAATCGAGAGAGAGAAACAATAAAAATGGATGCTACAGCGGTCAGCGGCAGGTGGACACGCGTCCGCACGCTGGGCCGCGGGGCGTCCGGCGCCGTGGTGTCGCTCGCCGCCGACGACCGCTCCGGCGCGCTCTTCGCCGTCAAGTCGGCGCGCGCGGCGGACGACCAGCTCCGCCGCGAGGGCGCCATCCTCTCCGCCCTCTGCTCGCCGCACGTCCTCCCCTGCCTCGGCTTCCGCGCCTCCGATGCCGGCGAGTGCCAGCTGTTCCTCGAGTTCGCACCCGGCGGCACGCTCGCCGACGTGGCCGAGCGGCAGGGCGGCCGGCTCGAGGAGTGTCTGATCCGGGCGTACGCCGCGGACGTGGCCCGAGGGCTGGCGTACCTCCACGGCCGGTCGGTCGTGCACGGGGACATCAAGTCGAGGAACGTCGTGGTCGGCGCCGACGGGCGGGCCAAGATCGCCGACTTCGGGTGCGCGAGGAGCGTGGGCTCCGGCCGGCCTGTCGCGGGCACGCCGGCGTTCATGGCCCCCGAGGTGGCGCGCGGGGAGGAGCAGGGCCCCGCCGCCGACGTCTGGGCGCTCGGCTGCACGGTCCTCGAGATGGCAACCGGCCGCGCCCCGTGGAGCGACATGGCGGACGTCCTCGCGGCGTTGCACCGGATCGGGTACACGGACGCCGTGCCGGAGGTGCCCGCGTGGCTGTCCGCCGAGGCGAAGCATTTTCTTTCCATGTGCTTCGCGAGAGACCCCCGCGACCGGTGCACGGCCGCGCAGCTGCTGGAGCACCCGTTCCTCTCCTCGGCCGGCTGCGGCGAGAAGCCCGAGGAGGCGGCGGCGGGCAAATGGGTGTCGCCCAAGAGCACGCTGGATGCTGAGCTCTGGGAGCTGTCCGACACCGAGGAAGACGAGGAGGACGTTTCGGAGAGCCCTGCCGAGAGGATCAAGGCATTGGCATGCACCACCAGCTCGGCCTTCCCGGATTGGAACTCGGATGAAGGATGGATCGACGTGCTCAATGAGATCCCTGAATCCATCGACGCCGGCGAGGACGATTGCGCTACGGCTGAAGAATGCCTGGAAACAGAGGTCGATTTCCTCGATGCATACGTGGAGGATGCTGACCGTGTGCCTACAGTAGGATCAACGGCTGCTCGGTTAGCTGAGCAGCAGAAAGAGCTCTGTTCGGGTCTCCCACCTGTATTAGCTGTCAGTACCTTTTGTGATGAAAGTGAAATAACAGAATCTCTATTGCGTCAGATTATTATCCTCGATTCGATTCAATTCCTTGCGGTCGCGATTAGTTTAGTTCTTCCGAATCGGTGTGGCGTGACGCCTCCAGACACGCCACTCATATGGAGATATGCACGAACCACTGATGATCACTCAGCATATCTTCTCCTTCTCCCCTCATGGCTCATGGGGCCATTGCTAAAAGGACTTACCAGATCATGCTAGAGAACTCGACATTCGACACACTTGGATCCCTAGCCTTTCTTGGCTTGTGCATTTCCGATTAGGAACGCTGATCGGCAACCTGATGTCACAACCAAAAATGAACTTACAAAACTCGCGATAAGTCTTACGCCAGGGCGTTATGGCGCCCGGACTCAATCCCGCCCGTCCGGGATCGGTAAAGATTCACGCGTGGCTGTTTTGCAAAATGAACCTTCCACTTTCTGCTAACCAGGAAATACTCCATGAAAAGGGGCGGTATAAATAGCAAAACTCGGGCCAGAAACCCTAAAAAAATTCCCCAGCCACTAATCTCCAGCCGCCGGCCACCTCCAGGGCCTCCTCCGCGCGCGGGATCTCCGGCCGGCCGCGCCGCCTCCTCGTCCACGGCCGGTCCAGAGAGATCTCTGGCCGGCCGTGCCGCCTCCTCGTCCTCGTGCGGGCCGCCGCTCTCTCCGGCCGGCCGCGCCGCCTCATCTTCGTCGGCCTCTCCGCCGGCTCTCCTCCCAGAGGCTCTCGCCGGCGCGGGAGCCACGGCCGGGCCGCGCCGTCCACGGAGCTGCATCGTGCGGCGGCTGGACCCCGACGGGTGCCGTGCCGGCGCACCATCTCCACGGCCTGACACATTCAGCCTGATCTCCGTCTTTTTTTTTCCTTTTTCTTTTTTTTCTTCTTTTCTTTAGGATCTCATTGAGGTTCCTGGATCCAATTGTAGAAATAAATGGATCCAGCGCATGTTTCTTATGGGTCTACTGTTAGATATCTTGTTATGGATCTTCTGTTAGATCTTTTTTCGTGGATAGCTTCTTGACTTTTGTTAGATATTCATGCCAAATTAGTTTTTGTATGAAGATCCGTGAAGAAGTTTACAAAGATCTGATTAATGATACCTTTAATGGCAACAGTGGATACACAATGCATTTTTTGTGAAGAACCTTTTTAACTGTTAGATCTTCATTATCAAATTCAGAAGAACTTAACAATGACACTATGGATCCACATTGGATTATGTGAAAGACTTTATAAACAACAAGGACTACCTGATATGAATCCGGTAAAACCTATGGTCTTTTTTGCAAAAGAATCTCACCAATCTTGATGCAATGGACGGTGGGAGATAGAGTCCTGGCGCCATAACGCCATGACCAAATGCGCGTCCCAAAACTCGACGATTGCGTACAGATTCATCAGAGTAAACCATATAAGACCAGTGCTCTTCTAGTCTAGTGACGAAACAGTGATCAGGTCAACGGGGGGTCTCGTGACACTGGCTGAGCTAAACCAAAAAAGTTCTTCTCAGACATGCCGCCAGGCTAGGCATCATCCGGAAGCGATGTCCAAGTGGCATCGTGCTCGAAATGCCCAGGTGTTCTTCTCAGACAGTGTAGACAAAGTTGCCGTACACGTTTGATGCTTTGTTCACCACACGTGGAAGGAGTTCCATGAGAGCTTGTTCAAATGCTCGAGGCTTGCTTACCGTGACACGCGTCCAAACGTCTCAGAAAGCTCTTCCGTGAAACCTCGGTGCACGTTTCTAGATTTCCCAGCTCTGGCAGCTTTGGCTATACAAGTGGCGGAGGAGTAATTATACGCTAGCTCATCGCTTGCGTGCTAGCTTACCAAACGGGTGCCTCATAAATTCGATTATGTAACCGAATTTAATTTGAAACTAGTACTTCTTCCGTCTATAAAAGAAAAAAAGTTTATCAAAATTTAGACGTATCTAGACACCTTTTCGTGTATAGATGCATTTAAATTTAGACAAATCTTTTACATCATCCTTTTATGGGGGGAGATAATATTTTTCTTCCGCGGAAAAGGACTAAGGCCATATATTATCTGAAACTTGCGACTACAGGAACATCATCACAAATAGAAATTCCGGATTCCTAAAAACATTAGCACCATTTTTGTTGTGTCCGCACTATGAGCAAAGCTCGCCGCCGCCTCTGAACCTCTGGGATAGTGAAGCTCGTCTCGAAAAAAGCTATAAAAACCACATGCGTTTGTAGAAGTAGCGGCCGGGAAGTCATCGACAAATGTTAGAAGATGACGACTACCACGATATTGGGTGATCGTCGTCCCGGAGAAACAAGTGCCAAGGTGGGCTAGGAGATAATCACAACGTCGACCAAACGGAGACGAGGCACACAAAACTAACGAGTTCTTCGACAAAGCCATACCTGCTTGAGCTTCATCAGGCGGAGGTGAAACACGAGGACACCAGTACGCTGCGACATCGTCCACTCCATAGGTCGACACTTTTCACCCCAATCCTAATGTTCGGCGATCAACTCCAAACTCTAGCCCATTGACGCTCGTCTCAAGATAAACAACAATCTAGGACAGGCTGAAGGACCCTGTCCATCGCCATCGATGCCACTACATTGGAGACAAAGAACTCAGCAAACCCTACATGGCCGGACATCCGGTCCAAGGTTCCTCCACCCTCCAACCGCCGCAACGGCCAGCCAACAGCGGGGAACCAACACCAGCGGTGCCGTTGGCCGAGGGGAGAAGAGTGTTTGCTAATCGCTTTTGTTGGAACCCTAGGGAGAAATAAAAAAAAAACGCTTCTTGAAACTAGCATTCCGGACCGTAGATTTTGCACTCGTTTTCTGCACACTAGTTTCGCAATTTATCGTCTTGTTTAAGCAGATCGGATTCGTCATGCTGTAACAGGATTTGGTCGCCAATATAACGTCTGAAAAAAGGCCAACAACCTTGTTGTGAGCCAACTACCTTGACATTTGTGTACGCAAGCTTATTGCTGCTGGTTATATCATTTCTTATTTTCTGAAGGGGTTTTGGTGATTCTCCAGCTGCAAGGCCAGCGCATACGTGTGGTGGACTAGTTTAGCTGGCCACCTCTAGTCTAGAATCCTAAACTGGTGTACTCCCTCCGTCCTCAAATAAGTGGACATCTAGCCTCTAAACTTTGTCCACAAAAGAGTGTACTTCTATCTTCCCAATGCAATTTAATTGCTTCTCTCTCATCGCACGGAAATCAAACCCAATAATATTGAGCACATATTCTTCTTGCTTTTTACATGCAATTAGCTTATTGGAGGTGAAAGAATTAAAGAGGAGAGATGCATGTTCCCAATGTACTTTTCACTCCACCTCATAATTTATCTTGAAAACCCCGCAGGTACACTTATTTGTGGACGGAGGGAGTATCATAGGAAGGCAGTGCGAGTGTGCCACCCAACTCAACCGTGTTAGGTGGCGTCCAGAGTCAACATTCCACAGCCAAAACGATCTTTCTGCTTAACGGTCTGAATACCCAAGATATCAAGCAGTTGAGCGACAAGAATCCCGTGCATACGTAAGTCGTGCGGTCGCCACATCTCACTGATGACCTCACCTTCTTTAGATATCTATTGTCAGGTGGGGTTCCAAACCAGGTTGTTACTACTGCATCCGTTTAAATGGATAAAGCTTATAAATTAGTCAATATTGAAATTTTACTAAGCTTGACCAAATATATTAAAGACAAAATATTCAAATCTACAATATGAAATAAGTATATTACGAAAGTATATTTTATGGCGAATCTGTTGATATCGATATGTATCGTAAATGTTCACATTTTTCATAACATTAATCAAACTTCAGTGTTGTTGACCTTTGACCAAATTTATACTCCTTACTAAAAGAGAGGATACTTACAATATGTTGCATTCCCCGGGACATTTGGTATGAACTGGTCGAGCGGCATTTGGTTTGGATTGTGTGAACATGTGACTTATTTTCCTGAAGACGAGTGGAGCGCCTTTCTGAAGCTTGGTTTGTTGTAGTACTGTAAATTTATTTGGACATGAGAGTTAGCGTGTTTTCAATGTAAATCACTTTGTTATCAACAATTTTTATTATTATTAACAGGGTTTCTCTCGATTTCCATTAAAGAAACTATAGTGTTTTACTACAAGACATTGGCAACGCAATCGTCACCAGAACCGCCAGGTTTTAGTTTTGGAAGACAGGGAACTAAACCTAGAAACTACAACCAGACAAGATATCTGGGGACACAAAAGAAAGCGGGTAGGACAGGAGTAAACCCCAGGAAGTACGTGACACAACCTTCACACCCTACCGACTCCACATACCCTCTAGTTGCAGCCCAGAATTCTTCTTCTCCTAGCATCATCAATTTTTGTTCCCACCCTTTTCCTCTTAGATGATCTAGAACACACTTTAAGAGGTTCAACCATTTTCTTCTACATTGTCAGTCTAGGAGTACATAAAGCCGAGCTCCTTTTCGCGTTGCAACTCGCTCCAGCTCTGCGAGCCAATGTAGACGATTCCTTGCGTCATCCTTCACTTGCAAAGAAATCAAGAAATTAATAATCAAAGAAACTGCATCATCAGGCCATTTCCTTTGGAAACATGCCAGATTTCGCGTCTTCCAAATACCCCATAATATTGCTGCAATGCCCACCGTCGCAAGCTTCATGTTCCAACCCTTCAGGCCTTTCAACCAAGCATTCACACAACTATGAACGCTTGTAAAAGGGCGGTTAAAATCAAAAGCAACACTAACCACATTCCATATGCATCTAGCCAATGGACGGGAAAAGAAGAGGTGATCAATCGATTCGTTGCTCCCACGAAACAATCGAAGGAACGTTTGGACGTGCATAGGTATTTTAATCTTCCACATAAACCTCTAAGGCACCACACTATAGTTTTGTAACACTCGATACATCGATTTGATAGTGAAAACCCCCGATTCAGTCAAATTCCACCAAAGTTTGTTAGGATCATCGAATATGATCACGCCATTGCAAACATTACACAGGTCAAGCCATTGGTTTTTCCTTTTCCCTACGATCAATCTCCTAAACCTGAGATTTCTGATCCCAATAGAGAAAGATTTGTTCGAGGTGATCTAGTGTTCAAGAGAAATTGAGTAAAGCATGGGAAAAGCAAGCGAGTGAGGTTGATCATTGAGCCAATGGTCCTCCCAAAACCTTGTTTCCATCCCATCTCCAATCACAATTTTACAACTAGGCAAGAAGTTTTTGTCCTCCATCAAACCTTGCTGAAAGTGAGAGTCTCCCGATTTCACCTCAACTTGACCAGGAGTTTTCGATGAGAGGTATTTCTTCCTAAGGATTTGTTGCAACATGACATCTTCATTGAAGATTTTCAAAACCATTTAGTACTCTATGCATGAGACATGCAACTTGTAGGAAGTATTATGCATAGCACATATGAATTATTACTACCGTTGACAAAATTGTTTCTATGTTTTCAAAACAAAAGCTCTAGCACAAAAATAGTAATCAATGCTTCCTCTGCGAAGGGCCAATCTTTTACTTTATTGTTGAGTCAGTTTACCCATTCCCTTCTATCTTAGAAGCAAACACTTGTGTTAAGTGTGCATTGATTCTTACATGTTTACTTATTGCACCTGTTATATTACTCTATGTTGACAAATGTTACAAGTTGAAAGCAATTGCTGAAACTTAATCATCCTTTGTGTTGCTTCAATTCATTCTACTTTGAATTTATTGCTTATGAGTTATCTCTTATGCAAGTCTTATTGATACTTGTCTTGAAAGTATTATTCATGAAAAGTTTTGCTATATGATTCATTTGTTTAGACACTATCTTTGTTAGCAATCTTTTGTTCAGATCACTCCATTCATCTCATATGCTTTACAATAATGTTGATCAAGATTATGTTGGTAGCATGTCACTTCAGAAATTATTTGTGTTATCGTTTACCTACTCGAGGACGAGTAGGAACTAACCTTGGGGATGCTTGATACGTCTCAAACGTATCTATAATTTCTTATGTTCCATGCTACTTTTATTACAATACTTGAGTGTTTTACACATACTTTACAGCATTATTTTACATTTTCCGGCACTAACCTATTAACAAGATGCCTGCCATTCTTGTTTTTCTTTGTTTTGGTTTCGAAATCCTAGTAAGTAAATATTCTCGGAATTGACGAAATCAACGCCCAGGCCTATTTTTGCACGAAGCTTCCAGAACGAAAGGGAGGCGAAGTGGGGCCAGGCGCCGCCACACTAGGCGGCGCGGCCAGCGGGGGCCCGCGGCCCTAGTGTGTGGGCCCCCATGACGCCTGACCTACCCTTCCGCCTACTTAAAGCCTCCGTCGCGAAACCCCTGTACCGAGAGCCACGATACGGAAAACATTACGAGAGGCCGCCGCGCGTCCCATCTCGGGGGATTCGGAGATCGCCGGCACCCTGCCGGAGAGGGGAATCATCACCGGAGGGGCTCTACATCATCATGCCCGCCTCCGGATTGATGCGTGAGTAGTTCATCCTTGGACTATGGGTCCATAGCGGTAGCTAGATGGTTGTCTTCTCCGCATGTGCTTTCATTGTTATAGATCTTGTGAGCTGCCTAACATGATCAAGATCATCTATTTGTAATGCTACATGTTGTGTTTGGTGAGATCCGATGAATAGAGAATATTATGTGAAGTTGATTATCAATCTATCATATATGTGTTGTTTATGTTCTTGCATGCTCTCCGTTGCTAGTAGAGGCTCTGGCCAAGTTGATACTTGTAACTCCAAGAGGGGTAATTATGCTCGATAGTGGGTTCATGCCTCCATTAAATCTGGGACAGTGACAGAAAGTTCTAAGGTTGTGGATGTGTTGTTGCTACTAGGGATAAAACATTGATGCTTTGTCTAAGGATATTTGTGTTGATTACATTACGCACCATACTTAATGCAATTATCTTTGTTCGCAACTTAATACCGGAAGGGGTTCGGATGATAACTGAAGGTGGATTATTTAGGCATAGATGCATGCTTTGGATAGCGGTCTATGTACTTTGTCGTAATGCCCTGATTAAATCACATAGTAATCATCGTTGATATGTATTGAATCTTTATTTGTCAATTGCTCACCTATAATTTGTTCACCCAGCATGTTAGTTATCTTATTGGAGAGACACCACTAGTGAACTGTGGACCCCGGTCCATTCTTTACATCTGAATACATTCTGCTGCTTTTAATGTTCTTTGCAAACAAACACCATCTTCCACTCGATACACTTAATCCTTTGTTTTCAGCAAGCCGGTGAGATTGACAACCTCACTGTTACGTTGGGGCAAAGTACTTTGATTGTGTTGTGCAGGTTCCACGTTGGCGCCGGTTTCAGGTGTTGCGCCGCACTACATTCCTCCACCAACAACCTTCACGTGCTTCTTGGCTCCTACTGGTTCGATAACCTTGGTTTCATACTGAGGGAAACTTGCTTCTATACGCATCATACCTTCCACTTGGGGTTCCCAACGGACGTGTGCATCTACGCGTATCATACCTCACTCCAGCTCCTAGAAATTTGGTGTTGGTGTAGAGGTTTGCTTCTGATTGATGACTTAAGCTTGCCCTGCTCCTCCTGGCTAGCTTGAGCTTGCTCTACTCCATCTTGTGCTTGTTCACAGTTGACAGTTCTTGGTGAAACTGTCCCTGGATGATTTCTGGTGGTTTGTTGTTCTTCCTGTTCTAAGTGTTCTTGTGTTCTTGATGCACTTACCCAGCTGCTTGTGTCGATGGACTGGTTAGGGTTTACTGTGGAGGCTTTTATCTGTCTGGCCCCTTTCTTCACTGGTCGACAGCATTGCCTGGCAATACTTGGTGACTCACTGGCTGTGTGAGTTGCTGTTGTGCATGCACACTAGCTGTGTGAGCAGCTAGTGTGTGTGTGTGTGTGTACCTGGTGCTTGGGACTTGAGAGGATCAGCTCGGCAGCTTGTGGTCATATCCTCTCCAATAACCATTTTCTTGCTAACCTGCCAAGTGGCAATGCCACTTGGCATACCTTGTGTTTTGCTTTGTTTGTGTGCAGGGAACTTGGAGATGATCAAGATGAAGTGCAAGATCATCTTGATCCAAGATTTTATGAAGAGCAACTTGTAGTTTAGGATAGATTATTTCATTGTAATTTTCTTTCTTTTTATTTTTCCATTTTGTCAATTCTTGTAATGTGTTGTAATATTTTATATTTCAATTCTGAATATTGTAAAGACAATGTATCTTGTGTGATTATCAATAAAGCTCCAATTTTCTCTAATGAGCTTTACTTAATATTTGTATTGTTCATATTCTTTATTATTTAATATTTGTTTGAAGAATTACCTCAATATTGAATTATGAGATATTCATATGGTGTTTGAATTTGAAATTCAAATGTAATTTGTGTTTGAATTCAATCATGCAACTTAAGTTGTAATGCAATAACTCTCCTCTCTTCTCAAAACCCTAACTTAGTTGAATGAGAAGCAAGTTTGTCACACTCTCGAAACCCTAACCCTGTAAGGTGTCGAGAGAGAAACTTGTTCCCCTTCGATGCAGTTTTGTTTTAAAAGCGCGAAATTTCCCCAGAATTTACGATGCAATGCACATCCCTTTCTAAAATCTACCCCTCGATCGACTCTAAACCTGGGACATTACACTTATCCATTCTTGTCTTGGGGCATTTGTGAAAGGATCTAGAGGGTAACCTAGAGAGAGGGGTGAATAGGTTCTACAACATATTGTTCAATTCTTTTGCAATTTTAGGCTTTTGCAGATAAATAAGGTGGCCTAATGCAAACTAGATGAACAACACATATGATGCAATATTCAACTTCAAGAAAGATGGCTATCAAGGAATAATAAAAGGGATAGAGGTAACCGAAGCACGCGGAGAGGATGATGTATCCCGATGTTCACTTTATTGAGGGGAAGCTAGTCACCTTGGAGCGGTGCGGGTTACCCCGAAGGACCCCCGATGCAACGAAGGCACATCGTCTTCTCCGCCAGCTTCTTCCACGAAGTAGAAGCTCAATCCACTACGTGGAGACCCTGGGGAGGCCTCCATTCCCTTGGAAACTTTATGTGCAATCACAACACAGTTGCTCCCGGTGACCGCTACCGCATAGGAGTCCTCAACCTCCAAGAGTAACAAGATCAAAGCAAGAACTTGACACAAGGCTTAGATCATGAAATTGACCGGTGAAAAGAGAGAGGAGGAAGAGATTATTCTTTTGATTGGATCCTCTGTCCAAATGGATGAATCACTCTCAAGAAATCAAAGGGATTTGTGAAGGGGATTGCGAGGGAGTATGACAGGTGTATGCTCTGATCTAGATCTCAAAGGAATGGCCAAAGTTGCGATCCAAAAAATCAGGCCCTTCCTTACATAGAGAAAAGAGCCGTTTTCACACAGAAATGTGCATGGCCAGTATGAACGTCTCTAGGCGCGGTCATACCGGACGGACCTGCTGTCGCGCATAAGAGGAAGGGGAGGAGCAGCGCCGGTGGCCGGTATGATCGGCCATGGCCCCGGTCATACTGCGTGAACCTGTTCTTCGGCTAAAGAAAACAAACAAAGGGGACCAAGATGACCGGTATGATCGACTGGTGGCTCGGTTATCACGGTCAAAAATGTTGGTCGAGGGAAGAGGAGAGAGGAGGGGTAGGAAACAGACTTGGCTGGTATGACAGGCCCTGGGCACATAGTAGAAAAATAAGGGGTTTCAAGTGAATCTTCGGGAAAGTAGGACTGGCAAGAAAAAAGGCGAATTTTGGAGGAGAAAAACAAATAAGGATTTGAGCCAAGTATCAAGTAAAAACTTCGATCCCCTCTTAATAGCACGGAGTCCTATACTCAAGAGATAAAATCAAAAAAGAAGAATTACCGAACTACCGTGTAGCGACTCCGTCTTCGAGTCCATTTCTCTTATTTTCTTTTCCTTTCACTTCTGGTTTTCCTTTCTCTTATTTTCCTTTTTTCAAGGATGAACCAACACCGTAAGAGGGAGAGAGGAAGACCTCCATATGATCTTGAAGAAAGTGTTAGTCCTCTCTAACCTTGCAGTCACCAAACTCCAAAATAATATTAGGGGCATAAATACCCTTACAATTTGGCCAATGTATAGAAGGATATCGTGTACAAAGAAATAGCAGATAAGGAAGAGTTAATTAAATTTACTTTTCCACCCCTCACTAACCATTTACCTTAGCAACATCCCAACTTCCCCTCCATTTTGTTTTCTACTAGTTTCCATTCACTACTCTTAGTTCTTTTATCGTCAATGGGCACTCCTAAATATTTCATAAGAAGTTAGCCACTTTTGCAATTAAAAATCTCTTGAAAAAATGTTTCCTCTCAACAGGCTCCCCCAGAAAAAAGTTTTCACTTTTATGAAAATTAATTGTCGAACTTGTCAATTATTCAAACAAACATAGCAAAAATTTGAGGTTCTTGGCTTGGTGTAAATCATATGCATACTGCGGGGTAGCTATACCATTAGAAGAAAAGTTGGTACATAAACCAGTTAAGAAACCTGCATTTTGCGCCCTTTCTATAAGAATATACAAGACATCCGCTAGTGTACCGAAGAGTAATGGTGAAAGCGGATCATTGCCTCAACCCTTGAGAGGTATGTAAATAAGGCCCAACCTCATAATTTATCTTGATCCCAAGCTTCCTAGTAGATAACTGTTTTCATCACCCAATCATTAAATAAATCAGAAAATCATTTCAATTCTAGAACTTTGAGCACGAAAGCCCTTTTGGTTATGTCAAAGGCCTTGTCAAAGTCTATTTTGTAACGAATCCCTAAGGATATTGTTACATGCATCTCGTTTAGAATTTCATGGAGCGCTGCTACTCCTTCCATACTGTGCCGTCCTTTGATGAAAGCGGTTTGAGAAACATTGGCAACACAACTCAACACTTGAATAAATCTGTTAACCAAAATTTTCCAGAGAATCTTGAACAACACATTTAACAAGCGGGCCTTTATTTCTGAATTTAGTCCGCGTCCTTTCCTTTTGGTATAAGCGAGATCTCCCCATAATTAATCTTGGAGATGTCTAGCTTATTTTCAAAAAAAAATTCTACTAGTTGGAACAAATAAATTTTGACCATTTCCCTATTTTCTTGATAGAATTTAGCGTTGAAACCGTCCGAACCTGCTACTTTAGTATCGACAGTTGGATGTGGCTAATGTGCAGTAGTTAAACGTGGTTGTAGGACATGGTGCTGCTGACGCCCGCTATGACGCACACCCCGCTGGTCCGCCGCCATACAAGTCTTCCTTTCTTCTCCCTTGCTCAGCTTCAGATCAGAGAGAACCTTCCTCCATGCGTACCTGGACACTCCCAGATAGGAGGTGCGCGTCGGAGCAGCATACACCATTACCAGCACCGATGCATGCACTTGAGGAGTAAACACAAATCTCGGCCAGAGACAAACGCCCTGGGGCTGCTTGTCATGGTCAGTCTGCCGTGCCGCCAAACTGCTGCTTCGGTCACTCTGCACGCAGGCCCGGCCCTGGGGAGGGTCCGGCGGGGCGGCCGCCCCGGGCCCAAAAAAATTAGGGGCCTAAATTTTTTATATAGGCTTACTATAAATTGCAAGAAAAAAATAACGTTTTTTTAAATGGGCTTCGATCTATACTTTTAGCCTTTTCTTTTACTTTTAGTTTCCGATCCGATCCGGCCGGCCGGCCAGAAATTTACGTACGAGTAGTATACTAGATACCAAAGGTTGCATCGATTGATGAATTGATCGATAGTTGGTTCCATTCGGCGGAACAGAAACGTCGCGCCTCGCACCCTCGCCTAGGCTGTTTCCTGCCGGCAATCTGGCTCTCCCGATCGTGAGTTCAGGACCCTGCCGCCCCTGCGTGAGTTCGTGACTGCTGACCACCGACCACGCGCGATGCTGCGACGATCTGTTGCCCTGCCTGATCCGCTGGCCGCAGCAGTCCCAATCCTCCCGGTAAGAAAAGAACGCCCGCCGGCCGCCGCCATTCTCTTGAAATTCTACTATCTGCTCCAATTCGTGTTCTAAATTTTGATTAGTAGTTCTTGTTCTTATTTGTTATCCTAATATTTCTATCGCTTATCGGCTCTTATTTACTATGCCCGTGACTGTTGCATCAGCTGAAAGAAGCTTTTCAAAGTTAAAATTATTGAAGAACTATTTGAGATATGTAATGTCTTAAATGGTTTGGAAACTCTATGCATCTAGAAGAAGTTAGTGGACGAGATTGATATTGATTCCATCATCACTGATTTTGGTTCTAGAAATTGGCGTAGAAAATTTTAAGGTATCATGTAAACATTGTTATTTTTATATGAATATTGCTATTGGATATATTTAAAGTATTTATTTTTCATCATCTCATACTTGCGGGCAAAAAAATTATAGTAATTAGTAAGAGGGGCCCACAATTTTAGTTCCGCCCCGGGCCTTCGAAATCTCAGGACCGGCCCTGTCTGCACGCTACACTGCCGTTAGTGCTGACCCCTCCTGTAAAAAAGGCCACGAAATAATACCAAACTTTGGAGCAAAAAAAGAAAGAAAAATAAAGGGAAGAAAGATCCGTCCTGCTTCACTGATCGGATGACCATTCGAACTTTTAGAGTTGCACTGTTCGACCGTCGATGGCGACATGCTACGCCTCCGCTAGCGCAACAACTACACGCATTGAGCTTCTGATCCAACAAACAGGATCCTCAGACAGTTTCCTAACAGAGCTCCTGCCCTTTTATGACGTCTTTGTCACACGCGTAAAGTGATCGTGCACCGTCCGTTTGTGTCGGACCTTAGAGCATCTCCAGCCGCGTCCCCCAAATCGTCCCAAACCGCGCCGGATTGAGCGTTTGGGGGACGTGTTCGTCGTGCGCGTTTGGGGACGTCGCTCCCCAGTCGCGTCCCCCAAACAAAATTTCGCAAATTTTAAACTTAACTAGATTGGATTAGATTCGTCCAAACTTACATAGATTCGAACGAAATTTGACTAACTTTAAAACTAAACCTAATCTAGAACCACTTAAGGCGGCCGGAGGCATCGTAGTACTGCTGGAAGTTGTACATCTCGTCGGTGACGACCTCCTGCTTGACGCGCTCCTCGACGGGCTCGTCCTTCACCAAGCCGCTTGGTCTGCCTCGCCGTCGTCGGTGAGTTCCACCAGCGGCTTGCCGGAGTCGCGGATGGACATGGCGATCGCCGCGTCCAGGTCGCCCCTCCAGGCGTCCTTGTCGTCCATGGACGCCAAGAAGCCGCCGCATCCCTGGGCGGTCCTCGGTCGTCGCGTGCGCGATGAGCCGCTGCCCCGTACTCCGCCAGCAGCGCCGCTGCGCGCTTCCTCCGGCTCCTCCTTCACCTCCGGCCGGGATGAGGAGGCGCCGCCGCGCGCCTTGCGCCGCCCGCTGCCGCTACCGCCACGCCTCGTGTTGACGGGCGTCGCCGGCTCCTCCTTGACCTCCCGTTTGGGGACGGTGTAGGCGCCTACCGGTACGACGAGGACGGCGTCGATCGCGCCGGTCCCGAGGAAGAAGAGTGCGAGGAGGACGAGCGTCGTCCTCCTCGGCTGCCATTGAGGAGGCGGCGGCGGCGGCGTCTCCAGCCTTGAGCGCCGTTGCGGAGGCGCGGATGACGTTCTCGGTGCGCCCGCCCCGAACGGGCGCGGCCTTCCTGTTCCAGCTGTTGGGGCCGCCGACGAGGTTGTCGGTGTTGTGCATCTCGATGTCGTACTTCGCCTGGAAGTACGTCGTCCAGGCGTCGTTGTCGTTGACCGCCCATGTCGGATCCAACCGCTCCTCGGCGGTGACTTGAGCCCGACGGGCCTTGATGGCGTCCCTCCATTGGTCCGTCTTCGGCGGCGGCGGCGGAACGCCAATGCCGTTCACGGCCATCTTCCGGCCGCCGCTGCAGCCGCATGTCCGGCGGGACTGGATACCGGGCGTGGTACAGCGCCCACGCCT
This sequence comes from Lolium multiflorum, assembly GCA_030979885.1. Classification (NCBI taxonomy): domain Eukaryota; kingdom Viridiplantae; phylum Streptophyta; class Magnoliopsida; order Poales; family Poaceae; genus Lolium; species Lolium multiflorum. The sequence goes on along the minus strand of CM061749.1, from coordinate 235,466,610 downwards.
CCGCCACGGTGAGGCTGCCGCGTCCGAAGCCGTTCGCCGCGGCGATCTTGCGGGAGGACGATCTCGACATTTTTTGAGCGGTGAGGAGAGATCGGGAGGGCGGCGGCGACGAAGGATTGAGCGGCGATAACTGCAGGGCGTCTTAAAACACGGCGGCCGGTGGTTGCACGCAACTCCGGCGCGGACGGCCACGCGGCCATGCACGACGAGACGCGTCCCTGCGTCGCCTGGGAAAACAGGACGCCATTAACGTCGCTTGACCAAAGGTAGGCGACGGGTTTTACCTTGCGTGCCGGGTCGGCCCCGCGTCGTTGGCCTCGCCGTTGTGTCCGGCGTCCCCGGAGCGTCCCCTGGGACGGGGACGGGCTCGGGCGCCGGACACCGTATCGGCGCGGACAAAAATGGGCTTTGGGGACGCGGCTGGAACTCTTTTTGTGTCCGGCGCGCCCCAAATCCCTTTGGGGGACGGTTTGGGGGACGCGACTGGAGATGCTCTTAGACACGAAAATGGTTATTTTTACCACGCATACGCGACCGGAGCTGCTTCTAGCAGGCCAACGCATAAATATTTTGGGCTTTCTATTTTCGTGCCCTCGGGTCCTTGGTTGTACTCAGTTTTCCCCAACTCCTTAGTTTTTCCTCAGTTTTTCCCAATCCCTTGTCTGTAACCCGCAGAAGGAGCTCGGACGGAGGATTTTCGTTTAGTTGATGTTGGTTGGTGCTGGCAACTGGGGCCGCTGTTGGTGCCCCGCAGTGGACACGTCTCCACTTATTCAGATCATCGTGGGACCCACAACTTGTCCATGTTAGCGCGCCGGACCCACAACTTACCCAGGTGACCGTTGCAAAATGGGAGCCCGAGCCAGCCGCGCCCGTGCCCGTGCCATTGCTTCCCCTTTCTTTCCCGCGCCCCATTGTTCTTCTTCTCCGCCAGCGGCAGCCCTTCTCGGCAGGCGGGTGATGTCTACTTTCTCTTCGATCTCCCGTTCTTCATGGCCGCAGTATGGACCCGTGCCTTTGACAAGATGCCCTGACTGCCCACGCCAGGAGCCTCTGAAGCGGTCGATCTGTAAGACGGACGACAACGGCAACCGTAGACGTGAGTTCGTTCCATGCGAGAGCTTGCCATATAGAGTGGGGGATAAAGTTAGATCTCGCTCAAATTTCTCTGTTTTCTCTCGATTTTCTTGTTATTCCCTCGAATTTGGGATTTAGGGTTCACGTTGTTGTTTTCAGATCTTGAAGAAATACAGGCATTTCGAGTGGATCGATGTGTACGTTCAGAGGCTTCAATTGCAGAAATCAATTGGCGCTATTGGGGAGCACAATTTGGGAGGGGGGACTTGCTGTAGAGAATGCGGCGGAGAGAGGAGCCGTTCCGATTATGCCTAATGCTCCCAATGCAGGACTGGTGGAAGTGAATGGAGAACTGAAGAAAATGAACAAGCAATTAAGGAAGCTGATCGAGTTGAAGAAGCAAGCTAATCTGATGGCTGGTTGTTTTTTTTTTGTATAATTACGATCGGATTCTTATCATTGCTCACCAGGCGCTAGAAGTTGTTACAAGGAATACCTTGTTACAAATCCATTATTCAGTTACATGTACTTGTAGTTGTTTTCAAAGTTAGTGTGTGCATTCACCGAAATTACCAACTATATTCCCTAAAAGAAAAGGAATGCTAAAGAAAGTTGATAATTGTTAGAGGGGTGACAAGTAATCCATTCACCAAAATCCGCAAATATGTATGCCTCATGTTTATACCAAAATTATACCACTTTTGGGCCGTTTCAAAATACCAATACTATATCCCAAACTATATTCCCTAAAAGAAAAGGAAAGCTAAAGATAGCTGATAATTGTTAGAGGGGTGACAAATAATGCATTCACCGAAATCCGCAAATATGTATGCCTCATGTTTATACCAAAATTATACCACTTTTGGGCCGTTTCAAAATACCAATACTATATCCCAAACTATATTCCCTAAACGAAAAGGAAAGCTAAAGAAAGTTGATAATTGTTAGAGGGGTGACAAATAATGCATTCACCAAAATCCGCAAATATGTATGCCTCATTTTTATACCAAAATTATACCACTTTTGGGCCGTTTCAAAATACCAATACTATATCCCATACTATATTCCCTAAAAGAAAAGGAAAACTAAAGATAGTTGATAATTGTTAGAGGGGTGACAAATAATGCATTCACCGAAATCCGCAAATATGTATGCCTTATGTTTATACCAATATTTTATCCCAAACTATATTAAGTGGCAAACTCGTTATTGCACATAAATAGAGGGGTGAGCACTCTCCACCGACAGAGAGAGAGGGGTGGCCACGAAGAAAGAGAGAGAGAGAGGTTGCCACGAAGAGACGGAAAGGGGTATACTGCCCGTTAGATCTGTGGATCAACGGTTCGTGGATTCGATCCGTGTGACAACGGCTCAACCAATCAGGATAAGTTTGGGCTTCTGAGAGCATTTGTGACAGTACTTGAGGGCAAAACTGAGTAGTACTAAGAATCCAAGGGCACATAAATAGTAAATAGACTAGGGGATTCAAACAAAAGAATTACAAAATAAAAAATGCGTGTTTTGTACAATATAATTCATATTCGGCTACATCAAATTATTTGCAATTCAAATATACATGAGTGTGACAATTATGACAACATTTAGACAAACTATGTTTTTGGCAAAAATGTTTTGCAAAGGGGTTTGAGTGGAAAACCATGCATCTTCATAGCTACACTAGTGATTCTGAGAAATGGCAATTTGTGGTAAAACTTGATTTATATATGTTTGTTAAGGTTTTCTAGGTGGCAGGTTGCGTAGGAAGACTCCATGAGTAGGTGCCACTATGTTTTTATTTTTTTGGAATTTTTTTGCGCATGAAATAACTCAATTAGCTATGTTAATCTCATTTGTTAACTTTCTGTTGACAAGCTACTTGAGGGTAAAACTGAGTATATTGCACTTGCCGGTCTAAGTCCTCGAGGGGGAAACTGAGTACAGATAAAATTTCTGTATAAGGCCGAGGTTATAACTGAGTACACCAAACGTCCCAGGGTTAGACTCGTGTCGCGGTGCACGCTGCAGCCGTGCATAGCGGACGCGTGTTGCGGTACACGCCACCTTCGTCTTTATAGAGCCCCTCTTTCTCTCTCTCGGCGCGTCTCACTGCAACCGCCTCTCCTGTCCCATCATCTTCTCCACAACCGAAGAAAAAACCCCGAAGAAAATGTCCGGCGATGGAGAAGAATGAGATGTCCATTGTCGGCACATCAGCCGCGGCGAATCGGCCGCCGCCCCCGTCCATGCCCCTGTCGCTGCTTCCAACGTAGCAGCCGGCGCATCGGTCGCCGCCACCATCCAGGCCCCCGTCGATTGGGACCCGTACGAACTAGTGCCGTACGTCGCGCCGGAGAACCCCTACGATACCAGCATCATCGACGATGAGCCGGAGGTAACCCTTTGTTCCCTTGTTCTTATCTCATTTCAATCCTTTTGTGTTAGATCTAGCGTTATTAGGGTTCGTCTGTTCCTAGTTCAATCCATTTGTGTTAGATCTTGCGTTATTAGGGTTCGTCTGTTCCTAGTTCAATCCTTTTGTGTTAGATCTTGCGTTATTAGTGTTCGTCTGTTCCTAGTTCAATCCTTTTGTGTTAGATCTTGCGTTATTAGTGTTTGTGATTTGATTTTGTTTAAGATTTGTGCCGATGATAATGAATATTTGGGCATAAATTGATTCAGGATTTGATTTTGTTTAAGATTTTTGCATGATCTTTGGTGCTACGTGGCAGGTGCAGAGCAGAGACGTCGACAGCGATGACGAGTCCTTCCACACCAAGACTCGTCACGTCCTCAGGAGGCTGCAGTCCGGCCATTATGATGGCCCCTTTGCTCGAGGCATTTACAAGTGCCCCTTCTGCAACAGGAAGCTCCGCGCCACCGACTTCAACTCCCTGGTGAACCATGCTGAATCCATTGGCAGATGTGGCGCTAGAGTTGGAACGACCGTGAACATGCATGCGTTCATGGCCAAACATAAAGCACTTGGGATTCACCTGCGCAACCTCCAAGCTAGTCACATGCACTACCTGGAGGCGTTGAACGTGCCTACTGCACTCTGTATGTGACTGCTCTATCTGTAGAGCAGCTTAAATTCATGTAAAATGTAGCTTATGTTGTATCTATCGGTACTACTTTTGGATCTGTCGTGAATATATCTATGCTATGTTTTGTTGTATGCAGCTTATCCTATATTTTCTCTCTGGATTTGTGCCTTAGATTTCCTACCTGATTGGGTAAAAACGAAGGCATAAAGAAATGAATGGCGTTAAAAAACAAAAGGAGAAGCTGCTCTAGATTTGCTACCAATTTGGCTATCAAATATGAATGAGATCGAGCGAGAGAGAGAGAGGAAAAATGTACACTGAAAACTGCTAATCTGGGCGAAAGAGACAGAAATCACTCATGCCCCATCCTAGACCCACACGGCTCCACACTCTACGGCCCCACACGCTACGGCCACACAAACACGGTCTCGTCCTGTCCCACGCGGTCCCTTCCTACCAGCCCCACACGACGTGGTCCCACACGATACGACCCCACAAACGACACGACCCCACTCGTCAGCACGGAACGGTCAACTTAACGGATTCCTTCCGTCCGAGCTCCTTCTGCGGGTTTCATACAAGGGCTTGGGGAAAACTGAGGAAAAACTAAGGAGCTGAAGAAAACTGAGTACAACTAAGGACCTGAGGGCACGAAAATAGAAATCCCAAATATTTGTACCTAATTTTTTCCCTTTTTCAGTTAACCGTAGATAAAAACATTACACAAACTACTACATAGTTTGAAACATGGTTTAAAAATAGCAAAATAAGAAAACCTAACTAGTGTTGGACTCACGGGTTTCGTTATTTCGCTGCCAAGAAAAAACACTCTTCAATCGGCCGGTTGCCATCTTCGCTGCAACCAAAGAACACTCGAACATTGTCGGCGTCCTCGCCAGACTCGTCCGTGTGGTATTTCCTGCGACAGGATGTGTTGCCGAACACCTTGACATCATCTCGCCGTCGCCTTTGTATAGGAAGGTGAGCAGGCAGCCGACCTCGAGGTTTGTGGACGCGGCCGAACTTGTCCCACCTAGTGTGCAGGTACATCTTTCCCTTCCCGTCGAACAAGACCTCGATAGGCCACCAGCAAAAGCCGTATCTAGCCTCCCACGGCTGCAACTCGGTCGGCTCGGTGCCGTCAACAAACTCGGTGATCTTGTCCGGCAGCCGCTTGATGGCGAGGGGGTCCTCATTGATGCGGAGGATGAACTGGAAGGAGCTCGCCTCCTGCGAAGATGACGACAACGAGTGGCAGGATGATAATGCTCCAGCATGGCGGCCCCTGCCGCGGCCGCGGCCACGGCCTCGACCACCTCGTCGGCCAACTGGACCGGCCATGGATTCCCTCGCAGGTTTGTGGGGTGGGGGGCTACGGTGGAGGTTGTGCGGCGGCTAGGGTTTGTGTGCAAGAGGTGATGAGGCTGCTGGCCGAGTGCTCCTCTTTATATCGCCGGAGGCAGCCGAGGGGCGCAACACGCTTGGCAACAACATTAATTTCGTTGGTAGAGGTGAGCTACGGCCGCTTGACAGGCGAGACATCGTCATTAACGTGGCGCATACTGCCAAAGCGATGTCTCGTCGCCAGTATATACTAGCCCATTTGGGTTGCATCGTTGGAGATGCCCTGACTTTCACCGCATGGTGTTCAACAAACATCTCTGAAAGAATTAGTGAGCCGAGGCATTTCCCTCCACCTTCAAGGACGCTGGGTTGATTAATGCCTCCGCCGGCTTCCCGCGTGGCCGCACGGTTGCCACGTGCACCCTTGCGATTCCCGCGTGTAGCCTTTATTTCATACCCTAGCCATGGCTATATGAGGGCTGGCACCGCAGAGGGTGGGAGGGCAAAACCTAGCAGACCACATAGCTACCTGGGCAAGGATCAGCGAGATGGCAGGCGAAAGCTTCCCTGATGACTCCAACGCGACAGCGATCGCCATTAAGGAGGCGAGGAGTTGTGCATTTCCCGTTAGGCTGGTCATAGTGGGGAGTAACTTAGACTAGTAACATAGCATATGTTACTAGTCTAGGTTACTACCTTCATAGTGAGTATATGGTGTCATGCATTGTGTCATTTATTATATTGTAGACTCATTTTGCCTTGGGGTGTGTGATGTTATGGTAACATAGCTAGTTACCACCTCAGTCTTTTTTTTCATTTATTGGCATGCCATGTCACCAAAATACTTTGAGATGTATGATGTTACTAGCTATGTTAATCCCACTATGAACAGTCTTACGAATGCTGATCAGCAGCCTGATGTCACAACCAAAAAAGAACCATATAAAACAGAAGATGATTGAGTACAAATTCATCAGAGTGAACCAGATACGACCAGTGTTCTTTTAGTGACAAACTAGTGATCTGGGCCAACGGAGGGTCTCGTGACACTGGCTAAGCTAAACCAGGAAAAAAGGCTTAGACATGCCGCCAGGCGGCCTCAGCGATCCGCAAACGATGTCCAAGTGGAAGGAGGTCCGTGAGAGCAATTCCAATAGTGTAGCCAGCTGCTAGCTATAAGCCAAGTGCCATGTCATTTATAGCTAACTTAGAGCCAACATATACAATAGTGAGCTATAAAAGTGTAGTACTTTTACAATACATGGCCCACCTTTACTCACATTGAGACACGCTGATGGCTACAAGATAAAGCCACTCTCTTTTCTCTCCTAATCTCTCCTCCAACTAAGCAAATTTATAATATTTTATCTCTTATAGCCAGCTGATTGTACCTTATTGTACTTGCTCTTACAGCGACACGCGTGCGACAGCTCTCGGAAAGCTCTTCCGTGAAACCTCGGTGCATGTTTCTAGATTTCCCAGCTCTGGCAGGTCAGTTGCACAGGTGGCACGCGAGTATGCATCTTATTCTACTCCTTGCTTCATCGCTTGAGTGGTTGCTTACCAAACGCGTGCCTGAATAATGTTTTTAATCCATATTCTGAACTGTGCAAATTGCATTCGTTTCTGCGCACTAGTTTTGAAAGTGGTTGCCTTCTTTAAACAGGGTGAATTCGTCATGCTGTAACAGAATTTGGTCGCCAATACAGCATCTGTTGAAAATATTGTCAACAACCTTGCTGTGAGCCAACTACCTTCATATTTCTGCAGACAAGTTTATTGCTGCTGGCTCTTTCATTTCTTTTCCTTTTTCTCAAGTGGTTGTGGTGACTCTCCAAGTGCAAGGCCAGCGAATATGTGTAGTGGACTAGTTTACCTCTAGAACCCTAAACTGGTGTATCTTTGGCAGGCAGTGCGAGTGTGCCACCCAACTCAACCGTGTTAGGTGGCGTCCAGAGTCAACACTCCATAACCAAAACAATCTTTCTGCTTAACGGTCTGAACACTCAAGATATCAAGCAGTTGAGCAGCAACAATCCCGTGCATATGTAAGCCGTGCGGTCGCCACATTTTGCTCACTCATGACCTCACCTTTAGATATATCGTGTCACGTGGGGATCCAAATCGTTACTTGCAATACCTATCTCGCATTTCCACACGACATTTGGTACCGGTAAGAAGCCGGGATTTTACAGTTACCTTGGTTACCTGTTACCGGAGATAACAATGCTGAACATAAATATAGTGTCTAGCATCTTTCCATCAGATCGATTTTTGGAAAGCTTGGCTAGTGCATCAATTTCATATGTTATTAGAGCGACTTCAGGACCATGCTGACGCAGTATTAAAAAAAAAGAAAAAAGATTATGCGTCATGTGCACTGAATCCATGCTAAGGACTAAAATAGCTAGACGTGAGGAGGAGTGTTTAATAGTATAAATATAGTATCTAGCCTCTCTCCATGAGATCAGTCTTTGGAAAAATGTCTTCTAGTGCATCAATCCTATAAACCGTTCGATAAATATTCAAATACTAGACGAGATTCTCAAACCATATTTAAATTTCAAACTCAATATTATCTAAAACATTTTAAATATAATGTTTTGACGAGAAGGAGTCGGAAATCTCGGACATATAAGATGGGGCATATCGTCCAACAACACAACTACAACGATGAAATGCGGCTCATGAATGAAGTTGAGTCATATTATCATATTTACTTGAAAACTGAAAAGAGTGTATGGAATATATCGAATTTATCACGGTCGATGACAAGTCCTCTATGCAAAGATTCCAAAACATCCATGACATGCGTAGCACACCACGATCAGACTGATTGCCTGGACCGACATGTCAAAAACGCTCTAAATCTTTAGTGGCGAGGGCAAAAAGGCAAAACTTTCACAAAATGGGGGTAATTGGATGAAAATTTGCTAAATTTGGGTAATTAGTGTCACAAATGATAATTGAGTGGGTAAAAACTAGAATTAACTCAAATAAAAATAAGTTGGGGCATGGGGTTATAGCTTAGGGAAATACTGTACATTTGGTTTATGTTGAACTAACCAATCAGGCCAAGTTTAAACAAAATTCAATGGACCGAGAATATTGTTTGCTCGATAGATTCATTTACCGGAGGTCCGGGGTTGGAAATTCCGATTATCATTCGGCTAGTTCATAAAACGGGTTTGGTCGTGTGAACCTGCGACATTTCGTTTTGAAACAATGAACCTGCCACTTATTTTCATGAAGCCGAGCATAGTGTGTTTCTAATGATTGGCTTGTTGCAGTAGTGTGATTTTTTTTCTTGGAGACAATAATTAGTGAGCTTCTCATGTGTAATCACTGTCTTATAGATAGTTAGATGGAGCTAATAATGTGCAGTATTTAAACATGGTTGTGTAGGACATGGTGGTTCTTGACGCCCGCTGTGACGCACGCACGCACGCCCTTCGGCCCGCCGCCATACATCATACAAGTCTTGGTTTCGGCTCGCCTTGCTCAGCTTCAGATCAGAGAGAACCTTCCTTTCTGGACACTCCCAGTCCCAGAGAGGAGATGCGCATCCGAGCAGCATACACCATTGCCAAATGCTAGCACAGGTGCATGCATGCACTTGAGGATAAACCTGACTAGTGGGTCCAGGACGAGTAAACAAAAATCTTGGCCAGAGACAAACACCCGGGCTTGTTTTTGCCTGGTTGTCATGGTCAGTCTGCCGTGTCGAACTGCAGCTTCGGTCACTCTACACGCTACACTGCGTTAGTGCTTACGCATCCAGTAAAAAAGCCCACGAAATCATACCAAACCTTGAAACAGAAAAGAAATGGAAGATACTAGATCCGTCCTGCTTCACTGATCGGATGACCATAACTTTTAGAGTTGGACTATTCGACGGCGACGTGCCCCGCAAGCGCAACAAACAGGATCCGCAGGCAGTTTCCTAATTGAGCTCGTGCCTTTTTACATATCGTGGACCGACGGCAGCTTGCTCGATCGAGTCTTCTTCTTTGTGCATGCATGCTGCTCTTGTTTTGTCCTTGGTCTTTGAGTCAATTGAGGTATGAAAAGCAAGGACCAACTAAGAATAGTCTCTCTAAATTTAAACACCAGGTCGCACTTGGACCTTCTAGCGTAGAACGAGATATGCGTGCCTGACTTTCACTGCATGGTGTTCTACAAACATATGGACGAGCAATGTCAAGGACACCTAGACCTCATAACAGGCAGATCTGAGAGTTCGGAATATGCTCTGTTTTATGGGTCGGGGAGACCCAGCGGCTGACGTAGTTTTTTCTCCTCCGTCATAGATGCCGTGGTGATTAATGCTTGCGCCAGCTTCCTGCGCGACCGTCGGTTCCCATGCATGCTCCGTCGATCCCCGCGCGTAGCCTTTGTTTCCCGTCGTGGTTGTGGCTATACGAGGGATGCCACCGCAGGGTCGGGCCGATAAAATTTGGAGCCATGTGCGAAACTCTAAAATGGGCCCTTATACTAACTGAAAAATAAACTAATGAGCCACATAGTTGGTAATTTTCTTAGCGATTAGACGGTTTGTGAAACTCAGGTCGTCCCGCAATGTCCTGTGGTCTAGTTAAATTGTTGCACCGAAGATTGAGAAGACCGAACCGATAAGTGCTAAAGTTAATCAAGATTCTACTTTTAAAACCAAGAAAAATATTTTGGAACGATCGGTGAGAAAATAAAAGGACAATGTGGCTCCTAGTTGTCTAGCACTATCGCTAGCTATAGACTCCATATTCCTAACTGTAATTGCACTAATAAGCAGCGTCGGGCAGGTCTAGTTTGGTCGTAGCATCGACGGCTCTGCCAACGCGTGGAATTGAGCTAGCGGTCTGTGAAGTAGGGATTTTTATTTTTGAGACAATGTAAGGATTTTTTCGGTCAAAATTATGCCATGGATCGTGGTATAGGCAAGTGTAGATTTTTTAAAGAAAGGCATGTAATGTAGATGGTGTGCTCAGAAATAGAAAATTGGCCTATAATAACTCACTTAAGCCCACTTGTCAGGGCCCATTTCACCTTTCTTCCTCCCATGGAACGCAACTGTCCTCGAAACAAATCGCTCTCGTTAATGGCTGCTCCCTTTCACAGAAATCAGAGGAACCTGCTCCGCGCCAGGATAGTTGGGGTTTCCGTCCCTGCTCGGCTGCTCGCACCTGTGGTGGTCTGCCAGGCAGCGGGAGTGCAGCCTAGCCTAGGCTGCCAAGTGCCAAGTCTAAGGCTTATATGAAAATTTGGGGCCCCCCAAAATTTGGGGCCCTGTGCGGCCGCACAAGTTGCACTCCTGCCGACCCGGCACTGGCCACCGGGGTGAGAGGGGAAACCCTAGCAGACCGCAACGATACCTATGTTAGGAACTGCGGTGACCCAACATACCACTAGATGTTCTAGTACATAAGTCGTTGACATAACATCAATGAAACACCGTTCCACTAGTATTACATTTCTCAGAGTGGTATAATAGAAATATTGCGGGTCCAAGGTATGTCTACAAAATTACAACTCCTATTCTTTCTCAAAGATCAGCACAGACTCCTAATTCTGCAAATAAGACTTCAGAAGATCAACTCATAGACTAGATTTATCACTAGCTCTATTATAGAGATACTAAGCTTGCTAACGAAATATGTTCTAGGATTAGGGAATCGGTTCCCTTGTATTGCTAGCCTATGTTTACACCATGATATATATAGAAGCTAACTTCATTGACTTTACTGACTGAAAATCCTGAAAGCCCAAACTTCCAACACATTTGAGCACATCCATATTTTCCCATAAATGCCAATGCATCCTCCGTTTATCAAGTGAGTCACGCTCCACCAATACTTTGACGAGCCATATTTAATTTGAAGCACAACCCCTTAGTGAGTTTGAAATTAACTCATAGAGTTAGTTGGTAGAGACCCAATCACATATTTTAACAAAGGTTCCTGCCCTCCAAAGGAAACTAAATTTTCACACCAGCCTTGAACTCGTGATCTAGCTCTTTCAATGATATGATCAAAGTTCTGGTCTATGAGGAGGCCAGAAGTACTAGGCAACCCCGAGTACTTTCTGATAGAGCTTCACGATCAATACTTAAAACATGTTATATCATTAAACAAACGGGAAGAAGGCAAGTAGGACTAAGAAAATATAGAGCTTTTTTCTGTTTGTTCACGCATTGTCCAGAGCCGCATCGATAGCTAAAAAATCCAAAATAAAATTACGACTAATGTCCACTCAAAGAACAATAGACTATCATCACATAAAATAATAAATGAGATATCCATGGATAGTTGTAGCTGATTCTTTTCATCCCTATCATTTAGGCTATCTTCCAATTATGTGTCTCTGAAGGGTGGGCCAACGTGGTGGGTCATCGGTTTGGTTCCACAAAAGAACTGTTGGTTGGGGGCGGTGGTCCCCCCGTCATGTACTAAGCTCTGCAAATGAGTGAAACACATACAAAGTAGATGGTTAAGACCATCCGAGCTGTCGGCTGCTTCGTGGGGCATTAGTGGCCACCATGCAAGCTTCGCAAGAAGATGACCACACAGTGTAAAAACACTCATCACAGATTTATTAGTACAACTGGTATTGTGAATGGGACCGCCGCAAGAAGAAGTTAGTGTTGGAGATACGCCCGAGAGGCAATAATAAATTGGTTACTATTATACCTTTGTGTTTATGATAAATTTTTATATCTCATGATATAATTGTATTAACTGGAAACATTGATACATGTGTGATTTGTAAATAAACCGGAGTCCCTAGTAAGCCTCTCGTTTAACTAGCTTGTTGACTAGTTGATGATCAAGGTTTCTTGGTCATGAACATTCGATGTTATTAAAAAAACATCATATCATTAGGAGAACGATATGATGGACACACACTCATAGTAAGCATAGCAATAAGATCAAGTCATTGAGTTTGTTTTTCTATAGCTCGTAAATGCGTAATGACCTAATCCTTAGACCATGATCTTGTGTTAATCACTAACAACGGAGGAATATTTTCACGATATAAAATGTCACAACGTAACATGGTGATTATAAAGATGGCGTTAGGTATTATGAATGTGATAGTTGAGGCTCATGAATCAAGAAATGGAATTTGTCCATCCTGATGACATATAGATATGCTCTGGGTCCTCTCGGTGAGATAGCATCCAATTAGCTTGCAAGCATGTGACTAGGTCATAAGGGATGCCATATCACAGAACGAGTAAATAGTGCTTATCAGTAATGAGATTGAACTAGGTATAGAGATACCGATGATCAAATCTCGGAAAACTAAAGTATTGCGTGACAAAGGGAATTGGTAACGAATGCGTATGTTTTTTTCGATCCCGATATCATCGTTGAATGTGCACTACAAGAAAAACCTTCCATAGAGACATTTTACTAGAGACACTTCCTACTTTGTCTCTTTAAAAATCACATTAAGACACTTTTCATGTTGTAGTGACACTTTTTGAGACACTTCAAAAATAGTGTCATATGTAGAGACATTAGTTGAGACATTTTTGTAAGGGGTTGCAGTTTTCATTCTATAGACAACTTATGAGACAGTCCAAAGTGTCATAAATAAGTTATCAAGAGGCAACCCGTGAGACACTTCGTTGTATGTCTTTATTTTTTATCTAGAGGCAATGTTTGAGGCATTTTGCTTGTTCTCTAGAGACATTTGTTCTATGTTTGGGTCATGGTAGATAATACTAATTAGAAATTTGTTCCAAGTATCAACATATACTTGTTAAAGGGTGAGATGGTTAATGGAATAAGTCTTAATCACTAAGGTCATGAGTTCGATTATTGCTTTTCACATGGTTTCTTTTTATTTATTTACTCTAGAGACACAATATAATGCCTCTTTTATGTCTTCTAAAATGTAAAGACATTATTACTATTGTCCTTACCACGTAGAGACACCGCCCGTAGTGACAGTTTTGAGACAATATGTTAAGTGCCTCTATAACTATGTAGGAGCAATTTAAGTGTCTCTACGGGACCAAAATAGTGTCTATACATGCCAATTCTCTTGTAGTGGTGTAGGAGCCACGATAGATCTCCAGATCCCGCTGTTGGTTATTGATCGGAGAGGTGTCTCGATCATGTCTGCCTCATTTGCGAACCATAGGTTGACACACTTAAGGTTCGATGTCGCTTAGGTTTGATATGGAATAAGAGTTCGAAACCAATGTTGTTTGAAGTCTTGGATTGGATCTAGTACATCACGAGGAGGTTCAGAATAGTTTGCAGAATAAAATTCATATATGGGGAGTCTCTTTCTAGGTTTCGGGAAAAGTTTCGATGTTTGACTAGATGTTTCTAGAAGGTTTGTATTCTGAAGATTTTGATGTGACTAGATGTATAACATCAAGTAAAAACTGTATATTGCAGCATGCACTTACATATCAAAGTCAAACTTCATGTATGGATGTAGTCAACAAATAAAAATCTGATAAAATGCAAGAAGATTTAGCTTTGTGCATACAATACACATCATTATAAGCCCGGGTATAGTACTTGAGTAAGTGATGACCCACAAGTATAGGGGATCGCAACAGTCTTCGAGGGAAGTATTACCCAATTTATTGATTCGACACAAGGGGAGACAAAGAATACTTGTAAGCCTTAACATCAGAGTTGTCAATTCAGCCACACTGAAACAGACTTGCTCAAGAGTTTATCGATAGTTTTTATAGTAGGAATAGTGAAATAACCAGCGGTGAAATAAAGACACAGTAGTGATTATAGTAAACACGAGGATTAAAATATTGTAGGCACAGTGATTAACGGGCGTTGCATGGATGAGAGAAACTCATATAACAATCAAAGCAGGGGCATTTGCAGATAATAATAAAACGGTATCCAAGTACTAATCAATCAATAGGCATGTGTTCCATATTTAGTCGTACGTGCTCGCAATGAGAAACTTGCACAACATCTTTTGTCCTACCAGCCGGTGGCCGGGACCTCTAGGGAAACTACTGGAAATTAAGGTACTCCTTTTAATAGAGTACCGGAAAAGCATTAACACTCCGTGAACACATGTGATCCTCACATCACTACCATTCCCTCCGGTTGTCCCGATTTCTGTCACTTCGGGCCATTGGTTCCGGACGACAACGTGTGTATACAACTTGCAGTAAGATCATAAACAACGAATATCTTGATGAATCAATAACATGTTCAGATCTGAGATCATGGCACTCGGGCCCTAGTGACAAGCATTAAGCATAACAAGTTGCAACAATATCATAAAAGTGACATCTACGGATACTAGGCACTATGCCCTAACAATCTTATGACTATTACATGACCAATCTCATCCAATCCCTACCATCCCCTTCAGCCTACAGCGGGGAATTACTCACACATGGATGGGGGAAACATGGCTGGTCGATGGAGAGGCGTTGGTGGTGATGGCGGTGAAGATCTCCTCCAATTCCCCATCTCGGCGGAGTGCCGAAACGGAGACTTCGGCTCCCGAGACGGAGTTTCGCGATGTGGCGGCTCTCGGAGGGTTTGCGACTTCGACTTCTCTCCGTGCGTTTTTAGGTCGAGGGCGATAAGTAGTCCGAAGGAGGGCGGGGGCCAGCCGAGGGGCCACACACTAGGGGGGCCCCTCTGGGCCGCCGGCCTAGTGTGTGGGGCCCTCGTGCCCCCACCTGCTTGCCCTTCTGGCTCCGCCAATATTCTGGAAAATAGGGCCTTCTATATAAATTTCGAGGTTTTTCTGAAAGTTGGATTTCTGCACAAAACGAGACACCGAGCAATTCTGCTAAAAACAGCGTTAGTCCGTGTTAGTTGTATCCAAAATACACAAATTAGAGGCAAAACAATAGCAAAAGTGTTCGGGAAAGTAGATACGTTTGGACGTATCAACTCCCCCCAAGCTTAGCTTATTGCTTGTCCTCAAGCAATTCAGTTAACAACTGAGCGATAAAAGAACTTTCACGAACACATTTGCTCATATGATGTATATATTCTCATGCTATGGCTAATACTTAAGCAGTTCATAATGAGATACATGCAAATAAGATCATCCAATAGCTATGTCAATCATGGAGAGGTACCAACAATTAATAATAAGCATCATGAATCATGTATATAAGCAGGATTGCAATGTTCATAAGAGAATATGATAAAGTGGTATCTCGCTTGCCCGTATTTGATCGGCAAAACATAAATGCCCAGGCACCTCTGGAGTTCATAGAAAAACTAGAAGTAGTGATTGTCAAAGATAAAAGCATCAAAGTTATACCACAATCAATCATATTTTGAGACAAGCATATTATACTAAGAATGACAGTTGTGCTCTCAAGATAGTGCTCAAAGAAAGAATGGAGACACAACATAAAAGTAAAAGATTGACCCTTCGCAGAGGGAAGCAGGGATTAACATGCGCTAGGGCTTTTCATTTTTAAACAGGAGTACAATTATTTTGAGAGGTGCTTGTTGTTGTCAACGAATGGTAATGGGTACACTAACTACCTCATCAACCGGACTCCCAAGAGCGGCTCCCATGAATTATTTGTATGTTTATCTCCTTCCAACCTTTCTTACACAAACCATGGCTAACCGAATCCTCGGTGCCTGCAACAATCACAAACCATGAAGGAGTGCCTTTTTATTTAAGTTTTATTATGATGATGACACTCCCCCAACCTTTGCTTACACAAGCCATGGCTAACCGAATCCTTCGGGTGCCGTCCAACAATCACAAACCATGGAGGAGTGTCTATTTAAGTTGATTAATTTGGGAAATCCCATTGCCAGCTCTTTTTGCAAAATTATTGGATAAGCGGATGTGCCACTAGTCCATATGAGAGTCCGTCAAAAGTAAATGACAAGGTTGAAAGCTAAACACCACATACTTCCATGAGCTATGAAACATTAACACAAATTGAGAAGCATTTTGAAAGTTTAAAGGTAGCGCATGAGAATTTACTAGGAATGGTTTGAAATGCCATGCATAGGTATTTATGGTGGACACTTTGAAACAACTTGGTTTTCAGGTGTTTGGAAGCACGAGTGCGTTCCACTCAGTACAAGTGAAGGCTAGCAACAGTAGGAAGTGACAAATCAAGAGAGCAGAACTTGTCATAATCATGCTTGCGGCAAAATAAATTAACGGAGGCATAAAAGTGATACAAGAACTCGAAGCAAAGTAGATCAGCGAGCTTAATTGACTTTTGTTTTAGTCATATGCATGCGTGAGCATGTGCCAAGTCGATTCAAGTGAATTATTCAGAGGAGGATACCACAATGCCATACTTACTTATGAATAAAACAATGCAAGCGAACATCCATGACATGCTACTCATATTAATAAATTGGAGCTAAACATGAGAGATCATGAACTACTAGACTTTCTCAAATAACATATACCTCACATGAACCAACTAAGCATGCTCACATGGATGAGTATATGTACAAAAATGAAAACAAATAGAGTTCATACCAGCCTCTCACCACAATCCAATTGTTGTAGATCGTCATTATTGCTTTTCACTTGTGTAGCTTGGATAATATGAAATGAAAACCACGCTCCAGCCACCGAAGACCATTGAAATCATGATGAACTTTACAAACCAAAGAAGAACAGTGTCGTGGTATCGTCATGACATATGCCATAGGGTGGCTAATCGAAGTGGTTCCTAGTGGTCTCACGGCGGTATCCGGATGCGGGTATGGGCATGAGCGACACGGCGACGTACCCGGGTTCGAGGCCCTCCGATGGAGGTAACACCTCTACTCCTGCTATGAGTGTATATGATAGTGACACAGTACAATGGTGCTCCTTGAGCTGTATATCCGGCTCCTGGGAGGCTAAGGTAGACGAAGGTCTCTCTCACAGGGCAGCGCTAAGACTAGTGAAATGAGAAGTGATCGATTGTCCCCGCACGAGGTAGCCCGGCTTATATAGGCACCGGTACTTTACATATAAGTCCCTAGAGTCTAGTGGCCGGCATGGCCGGCTCCGGCTCCCGCTCCTTCCCGAGGCGCCGACATCAGGGAGCCGTTGAGCGTAGTGGCACGTCCCATCCGCCTGCTCAGGTCGGCGGCATGGCGAGGTGGTGTCGTTGTCGTCATCATGCTCGTAGCGCGTACGGTCCGACGTACGCCATGATGGCCTGTGCGGCGCGTGCTTGCTGCAGTCCCCACTTTAAGGTGGACCTTTGGATCACCTACCCGTTCCTTCCGGCAAGACTCGCCAGCCTCGAGTCGGTCGAGTCGGACCCAGTCGGATATGGCTTGTAGAAGCCGGCCCGGCCTACAGCGTTGAAGGCCGCAGCCGGGCCGACTAGGACTTAGAGCCGGCTCCCGAGGCAGCCGGCCACGGCTCCAGCCGGCTGCTCCTCGCCGGCCTTTGCCGCGGCCGTCCTCAAGCCGGCCGCTCCACGTCCATTGCCCTACCCGGGGTCTTCCCCGACATTAGCCCCCGAAGGCTGGCAAGGTCCTGCGTTGAGAAGGACCTAGGCAGGTTTCCCTGGCTTCTATATCTCTCGCTTGTTGCGGCTCGGAGGGGCCAGCTGAGAATTTTCATTCAGCTTGTTGCGCCTCGTCCGGCTCGCCCGTCCGACTTCCTCCAGCCGGACGCTTTTTGCTCTGTTGTTTTCACTTTTTCTTAAGTGTTGATGATGCTTCCGGCTTGTTGCCAGAATTTGGGGCCGGGTCGATTTTATCGTCCGGCTCGGCTTGGGTGCACCGGCAACTCCGCCGCCTCGAGTCCCGCGCCCCGACTTGACCGTTCGGCAGCCGTCAGCGTGGCCGTTTCGTATGGTCACATCGCTGTCTCTTCCGGATCCGGTGCGGTTGTGGGGAAGTGGCGCGACGGTTTCTGTAACCGTAGCGGTCGTGGGGGCAGTTATGGCCGCAGTAAATCCCGACGCGGCCCACGATCGCCACGTGGCCACGCAACCGGCGCGCCGGGCGGCTATAAATGCCCCCGGTGCGGTACGAGGCAAGCTTCTTCCTCTTCCTCGCTCTCGCCCGCTCTTCTCCCTACTCCGTTCGAGCATTCTCGCGCGCTGCCGCTTCTTCCCCGGCGACCTCCTGGCGAACTCCGGCGATCCTACGCGGTCGGAACTCTCCGCCGTTCGGCAGCCGCTCGCGCGCCAAGCCGGCGCCACGGGGCCCCGCGGCTCGACGCTGCGCTCGTCGCCACCGCGCTCTCCTCCGGTGAGAAGTGGTTCCTCCTCGCCTTTTGATCTTTCCTGGTCTTCTTCCTCCTCTTCTTCGACGATGGCCTCGCCAGCGGGTCTGGGGGCTCGTACATGCACGACGGCGACATCGAGCGGCTGGTGCGCCTCCGCCGGATTCCTCGGGAGGTGATCACGCGGGCGCCGGCGAGAGGTGGAGCCCAAGCCGGAGCCTGGCGAGCGCGCGGCGCGCACCTTGACCGCGGGCTGGGTCTGCCGGCTTCGCTCTTCGCCAGGTTCTGGATTTCTTCGGCCTGCAGCCTCACCACTTGCCGGCCAACACCTCGTCCTCCTTAGCTGCTACGTGGCTTTCATGGAGGGCTACGCCGGCTTGTGGCCGACGTGGGTTCTGGAGCCGGCTCTTCTACCTCAAGTCGCAAATGGCGAGGGCCGCTGAGACCTGCGGCGCCGCCTCCATATATCCCCGCGCCGCTCTCTTCCCGAAGATTCCGACTGTCGACTCGGTGAAGAACTGGCAGATGTCGTTCTTCTACGTGAAGAACGCCAACCCAGCCTTCGCTCAACCTGCCGGAATACAATCCGGCTCCTCCGACCACCCGGCTCACCGCCAAGTCGGCGGATCCGGACGCGGAGGTCAACCTCCTGTGGGACTTCTTGGGGGAGTGCGTCACTGGGGGCCGGCTGAGCGCCGAGGACCTCCTCTGCACTTACATGGAGCGCCGGGTGCTACCACTCCAGGGCCGCGTCCACAAGATCGGGCATATGTCCGGCCGGCTGGATCCGACCCGGACGTCGAAGGTGGCGCTCACCAAGGCCCAAGTTGCTCACCGGGTGAACAACATCACCAAGGCCAACATGCCGGAAACTGGGAGTGGGGGCTGCCGCCTTACGATCCGCGCCTGAGCGGGTAAGTTGGTGTTTCGGCTTGCGCCTTTTGACTTGCGGCTGCGTGGCCCACTTGTTATTCATCTGTTCTTGCTTTCCAGATTTTCCCCCGCCAAGAGATCGAGGACGGCGACTTGGCGCACAAGATCTGGACGCCGGATCACGTGGATCCGGCTGACCAAGCCGGCGACCAAGCCGGCGATGATGACCTGCCGGTGGTGCCCGACCAGGGCGGCCAGGGGAGCACAACCCGCCGCCCTCGCCGGAGCAGCGGGAGGAGGAGGAGCCGGCCACGTCCACCACGGGACCGGGACCGATCCGGGCGGTGCCTGCGCACGAGGCCGCCTGCCGCCTCGGCGACTTCCGCGCCCCAGAAGAAGAAGCGAGCCGCCGGCGGGAGCACGGCCAGGCTGGAGGGCCAGGCCAAGAGACAGCGCCGGCAAGGGCCCAAGAAGGTCCCGGAGATGGCCGGGTAAGTCCTTTTTTCTTCATCGTTTGATTCCTTTTCTTTCCTTACTTTGCACTCAACTTCCTTTGTTTGTTTGATTAGGGCCGCCATAAAGTTCACCCAGGGCGGTGCCTCTGGGCCGGCTGCTCGTGATGTGCCGCCGCCCCGTCGGCAGAGGGAGCCGCCGCCGCCGCCTTCGACACTTGCGCGCGCACCGCCCGTTGTCGTCGTGCCGCCCGTGGTTACGCCGCCTTCCGCGGGGGCATCTTCTTCGGCTGCGCCTCCTTTGGCGCCATGCCGGGGCGCCCAGGGCGAGTCGGCCCAAGGGCCTACTCTTGGCGACCTGTTTCCACACCGCGCGCCGCTGTTGGGGCCGACGGCTGGAGCCGGCCGAGGTGTGCCACCCGCGGCAGGCCTGGCCGGCGGAGCTGCCCCGAGGAGCCGGAGGTGGTTCCCACCGGGCCAACCGCGCCGCCTCCGGCTTCGGAGCCGCCGAGGCGAGCCGGCTGGGAAGGAGCAGCGGGAGGAGCCGGCGCGCGCTAAGGACGCCGACTCCCGGGCGTTGGTGAGGACGAAGGGCCCGGTGGTGTCGCCCACTAGCCTCACGTGGCCAAGGGTGCCCGGTTGGTGAGCGTGCCGTCCGCCTCGGACTCCAGGCTCGGCCGGCACCATGGAGAAGGCCTGGCACCAGCGGACTCTGCGAGATAATCAGTCGGGAGGGGCAGCGGCACGGCGCCCTTGAAGATGCTTTTCTCGGCTACGAGCCAGCCCCGAAGAACAAAGCCGCCGAGGCCATGGCCCAGCTGTCGACGCTGGAGGATGCGACAAGGTAGGTGGCTTCTCATCTTATTTTCTGCAATTTTATTGTTATTGGTAGCCCTCCGAGGCATGGGCCGGCTGCTCGGAGCCGGCCCAGGTTTCGCCTAAACGGTTCTCTTTTTCAGGCGGTCGACGAGCGACGCACCGTCTTGTACAACAAGGTGGTGACCAGCTACCACAAGGCCAAGATTGAGCGGGCCACCTTGGCTCGTGAGCTGAAACCGTCAAGGGTAAGCTCTTGCTTCTTCCGGCTCGATGTCTTCTTTCTTTTGTTTTTGTTGGCTGACATTTCTTTCCGGCTGCCTCGCTTGAGGGCCGCCAAGGTTCCGCAGCTGGAAACGGATCTCCGGGTTGCTCGCGCTCGGTGCGCCGAGAGCGAGGAGGCGGGCGATCTGCAGCCTCCAAGCTCAAGGTGGCCGATAGGGAGTTGACGCGGCTGCGCGCGCTGGAGAAGAACCATCTGCCGCCTCCCTTAGGACGGCCGAGAAGGAGAAGGTGGAGGATCGAGCCGGCGGCTGGACGAAGTGGAGAGCAGCGGCTTGCCCTTCAGGAGGAGGTTACCACCAAGTCCACGGAGCGACTGCCACGCCAGCACCGGACGGACTTGCTTGGCGCGGTTGATCCGGCTTCTGGGTGAGTGTTTCTATGTTTCCTTCCTCTGCCGGCTTTCGGCTGTCGGCTGCCGGCCTCCGTTGGTAGCCGCTGCAACTTATCTTTTCGCTATCTCCATCTTGGCCGGGGGCGGTTGGCCGTGCCGATCCGCCAGTCTTTCTTTGATCCTTCGAAATCTCCATCTTCGGGCTGGGGGCAGTCGGCTCGTGCCGGCTGCCGCCATCTTACTTTAGAGCTTCGGAATCTCCATCTTCGGGCTGGGGGCGGTCGGCTCGTGCCGGCCGCCATCCTTACTTTAGGACTTCGAAAATTTGCATTTTCCCAGCTTATTTCGACTTTGATGACTGACATGCTTCTTTCTTGCAGCGGCCTTCCCGAAACGCAGGATGCGGCCTTGGCAGCCGTTGGCGTGCGCGTGAGTCCAGGAGCCGGCGACGGCGAGGGCAGCTCGTGCTTCACCATGGAGGATTACATGGCGTCTATGGCTGCCCGCGCGTCGAGCCCATCACCAAGTTTGGCTGGGAGCTCCGGAAGGCGGCTGAGGAGCTGGTCCCGATGCGTGGCCCGGGAGGCGGCGCCGCAAGACATCTCCAGCCTCACTTCTTTGATCGAGCGGGCGCCGGATCGCTTCCTCGACGGAAGGAGTCGGCCACGCGCGCCGGTGCCGACATGGCGCTGTCCTTTGTCCTCTCCTGGTACACGAGGGCAGCTCGAGTATCGGCGAGCCGGAGTGGAGGACAAGCTCCCGGCCGACCACAGGCCGCCCGGCTTGCCCGAGCCAGCGCCATCGCCGACTTCGTCGACAAAATCTTCGTCGCGGATCCCGAACCCTCACTCCGATGAGGAGGAGAGAGCTTGAAGACGAGGAGATCGAGATGGAGTCTCCGCCTCCTGCTAACGATCCGGCTGGTCCTCCAGCCGGTGCTTAGGCTTTCCTGCTCATGTAGCTTTGCTTTTGCCAAAACAGATTATTAAATCCCCGGAATGCCGGGTGCCTATGTAATGACAATATTATCGCCTTTTTATTATGATGCACTTTAGTGTGTTTGTTAATCATTTGTGTGCCGGCTTGCTTTCTTCCGACTTGTTCGCTTTTTCCCATCCGCCCCACTCTTTGGCGTGCTCTTGCCGGTACGTCCGACTTGCGGTCCGTCGCCGGATCAAGACGCGCTGAGGTGAGGCCGATAGTATTTCAGTCGAACGAGTCGATTTCGGCAGTCCGACACTTTTATGAAAAGTTGCAAGTCAACTCGCTTTTACTCTTTCCTTAGTCGTTTTTCGCGTGCGGTTCCTAGGCCTTACTCCCGCCAACCGGACAGCCGGGTTGCGGTCGGTTCGGAAGCCGGCTGTCGGAAATCGGATCACGTTACTAAGCCGTCGCGTGAAAGGGTTCAAGCCAATTGGCGAAACGAAGTAGAGTGCGCGAAAAACTTGTCGGAACGGCGCTCTCGGCGCATGCTTTTTCATAGCTTACAAAAGGGTACAAGGGATACATACATTCCTGCTCTCAAGTGTAAAATGGTCGAAGCAACCTGACGTTCCAGGGACGTTTTGTCTCCTCGTCAGTTTGCTCGCCTTGTTCTTTTTGGCCTCTTGGGCATCTATGAGATAGTAGGAATCATTGCCTACTGCCTTGCTCACGATGAAGCGACCCTCCCATGGGGATGCTAGTTTATGCTGTCCGGCTGTCCGTTGGATCAGCCGGAGCACTAGGTATCCTTCTCGGGATGCTAAGGACTTGACCTTCCGGCTGTGATAGCGACGGAGGCTTTGCTGTATACGGCGGACCTGGATTCGGCCATCAGCCGGACCTCTTCAACCAGGTCGACTCCATCTTCGCGAGCTTCTTTGGCTTCGGTTCGTATAGCTTGATTCTTGGCGCGTCGTGCTCGATGTCAGTCGGCAGGACGGCTTCGGCCCCGTATACGAGGAAGAAGGGTGTGAAGACCGAGCGGTTAGGTGTTGTGCGCAGGCTCCACAGCACGGCAGCTCTTCAATCCAGCAGCCGGCTGAGCGCTCAAGCGGCTCCACCAGCCGGGGCCGGATGCCGGCTAGGATCAAGCCATTTGCCTTCTCCACTTGGCCGTTGGTCTCCGGGTGTGCTACGGACGATAGGTCCATTCGGATCCCCATCTCCCGCAAGAGCGCTTGAATATGCCTTGGCGAAGTTACTGCGTTGTCGTGATGATGCTATGCGGGTAGCCGTATCTTGCGATTATCTCCTTGAGGAATGTGACGGCTGTGGAGCCGTCCAGCTTCTTGATCGGCTTGGCTTCGATCCACTTAGTGAATTTATCAATCATCACCAAGAGATGTGTCATGCCGCCTCGGGCTGTCTTGAATGGGCCCACCATATCCAAGCCCCATACGCAAACGGCCATGTAATGGGGATGGTTTTTAGGGCGGAAGCCGCGTTTGCCTCTTTGTTTGCGAAGCGCTGGCAGCCGTTGCACTTCTTCACCAAGTCTTCTGCGTCTCTGAGCGCAGTCGGCCAGTAAACCGTGCCGGAAGGCTTTGGCCACTATGGCTCGGGAGGAGCGTGGTGGCCGCACTCTCCCGGTGGATTTCCCGTAGGAGCTCAATCCCTTCAGCCGGCTCGACGCACCGTTTGTACAGCTCGTGGTTGATGATTGTATAGGCCTTGGCCCTTCTCTCAATCTGCCTGGCTTGAACCCTGTCATTGGGCAGCACACCATCGGTGAGGTAGGAGAGGAATTCTTGTGCCCATGATGGTACGCATTTTATTTCAAAACGCTAACCACCAAGGCCTCCATCTTCGGAGCTTCCGGTTTCGACTGCGTGGTCGCCGGGTTCGGCTGTGAAGCCGGCGGGTTCGGCTGAGAAGCCCCCGAGTTTGGCTGAGAAGGCCCCGCGTTGGACCGATAAGCCCCCGGGTTCGGCCCGGCGGGTTTGGCTGATGAGCCCCGACTTGGGCAATGAAGCCCCGGGTCTGAGAAGCCCGGGTCGGCCGACACGAATATGGAATCCGAGTCCGGTGACGCACATGGCTCGGAACACAGCCATCAAAGAAGCCGGATAGCTGCTGGACGTGGAAGCGGTATGAGGCCATGTTGGTGTCCTTCGCGTCCCAGTCGCCCGATGCTTGCTGTATAACCAAGTCGGAGTCGCCGAAGCAGAGGATGCGACGCACGCCGATCTCCTTGGCCGCTTCAGCCCATAGATGAGCGCTTCATACTCCGCCACATTGTTGGATGCGGCGAAGTGGATCTGCAGGACATAGTCCAGCCGATCTCCCTTGGGGGAAGTGACGACGATGCCGTCTCCCAAGCCATTTCGCATCTTCGAGCCGTCGAAGTGCAGCTTCCAGTGCGTGGAGTCAGGCACAGGCGGCAGGTATTGCATCTCGGCCCAGTCGACGAAGAAGTCCGCGAGGATCTGCGACTTGATGGCCGTGCGCGGCTCGTAGATGATGGTGTGGGCGGCTAGCTCCAGGGCCCACTTGGCGACCCGACCGTTGGCGTCTTTGCTGCCAATGATTTCCGCCAAGGGTGATGTGGCCACCACCTTGATGGGATGCTCCTGGAAGTAGTGCTTGAGCTTCTTGGCCGCCATGTACACGCCGTAGGTGACCTTCTGGTAGTGGGGGTAGTTCTGCTTTGACTGGGACAACACCTCGCGAGATAGTAGATGGGCGCACCGACTGCTCTTGCCGGCTTCCTTGCGCTCCACCACCAGGACGACACTAACCACACGATTGGTGGCAACAGCACGGCTCCATCGAAGCCGGCGATGCGAGGATGGGCGCGGTCGAGAGCACGCGCTTTAAGTCACGGAAGGCTTCATCCGCCTGCGGTGACCAGACGAATTTGTCCGATTTCTTCAGCAGCTGGTACATGGGCAGTGCCTTCTCCCCCAGCCGGCTGACGAAGCGCTCAAGGAGGCCAGGCATCCGGTGAACTTCTGGCCGTCCTTGAGGCACTGCGGCAGCTCCATCTTCTCAATGGCACTGATCTTCTCCGGGTTGGCTTCGATTCCTCGCCGAGAGACGAGGTAGCCCAGGAGTTGGCCGGCTGGCACGCCGAACGTGCACTTGGCCGGGTTGAGCTTCATCCGGAATCTTCGCAGATTGGTGAAGGTTTCTCTCAAGTCATCAAGGAGGGTAGGCATCTCCTTGGTTTTTACAACGACATCATCCACGTATGCGTGAACATTTCTGCCGATTTGGTCCTGCAAACACTTTTGCATGCACCTTTGGTAGGTGGCGCCTGCATTTTTCAAGCCGAATGGCATAGTCGTGTAGCAGTAAGCCCCATACGGGGTAATGAACGAAGTCTTTATTTGATCAGCCGGATTCAAAGGAATCTGGTGGTAGCCTGAATAGGCATCTAGGAAAGACAACAGTTCACAGCCGGCAGTCGAGTCTATGACTTGATCTATGCGCGGCAGGGGGAAGGGGTCCTTTGGGCACGCCTTGTTGAGGCTGGTGTAGTCGATACACATGCGTCAGGAGCCGTTCTTCAAAACCAGGACCGGGTTCGCCAACCAGTCCGGGTGCAGCACTTCCATGATGAAGCCGGCAGCTAGGAGCCGGGCGATTTCTTCACCGATGGCCTTCCTTCGTTCTTCGGCGAAGCGCCTGAGAGGCTGCTTCACCGGCTTGGCTTCAGGCCTGACGTGGAGGTGGTGCTCAGCCAACTCCCTCGGCACACCCGGCATGTCCCTTGGAGACCATGCGAAGATGTCCCGATTCTCACGGAGGAAGCTGGTGAGCTCGCTTTCCTATTTGCTGCTCAAGCCGGCACCGATGGTGACGTACTTGTCCGGCTGGGCCGGGTCGAGCAGGATCTTCTTGGTGTTGTCGGCCGGCTGGAAGTGAGTCGTCCCAGCCGGGTTGCCCACAGCCGGCATGTCCGCCTGCGCGGCCTTAGCCAAGGCGACGGCGTCGTGGATGAGCTGCTTCTCGGTGGCGATGACCAGCGTCTGGGCCATCTTGGAGCTCTGCGTGGCGCAGTCCATGGAGCGGCGGTAGTCGCCGGCTACGGTGATGACCCCTTTGGGGCCAGGTAGCTTCATCTTCAGGTACCCGTAGTGGGGCACCGCCATGAACTTGGTCAGGGCCGGCCTGCCCAGGAGCGCGTGGTAGGGACTGACCAGGTCCACCACCTCGAACTCGATGTTCTCCGTGCGGAAGTTGTCCGGCTTGCCGAACATGACCTCCAGGGTGATCCGGCCGATCGGCTGGCAGCAGTGGCCTGGCACGATGCCATGGAAGACGGTGGGGGTGGGGCGCAACTCGGCCTCCTGGATGCCCAGCTTGCGGGCGGTGTCGCGGTAGAGGATGTTGATGCTGCTGCCCCCGTCCATGAGGACACGCGAGAAGCGCACGCTGCGCCGGGTTGTGCCGATGGTGGGGTCGAGGACCATGGCGTAGCTGCCCGGCTTCGGCAGGACAGCCGGAGTGTCGCGGCGATCAAATGTGATGGCCTGCTCTGACCAGTTTAGGTATTGGGGGACCGGCGGCATGACCGCGTTGACTTCGAGGGAACGGCGCTGCTGGCTCGTTTTGTCCTCGGGCTCGGAGGTGAAGATGATGTAGGTGGCATCCTCAGCCAGGTACCGGCCGCCATGGTGCACTTGGTTAGCCTCGTGGTGCTCGAGGTTGTTGGCTTCTGCGCCGGCTGGTGGAGGTGGGGGTGGAGGCGGAAGTGGCTCGCCACTCGTCGCCGCTTCATGAAGTGGCAACGCGGGTGGAGTGGTTGAGGGTTCTTGCCGTGGTACTTGCACCGCGAGTCGAGCATCCGCTCAAGGTGTACCGGCCTCGTGGCCGGTCCGTCTGCTTCGGCGCGCCCGCCAGCCGCCGCGTGGTCCGACACGGCTGCCACATGGGCGAAGCCGCACCGGCGGTCCGCCGGTCGTCGTGCCTCTTGCCGCGTAGCTGTCCCGCCGCTGCCGGGGCCGCCCTCGTCGGCTTGTGCTCGGCGGCTTGTTGTTGTCCCGCCCGGATGGAGCCGCGAAATCTCAGCCGGCGTGCCGCTGGTTCCTTCGGCCAGGTACGAACCTGCGATGGCCATCAAGGCAGCCATCGTCTTGGGTTCGCTGCGGCGCAGCTTGTGCCACAGCATGGTGTTAGCCGGCCATGAAGAAGCCGACTGCCTGGATCTCGTGCACTCCCTCGCAAGAGTTGCGCATCTCGCACCAGCGCGCAGTGTATGCACGGTCCGTCCGTCCGCGCCCGCTTGCACATCTCAAGCTGTTGGCGACCCGGCCGGCGTAGGTGCCGGTGAAGTTGTCGATGAAGGCGTCCTCGAAGTCGAGCCAGCCGCTGATGCTGCCGGCCGGTGTTGTTGAGCTGGTGCGGGCGGAGCCGAGCAGCATGAGGGGGGAGTAGCGCACGGCCCAGCGCTTGTTGCCCTTGGCGATGCCGACTGCGGTGGAGTAGTCCTGCAGCCAGTCCTCCGGCTTGGCCGTGCCGTCGTACTTGGGCGTGTCGCGGGGGAGCTGGAAGCCGTCGATCATGGGCTCGTTGAGGATCCGCGGCCCGAAGCACTTGGGGCCGGCTGGCCCTTCTTCCTCCGCGATGCGGGATTCGACCAGCCGGTCGAGGCGATCTCTGGCGTCGGTTGGCTCGACGCGCGGGCCCAGCCGGGAGCGGGCCGGCTGGCGCTGGCCGCTGGCCTCTGGGGCCGCGCGGTGCTTGATGGTGGATGGCCTCTCGTACTCTTCCTCTTCGTCACGCCGGCTTGATGGTGGCCGGCTGCGACCGCTGTTGCCACCGGGCGGCCGGCTTGTGCGGCTGGAACTTGCGTGGGTGTTCCGGGAGTCGGCGCGCCGGCTTGGTGCGGGGGAGGTGGACTCGGCCGTGTCCCTCGGACCGTCCCGGTCGTTGCCCGCAGCGCCACGAGCGTGAGAAGCTCTGGGGGCATGGGCGTACCTGGGGTCTTTGGTCAGCCGGTTGGACGCCTTCAGCAGCTCAGTCACCCGCTCGGTTTGGCGGCGTAACTCTGCGCCTTCGAGGCGGTGCAGCTCTTCCGCGGCAGCTTCAGCCGCGAGCATGTTCTTGTCGGGGGTGTTGTAGACGGGTTGCTCCGCAGACGGAGCCGGCGATTCTGCGCCGTCCCGGCGATCTCTGCGCCCAGGGCGCCTCCTCTCCGCGGATCTGGCCGGCTCGGCTTGGGTTGTCGCCGGCTGGCGTGAGGCCGTGAGCGCGGTTGAACTCGCGCTGGGTGATTTCCACTGGCGCTTTGCAGCAGCCAGCTCTTCTGTTTGCTTGAGGAGGAGCTGGCGGTGCTCCTCCAGTCCTTCTCGATGGTGGTGGGGTCGGCACCAGGCGTGAGCGGGTGCTCAGCTTTGCCCGGACTTCCTCCAGCCGGGACGGTGGTGGCGGCGCCTTTGCGCCCGAGGCGGATGCGCCGGCAGCGGCTTCGCGCTCCAGCACTGGCCCACGGATGCGCGTGGATTTGCCCTCCGGCGTCGTCGCCGGTGGCCATGACCTCTGCATGACGCAGGGCTGGTGGTGGTGAGGCCGGCGCCGGCTCCGGGGGAGGGCTTGCACAGCGCACGATCTCGCGCGGGTAGCGCGGTGGTGCGACGGTGGCGACGTAGACGTCGAAGCCGCCGAAGCTATGATGTTGCCGCCGGCAGGAATGGCCGGTCGGCGAAGCAGCCAGCGTTGTCGCTGACGCAGTCGAGGGAGCCGAATCTCCAGACCAAGCCTGAAGCGACCCTCTCACCGGTGGTGGTGGTGAGGCCCGTCCGGATGAAGACACCGGCCGCGGACGCTGAAGGCCCCACGGTGGGCGCCAAATGTCGTGGTATCGTCATGACATATGCCATAGGGTGGCTAATCGAAGTGGTTCCTAGTGGTCTCACGGCGGTATCCGGATGCGGGTATGGGCACGAGCGACACGGCGACGTACCCAGGTTCGAGGCCCTCCGATGGAGGTAACACCTCTACTCCCGCTATGAGTGTATATGATAGTGACACAGTACAATGGTGCCCCTTGAGTTGTATATCCGGCTGCTCCCGGGAGGCTAAGGTAGACGAAGGTCTCTCTCACAGGGCAGCTCTAAGACTAGTGAAATGAGAAGTGATCGATCGTCCCCGCACGAGGGGGTAGTGCATAGGCACCGGCACTTTACATATAAGTCCCTAGAGTCTAGTGGCCGGCATGGCCGGCTCCGGCTCCGGCTCCTTCCCGAGGCGCTGACATCAGGGAGCCGTTGAGCGTAGTGGCACGTCCCATCCGCCCGCTCAGGTCAGCGGCATGGCGAGGTGGTGTCGTTGTCGCCATCATGCTCTGTAGCGCGTACGGTCCGACGTACGCCATGATGGCCTGTCCGGCGCGTGGCACTGCTGCTCACAAAGCCCCGTACTTTACGGGAGATGAGGTCAGCGTGGACCTTTGAACCCGGATCACCTACCTGGTTCCTTCCGGTGCAAGACTCGCCAGCCTCGAGTCGGTCTGAGGTACAAACCCCAGTGGATATGGCTTGTAGAAGCCGGCCCAGCTACAGCGTTGAAGGCCGCAGCCAGCCGACTAGGACTTAGAGCCAGCCGGCTTCCGAGGCAGCCGGCCACGGCTCCAGCCGGCTGCTCCTCAGCCGGCCTTTGCCGCGAGCCGGCCGTCCTCAAGCCGGCCGCTCCACGTCCATTGCCCTACCCGGGGTCTTCCCCCCGACAAACAGCAAATATTTTTGGTGTTTTCGAATTGGAAACAAGAACAAAAGAAACAAGAAAATAAAGCAAAATCTTTTTGGGTTTTCTCATAGCAAACCAACGATAGCAAATAAAGTGAACTAAGAGCAAAGAACCAAATAAACAAATGGTGAAGAGAAACAACAGAAATATTTTTGGTCTTTTTGTGTTTTAGGAAAGAAACAAAGCGAAAACAAAAGAATGCAAACTAACAGAAACACAGAAAAGCAGGATGACAGAAATCTGCCAAAACCTGACAGCAGTACAGAAATCGAAATTAACAAAAATCTTCCATTGCTCAGCTCAAAAAGTGTTCAACTAATGAAAGTTAGATAACAACCTGGGGCACATGCTCAAAAATTGGCAACTCAAAATAACGTTCTGGCTGTGCGTACGAATTTTTTTGGTAACAGCCCAGAATCTGTTTTTGGACAACACTTCCCCAAATATCATCTCCCTCTCATTAGAAAACCACTCTAAGAAACTAAACAAGTATGTACAAGTATCCAGCAACCATAATATGCAAAGAATTAGTGATGCCGGTATACCTCCCCCAAGCTTAGGCTTTTGGCCTAAGTGGAGTTCAATCCCATCGAGGCCATGAGGTAGTATCTCCGTAGTACGAAGAAGATGGATCATATTCCGGGTATGTGCTAGAAGAAGCACCCGGATACGTGACGGTGTAGTCGTAGGAGGGCTCGGCGTCCTCGGAGTCATGCTGCTGGTGGAAGTCTTGTATCTTCATATGTTCCTCCACCTCCTCCTTAGTGCGCGACCATGATTGCCTGTCAATATTGAACAAACCTGGCTGGGGAAGAGGGATTTCCTTCTCATCCCCGTCAGAAAACAACATTCTATAGACCATATTATCTACAGTGGAATCAGTGGTAACAAAATGATGACTCTTCATAGCAGCAATATCAAGTCTCCTAGGGGTTAATGGCACATCATTAGGATCAAGAGGGAGTCTTAAATGTGTTAAAATGCGCAGTGCAATAGTTCCTCCAAAAATAGGCCCCCTGTTAGACAGGCGGCGAGCAATAAGAGAACCAAGATGATAAGGTGTCTGTCCAGTAAGTGCAGCATTCAAGAAAGCAAGATGATAGCTAGAGATATTGCTAGTGTTTTCCCTACCAAGAATGCTAGTAGCAATGTAATATGCAAAATATTTAATGGCGGGGAGTTGAATGTTTCTTATCTTGCCGCGCTGAATGGTGCGGCAATCATCATCGGTGATCCCTCGATAGAGCTCCAACAAGTCCCGGGGGTTGTCATCAATCCTCCTTGTTGTACCTACAGGGGCAATATCCAATGCACGACAAAATTCTTCCAATTCCATAGTAACAGGATTACCATAGATCTTGAATGCAACTGTCGGCTCATATTGCGTGTTGTGGAACTTGAAGCTCTCAACGAAAATTTTGGTGAACATGTAGTATTGCTCCCTTTCATCTCCCACGTAGGTGGCTAAGCCCGCCCTGTTGACAAGGGTGAAGAAATCATCCAATATCTCTGCATTTGTCAGAAAATCATAACATGGGAAGGATGAAGCATTAGGAGCCCCATTGTCCTCTTCGGGCGCGAAGCTAGGCGCGATGATATCCTCATTGTAGGATCGCCTAATCTGAGTGGATGCCCTCGAGGGCCTACCGGTGCTGGTTGTTCCTCTCTTGAATAATTCTCCAAAGTTGAATTTCTTCATCTTCCTCTTCTGAAATTTTCAACAACCATTATAAAATTTGATTTCAAGGTATATAATTGAGGGGAACTACTATAGGAACTTGCTAGAGTACTAAACATGCATCAAAACTAGTTTCTACCACTTAGAACAAGCATGCAAGCTCACTAAACATGTTATCTACAGCAGCAAAATATTCAAGATATACTCAACCAAACAAAATTCTAATTGGACAATCAAAGGAGTCACATACCAAGGAGCAAATGTGCCAAATTTCAGACAGAAATCTGGGCTGAGCAAAGAGATCGAGAAAGCGAGTTCTTGAGCAGAAACGCGAGTGAGAGGAACCTGGTACGAGTTTTTTCGGGAGAGAGAAGAGAGTGGGAGGAAGAGATGCTCAAGTGGGGCAAAGGGGGACCCACACACCAGGGTGGCGCGCCCTTGCTGGCCGCGCGGCCTGTGGGGTGCCACCCTGGGGTGCCCCACTGGTCAGCCCCAGGTGCTCCCAGGTGCCTCTTCGAAAAATAGGACTACCAGTATAATTTTTGTAAATTTTTGAGAACTTCGAAAATGCACATTTCGGGTATTAAATTAATTATTCTGCGCAGGAAAATGATTTCCAAAATCTTAACAACCAAAGCATATTGCAAAACAAAAAGTGCTACAGCAAGTAAAACAAATGGAGGGAGAAAGAAAGAAAGAAATGTTGTTTAGTTCTCTTATGCATTAAAATATACTTGTTAACAAGGTTGATCAAGTCTTGCTACCAAATAAATTTTATATGACATAAGAAGAAATAAACCTCAAATCAATCATGTTACCTTATATTGAATTGATATGGATCCAATCACAAGAGTTTGATATTCTTCTTTAAGCTCATATATAGGACAATCAATGGATCCCACTTTGATAGTTTTCACATTAAAAATTGTATTAACTCCATATACTTTATCAATCCTCTTGGGAAAATAGACAGTATGTTCCTTATCATCAACATTGAAAGTAACCTTGCCTTTATTGCAATCAATAACAGCCCCTGCAGTATTAAGAAAGGGTCTTCCAAGAATAATGGACATATTATCATCTTCAGGCATTTCCAACACAACAAAATCAGTTAATATCAAGCAATGCTGAGTAACTTGAACATGAACGTTTTCGCATACACCAACAAATAGCAGTAGATTTATCAGCCATTTGCAAAGATATATCAGTCGGTATTAACTTATCTAAATCAAGTCTCTTATAAAGAGAAAAAGGAATTACACTAACCCCTGCTCCCAAATCACATAGAGCAGTTCTAACATAATTATTCTTGATAGAACAAGGAATAGTCGGTATACCTGGGTCTCCAAGCTTCTTTGGAACCTTACCACTGAAGGAGTAATTAACGAGCATAGTGGAAATCTCCTCATTGGGAATTTTCCTTTTGTTAGAGACAATATCTTTCATATACTTTGAATAAGGAGGCAATTTAATAGCATCAGTCAAAGGGATTTGCAAAAATAAAGGTTTCATCCAATCACAAAATTTATTATAATGTTCCTCCTCCTTTGATTTTAGTTTCTTAGCAGGAAAAGGCATTTGCTTTTGAACCCAAGGTTCTCTTTCATTACCATGTTTCTCAGCAATAAAATCTTCTTTAGTGTACTTTTTTTTTGCATGCTTTTCAGGTTCTTTTTCAATTTCTTCTTTATCAGGAGTATCATTCTTATCATTATCTTCCTCATGTTCATTACCACTTTCAGTTTCAGCATCAGAAATAGAAATACTATTAGGATCATTAACAGGTTCAGAGGATTCTACAACATTCTTATGTTTCTTTTTCTTTTCTTAGATGGAGCACTAGTTTTAGTTAGTTGATAATCTTGTTCAACTTTTTTGGGATGCCCTTCAGGATATAGAGGATCCTGGGTAGAAACACCACCTCTAGTTGTTACTTCATAAGCATGTTAGAATTATTTCCCAACAAGTCATTTTGCACTTTAGTGAGTTGATCAATTTGAGTTTGAACCATATGAAAATGTTTAACAAGTATCTTAACATCATTGGAGGTTCTCTCCACAATATCATGCAATTCACTAATAGCTCGAGAATTTTCCATTAAATGATTCTCTACTCTCATATTAAAGTTTTCTTGCTTAACAATATAATTATCAAACTCATCTAAGCATTGAGCAGGAGGTTTTGAATACGGAATATCTTCCTAGTAAAGCGTTGAAGAGAGTGTACCTCAATCATGGATGAAGGGGGAGTTATCTTACATAAATCTTCTATAGGAGGTAAATTCTTCACATCTTCGGGTTTAATACCCTTCTCTTTAAGAGACTTCTTGGCTTCCCTCATATCTTCATCATTTAATTTAATCATACCCCTCTTCTTCAATATCGGTGTCGGGGTTGGTTCAGGTGTAGACCAATCATCATGATTCCGCCTATTTTAGCCAATAATTCTTCAGCGTCGTCTGGAGTTCTTTTCCTGAAAACACAACCAGCACAACTATCCGGTATGCCCTAGACTCAATGGTTAGTCCACTATAAAATATATCAAGTAAATCATGCTTTTCCAAATCATGATCAGGCCGAGCTCTAATAAGAGAGCAAAATCTCGCCCAAGCCTCAGGCAATTTCTCTTCATCTTCCTGGTCAAAATTATAAATTCTCTGCAAAGCAATATGTTGAGCGCTAGCAGGAAAGTATTTTCGAAAGAAAACATCACGCAAGTCAATTGGACTTCTAATAGAACCAGGAGGCAAATTATTATACCAAGTTTTAGCATCATCCTTTAATGAGAAAGGAAAATTTTTAGCGACAAAATAAGTACGCATCTTGACATCATCAGAAAACAAGCTACTCAGAGTAGATAACTCAATCATGTGTTCAACAGCACTTTCTTTTTCAGTACCACAAAAGGGTATTTTCTCAACAATAGCTATATGAGATAGATCAAGAGAAAAATCATAATCTTTATCCTTAATGTTTATAGGAGATGTGGCAAATTTAGGATCAGGAGACAATTTATATCTAACAGCATGTTCTGCAAGCAACTTTTTAATTTTTCTTGCATCAGTAGTAGCATTGCATTTTTCAATAAAATCATCATCAAGTTCCACATAATCTTCATCAAGATCATCACTAGAATATTCAACAGACTCAGGTGAATTAACAGGTGTAGCATTTTCATTAGGAGTTTCAGTATTTTCAATTTGCCTAGACCTAGCAATTGTAGCATCTAGAAAAGATCCTAACGAACCATCATTATCAAGCACAGCAGAAGCATCATCACAATTATAAGAGGAATTTTCAGATTCAGCAGAAGTACCAACATTTGAAGCTTGTGGTGGTGAAACAAGTTTACTTATCACAGATGGTGAATCAAGAGCAGCAGAGGTACTAAGAGTTGTACCTTTTCTTGTAGTGGATGGTAATATGGCGATCTTAGTATCGCGAGGTTTACCCATGATGGAGACTTTGCAGCGAACAATATCAATCCAAGTGAACTTCCAAATAAAGCTATGTTCCCCGGCAACGGCGCCAGAAAATAGTCTTGATGACCCACAAGTATAGGGGATCGCAACAGTCTTCGAGGCCCAATTTATTGATTCGACACAAGGGGAGACAAAGAATACTTGTAAGCCTTAACGAGTTGTCAATTCAGCTGCACTGGAAACAGACTTGCTCGCAAGAGTTTGTCAGGAGTCAGCTTTATAGCAAGAGGAATAGTGAAATAACAAAAGCGGTGAAATAAAGACAGCAGTAGTGATTATAGTAAACAACAGGATTAAAATACGAGGCATGGATGAGAGAAACTCATATAAGAATCAAAGCAGGGCATTTGCAGATAATAATAAAACGGTATCCAAGTACTAATCAATCAATAGGCATGTGTTCCATATTTAGTCGTACGTGCTCGCAATGAGAAACTTGCACAACATCTTTTGTCCTACCAGCCGGGCAGCCGTGCTCTAGGGAAACTACTGGAAATTAAGGTACTCATTTTAATAGAGTACCGGAGCAAAGCATTAACACTCCGTGAACACATGTGATCCTCACATCACTACCATTCCCTCCGGTTGTCCCGATTACTGGGCCATTGGTTCCGGACAGAACGTGTGTATACAACTTGCAGGTAAGATCATAAACAACGAATATCTTCATGAATCAATAACATGTTCAGATCTGAGATCATGGCACTCGGGCCCTAGTGACAAGCATTAAGCATAACAAGTTGCAACAATATCATAAAAGTGACATCTACGGATACTAGGCACTATGCCCTAACAATCTTATGACTATTACATGACCAATCTCATCCAATCCCTACCATCCCCTTCAGCCTACACCGGGGGAATTACTCACACATGTATGGGGAAACATGGCTGGTCGATGGAGAGGCGTTGGTGGTGATGGCGGTGAAGATCTCCTCCAATTCCCCGTCCCGGCGGAGTGCCAGAACGGAGACTTCGGCTCCCGAGACGGAGTTTCGCGATGTGGCGGCTCTCTGGAGGGTTTCTGGCGACTTCGACTTCTCTCCGTGCGTTTTTAGGTCGAGGGCGATAAGTAGTCCGAAGGAGGGCGTCGGGGGCCAGCCGAGGGGGCCACACACTAGGGCCGCGCGGGCCCCTCCTGGGCCGCACCGGCCTAGTGTGTGGGGCCCTCGTGCCCCCACCTGGCTTGCCCTTCTGGCTCTGCCAATATTCTGGAAAATAGGGCCTTCGTATAAATTCCGAGGTTTTTCCCGAAAGTTGATTTCTCGCACAAAACGAGACGTGAGCAATTCTGCTTGAAAACAGTTAGTCCGTGTTAGTTGTATCCAAAATACACAAATTAGAGGCAAAACAATAGCAAAAGTGTTCGGGAAAGTAGATACGTTTTGGACGTATCAGTAAGCCATCTCCAACAATCAGTCGCAGATGTGTAGTATACAACATCATATAATATAGATTTATAAGCTGTGAGTACTTTAAGTACTCGCAAACTAATACTAGTGTAAGTGCTAGCAATTCTAGTAAGGGGTACTAAGCTCTAGTTTATTTGCATAAAGCCAATTTTAGTTCACAAGTATTTGATAAAAGACTTATTCATGTGCTAACTAACTCAGGTGGGAACATTAGAGTCATTTCCACAACTCTGAGGTGATTCAAGAACCAGTCACCATTCACCATTCATTTTATCAACATTTTCAAGAATCTAACACTGGAAACTGTATGGCCTTTCCAACCGTCCGTAACCATGGACACGGCTATTCGAATAGGTTTACACTCTGCAGAGGTTGCACACTTGTGCCACAACATTTGATTTCATCCGTCGGGATAACCCCGAATCATCGTAACACAGTACGCGGATCATCAACCCTAACCTTTCATTTACAAACCCTAGTATGAGCACCTCTCCCCATGAGCTTGGCCTCCCAGTGAAGACCAACTGTCAACCTGGGAACTGCACAGGGCTTGGTGGTATAATTCACCTCAATTCACATCATTTCTCAACAACGCCCATTTGCAAACTTGAACAAAATGGTCTAGAATAGTTACGGTTGACCTAATTTCTTTTATAAGTACTAACTTATCTTTTGTTCTGTTAAATATTGAAGAGTAATGACGGATAGAAGTCCTAGGTAATGGTAAAGCTCTATTATTAGTTTTGAATATCTTCGGTAACTTTACCGATCAAAGTATTTGAATATCTCGCTCAATATAGCACATCATCAATTCATTAAGAAGCCATTGTGGGTATCTTGTTGCGCCACTCGATCTTGATGATCTTCATCGCCGAGAAGTCCCTTTCAATTTTTCACACAACCGATAAAATCAGTGCCAACTCAATGACACGATAAACCTTAGGAAACATGATGTTAATTCCTTTGAAATA
This sequence comes from Lolium multiflorum, assembly GCA_030979885.1. NCBI lineage: Eukaryota > Viridiplantae > Streptophyta > Magnoliopsida > Poales > Poaceae > Lolium > Lolium multiflorum. Next base: position 235,429,003 of record CM061749.1, on the reverse strand, counting down.
TCAAGACAATCTGTAGCTCAAGATTATCTTGAATATGCGCATGCTCATAATTAGAGAAATACATTGTATGGGTGCTGCTACATTGAGAATTAGCTATTGCAAAGAGAAAAGTTGGTTTCACACGATATTAGACCTAGTCCATGTTTTTTGTTCATAGTCGTTTTCTCCATTGTTCACGAAAACAAGCATAGCTTTCTCATACGAAGTTTATTTTTGATATACGGTCACTCCAACTATTGATAAAAAAACATGTGCATCTGAAATGTTTCTTCAAAAATTAAGGTAGGAAGGAATCACTATCTTGACCTATTGGGAGCTGGCCCTGGGTGACCCACGGATTCGGGGTTCTCTTTTACAAAGTTGACAATCGCCATAATTTGGCACCAACTTCTTTGAAGACAACCGGCCGTCCGCACTCGGTCTTTCAAGATGAGCCAAGTGAAAAGCTTGAACTTAGGTGGTTTCCAATTTTTGGACACCGTCTTTGGCATGATGGAGTTATTCATGCCCTCGAATTGAGCCCTATAAGCCGAACAGTCGTGAATGATCATGAAGTGGTGAATTTTCATGTGGTGTCGTTAGTGGTATCCTCAGTAAGTTGCACCCCATTTACGTCCATCCACAGATCCGCAAACTCGGCAATGTTGATTATTGTGATGCCCTCATTGCTTTTGATTTTGGTGTTCCAAAAATCTTGGTTTGTGACCTTGCTAACCGAGAAGTTCTTCCTCTTAGAGATTGTGGATGGCACTATGTCATTTGTTTTTTCCCTCAAGTCTAGGGATGGCAAAGCTAGCTATACACCCATCCCTAATGGTGATGGTGGTAGCCGCATAGAAGAAGTCCATATCCGCACCATTGCAAGGGCGATTATTGCTAACCCACGCCTTAGAGATTTCTTTCCACAGAAGCCATAACCACCCAAATCTCAAGGCTCTCGAAAATTTTCAAGGCTGATTATACAAAGCTCAAAGCTAAGATGCTCATCGTGCACTGAAGGATAAAGCTACATGGCCGACTCTGGCCCTAGCTAGGCCACCATGGAAAACTCACAAGGGCCCAAGCCTGGGGGCATGAACTGATCTTCTCATACGTACCCTGCCCAGCAACATTTCTTGTTTTTTTTGTTGAAAAGGCCCAACATCTTAGCCGACCAGACTAGAAATAGATGCATCGAGGTGACCGAGCCAGCGGTCGACCTTATCTGGCCCATGCCTATAGATCGGGGGGGGGGAGATCAACCAACCTCGCCCTCAACGGGCAGTCCATCACAGCCTCGTGGTACGTAACCTTTGTTACAATGTACTTGATTTTCTTGACAATTTTAGGTGTCACAATGGTGAAACATAAATCTGGTTGCGTGAAAAGAAATTTAAAAAAACGAGACAACCAAGTTACTGAATCACAAAGAGGTGCTTTAAATAGGTATTTTCCAGGCAACAGGTAGCGTTAATGTCAACGACGATAATCAGAGGTAAGAATCTGAATCCGGACAAGATGATGATCAGAATTTATATGCTGATCCAAGCATTGCTGTACTGGGCTCCTATTTGAGGTAATAATAGTAGTGGCAAGGAATACTAAATTGTTCTATTTTGCTACTCATATGAATATGTGGTTGGATATTAGTATTGAATATTTTGCAGGTGAAAGGCATAAATATTTCTAGACCCGGCAAAATATGGGGCCGGTGCGATGAAACAAAAAATCTCGGCCAGGTCGGATTGTGCCGTGCCGCCAAACTGCTGCTTCGGTCACTCTGCACGCTACACCGCCGTTAGTGCTCACGCCTCCTCCGAAAGAGGCCACGCAATCATACCAAACAATGCGCGGAAGAAAAAGAGAGAAAATGGAAGGAAGAAGAAATTTTCTGTGAACAGATGATGACTATTCGAACTTGGGGAGAGTTGGATTTTTCGACCGCGGCAACGAGCGTACGTACGTGTGAGCTCAGAAGCAGGATAGGCAGCAGGCAGTTTCCTAATTGAGCTCGTGCCTGCCTTTTTTACAGACCGTGGACCGACGGCCACCGGTCTTGTACTAGCAAGTCTTCTTCTTTGTGCATGCATGCTGCTCTTGCTACCTGGTCTTTGAGTCAACCAAGGTATGAAACGCGAGCAGCCAGCCGGGGGACGACCGGCTCGGAATAGTCTCCTCGATAAATTTAACCACCAGGTCGCATTTGGACATTTCAGAAGGAGATATGCATGCATCAGCATGCATGACTTCCACTGCATGGAGTTCAACGAACTTATGCGAGAACCGTTTACCAGAGACGAGTTTTTTCTTAATTGTGCAGTTAATTAGCGAGCAACGTCAAGGATCGATACCCATACCAGAGCTTATAATAGACTGAGACTTGAGACTTCGCGCGCCAAATGCACGGTCACCGACGGCATGTTCTATTTGTCAGGTCAGAACACGTGACGGAATGGTTCAGCGCGCGTTTCCGCCGAACATGGCATACAAAATAAGCCGTGCGGATCTGCAAAAAATAATGTAGCCACAGGAGGAGCAGATCGATCCATGGAAGCCAACGTGCAGCTGCCTAGTACGATTGACAGAAACAATCTTAATCGCGGCGACCTAACATGCATGCTACTCAGCAGGTCCACCAGATTTCTGCACCTCCGACGAACAATTTCGTGTTAGATCGGCTGAAATCACGAGCGGTGACACAACCCCCGGCCTCCAATGACAGCTTCAGGTTGCTCTCATGGCTCGTACAGCTACCGCCTAACTCTCAACTGTCAGGCTGGCAATGCGTGATGCGAATGCTTCCTGTGACGCTCACATCGGCACATGATTTGGGATCGGAGAAGCTAATTCCACGTTTGATATCCGTATCCGCGCCATTCCTTCCATCTCTATCGCTGCACATTGCTGTTCGATTGCCCACAAGTGTAGACAGTTCGGCGATATTTCAATCACTCATTGACTTCTTTTCTTATCTTCTCTCTTCGCTTCGTTCAATATAAATTTGCAACATAACCTTATTTTATTAGTTTAGACTTTTGATTGAATTGGCTAGTGCTAAGAGGTCTCATACTCCTCCTGTGTTATTTTCAAAAAAAACTACTGCCCAGGTTTCGTGATTAAAAAGACGAATTACATCAGTGGTTACCAAGAGCAAATCTCGGGATTATTGAGCAGCCACCTCCACCCGTCCAAAGTCAACACACCATCGATCAAAAAGGGGCCAAGGCAAAAGGCCTCGAGTTGACATCTCGCTCACCATTGATTAAAGTCCACTCAAAATACAGGCAAAGTACTCCGCCGTATAGTAGCACTAACTGAAAAAGTTACATGCATCAGCTCGCCTTCGAAGTGACGCCACGATGATGCACCGTATAACAAAATTATATACTCATAGTACTACTTAGTAGTAGTATATATAATGAAAAAAATGATCATCACACGTGGCAACGTGATTAGCGCCGTTCCAGAATGCCGTACGCGTGGCTTGCTGGAGAGAAAATATGTGCCTACTTTACTAAAACGAGATGGATTGCCGGCTACCACCTCTGTGCGGATTTAATCAACGCATGGATGTGAAAGGAAACAAACTAGCTGTGGATCTAATCAAAGTTAATTAAATAAAAACGGAGGGAGTATGTGTGAACAAAAAATCGGCAACTTCAGCGGACCCCGTGTAATTCAAACCCGGATAACTAAAATCGGGTGAGTGTATCGAAATTGATATTAGAAATGTTATTAAAAATGGCTCGATGAACAAGAAGAGAAAAAGAGTTCATATAATTCATCATAGTTGGTCGCAACTCATTAATTTACAAGCAATTTGTAGATAGATCATCCTAACCCTGACCCTACGGTCGTAAGGAAAATCATGTTCTCCAACGAGCTCCTAGCCGGGGTTGCGCCATGCCCTCAGGTTGCTCCGTGACAGGGCGTCGCGGGCATCGGCGGTGGCACGCGGTAGCTCTCCGCCTCCGCATGCTCGCCCGCACCAAGCTCGCTTTTCCATGGCGTATCCTTGATGCTTTCGAACCCGTCCCATGCCGGGGAGATAATCATCTATCGCGAGAGGGCACCACAGACACTCGCTTGGTCTGATCAACGGCGGTGTAGGCATTTCACCTCTTCCTCGGTGGGAGGACTACGTGGGCGGGGTCGGGGGAGGACGGGGGGGCGGCGTGCATAAATTACGATGGAGCGATGCAGGATTGGAACCCCAATTCAGCAGCACCACACGATATATAGCGGGTAGCCGGGGTTCTACGGTTACCCTAGATAAATGTTTCTGGGCCGGGTCGATTCGGACTATCTATTCGGACAGCATAAAACGTAAAAATCGGAAAACAGGTGGAGTTTTTGGTATCGGCTCGTTTTCTAGGATATGCTAGAGTTGCTCTTCCTATGGTTGGGGATATAAATTTCGACGTGGCATGTCGCTTTGAGTAATTTGGTCTCTAGTCTCAACAGACAGATGGCATGATCGGTCGATCGGAACACAAAGAATCGGCAGACAGGCAAACTTTGAGCAAAAAATAATTTCATTACTCTGCATATGTTACATTCACGTTGAAATGACACAGTTTCATCCCCGTCGGAGTCAAACGGGTGTAGAATTTGATTCCTACAACTGCCAAAATGCAGAGGAGACAGGTAACCGTCCCGCCAAATGTCGGCGCCGTCGATAACTGCTACTGCATGGCGCGGGGTGCCGTTACCGCCATCGGCAGCAGCGACGGCGAACGGCTCAAACTCTGCTTCTGGTGGTTCGGCCCAGGCCAAGTCGGCGGACGGCGAGCCGTCGGCTCTGGTGGAGACATTGTCGTCGCCGTGCACGTGGATCCAGCCTTGGTCGTCCGAGTCCCAGTCCGGCAGGGCCGAGGCGGCGCACGCCAATGCCCCGATCCTCTCGGCCGGCGTCGTGGACGTCTCGTCGGCGTCGGCCTCGTCGTCGGTGTCGTCCGAGTCCCATAGCGCGTCGTGCAGGGTGCTCTTGGGAGTGGTACGTTCTTGCTTCGCCGGCTCCGGGCAGTAGTTGTCGCGGGCGACGGCGGAAGAGAGGAACGGGTGATCCAGGAGGTCCGCGGCCGTGGAGCGGTCGCGGGCGTCTCTGGCGAAGCAGGCGGCGAGGAAGGCCTTGGCCTCGGGGGACAGCCACCCGGGCACCTCCGGCACGGCGTCCGTGTACCCGATCCGGTGGACGGCGGCGAGGAGGTCGTTCAGATCGCTCCAGGGCGCGCGGCCGGTGGCCATCTCGACGACGGTGCAGCCGAGCGCCCAGACGTCGGCCGCGGGGCCCTGCTCCTCCCCGCGGGCCACCTCGGGGGCCATGAACGCGGGCGTGCCGCCGATCGGGAGCGGCGAGTCAACTCCCCGCGCGCAGCCGAAGTCCGTCAGCCTGGCACGGCCGTCGGCGCCGATGACCACGTTCCGCCCCTTGACGTCGCCGTGCACGAGGGACCTGGCGTGGAGGTACGCCAGCGCCCTAGCGACGTCGCCCGCGTACGCCCGGATGGCGCGCTCCGGGAGGCGGCCGCCGCGGTTCCTGGCGGCCTCGTCGGCGAGCGAGCCGCCGGGGGCGAACTCGAGGAGGAGCTGGTGGCCGCCGTGCTCGGCGGCGCGGGAGCCGAGGCAGGGGATGATGTGTGGGGAGGAGAGGCCGGTGAGCACGCTGCCCTCGCGCGCCAGCTGCGCCGCGCCGCCGCCCGCGGGGGCGGACTTGACGGCCAGGAGCTTGCCGGAGGATTCGTCGGACGCGAGCCACACGACGGCGCCCGACGCGCCCCGGCCCAGCGTGCGGAGGCGCCGGAGCTGCTTCGCCACGGTGAGGTCCATTGTCGATGGGTGTTTGTGTTGTCCTGGTAGGTTGGTTGGACTCTGAGCTGAACTTGTAGCGAGGAGGATGTGGGGATGGACGGATATGGCGCGCGAGATCCACGGTTTATATGGGTGGCGCGCGACGAGGAAGAGAAGAGAGCATGTGTGCGCGGAACACGTGCGGAAATGCGGCTAGTCGAATGAAGTGGGCGATTTCCTGTGCGCGCGCGCGCGGCTGCTCTGTCTCTGCTACAAAGCCTCGTGCGACCTTCTCCTTTGTTGGCCCGCCCTGGCTGCAAAGGAAGGTGAAGCGAACGAACGTGTGTGTCTGATAATTGATGAATCTGGTCGTGTGTTTTTTTGTTGGCCTTTCTTTTCCGTCGTTTTTCTGGTGCCTTTCCGCTTGACAGATCGGGATCACGGCAGCCTTGGTGAGAGGATGCATCATGCGCTTGTTTGGCGTATTTCCTGCTCATCCTTACTGTGAAACATTGAATCTAAATTCGTGATAAAAGTGTAATCCACAATAAAAAAAACTACTTCCTCTGGCACTAATTACTTGTCGCAGGTATACTGAATGTAGATACGCTTTAGCCTACATTTCACCTAGATCTGCGATGCATATTCAAGGCTTGAGAGAGTATTAAATCTGTAGCCATCGACGCTTACATGGACCTGCTGAGGTTGAGAGCATCATAGTAGGACAACAGCAAATAAAAGGGGAGCAAGCTACACTAACCAGGACCAAACACTGATCCCATCGATGAAGGCGAAGACTTCTGCTGAAGAGGCGCTACGATGAAACAGACCAAAACCAACAGACCTACCAAGCAGAAACTGATCACACCCAAGGTCGAAGGAGCTTGGTTGACTTCAGGACACGATATTGTGAAGGAGGAGGGCTTGAACGCGACGCCTCCAATGAGGGAAACGGCACCCAAGGACGTCGTCGTCACCCGTACTGACCAAGGCCTTCCCGTGCCTTCGCCCTATCTTAACCACCACACAAACACGTGACCTTGACACTTCTCCAATGACACACATAGCCCACGACCTGGAGAAGATATCACCGGCGTCACATGTGGCATGACGCATAGCTAGACAACCACCCCAGGGTTTCTAGGTAGTCGACCGAACTAGGATAAACACCGTGTATGAGTAGCCCGGGCGACAATGGCAGCGACAAGCTCAAAGAGGGTGAGCCTAGAGTCGGTGAAGAAAGAATTTGCCCCGACCGGAGAAGCACAAAAGTTTTGCAGGGATGCGTGATCCAGCTACGTGAAAGGAGGGACATTTTGGTGGCTCCTCCAAGAAGGTAAATGGCGTTAAAGACGTCATCGTTACCAGCACCGGCCATGGCCGTGCACGGCTTTCGGCGGAGTCCCGTCCCATACCAGTAGCCAACCACCACTATGAGATCGTAGAGAGGAAACACAACCATACACCACCGACAACACCTCCTCACGTGTTGCCGGCCTAAGGAGTCGAGATGACATAATCCCAGGAGCACCTACATCGAGCTCATCGCTGACACCAACCACACCGATCAAGAGAGCCAGAGCTCAAAATAAATATACTAAAGTTTCATAATAATAATGATTTTGACACAATAAACTACATATTTCATATATGCATTTTACATGCATCACCATCCACAACCGCTGCCCTATCCGACAAGTCTTTGGAGGTCTTCTCCCTTCTTCTTCGCGGAGTACTGCCCGAGTTCTATACCCGCGATCTAATATAGTCGGGTTGGTGAAAGCGCTGCCGGATCTTCATCAACACATTTCCACTTTGAAGGTGTGCTTGCTAACACTTCGACGCGGTGTTGTTGCTCTTGCACGTGCAACAACACTAGATCGTGGGAGCGGTTTTGAGGGATAATAATCTCCCAGTGACTTCATCAACCTCGTAATCGATAACTTCCGCTAGATCGATCTACGAGGGTAGGATCCTCTCTCGCTTATGATCTTGGTTATGCGTATTTTGTTTTGTTTTCTATACACATCCCCCAATAGGTACCCATATAGCGCTTCAAAAGGAGATATTTGTAATTTCAGTGTGGTGGGCTGAGTTCGAGATCCTAAAGTGCATTCATTTCCTATTTATAGCGCAGCCTGTACCACGTATTCCTCCCTAGGTTTCCCTTCCCCATCACCACTTGCTTGAACAGCCAGAATACATTTATTGAGAAATAAAGGAGAGAAGAAGCCGTGGTTTATGTGGATGCATGATGCTTTCTCAGCGATGACCTGTAAAGGAATTACTCAGGTCCCTCTCTTTTGTATGACCCTCTTCTAGCGATCCTGTATTCCGACGTAGGTACAAACGTGTTCGCGAACAAATTCGTAGAGAAGGGTCCAATAGCCCTCGAATGGAAGAGTTATTAGCGGAATCACCTGAGTCGGGTTTACCTGTGGAATCTAATGCATTAGGGACAGAATCCCAAGACGACGTTGGCGCAGTTGTACCACCATTCATGGCATTCTACCAACTATTTTTTGTTCTCTAAAAGCCATGCTTCTCAAATATTCCTCCAAGCACCGATTTAACCTTTTAGTATGATTTTTGGACAGTGGGAGAAAGAGAGCATCGACTCAGGTCGGGAGGAGGAGGAATGGGGAGACGGGCCGTAGGTGGGTGGCCCACCCACGACCACTTAACCATTTGGTGTGCAAAAAAATATACAACTGGTTTAAACTAAATGTTGGAAAATTTTGTTTGCAAACGAATACTAAGAAAACACAGACGAACAAGCACGCAAACTATTATGTGAATTCAACAGTGTGTGATGTATTACCCTTTAGCACACGGTTTATTCGAGGTGTGCAATGTTGAATCACATCGTCCACCCATGGGCAGTGACCATTCTGTAAATCGTATGGGACGGAACATTTCAGCCATGTGTGATTGCTGTTGGAGATATGCCCAAGAGGCAATAATAAATTAGTTATTGTTATATCTTAGCGTTCATGATAAATGTTTACATCCCATGCTATAATTGTATTAACCGAAACATTGATACATGTGTGTTATGTAAACAACAAGGAGTCCCTAGTAAGCCTCTTGTATAACTAGCTTGTTGATTAATAGATGATCATGGTTTCGTGATCATAAACATTAGATGTTGTTAATAACAAGGTTATGTCATTGGGTGAATGATATAATGGACATACACCCAAATAAGCGTAGCATGAGATCAAGTCATTAAGTTCAACTTGCTATAAGCTTTCGATACATAGTTACCTAGTCCTTCGACCATGAGATCATGTAAATCACTTACACCGGAAGGGTACTTTGATTACATCAAACGCCACTACGTAAATGGGTGGTTATAAAGATGGGATTAAGTATTTGGAAAGTATGAGTTGAGGCATATGGATCAAGAGTGGGATTTGTCCATCCCGATGATAGATAGATATACTCTGGGCCCTCTCGGTGGAATGTCGTCTAATTAGCTTGCAAGCATGTGACTAGGTCACAAGAGATGACATACCACGGTACGAGTAAAGAGTACTTGTCGGTAACGAGGTCGAACTAGGTATGGAGATACCGATGATCAAACCTCGGACAAGTAAAGTATCGCGTGACAAAGGGAATTGGTATCGTATGTTAATGGTTCAATCGATCACTAAGTTATCGCTGAATGTGTGGGAGCATTATGGATCTCCAGGTCCCGCTATTGGTTATTAGTCTGAGAGGAGTATCGACCATGTCCGCATAGTTCACGAACCGTGGGGTGACGCGCTTAAGGTTCGATGTCGCATAAGTAGATTCGGAATATGAGATGGAGACCGAAGTTTGTTCGGAGTCTCGGATGGGATCTAGGACATCACGAGGAGGTCCGGAATGGTCCGGAGAATAAGATTCATATAAGGGAAGTTGATTTCTAGGTTTCGGAAAAGTTCGGGATTTTTCCGGTGGAAGACCGGGAAGGTTCTAGAAGCTTCCAGGGGTCCACCATGGGGCCCACGACCTAGGGGTCCAACATGGGCTGAGGGGGTGCATCCTAGCCCTAATGGGCCAGGGGAAAATGCCCCTCAAGGCCCAAGTTGGCCAGCCCACTAGGGCTCCCCAAAACCCTAAAGGGGATCAATCAGGGGGAAGAAAACTCCCCCCTCTTGGCCGCCGGCCCTAGATCTGTTTGGGGCGTGGGGGGCCACCCCAAACCGACCTCCCCCCTATATAAAGAGGGGAGGGTGTTGGAGATATGCCCAAGAGGCAATAATAAATTGGTTATTATATATCTTTGTGTTTATGATAAATGTTTATATACCATGCTATAATTGTATTAACCGAAACATTGATACATGTGTGTTATGTAAACAACAAGAAGTCCCTAGTAAGCCTCTTGTATAACTAGCTTGTTGATTAATAGATGATCATCGTTTCGTGATCATGAACATTGGATGTTATTAATGACAAGGTTATATCATTATGTGAATGATATAATGGACACACCCAATTAAGCGTAGCATAAGATCACGTCATTAAGTTCATTTGCTATAAGCTTTCGATACATAGTTACCAAGTCCTTTCGACCATGAGATCATATAAATCAGTTATGCCGGAAGGGTACTTTGATTACATCAAACGCCACTGCGTAAATGGGTGGTTATAAAGGTGGGATTAGGTATCCGGAAAGTATGAGCTTGAGGCATATGGATCAACAGTGGGATTTGTCCATCCCGATGACGGATAGATATACTCTGGGCCCTCTCGGTGGAATGTCGTCTAAATGGCTTGCAAGCATATGAATGGTTCATAAGAGACCACATACCACGGTACGAGTAAAGAGTACTTGTCAGAGACGAGGTTGAACAAGGTATCGTGATACCAATGATCAAACCTCGGACAAGTAATATATCGCGAGACAAAGGGAATCGGTATCGTATGTAAATGGTTCATTCGATCACTAAGTCATCGTTGAATATGTGGGAGCCATTATGGATCTCCAGATCCTGCTATTGGTTATTGGTCGGAGAGAAGTCTCAATCATGTCTGCATAGTTCGTGAACCGTAGGGTGACACACTTAAGGTTTGATGTCGTTTAAGTAGATATGGAATTTGGAAATGGAGTTCGAAGTTTTGTTCGGAGTCTCGGATGGGATCCAGGACATCACGAGGAGTTCCGAATGGTCCGAGAATAAGATTCATATATAGGAAGTCATATTCCATGTTTGGAAATGATTCGGTGCATTTATGGAAGGTTCTAGAAGGTTCTAGAAAAGTCCGGAAGAAACGCACTATGGAAGGTGGAGTCCCGGAGGGACTCCACAACCCTAGCCGGCCAAACCCTAGTGGAGGAGTCCCAGGTGGACACCACCAAGGGTGGCCGGCCAACCCCCCCACCAAGGAAAGGTGGGAGTCCCACCTTGAGTAGGACTCCCTCCTTGAGTAGGTTTCCCTCCTATGGTAGGATTTCTTTTGGGGTCTTATTCGAAGACTTGGGATCCAACTCTTGGGGCTTCCACCTATATATAGAGGGGCAAGGGGAGGGGGCCAGCCAAGACCACAAGCTGGCCGCCCCCCATAGCCGGCGCCTAACCCTAGCCGCCTCCCCAACCCTAGCCGCCTCCTCCTCCACCATAGCTCCCGCATACGCTTAGGCGAAGCCCTGCCGGAGTTCTCCACCACCACCGCCACCACACCGTCGTGCTGCCGGGATTCCGAGGAGGATCTACTACTTCCGCTGCCCGCTGGAACGGGGAGAAGGACGTCGTCTTCATCAACACCGAACGTGTGACCGAGTACGGAGGTGCTGCCCGATTGTGGCATCGTCGAGATCAAGATCTTCTACGCGCTTTTGCAAGCGGCAAGTGATCGTCTACATCCACCCCGAGATCTAATCTCGTTAAGCTTTGCGAATCTTCGAGGGTTAGTCTCATCATCTCCTCGTTGCTACCGTCTACTAGATTAGATCTTGGCTTGGTTTCGTTCTTGCGGTAGGAAAATTTTCTTTCTTTACGAATCCCATCAGTGGTATTAGAGCCGTGTCTATGCATAGATTGGTTGCACGAGTAGAACACAATTGTTTTGTGGGCGTTGATGCTTTTGTTGTCTTTAGTTCGTGTACTTTGCATCTTGCGGCATAGTGTGATGAAGCGGCTCGGGCTAACTTTACATGACCGCGTTCATGAGACTTGCCCCACGTTCGACATGCAACTTGTATTGCATAAGTGGCTTTGCGGGTGTCTGTCTCTCCCACTATAGTGAAGATCCAATTTACTCTTTCTATTGACAACATTAGTATCACCGTTGTGGTTCATGTTCGTAGGTAGATTGGATCTTATGCGAAAACCCTAAACCACGTAAAATATGCAAATCAATTAGAGGCGTCTAACTTGTTTTTGCAGGGTTTGGTGATGTGATATTGCCATAATGTGATGATGATATGTATGAGATGATCATTATTGTATTGTGGCAACCGGCAGGAGCCTTATGGTTGTCTTTAAATTTCATGTTGAGTAGTATTTCAAAGTAGTTGTAATAGTTGCTACATGGAGGACAATCATGAAGACGGCGCCATTGACCTTGGTGCTACGCCGACGATGATGGAGATCATGCCCGTTGATGATGGAGGATCATGTCCGTGCTTTGGAGATGAAGATCAAAGGCGCAAAGACAAAAGGGCCATATCATATCACATATGAATTGCATGTGATGTTAATCCTTTTATGCATCTTGTATTGCTTAGATCGCGACGGTAGCATTATAAGATGATCCCTCTCACTAAATATCAAGATAATAAAGTGTTCATCCTTAGTATGCACCGTTGCTAAGACTTGTCGTTTCGAAGCATCTCGTGATGATCGGGTGTGATAGATTCTACATGTGCATACAACGGGTACAAGCCAGTTTTGTACACGCGGGTACTAAGGTTGCCTTGACGAGCCTAGCATGTACAGACATGGTCTCGGAACACGGGATACCGAAAGGTAGAGCATGAGTCATATGATTGATATGATGAACACTTTGAGTGTTCGCCATTGAAATTACATCTTGTTCGTGATGATCGAGCTTGGTGTGGTGGATTTGGTTCGTGTGATCACTAAGACAATGCGAGGGATATTGTTTTGAGTGGGAGTTCACCTAGTTTTTAATTTTGTTAAATTAAAATTTGAACTCAATTTGTCATAAACCTAGTCTAAACTATTGCAAATATATGTTGTAGATCATGGCGTCCCCATCAATCAATTTTAACCAGTTCCTAGAGAAAGAAAAGCTTAAAAGCAATGGTAGCAACTTCACCGACTGGTTCCGTCATGTGAGGATCTTCCTCAATGGCGGAAATCTGCAATATGTGCTCGAAGCACCGCTAGGTCCCCCACCACCCCCTGCAGTGTGCGAGGAAGAAAAGAATGTTTTCGAGACTCGTACCAAAGTGTACTCTCAAGTTCAGTGTGCCATCCTGTGCAGCCTAGAGGCAGAGCTTCAAAAGCGTTTTGAGCACCACGACCCTTGTGAGATGATCCGTGAGCTCAAAGTTATCTTTGAAACTCATGCGGCCGTGGAAAGCTATGAAGCCTCGAAGCAGTTCTTTGGCTGCATGATGGAAGAGGGCAGCTCCGTTAGTGAGCATGTGTTCGCTATGTCCGGACACGCGAGGAAGCTCAGTGACTTGGGGATTGTGATCCCTAACCAGCTGGGTATTCATCGTGTTCTCCAATCACTGCCACCAAGTTACAAGAACTTCGTGATGAACTACAATATGCAGAACATGAACAAGGAGTTACCTGAACTCTTCTCCATGCTGAAATCTGCTGAGGTTGAGATACAGAAAGAGCACCAAGTGTTGATGGTCAATAAGACCACCAAGTTCAAGAAGCAGGGCAAACCTAAGAAGGACCTCAAGAAGGGTGGCAAGAAAGCTGCCGCTCATCCTGAGAAGCCTAAGGGTGGCCCTAAACCTGATACTGACTGCTATTACTGCAATGGGAAGGGGCACTGGAAGCGGAATTGCTCCAAGTATCTGGCTGATCGGAAGAGCGGCCTTGTCAAGAAGAAGAAAGGTATATCTGATATACATGTTATAGATGTTTATCTCACTGGTTCTCGTACTAGTGCCTGGGTATTTGATACTGGTTCGGTTGCTCACATTTGTAACTCGAAACAGGAACTACGGAATAAACGAAGCCTAGCGAGGGATGAAGTGACGATGCGCGTTGGAAATGGATCCAAGGTCGATGTGATCGCTGTCGGCACGCTCCCTCTACATCTACCATCGGGATTAGTTTTAGACCTTAATAATTGTTATTTGGTGCCTGCGTTGAGCATGAACATTATATCTGGATCGTGTTTAATGCAAGACGGTTATTCATTCAAGTCTGAGAATAATGGTTGTTCTATTTTTATGAATAATATCTTTTATGGTCATGCGCCTGAGAAGAATGGTTTATTTCTATTAAATCTCGATAGTAGCGATACACATGTTCATAACATTGATGCTAAACGAATTAAATTGAATGATAATTCTACTTATATGTGGCACTGTCGTCTTGGTCATATTGGAGTGAAACGCATGAAGAAACTCCATGCAGATGGACTACTTGAGTCACTTGACTTTCAGTCACTTGACAGATGCGAAGCATGTCTAATAGGAAAAATGACTAAGACTCCATTCTCTGGTATTATGGAGCGAGCTACAGACTTATTGGAAATCATACATACCGATGTGTGCGGACCAATGAGTGTAGCCTCGCGCGGTGGTTATCGTTATGTTCTAACCTTCACAGATGATCTGAGTAGATATGGGTATATCTATTTCATGAAACATAAATCCGAGACTTTCCAGAAGTTCAAGGAATTCCAAAGTGAAGTAGAAAATCAACATAACAAGAAGATCAAGTTTCTGCGTTCTGATCGCGGAGGCGAATATCTGAGTTATGAGTTTGGCATGCATTTAAAGAAATGCGGAATACTTTCACAGTTGACACCGCCGGGAACACCACAGCGCAATGGTGTGTCCGAACGTCGTAATCGAACTCTCTTAGATATGGTTCGTTCTATGATGTCTCTTACTGATTTGCCGTTATCATTTTGGGGTTATGCGTTAGAGACAGCTGCATTCACTTTAAATAGGGCACCATCGAAATCCGTTGCAACGACACCGTATGAATTATGGTTTAATAAGAAACCTAAGCTGTCGTTCCTTAAAGTTTGGGGTTGCGAAGCCTATGTAAAAAAGTTACAACCGGACAAGCTAGAACCCAAAGCGGAGAAATGCGTCTTCATAGGATACCCTAAGGAAACTATAGGGTATACTTTCTATCACAGATCCGAAGGCAAAATCTTTGTTGCTAAGAACGGAACCTTTCTTGAGAAAGAGTTTCTCACTAAAGAAGTGACTGGAAGAAAAGTAGAACTCGACGAGGTTACTGAACCTTCTCTCGTTGATCAGAGTAGCGCAGTACCGGAAGATGTTCCTGTGCCGCCCGCACCGGTAACAGAGGAAGCTAATGATAATGATCATGAAACTTCGAGCGAGGTAGCTACTGAACCTCGCAGGTCGACAAGAGAACGTACCACTCCTGATTGGTATGATCCTTGTCTAAATCTCATGATTGTGGACAACAATGATGAGGACCCTGCAACGTATGAAGAAGCGATGATGAGCCCAAATTCCAACAAATGGCAAGAAGCCATGAAATCCGAAATGGGATCCATGTATGATAACAAAGTATGGACTTTGGTAGATCTACCTGATAGCCGCAAGGCTGTTGAGAATAAATGGATCTTCAAGAGAAAAACAGATGCTGATGGTAATATTACTGTCTATAAAGCTCGACTTGTCGCAAAGGGTTTCCGACAAATTCAAGGTGTTGACTACGATGAGACTTTCTCACCTGTAGCGAAGCTAAAGTCTGTGAGGATTTTGTTAGCAATAGCTGCATTTTTCGATTATGAGATTTGGCAGATGGATGTCAAAACGGCGTTCCTTAATGGTGACATTGAGGAAGAGTTGTATATGGTACAACCCAAAGGTTTTGTCGATCCTAAAAATGCTGACATGGTATGCAAACTTCAGCGTTCCATTTATGGACTAAGCAAGCATCCAGGAGTTGGAACCGACGCTTTGATAAGGTGATCAAAGACTTCGGGTTTATACAGTGTCATGGAGAGGCCTGTATTTACAAGAAAGTGAGTGGGAGCTCTGTAGCATTCCTGATATTATATGTAGATGACATATTATTGATTGGGAATGATATAGAACTATTAAGCAGTGTAAAAGGTTATTTGAATAAGTGTTTTTCAATGAAGGACCTTGGTGAAGCAGCATACATTTTAGGCATCAAGATTTATCGAGATAGATCAAGACGCCTAATAGGGCTTTCACAGAGTACATACCTGGACAAGATTCTAAAGAAGTTTAGAATGGATGAAAGTAAGAAAGGATTCTTACCGATGTTGCCAGGTAAGGTCTTGAGCAAGACTCAAGGTCCAGCTACGGCAGAAGAAAGAGAGAGGATGAATCAGATCCCCTATGCCTCGCAAGGCTCTATCATGTATGCCATGCTGTACTAGACCGGATATAGCACATGCGTTAGTTTGACTAGCAGATATCAAAGTGATCCAGGAATGGAACACTGGACAGCGGTCAAGAATATCCCGAAGTACTTGAAAAGAACTAAGGATATGTTTCTTTGTTATGGCGGTGACCAAGAGCTCGTTGTAACAAGTTACACCAATGCAAGTTGGAACACTGATCCTGATGACTCTAAGTCTCAGTCTGGGTACATGTTTATATTGAATGGTGTCATGTAAGTCGGTGCAGCTTAAGCAAAGGCATGGCTAAGTCTTCAACAATCGTAATACATAGCGGCTTCGGAGGCTTCATCGGAAGCGGTATGGATGAAGGTTCATTGTTGAGCTCGGTGTGGTTCCTAGTGCATTGGACCCACTAGTCATTTATTGTGACAACATGGGTGCCATCACCAATGCACAAGAACCAAGGTCACACAAGAAGCTAAAGCATATCAAGCTGCGTTTTCATTCGATTCGCGAGTACATCGAAGATGGAGAAGTAAAGATTTGCAAAGTACACACTGATCTGAATGTAGCAGATCCGTTGACTAAAGCTCTCCCTAGGGCAAAGCATGACTAACACCAGAATGCCATGGGTGTTAGGTACCTTACAATGTAATCTAGATTATTGACTCTAGTGCAAGTGGGAGACTGTTGGAGATATGCCCAAGAGGCAATAATAAATTGGTTATTATATATCTTTGTGTTTATGATAAATGTTTATATACCATGCTATAATTGTATTAACCGAAACATTGATACATGTGTGTTATGTAAACAACAAGAAGTCCCTAGTAAGCCTCTTGTATAACTAGCTTGTTGATTAATAGATGATTATCGTTTCGTGATCATGAACATTGGATGTTATTAATGACAAGGTTATATAATTATGTGAATGATATAATGGACACACCCAATTAAGCGTAGCATAAGATCACGTCATTAAGTTCATTTGCTATAAGCTTTCGATACATAGTTACCAAGTCCTTTCGACCATGAGATCATATAAATCAGTTATGCCTGAAGGGTACTTTGATTACATCAAACGCCACTGCGTAAATGGGTGGTTATAAAGGTGGGATTAGGAAAGTATGAGCTTGAGGCATATGGATCAACAGGGGATTTGTCCATCCCGATGACGGATAGATATACTATGGGCCCTCTCGGTGGAATGTCGTCTAAATGGCTTGCAAGCATATGAATGGTTCATAAGAGACCACATACCACGGTACGAGTAAAGAGTACTTGTCGAGACGAGGTTGAACAAGGTATCGTGATACCAATGATCAAACCTCGGACAAGTAATATATCGCGAGACAAAGGGAATCGGTATCGTATGTAAATGGTTCATTCGAACACTAAGTCATCGTTGAATATGTGGGAGCCATTATGGATCTCCAGATCCCGCTATTGGTTATTGGTCGGAGAGAAGTCTCAATCATGTCTGCATAGTTCGCGAACCGTAGGGTGACACACTTAATGTTTGATGTCGTTTAAGTAGATATGGAATTTGGAAATGGAGTTCGAAGTTTTGTTCGGAGTCTCGGATGGGATCCAGGACATCACGAGGAGTTCCGAATGGTCCGGAGAATAAGATTCATATATAGGAAGTCATATTCCATGTTTGGAAATGATCCGGTGCATTTATGGAAGGTTCTAGAAGGTTCTAGAAAAGTCCGGAAGAAACACTATGGAAGGTGGAGTCCTCCACAACCCTAGCCGGCCAAACCCTAGTGGAGGAGTCCCAGGTGGACACCACCAAGGGTGGCCGGCCACCCCCCACCAAGGAAAGGTGGGAGTCCCACCTTGAGTAGGACTCCCTCCTTGAGTAGGTTTCCCTCCTATGGTAGGATTTCTTTTGGGGTCTTATTCGAAGACTTGGGATCCAACTCTTGGGGCTTCCACCTATATATAGAGGGGCAAGGGAGGGGCCGGCCAACTCAAGCACCACAACTGGCCGCCCCATAGCCGGCGCCAACCCTAGCCGCCTCCCCAACCCTAGCCGCCTCCTCCTCCACCATAGCTCCCGCATACGCTTAGGCGAAGCCCTGCTGGAGTTCTCCACCACCACCGCCACCACGCCATCGTCTGCCGGGATTCCGAGGAGGATCTACTACTTCCGCTGCCCGCTGGAACGGGGAGGAGGACGTCGTCTTCATCAACACCGAACGTGTGACCGACACGGAGGTGCTGCCCGATTGTGGCACCGTCGAGATCAAGATCTTCTACGCGCTTTGCAAGCGGCAAGTGATCGTCTACATCCACCCCGAGATCTAATCTCGTTAAGCTTTGCGAATCTTCGAGGGTTAGTCTCATCATCTCCTCGTTGCTACCGTCTACTAGATTAGATCTTGGCTTGGTTTTCGTTCTTGCGGTAGGAATTTTTTTGTTTTCTATGCTACGAATCCCATCAGTGGTATCAGAGCCCCACCCTGCCCTAGCCCTGGCGCCCCCTCTCCTCCACTACACATTTGCTCCGGCTTGGCGAAGCCCTGCAGCTTTTCTCCTCCACCACCACCACCACGCCGTCGTGCTGCTGGGATTCCGAGGGGATCTACCACACCTCCGCTGCCCGCTGGAACGGGGAGAGGACGGGCTTCATCGACACCGTACGCACGACCGAGTACGGAAGTGCTGCCGATTGCAGCATTGGACGATCGACTACATCAACAACAAGATCTAATCTCGTAGGCTTTGAAATCTTCGAGGGTTAGTCTCACATACATCTCGTTGCTTCGATCTTGGTAGATTAGATCTTGCTTCTTCCTAGATTGGATCTTGGTTTTTGTTCATGTTCACGGTAGAAATTTTTTGTTTTCCATGCAACGAACCCATCAATTGCCTCATTTTTTACTAGTGTACATTGATGAAGAAATTTTGGCATCTCTAAGTGCTTCGAGTCGGAGTTGAGCCGATAAGACCATCCCCAATAAAGTCCCCCAAACGGCGTCTGGCAAAAGCGCCGGATCGGCCAAACAGGGGACGCCGCTTAGTGGTGCCGCTTTTGGTGCGCATCTGTTTCCAATTACGTCCTACAAACACAATCCCAACATTTTTTTAGAACGAAATGTTAATATTTTATTCATGATTCAATCACTTACATAGAGGAAATATAAGTAAACATAGAGACGATCGTCGAACACCTTCGTCGTCCTGAAACCTAAACTAGAGGCTTCTGCGCATCGTCGTTGTCGCCATCGTCGCTATCATCGTTGTCATGGTAGTGCCTGCAACACATCATGCCGTCGAACACCTTCACGTGAAGCACGCCGTCACCTTCGTACATGAAGTTTAGCAAGCAGCTGACCTCCAGGTTGTGGGCGCGGGCGAAATACTCCCATCCATTATGGAGGTACATCTGGCATGCCCGCTAGGCCACCACAAAAACCGCAGCCGGCTTCCCGCAACTGCACCTCGGCCGGCTCCTAGTCGTCGAGAAATCGCGGGAACTTTTCTAGGAGCCTCTTTTTGTCGGAAGGGTCTCCAATGATGAGGACGGCGAGCTCGAAGAACTCCACGTCGTGGATGTCGTACTTCGTCACATCCTCCATCGCTGGCGGCGCGCACAGGCAACGATGACTGCCGAGGCGATGTCGATTGACCACGGCGGCCCCTTACAACGTGGATATGTTTCAGAAGAAGATCTGTCGTAAGGGCAAAGACATGTTCAACGATCCTCATCCATCGCCGTTGTCTAGCACTTTTGCTTCAGTGTCCCCCCTTCTTTCAAACTTTGGAAACATATGAATGGCCAAGATCTCTTCATACCTCTTCGTAGCCAGGGCGTAATGATTAAACGTGAATAAAAAGACATATATACAAGTTCTAGAGTAGCCCGTACGGTTCGTTTTAGTCTATACTGTTCAGTAGTCAGAAGCATAGACAACAATGTTCACTGAAAATCAAAACGTTTGTAGGTAAAATATTTCATCGGCCACACCGATTGGTAGAAACATTGAGTACAACTAGTATATCTATGCAAGGATAATATAACTTTATACATATAGGCTTTACGGGCTAAAAAAGGAAGACATATGGAAAAACTTACCCCTTCAAGTTTTAGTGAGAGGAGGCACGTTTCATTCGGCTGCTGCCAGAATACATGTGCACCTCGGCAGAATATTCGACCAATTCTGGCGGGATTTAAGCCCGACTGATCTTTCGACATCCATGTGACTAAGTTTGGCTGAAGCTGATGGAGAATTAGTCAGCTATATGGCTAGTTCAGGTAAAGGTTGTGACGTATACCCGTTTAGATAAAGCATAGTTTGAGTTGGTTAGGCTTTTCATCGAATATTTCATTAGACTTACTCGAACATGTGTACACCCCTATGTTTATCTCTTTGTTCAATCATATAGTTCATGAAGACATCATTAGTTACAATTTCATTTCATGATCACAAAAATAAGGTGTCACAAGCATTTGCAAGAAGTTTAAAGACAAGGCAGCTTGTGGCCCATGTCACTACTCATACATCTTGGCCGTTGGCCCGTTGCCAATCATTGCAGCGACTTTCAGGTTGATTTAATACTATCTGCAACTGACCTTTTGCATTTGCAACTAACTCAAGCAGCACATTGACCTTTCTTTCTAGCCCTAAACATCCCTTCCAGATTGCACCGGAGATTCATTGAACATTATTCTTTTTCCTCGATTAGTATTTTCTCTATACATGAGGCTATGAACTTTTCAATCTGACTAAACATCCATCGACTCACGCGGTTCGGTTACTCCCATTTTTTGTATGATTAGTTCTAGAGAAACATATGTATATAGAGGTGTACACAAGAGCTATTGATAAAAATATGTACCATAGTTCACAGTTTGCTCAATCAATGGAAATAAGTATTTTTAAATGTTTTCGACGAGATCCCAAAGATCATGGACCTATCCAAAGTATGAATTATTTAATTTTCTATTACATTAATATTTTTCTTGCTAAATACTAATATATTGTAAGTCTTCGTGTGTGATAATCTGGTGGAGCTTGATAGATATTGCTGAGAGGCCCAAGAACATCAATCATATTTAAACTTTTTGTAATATTTAAAAATTTAGCAAAACTATTAGAGATATCTTTTAAAAAATGTAACATCTTTCTTTTTAAATTCATAAAATTATTACACCATAGGGATTCCCTTACGGTAATGGTGTCAAAAATATCATTAATAAATTTTCTTGAGCAAGGGGGCCACGGCCCCCTCCCTAGGCGAGCTCTGTCACTATGAATAAGGAGTGGTTGGTGTCATGTGTCCCCCTAGGCCCCCTAAAGTCTATGGACAGCCATGTAGGGATCCTGTGGTGGTCAGTGGTTGGTGATTGCCTTGAACCTTGGCTGCAGCTGAGCTGAACCTGCCCATCTAACCCACCTTGGTGGAGGATGTATGCCTTATAATAATTTTATATCTATATTTTATATTTTTGTAACTTTCCGATATCCATTTGTATGCCTAATCAATATCTAAGTATACTTGTAATAATATAATCTATACATAAAAATAAAATAATCTTTACCTAAATAATAATGATAATTTATGTCGATCTATACTACTAAACTGAAACCCATCCATTCGGTTTTTTAGAAAATGAATATGCCTTTTATTCAACGGTTAATCTATCTAGGACGCGTTTCCTCGGACCTTTTAGTGTACGACAGTTTTCCAAAATGAGTCACCAATATAATTGTCATGAATCTCGTCCCTCACTATGTGACATCGCCCTCCATGTCTTGATCCTACATGTTAAGGGCAAAATAGTGTTCCGGATGGATATGATCTTCTTGCTAATCGATATGCTCACTATTCTATGGATTAGGTAGAAATTCCCAAGTCTAGGGTTTGACCAAAAGTGAACATTGCCATAAACTAACACAATTTTAACCAACCAAATCATGAGAGGTCAGAGAGATTACCTCAAAATATACAAGGGTTCCGATTGCACGAACAAATCCCTCCGATTTTGAGGGTTTTCAGAGGGGGAGAGAGAGCATCACCTCGGATCAGGAGGAAGAGGAATGTGAAGTTAGGGCCACGGGTGGGCGGCCCACCCATCACTACTTAACCCTTCCGTGTGGAATTACCAAAGGGCTTGGCGGTAATTAAGGTTGCAAACCGAACCATCACTTTTATTAGGGTGGGAGCGATTGGCATTATTTAGTCGCTATGGCTATGTAGAAATGATAAGATTTTTAATGGTAAAAACTCATCCATGTTCCAGGTTATCTACCGGTGTACCGTTTTGCTCTATTCATTGTCGTTGCTTTAACATTCAGAGAGTCGCTACCTCTTTTTGGAGGTATCTACAAAGTTGCAGGATACGGGATAGGATTATTTTTTAACATGGATGGCAGCGTAATCTGTGGATAGTGCCTCCTCCATCTTAGGTGGTGTTCCATCTTAGGTGGTGTTCCATGACATGTATTTTGGTTATTATCGTAATTTGTCTCGATAGACTGTTTGTGGTGAGTGCGTATGTGTGCATCTTGTTATGCAGATGCCGGATGTAATGATTAAATTTTAGGTAATAAAGCCCTTTATAAAAAAAGTTCCTATGACGTATACTTGGCCAATTTCTAATCTGTTTGAGCTGGGATCTTTTGCAGTGTTTTGGATTAATAGCATGCCATGGCCATGTTATGTGGATCAAGGTGATCAAAGCGTGCAATTTTTTTCAAGCATAGTTTATTGATTACCCCTTTTAGATAAAGAATAATTTGTGTTGGATAGGCTTTTCATCAAGTACTTACTTCGATCCTTTTTAATTGATTCAAATTTAGTGTAAAATTATACTAAATTTGAGTCAATTAAAAGAGACCAGAGACTGTATTTCAGTAGACTTACCCAAACAAGTGTTCACCTCCATGTTTATCTCTTTGTTACAGAATACATCATCAGTTTCTTACCTGGTCAAAAACTTATATTTCTCCGTTTAAAAAACATATTTTTTGAGGGATCAGACATAGTCACAGTAACATGCATAGAAGTCGGTAAATTGGGACAATAACCAGAAATTTAACGATATAAGACAGCATGTGGCCTATTTCATCACTCACACGTCTTTGCCGTTGCCAATCATTGTAACCACTTTCAGGTTGATTTAATAGTATTGTTACAACAGACTATTTTTTGCATTTGCAACCAACTCAAGCAGTATCTTGACCTTTCGTTCGAGCCCTAAATGGAAGAGGATCCATAGATAGCATTTTCTCAGTTTGCATCCATTGCACTGAAGATTCATTGAGCATTCTGTTTCCTCAGTTAGCATTATCTCTATACATCAATACATGAGCGTATGAACTTTTCGTACGCTCCTTTGACTCGCGCGGTTTGGCATTTGACGGCTTCTTCCTCTGAAGGACAGCTGTTGAAAGCATACCGTAGCATGAACCCGTGGTCTCTCGATAAGATGAAGATGATACCCCCTCTAATTTATATTAATTATCACTAATATAAATATATCTAGAATTAAGATATATTAAAATACATCCATATTAGCGGCAATAAATACGGGTCAAAGAGTAATTTTTGTCTCGCGGTATTGCAAATCGGATCTTCACGGTTTTTGTTCCGTACTACTACCTCCATCCAAAGGTTAAGGCTTATATTATTTTTAGAAAGTTAAAAATATATCAAATTTGACTAAGCTTTTACCAAAAGTTATTAGCATGCAAAATACAAAATTATTATCATTAACTAGATAATAAAATATATTTTCGTATTGTATCTACAAAATATTTTATTTGTTAATAGATTGTTCTAAAATTTTGGTCAAACTTACTTGGTTTGACTTAAAAAAAAAACCTTAAGCTTTGGGATAGATGTAGTACTATCCAAGAATTTGTCTAAATATAGTAAAATTGGTTGACGGTTGGTGCCCATGATATTTGGAACATTGTGAGGTACAAATGCAATTTTATAGTCGAAACTAGAATCATAGATTGCAGTTGAGCAGCAAGTCGTTATGAAGAACAAATTTGTTGCAAATTCAACATTTATTAGTTTTTCTCCGGTACAATGATGAAAGATGAATTTTGGAATTTGGCATCTATGACTGACAATGTGGCCAAATGGTCCTGGTCCTCCCCGCGCGCCACCTCCAGTGCCATGAACGCCGGCGTGCCGCCGATCGGCCGTTCGCAGCCCGCCGTCCTCGAGCACCCGTCGGCGCCGACCACGACGTTTCTCGCCTTGACGTCCCCGTGCACCAGCGAGTGCCCGTTGAGGTAGGCCAGCCCCCTCGCCGAGGTACGGTACGATGTGCGGGCAGCGTCTCCGCCGCGCCGGCGCCGGCACACTTAACCGCCAGGAGCTGGCCCGAGGCGTATTTGTAATTTTGTATGGCCGGCCAGGCGATGCGTGGGAAACGTGCGGGAGAGAGAGCTGCATTCGGTTTCCCAGGGGCGAGGGTACGGCGTAACGAGGTTGTAGCCGCCGCGCATGGTCAAATTCTAGTGCCCGGCGTGCGGTAGATGGGATTTCTCCTTTGTGTAGGGCCGGAAGCTCGAGCGATCGTGCATGACGGATCGAGGATCTGTATTACGCATGCATGGTGGTGACCGAGCAGGTCAGGTGCATCTGAATCGCTCTGGCTGCGCATCTCTACTTGATGCGCGCATATTATTTTCATGTTTTAATTGGGTCTCCCTCTCCGAAATCTAATGATGGATTGTTTGTGTCACTCTACAGAGAATCTCACCTTCCCTATCAAATTAACTCCCCGCCGCTTGTGGATAAAAGCATCTCTAACATATCCCAAGAAGAGTCTAAAATTCTTTTAAAAAAGCGCTTTCAGTCAAAAACGTGCACCGATTAGATCATGGCTGGTACTGAAAAAAATAATATTCAGCTACCACAAAATAAACCCCTTGACATCTCAGATACCCAGTTTTGGAACCAATACTATTTTACTAATAAACTTGAACCGCTCCAAAGCCTGTCGGGAGGAAACTTTAGGTTTAACCACCACCCGATCAACGTACGCCGATTCCGGCTAGAATTTTGATGGACCGACCAAATTCTTATGAGGATCACCCAATCCCTCGAGGATACGAGCACCGCCGCCACCCTAGGCGGACCCAAGTAGAGATGTCCCCACTCCTCGAAATCTCTTTCAGCTCCACCTACAGGTGTCGTGCAGACGTAGGACGAGCGCCCTGGCGGGGATGGCATAGGAAACAAGCTACCGATAAGGCGTGTCAGGTGCTCGGGCGAGGCGCATCTAGGGTGGTGGCGCAAGCAGGAAGAGAGGGTAGGGGTGAGTTGGAGCTAAGCCACCCGAACAATCTATTTTTCTTGAGAAATGCTCTAGTGAGTCATGCTTATACCTAGCAACACTAAGCAATTTTGGCCACTCCAACACGATTAAGCCTCGTCCAAGTCTAATGGCAGGGTCCGTCCCTGGGCAAGGCACGGTTGGGGCGGCTCCCGGAAGAATTCAGCGGGCATAGTGTTCGAGTTTCTAGAGTAGAAAGAGGGGAAAGAAAAAAAAATGGAGAGACAATTGATAGAAATACAACCTCTGTCCGCAAATAGATGTTTTAGATTTAATAAAAAAAATAGATATATGTAGACACTGCTTAGTGAATAGATACATCCAAATTTACATAAATCTAAGGCATGTATTTATGGATGGAGAGGGTAGAAAAGAAGAACAAACATTTTGCGGTAATGATTTAGGGCAATAACACCGCTTTTGTACTGCAAGTAATTTTCCAGTAACTGAAACCGCTTTTGCAGCACGAGTTTTTTCCAGGGTTGCTAAAGATGCATGCACAGTTGCACACAATGACATAATAGGTCAAGACGTCAAGTGGGACAACCATAGGTACTTTGTTGGGAGTGACATAAGCATCAGGCGGCCGGAGAAGAAGCTGAGAAAGCAGCCGGAAGCTGAGACCACCACCTACTTGCAGCGGCCTTTAGCCGTCGACTCGGCCCATCGGTCTCGCTCGGCTGTTGGAATTTCCAGCGGCCTGGTTCTCCCTTACAAGTCAACCACTGGAGGCAACCACCCTAATGGCGTTCTCCACGCCAAATTTCGCCTTCGGTTTTCCTCATCCGTGACAAAAAAGAACGCAGGAAAGTTCGACTTCGAGATAAGTACTACATATGTTATTTTGGCAGAGAACACTTCGCACTTGCAAACAATGGATGTTGACGTTCCAGCGCGTGCAGCATTAGAATACTGAGCGAGCTGGCAAACAAGCAAATCTCGACAGGTATAGTATATTGGACTAATCACATTTCTCGATTATAGCATGCGCAGCAAGAGCCACATTGCACTTTTTCCATCCGTATAAAATCACTTGTCGGTTGCCCGCTGGTGGAGCCAATGCATGCATGGACGGGAAGAGGTTCAATTAATTTTTTTACTAAAAGGAACATCGAATCTGTTAATCGTCATCAAAAGCAGTAGAAAGAATGTTAAATGTAAAAAAAATTGTAAATAGGTCTTTGGACCACTTAGCGAAGACTACGATCGCTAGAGCAAGTAGAAGGTGCGCCGCCGTCCACATCCCTCCATCACCGGAGCCACGCAAAGCTTGTCGAACTAGAGCTTGTTGTAGTAGACGGACGAGAAGTCGTCGTGCTAAGACCCCGTAGGACCAACACAACAGACTAGCAACCAATGCCAAATAATGGAAACTATAGAATGAAAAGCCAAACATGTAACCACACTAACGAATACGACGGCTCGGATCCCAGGAGATCCAACAGAAACAAAACTCTACGAGGCCTCCGCCCGTGCTAAGCGCAACACCGGAGCGAAGATAGGGCAGGAAGGACCTTATTCTGTCATCAGGATATAGTCGCCGCCTCGCCATCCCGATGAAAACACTGAAAAAACCTAAAAAAAAAATATGGAACCCTCCGGCCAGCGAGAAGACCGAGGTCCGCCACACCTCTAGGGACTACAAATCCATCAGAAGCGGGCACACCGACTCTGTTGCACATGAACCCTATCCGCCTCCTAGGGGAATGCGTTTAATTAT
Organism: Lolium multiflorum; assembly: GCA_030979885.1. Classification (NCBI taxonomy): domain Eukaryota; kingdom Viridiplantae; phylum Streptophyta; class Magnoliopsida; order Poales; family Poaceae; genus Lolium; species Lolium multiflorum. The sequence goes on along the minus strand of CM061749.1, from coordinate 235,401,698 downwards.
GACTCCATAGCCGTAGTAGAAAGGAATATTATTTAAACAAAGGCATTTTGCTCTACCCTCTCCATTTCGTAAAAGAAGATCTATAAACTTTCTAAAAGTTAAATCACGTGAAGTTGGCCAAAGCATTAAAAACCCTTAAGCTCTAACGATCTAATATCAATATTATTATATACATCATTAAATATACTTTAACAATACATCTATGAAAAATCTGGATCTTGCCGGCGGCAATTGGTAGGTAGGCAAGAAGTGGGGGCGTCACTTTTGAAGAACTTGAATTTTAAATGTTGTCATAGTGGTGTTTGTGCTGCTACTATAAGAACTGCGACATTGTAGCGGAACTTATTCTTCTTAGATTTTTTCTTGTTTTTCTCGCTTGCACCTCATGTGCATCGAGACAGATGTCACATGGAAGCCAAGTTTGCAACACATACTAACACGAATCATTTGCAATCCTATGATCTATAGTAGTCAAGCGAGAACCAACGAAGCAGTTAAAAAATACTCACCATTGAAGAGGCAGTGCCGGCGTATAGATCATACTCGCTCCTTCCTCACATAAGTATACGTTAAGACATGTCTTAAGTCAAATTTTATTAATTTTGATCAATTTTTTAGAAAAAAATAATAATATTTATGACACTAAATTAATATGGCTAGATTCATCTTGACATGTAGTTTGATAATGTAATAACTTGATGTTACATATATTACTATTTTGTTAAAAATTTAGCCAAATTTAAAAATGATTGCTTCTAGAAAAGGAAAACATACGCCTATACGCCATATGAGTAGAGCATAGTATGTCGGTCGTCGACAATAATAATACGACTGCTAGACCATTGAAGAGGCAGTGTCGGCGTGTTGACCTTTGGCTCACCAGCTGTGTTGAGTTTGTTGGGTACGAGTTTGGCAAGCAAGCCCAATAGCTGAATAGCTGGGTGGAGGACTATCCAGACGTCTGGAGGCAGCAGTTGTAAATCGCTGGCCAAGCCACCTGTTTCGCTGCTGGGTGCCGCCAAAGTACGCTGGGATGCTGAGCTGGCCACAAACACAGTGTTCCTCTCGTTGCTCGCCTAAATTTTCTTGGATAGTGCTGCTGGAACACTCTTATAGCTAAGTGCAATGAGCTTGTACTGGTCATCAATCACTAGTGGAAAACAGGCCTAATGTCGCGGGTCGTAAGGGCCTTTTGTCGCGGGCGGCCATCCGCGACAACGAAGGCGCGATAAAAGGGTGACCTTTTGTCGCGGGTCGCTTACCACCCGCGACATATAGTCCACCACGTGGCAGGCGCGGGGCGCGCAGGGGACAGACCCTTTTGTCGCGGGCGGCCACCCGCGGCAAAAGGTCCTCTACGTGGCGCGCGCAGAACGCTGCTTTTAGGGTTTGTGCCCCCCCCCGCCCGCTACCGCCCCTTTTATTCGAAATAAAAGTTGCATATAATTACTAGAAGTTGTACACACGTTCATTTATATATAGATTGATCAACCAAATATTGGAAACAAAAGTCGATTCCTCTTACATATTCGTAGATTCCCCTTACATATATATATACATGAGCTCACGACTACCGGGACTAATTAAACATCGGGAGAGGGAGAGCGCCTATTTGGACTAAACAAGCCGTTGTTGTCTATTACTTCTCTAAGCAAAAGTCCCGCCACTTCCTCCGCAATTCCTAGTAGGTGTTCCTTTGGTTCGAGTGTGTCCCGCATGTACTCGACCTATACAAGAAAAAGAGATGAGTATGACTATATCAATGTTGATAACGAAATATTGATGATAATAAATAAAGTTGTGAATGTTATTGCTTACGTTGAATTTATTATTGTTCTGCTTCTCAGTGGTTAACATGCGAATGAACTCGCAAACGTAGTATCCACATGATACACGGTACATAAATGTTAGCTTCTCTGCCCAGGTACCCTCAGTATGTTTCTTGAAACCTATCCAAGCCCTGCCAGGCAAAAGAATGATTGAATGAGTGGATAATTAATTGATATCTCACGAAAGATATAGCGCGGCGATGAAGGAAATTACACTTGGAGCAACTTCTGCAAGTCCCGGAACCCGTCCAGGCCTCTACTCAATGGGTCCCTTACTTCAACTATTCCCTTATCAACTTGAATGTCTAGTAGAATCCAGTGGAAGCTGCACATGTTTATGTAAATACGTTAGGAATTACACTTAACATCGAGTAAGCAAAATTGAATGTGCATAAAAGATCATTAAGAATCTCACTCGTAGTTGTAAGGAAACAGTATTGAATCACAGAAACCTTGCTTCCCCATAAACCTTAGTATGTTTCCCCCCGTATCCATGGGTTGATGCTTTACCGTTTCAACATGTACTTTATCTGGGTCAACAAACCCAATATTGATAATATTATTACTTTTGCATTCACTGATCTTCAGTCTGCATAAGAGAACACATAAGATATAATGAGTATATGCAATGAAAACGAACATGAACTGAATGAAAATGAACTTATATGTAGTTAAAAACTTACAAGCAATAGCAGCTCATGAGAGATTTGTCGAGGGCATCTAAATTGAATAACTGCCAGAGTTCATTCATCTCAATATGGATCTCCTCCTTTCGGTAGTAATATTGACGTGGGATCTTCGCCACGATGAACCTTTGGTTCTCCTTGCACGCATCAAGGTACCACTGATGCAAATTCCGCATATGCGTTGGCATTTTCTGCAGCCGCTCTCTGCTGACCAAGTCGGCCCCGTAGACAAATGTAGGAGCTATGTCAGCAAAGGGTAGTGCAACATCTGCGGCACTCAGCAATTCCTCCACGGTACAGGACATCGAAGCCGCTAGCGCCTCAGCTTCTTCCATATTGAAACCTTCACCATGTTCCCGGTACAGCTTGGGAACATCAAACACTTTGAGTGCTGGGATCGATTGTTTGGCCTGTTCTCCGAGCAAGGGAACTCCCTTTCTTTTTTTGCCTTTTGTCGTTTGCTTGGGCGCCTTGAGGGGTGCACTTGTCTTCTTCCCGGCTGATGATTTGCTCGTGCTAGCACTATCCTTCTCCTTAGCCTTGCCATCCTCCTTCTTCTTAGCCTCGTCATCCTCCTTCTTCTTCTTAGCCTCGTCATCCTCCTTCTTCTTTTTAGCCTTGTCATCAATTACCTTCGCAAGGTGGCGTGTATAGTCATCCTTTTTCTCGTGCAAGTCATATTGCGATGGTGTGTTCAGAAAAGAAGTAGCATATGCTATTTGCTTCTCGGTGAATGGCTCTGGCGCTGGAGGTTTTGGCTTATGGAAATGATCATAGTTGTGTTTCGCAACAGCGGCCGCATTTTGCTCGACAGTAAGATCCCAAGGACGGGGGGGAGGAACCTTTGGTACTCTTGGGAGGGGCGACAACTTGCGGATAGGACTCTTGAAACGCTTCCGGCCGGGTGCATACCGAGTCTTAGTGGGTGGAGGCGGCGGCGCTGGAGATGGAGATGGACTACGGATGTCGTGGTCGACGTCGTACCCATGGGGTGATGGTGTCGACATGTGATCAGTAGGAGGAGGTGATGGTTGCTTGCGATCACCTGGAGGAGGTGATGGTGATGGTGGCCTGCGATCACCTGGAGGAGGTGATGGTGACCTGGGACGACTGGTACTAGGGGCTACCCAGCCTGGCAGCTTTATGTTCTTCTTTTCCCAGAGAATGATTTCTCCCAGCACCTCTCGGAGTGTAACCCCCCATCACCTCCAGGGATATCGAGCTGCAATGTCTCCCACGACGGTACAACTGAATCCACCCCGACACGAGCATAGCCAGCTGGAATCTCATTGCCATGCCATGTTGCCGGCTCACCTTCAGCTCCAAATGCAGGTAAGACAAAGCCGACCGCCACCTTAACAGATACGTTCCTGAACACGTCATGGAGATCACAAGGTGTTTGCTCCTTGATTCCATCAATGGGGTCGCCAGGACCGCCATCTATCATCTTCAAAGGCGGTGCCACCTCCGAGTCGGCAACGCTGCTGTCTCGCTGCTGAGATATGCCGGCGGTATTATCTGGCTGGCGCTGTCCTTTTAGTTCATTTATCTCCAGCTGTTGCTGCTGAATCTCCCGCTGCTGCTGGTCAAGTCGGCGTTGAAACTCGGCCATCCGGTCATTCTGCACCTGCAGCTCGCGTTGTTTAGCTCTCGCTCGGCTTCTATAAGTCTCCGCGTCGGCCGGAAACCCAAGCGACCACGGAACACTAGGGCCGAAGCCTCTTGTTCGTCCTCCCTTCTCGGGATTACCGAGGACAAGCGTCAGCAAGTCTTTCTCTCTATCGGGAGCAAACTTTAGTTTTCCCGCCTTTATTTCTGTCGTCACTTCAATCCATTTTTCCCTGGGTACCCTAACCCTGCTGTCACTTTCAACAATGTTCCCTGTCTTCATGTCATACTCACAGCCATGCGCGAGGAACCAATTTCGAGCCCTAATGTCCCATCCTTCTCGCGTGGGTTCTGGAGTGATCCCATTCCGCTCCATCTCAGCCTCTTGTGCATCCCACTTAGGCATGGCTACTTCGTAGCCCCCTCGCCCCGTATGATGGTGATATTTCTTCTCGCTTGCATTCTTCTGGTTTTTCTTCGACAGGTTCACAGCCTCCTCTGATTCTTTGTACTTCACAAATTCTTCCCAATTATGCTCCTGCTTCGATAGATAGTTCTCGAATACTGGAGGCTTCTTCTCGGCCTTATAAGTTGCCCATAACCGGTTCTTATACGCCCGGAAAAGTTCCCCCATCTTCTTAAGAGCCCATTTCTTCACTAGCGCCCTCTGCTTAGCATTCTCAGACTCCGATCCCAGATCTGGCAAAGTGAAATGTGCCATGAGGTCGTCAAAAAGTGTGTTTTTGTACCTATCGGCAACCTGATTTTCGGACACCTTCTTGGTCTTGTTCCATTCTCTAATAGTGATCGGGAGAGAATCCCTAACCAGAACTCCGCACTGATTTTTAAATTTCGTTCTGACAAGTGAGGGTGCCACAGGTTGGCCTTCCGGTGATATAGCTTCAATTGTGAAGTGGTCTTTTTTGGTCAACTTCTTTGCCGGGCCTCGTTTGTCCAACTTATCTTCGGAGGCCTAAGAGAATAAAAATTAATTAATTTATATACATATGTACATATAGAATTCCATTAATGCATCTATACTAATCGTATACCTCGTCATCACCGGAGCCGTCGGCTTCTCCATCACCGGAGCCGTCGGCTTCTCCAGCACCGGAGCCGCCGGCTTCTCCATGATAACCGGAGCCGCCGGCTTCTCCATGATCACCGTAGCCACCGGCTTCTCCATGATCACCGGAGCCGCCGGCTTCTCCATGATCACCGTAGCCACCGGCTTCTCCATGATCACCGGAGCCGCCGGCTTCTCCATGACCATCGCGGATTATGTTCGCGAAAATGTCTTCCTGTTCCAAGTCCCGTTCGAATGGATCCATTGTTTCTGCAAAAAATTAAATCGATAAGTACATGTTCTAACCCAAACCAAACCCTAACCCTAGCTAAAAAACTAACCTAACCCTAACCCTAATCGGCGTCGGTTGTTCGTGAGAGGGAGAGGGCCGGTGTCGGCGTCGGTTGTTCACGAGAGGGAGAGAAGAGGGGAGTTGCGGCGTCGGTGGTTTCGCGAGAGGGAGAGAGAGGTGTTTGCGAGAGGGAGAGGGCTGGTGTCGGTGTCGGTTGTTCGCGAGAGGGAGAGAAGAGGGGAGTTGCGGCGTCGATGGTTTTCGCGAGAGGGAGAGAAGAGGGGAGTTGCGGCGTCGGTGATTTTCGCGAGAGGGAGAGAGAGGTGTTCGCGAGAGGGAGATCGAGCGGTGTCGGCGAGTGTTATTCGCGAGAGTGTTTCGTCGGTTGTTTACAAGCTAACTAATACAAAATTTAAACTAATATAAAATTTAAATTAATACAAAATTTAATCTAACTAACTACAAGATTTGAATTAATACAAAATTTAAACTAACTAACTACAAAATTTAAACTAACTAACTAATACTAAATTTAATCTAAATACTAATACTAATACTAACTAACTAATACTAATTAAAACTAAATACTAATACTAACTAAACTAAACTAACTAACTAACTAACTTAATAAAAAACTTAATGAAAAAACTTAATGAAAAAAACTTAATGAAAAAAAAATGCCGGCATGGCCGGCCGGCACCGGCGGCCGCGCGGGACGGCGGAGGTGGCGGCTACCTGCGCGGGACGGCGGAGGGTGGCGCGGGACGGCGGAGGGTGGCGGCCGCGCGGACGGCGGCCGGGTACAGAGGAGGCGGCGGCGCCGGAGTTGCCGCCGCAGAGGCCGCGCGCGGGGGAGATGGCGCGCAGACGGCGCGGCCGGCGCGCGCAGAGGCGGCGCAGAGGCGGGGCGGCGAAGAGGCCGCTCAGAGGCGGGCGGCGGCCGGACGCGAGGAAGATGGCCGGCGGCGGCGAAATCGGGCAGCCTGGCGGCGTGAAATCGCTAAGTTCCGGCCTCCGGCATCGCGGGTGGAGGCACAGCCCGCGGCGCCCACCTTATATACTTACCCCTTTTATCGCGGGTCGTGCCACGACCCGCGATAAAGGCCCCTTATCGGGCGGCCGTGCCACCACCCGCGATAAAAGGGGGCCTTTACGCGGGCCATGGCACGACCCGCGACAAAAGGAGGGGAGTTGGCTGATCCGTGGCACAGCCCATCCAACGGCTCTGGCCGTTTGAATCCAACGGCCTAGAGCCGTTGGATGGGTTGTGCCACGGATCACCATCTCCCCCTCTTCACCCCTTTTTTTTTCTATTTTAACTTAATAAAACTATTATTTCAATAACTTTTGAATGGTACCTCAAATACAAAAGTTTTATATATGAAAATTGATCAGAAAAATCCAATGAACATGAATATGACATGCATATATCAAATGTTTCACCGCTTCCACGTGCCTCGCCCCGCCGACGCCGGCGTGCGACGTGTAGCCACCGCTACCACGTGCCTCGCCCAGCCGACGCCGGCGTGCGACGTGTAGCCACCGCTTACACGTGCCATGCCCCGCGTGCGCTATATAGAGCGACGAGTGCGGGCGCAACCACACGTCGCCACCGCCTCCGCTCATTCATCTCCGGGATGCCTCCACGTCGTCGAGGGGCGTCCGGTTTCCGTGGCGTTCGAGTGCGTCCGAGCGGTAGGTTCACCGCCGAGATACGCGCCGGTGGCTTCCGCCTCACCCTCGGCACGTACAACACGCCGGAGGAGGCGGCGCGCGCTTACGACGCGGCGGCGTGGCGCTTTCGGCGGCCAGGGCACGACATGAACTTCCCGGATGTTGAATCGCTAGAGGAGGCGGAGTTCCTCGCGCCACCGCCGTGCCTCGTCGACGACGAGGACCGTCGCCGGCATCGCCAGGTGCAGCGCAGGATCGCCATCGCCGAGCGCGACGAGCAGTTGATGCGCCAGTGGAGGGCGCAGTCCCCCGACGCGTTCTTTGCTAACCTTAGGGCACAACGCAGGTCCAACAGGCGCCACCGTCGGGCCGTCGCCGCCTTCGAGCTCGAGAACCCGAATACAACTTGGACCGAAAACGACCCTCGGTGGGATGACATTTGGACGGAGACAACCTCCGACGACGAGTAGAGTAGACTAGTAATTTATCTATTTTATTGTAATTTCAATAAAGTCGTTGTCGGTTCTATTAGTTTAAATTTAGTTTATAAAGTCGTTGTCGGTTGTTTTTGTTCAATAAAGTGGTTGAACTGAAATTAAAGTACAGACCTCAACTGAAATTAAAATACAGACCTCAACTGAAATTAAAATACAGACCTCAACTGAAAAATAAGATACATGACCAGATTTGAATGTTGGAGCCATTCAATCATAGTCGTGCCTAGTCCTATAATATTCGCCACTGTAGTCATCAAAGTCGCCGACGTCATGGCCCTTTGGTGTCTATATATAGCCATGGCCCTTTGGTCGCGGGCCGTATTACGACCCGCGACAAAAGGGGTGCAGGAAGCCCCAGCACTCAGACACCTTTTGTCGCGGGTCGTAATACGGCCCGCGACAAAAGGGCGCGACAAAAAGGCCTGCCCGCTCCACACGGTTTCTGGGCGACGTGGCCAGGCCATTTGTCGCGGGTGCAGGCGCGCCCGCGACAAAAGGCTCCCACGAAAGCCCTGTTTTCCACTAGTGAATGTGCAGAAAACTAAAACGTTCTGGGCCTCCCTAGAATAAGGAAGCCACCTCTACATCCACGATGCTAAGAGCATCTCTAGTCGCGTCCCTCAAAGGGATTTGGGGCGTGCCGGACAGAAAATGCGTTCCAGCCGCGTCCCCAAAACCTATTTTTGTCCGGCGCGCCCTGATACGGTGTCCGGCGCCCTGAGCCCGTTCCCGTCCCACAGGAGACGCTCCGGGGACGCTGGACACACCGAAAAGCGAGGCGGGGAGTGGCGGGCCGACCAGCGGCACAATTAATTTAAACCTAACTGTCGCCTACCTCGCGACGGAAGTTATTGGCGCGCAGCGAGGTGCAGTTCCCGCAGAGGGCGCAGCGACGCGTCCCGTCGCGCCTAGCTCTGCGTGTCGGCGTTAATGAGCGCCACCGCTCATCCGCCTCCCTCCGGCCTATAAAAAGGGGCGCCTCTCGTCGTCCCTCTCACACACAAACCCTAGCGCCTCTCTCCCAAACCCTAGCCGCCACCATCTCTCAACAAGACTCGACGCTATGTCTGGTAGAGGCGGAGGCCGACCTCGCGGCCGCGGCCGTGGTCGTGGTCGTGGTCGTGGCCGCGGCATAGCTGAACGATCGCCGTCGCCTCCCGCGCCGTCGTCTTCATCGTCGGAGATGGACGTGGAGCCGGACGCGCTGTTCGAGTTCGTCCTCGTCCTCAAGGGCGACCCGCGCGGCATCCAGAGGCTGCCGGACTCCTTCGCCGAGTACGTCGGCGGCGTACGCCCGCGCAAGATGCATCTGCGGGAGGCTTCGTGCGGCTACTACCGGTGGATCGTCGACGCGATCTACGACGCGCGCGGCAAGATGTACCTCAACATCGGCTGGGAGAAGTTCGCGCGCCACCACAGCCTCGAAGCCGGCTTCATCCTCCTGTTCTCCTACTTCGGCAAGAGGGACATGAGCGTCAAGGTCTTCGACGAGAGGCGCTGCCGCCGGGACTACCACGGCGACAGGGACTACCACGGCGACATCACCGACGATGAGGACGACTGAGTGTTGTTTCTTCGCAGCGAATACGTGCACGGAGGTTTCTGCCTGTTCGCCTCATCGGTAGAACCAACTAGGGCACCATCCTCCTGCTGGATTTTCCAGTTTAGGTGACTGGGTGTGCCCTCGAGTGGTGTTTCTTAGCAGCGAACACAGGAAACCTCCGATGCACGGCCTAGTTAGGTTTAGTTTATTTGTAATATTTTATATTTCTGTCCACCACGGTTCCAACTATGTATTAGTTTGTGGAAACCATGTACCCAATTATGTATTAGTTTGTGAAATTGAAATAAAATGCCAAAAGAAGTATTTTAAATGTTTGGCGGCGTTTGGGGACGTGGGGAAGCAACGTCCCCCAAACGCGCACGAACAAAACACGTCCCCCAAACGCTCGATCCGTCGCGGTTTGGATAACGATTTGGGGGACGCGACTGGAGATGCTCTAAGACGTTGTAGTTATGTCTAGACCCCGTTCGTCAAGCTACGGGGAGCGTCAAGTGGCAGCGGGACCCGAGAGAGGCAAAACAGAAAGCGGTGGACTCTTGCGACGCACGTACGATCGAGTCGGCAGCAACTCGAAACCCCAAACCCAAATGCCATTCCACCGTGGATTCCATAGTATGATCTCGTGTCTTCTTCGCTAGTCCTCCTTATCCGTCGTGGCCCAATCAGTGGCCCCCGTCTGTACAGCGAGCTCCCCAAAGATGGACATGTTTTTGCATTGCAGACGGTGTGTGCTAACCGACCGTTCAATCCAAGCTTTCAGACATGTGGCACCGGTGACGCAGCGGCCGACTGAGGCGGGGCCTCGCTCTACGCCACGCGCGGCCGGCCTGATCGACACGCACCATGCTGGAACAGGAAGTACATGACGGCCGGTACAATCATGGAATGACGGCACGGCAGCCCCGCCGCCGGCCGTACTAGTACAATGAAGCTGAGCCCGAAATAGTGCGTCGTGAACTCGTGATGGAACCGGTGATATAAAAGTGGTCGTGAGCGTCCGTTTGCGTTGCTCGCGAACATATTTTGTTCGCGCGCCCGTTTGTGTCTAGATGTGCTTCCAGCGGGGCGATCTATCTTTAGATTTACAATATATTTACTACATTCAAACTATACAAAGTAGTTGTAGAAGCCTAGACTACTTGTTGCCTGACGGGCTGGCCCCGTCGCTGCGTCCCTCCTCGTCGCTTCTCGCCGCGCCGTGCGGCCGTTAGGGCTCGGTGCGCCGCCGCGTCCTCTAGCAGGCACTGCCACAACCTCGCGTTGGCGGCGTCGTCCTTGAATGTCTCGAAGGACTCGGCTTACTCCCTCTGATCCGCCGCCTTCTCCTCCGGGGTAGGCGCATCAGGATCATCGGAAGACCATGATATTTCGGAGTCGTCACCCTTTGCGGCTGTGGCGGCCGCCACCCTGCGGCGTTCCATCTCGGTGTCGAACGCCGCGTGGGCCGCCCGCTCCTCCTCTGCTTCCTTCTCCACTTCAGCCAGGGCCTTGGCGTCCCCGACCGGATCGAGGAGGTCGTCGGTGCTGCCGTCCTCGTCGAACTCCATGATGTCTACTCACGCTTCTTTTCCTGTAGACAGTGTTGGGCCTCCAAGAGCAGAGGTTTGTAGAACAGAACAGTTTTCCTTAAGTGGATCACCCAAGGTTTATCGAACTCGGGAGGAAGAGGTCAAAGATATCCCTCTCAAGCAACCCCGCAATCACGATACAAGAAGTCTCTTGTGTCCCCAACACACCTAATACACTTGTCGATGTATAGGTGCACTAGTTCGCGAAGAGATAGTAAAACACAGGTGGTATAGATGGTGATAATATTGCAGAAAGTAAAGATGCAGAAACAAGAAACAAGCGGCGTAAAATAGCTTGCCGGCGTAGGAAGCAATTCTTTGTGGTGGAAACAAGGCCTAGGAATCATACTTTCACTAGTGGACACTCTCATTGATCACATAATAAATAAGTTCTCTTCCTTGTGCTACATATACTCTTGTTTGATAATGAACACCATTCGTTGCGTAGGATTACACGAACCCTCAATGCCGAGTTAACAAGCTCCACAACATTCGATATTCATGTTTAAGTAACCTTAGAGTATAATAGATCTTTGCAAAATAGACCAAGTACTAACATAGCATGCACACTGTCACCATCACACTATGAAGGAGGCATAAATCACATCAATACTATCATAGCGATAATCAACTCCATAACCTACAAGAGATTATGATCATAGCCTACGACAAGAACCACACGATGCACACACTGTCACCATTACACCATGCAGGAGGAATAGACTACTTTAATAACATCACATGAGTAGCACATAACTAGTAGCGATACAAAGCTCATATAAATCTCAATCATGTAAAGCAGCTCATGAGATCATTGTATTGAAGTACATAGGAGAGAGATGAACCACGTAGCTACCGGTACAGCCCCGAGCCTCAATGGAGAACTACTCCCTCCTCATGGGAGCAGCAGCGGTGATGAAGATGGCGGTGGAGATGGCAGCGGTGTCGATGGAGAAGCCTTCCGGGGCACTTCCCCGTCCCGGCGTGCCGGAACAGAGACTCCTGTCCCCCAGATCTTGGCTTCGCGATGGCGGCGGCTCGGAAGGTTTCGCGTACCGTGGCTTATTTGTCTCGGGTTTTAGGTCGGGACCTTATATAGGCGAAAGGGGAGCTCCTGAGGGCCGACGAGGCGACCACAACAACGGGGCGCCGATGTTCACGTGCTTCTATTCTTGTAGACAGTGTTGGGCCTCCAAGAGCAGAGGTTTGTAGAACAGCAAGTTTTCCCTTAAGTGGATCACCCAAGGTTTATCGAACTCGAGGAGGAAGAGGTCAATTGAAAGGATCGTATGCCGCACCTAGAGGGGGGTGAATAGGTGCTAACCAATTTTTAGTTCTTTTTCAATTTAGGTTTGACACAAAGGTAAATTCTCTAGATATGCAACTAAGTGAATTTACCTATATGACAAGGTTATCAACTAAGCACGATATAGCTACGCAATATAGGAGATAGAGTGGGATAGAGGTAACCGAGAGTGTAGCACGCGTTGACACGGAGATGATTCCCGTAGTTCCCTTCCTTTGCAAGAAGGTACGTCTACGTTTGGAGGAGTGTGGTTGCTACGCAAGCCAAACCAACAGCCACGAAGGCTTCACTCAGATCTCCTGTGAGCAACGCCACGAAGGCCTAGCCCACTTCCACTAAGGGATTTCCTCGAGGCGGAAACCGGGCCTTTACAAGGTTCTTGGGGCACACATCCACAACCAAATTGGAGGCTCCCAAATCTGTAACAACACAACAAATCAACAAGCATACATCAACAACAACAACTAGGGATCCAAAGAGGAACACTAGCAAGGGGGCCCTCAAGCATAAGAGGGGGAAATGAAGAACGCTTCGGTGAGGATGTAGATCGGGGTCTTCTCCTTCGATTCTCCAAAGCACAAGTGATTTGGTTGGTTGAGGGAGGAGATCTGGCGATTTTGGTGTTCTTGGTGGCTCAGCAATGGAGGATGAAGTTCTTAGGGTTTGAGCAACCTTCCAAGGTAAGTGAAGGGGGGTATATATACCCCACCTACTTTTCTGCCCGTTGGAGGAGAAACGCCGGCAGTGCCGGCCTTGAGACGCCGGCAGTGCCGGCCACTTTTCTGATACTGCAGATCGACAGATAGGCCGGCAGTGCCGGGCCAAAGATGCCGGCAGTGCCGGAGTGTACACACCGGCAGTGCCGGCCCGGAGTTGCCGGCAGTGCCGGCCACGGCCAGGAGACAGCTTCTTCCTTCTTTTCTTTTCTTCCTTTTTGAGTGGGTCGAGATTTTCCGTGGTATCTTTTCCATAACTGTAAACCACTTAGCACACGGTTAAATTGTCACCGGTGTTGTTAACAAACACACAAAACTCAGAGATCATGAAATGTTCTTTCAATCTCCCCCTTTTTGGTGTTTGATGACAATACCGGGATTTTGCAAAGAATAGAGCAAGAATATCTATATGTTTGGCAGCAGAGAGAAACTCCCCCTAGATGTGTGCATGCGAGAAATTTAGTGCAAGAATATAAATATGCACACATTAGGTATAGAGCAACTTCAACTAACAAGATAGTAAGCACAATGCTCATAAGACATAAAGCATAAAATGTATGGGAAAAGATAAAAGATGACAAGTTAAGATCATACCTTTTCATATTGACATCCTTAACATTTCAAGACAATAGCCTCAATATCATGAACAAGAATCCCATAATCACATCAAGTATCAATTTGAGATAGATCCATAGACAATATGAGATATAAGATGATCATACCAATCCATGACAATACTCTCAACCATATAGAATACCGAAACCATAGCAATAGTTCACCACACATAGGACACATAAAACACAAGATAAGGTTCAACATAAAATAGAAGATAAAAGGAGGACACAAGCTTTAACGGAATGATAAAAAGCAAATGCTTGTGCCCTCAAACCTCCCTAGCAAATCCCGTGCAAGTCCTACTAGACCTTCTTCTCCCCCTTTGGCATCAAGACACCAAAAAGGAGAAAAGAAGCGATGCTACAACGTCCCATGAGAGCTCACTCATCCTCCGTCTCTTCATCGTCCTCCGTCTCTTCATCTTCTTCAGACTCGGCGAGCTCAACATCATCACTAGGAGGGCGCCGACGGCGAGAGGGACCGGGAAGACCAAGCTGTTCAAACTCAGTCACATTGCCATGCTTGGAGAGCCATTCTTCTTCAGGAGTGATGACCTCCTCAGATCCACTTTCAACAGGAATATCCAACTTGCGCATGATGAGCTTTGTGTTCCTCCTGTCCATTTTCCGCTCCCTATGAGCCTGATACTGACGCCTGTTGATGTCAGACTTGAGGCAGAACATCTTGGCCAACTTGGCCTCTATGCGAGCAAACCAGCCATTGTCAGCAGGAGGTGCAACCTCAAAATCAGAGTCTTCTTCTTCAGCAGAATCCTCATCATTGGGAAGACGAGGAGGACTGTCGTGAGTCTTGACCTTGAGATCCTTGGCCTTGTGAGGTAGAAGGTTAACCTCATCAGTGAGATTGCCATATCCAGCATTGTCCCAACGAGAGCATATGAAGAACATGAAGTAGGGAGCAAAAACAGGGGCCTTGCGAGCTATTATGCAAGCCCAAAACTCATTCCACAGAAAGTCCATCACATCAAGCTGCATACCAGTGTCACGGTGCTGGTGAGAAAGAAGCAACAAGTTCCCAAGGTATCCATAGATCTGATCAACGCAGCCAACCTTGGGATTAAGGACCTCTCGGTAAATGCGGAGAAGAATGTCATACACCGGGCGGAGGAATTTCTGAGAACCATATACCACTTCTCCTTCAAGATAAAGATCAGCAAGGAGAGCCTTCTCAACGGGCTTGGGAGTGTTGTGGGCTCTAAAGTATCCATCTTCATTGCCAGTGAGCACCGGATAACCAAGACAAGCTGCAAATTGGTCCCAAGTGCCATGCAACATGCGACCTTCTGTCATCCAAGTCATAGTCTTGGCATCATCATTGTCAACATAAACTGTGGCAAAGAATTGCCCAATCACGTCCACACAGTAAGGATGATGAAACTCCATCAGAGGAATAAGACCAAACTGCTCACAAATACCTCGAGCTTCAGCAAAGTAGTTGGCGTGTTTATCCATGTGAGCAAAGTTGATGTGATGCATAGGAGCAACTTTATAGGTGGCATTTGCATAGAGATCATCAAAGGTCTTTTCTTGATACTTACTCCAGAACAGCGCAGAGCAATTGGTGGCCTTGGGAGAGGTGTAGATGTTGGTCTGACGCAGCCGAGCATACTCATTATCTGGCCACTTCCCAATGGGCATGCCTCTCAGCCTCCGGATGAGGTTAGCTCGAGGTTCAGCCGGAGCGGAATTCCTCTCCCGACGAGATGACTTCTTCATAGGTAGGATTTCAGCTTCAAAGTCATTAGGCATCGCCCGTTTGCCCGAGCTAGAGCGATGAGAACCACCTGCACCTGTGAGAGCAATGGATAGGAGGAGCATATGATAAGGTACACTAAAACAAAGCAATCTTGATAAACAAGGCATGATGATTGATATGTTTAAGATACAACAAGAAAAAGGCTAAAGAAGATCTGGGCACAGCTTCACCGGCAGTGCCGGGGAGGTACGGGCGGCAGTGCCGGCCCGACCGGCAGTGCCGGTGAGACAGGGGCGGCAGTGCCGGCCCAACCGGCAGTGCCGGTGGGGAGGCAGCGTGCGGTCAACAGAAAAACGCCAGATCTGCTCTAGACTCAAACATTGTTCCTCAAACTTTCATAGAACCATGCACAAGGTTATCCACCTCTGGCAAAACTTACGGAAAGAATCGTCCACCCATCTTTCTTCTAGAGAGGTCTACCCAATCTAGAGAGGGAGAGAGAGGAGGGAGCCTAACCGGAGGAGGAAGCCATGGAGGGGAGGGGGGGCCCTGCCCGGATCAACCGACCAGAGGAGGAAGGAGAGCCCGGGACGGCGGCCGGAGAGCAGGGGCGACGGCAGCGGCGGCTGGAGTCGGATAGGAGGAGAGACACGTGGGGAAGGAAAATGGCAGTTGCCCTAACCCCCTGCGGTCCACTACATAACCCACACCAACAGCGGCAGTGCCGCCCAGCCGAGGCCGGCAGTGCCGGCACCACCGGCAGTGCCGAGGACACGCCGGCAGTGCCGCCGAAGCTGCCCACAGCCCAAAAACCCTCAAAAAAATGCGGAGTTTTAGAGTATGGAGATAGATATGGTTTCTTTAGGAGAGGTGAGGCTTAGGATAGAAACGCCAAACTGTGAGATGGTACATGATCACTCATTTTTGCAAATAAATCAAATGAAGGCCAAAAATGAGTGATTTCCCATAAACAAGGAGATGTCAAAAAGATACAATGAAAATCCAAACAACTCCAACTCTTCACGAAGAAGAGTGTGGTGGCCTAGGCCACCATATATGAGTGTTATGGCATGGCACCGCGAAGATATATCTTGGGCCCAAAACCACTACTCATCATTGAAGCTCACATATCATTATATGATATAAAGAGAATGATTTTATTTAATGTTGGCATTATGGGGGGAGGGATAGCTCAATAGTTTAAACCGCACTCCCCCTATTTCCATGCCCACATCTAAACCAAATAAAGTTTTGAGACAAAGGTGTGTTTGCAAGATGGTCAAGCTATACTCCTTGAATCAATGATATTTAGCTCATTCCTCAAATAAGAGAATCTTGCTTCATCAAGAGGCTTCGTGAATATATCGGCAAGTTGATCTTTGGTTGGAACATAGATGAGCTCAATATCACCACGGGCAACATGATCCCTAATGAAATGATTCCGGATCTCAATATGCTTCGTTCTTGAATGTTGCACCGGATTATAGGCAATCTTGATGGCACTTTCATTGTCACATAATAGAGGCACTTTGTCACAAATGACACCGTATTCCTTTAAAGTTTGCCTCATCCATAACAATTGAGTGCATCCACTTGCGGCGGCAACATATTCGGCTTCGGCGGTGGAGAGAGATATACAATTTTGCTTCTTAGAAGACCAACACACCAAGGACCTACCAAGGAATTGGCAAGCCCCGGAAGTTGATTTCCTATCATCCTTGTCACCCGCCCAATCCGCATCGGTATATCCATTGAGAATAAAGCTTGAGCCCTTGGGGTACCAAATACCATATCTTGGGGTATCAACCAAATATCGAAAGATTCTTTTGAGAGCCATCATGTGGCTCTCCTTAGGAGAAGCTTGATACCTTGCACACACACCAACACTCAACACTATGTCCGGTCTAGATGCACAAAGGTAAAGCAAGGATCCAATCATGGAGCGGTATACCTTTTGATCCACCTCTTTACCATTGGGATCAAGTGCAAGATGACATTTGGTGACCATAGGAGTGGCCACACCCTTCAACTCGGTCATCTTGAACCTCTTGAGCATGTCTTGGAGATATTTTGCTTGATTGATGAAGGTTCCCTCTCTCAATTGCTTGATCTCAAAACCAAGGAAGAACTTCATCTCTCCCATCATAGACATCTCAAACCTATCGGTCATAAGCTTTGAAAATTCATCATTGAAAGCTTTGTTAGTAGAGCCAAAGATGATATCATCAACATATAATTGGCAAACGAAAAGCTCCCCATTAACCCTCTTAGTAAAAAGAGTGGGATCGATTAGCCCAACATCAAACCCACGGTCTACCAACAATTCTTTAAGGTGCTCGTACCAAGCTCTAGGAGCTTGTTTGAGACCATAAAGTGCTTTATCAAGCTTGTAGACATGGTTAGGAAAGTTGAGATCCTCAAACCCCGGGGGTTGCTTAACATAAACCTCTTCATGCAAAGGACCATTAAGAAATGCACTTTTAACATCCATTTGTTGTAACTTAAAGTTATGATGCGATGCATAAGCAAGAAGGATACGGATGGACTCAAGACGAGCCACGGGAGCATAGGTCTCTCCAAAGTCAATTCCTTCAACTTGAGAGAAACCTTGAGCCACCAATCTTGCCTTGTTCCTCACAATATTTCCAAACTCATCTTGCTTGTTCTTGAATATCCACTTAGTGCCTATAACATTGCGGCACTCCTTTGGCTTCTCTACTAAGGTCCACACTTTGTTGCGCTTGAAGTTGTTGAGTTCCTCATGCATGGCATCCACCCAATCCGAATCTTCAAGGGCTTCAAATACTTTCTTGGGTTCCACAACGGAGATATAAGCATGATGATTGCTAAAGTTAGCCAATTGCCTTCTTGTGGAGACCTTTGCTCGAACATCACCAAGGACCTTGTCATGAGTGTGTCCACGAATTTCAAGGATCCTATCTCTTCTTGCTAGACGACGGGCCTCGATCTCCTCCTTGGTTTTTCTAGGCCTTGGAGGTGTCACTTGATCAACTTGATCATTTGGGTCCCCGTCTTGACCTTCAATTTGAGCTTCCTCAATTTCTTGAGAATGCTCATCCTCATGTGCTTGATCTTGGACAATATTTGGTGAAGCGCAAATATCAAATGGATACTCATCGGAGCCATCATGAATTCTAGGTTGATCTTGTCCTTGATCTTGTACATGAGAGGGAGGGTTTTCTTCTTGTTCTTGGGTTGGTGCATCATTAGCTTCACTTGATGGGGTTTGTTGATGTTGAGAGGATGAGGGCTCCACCGTGGTAGAGCATAGTCCTTCCCGAGACGCCACACCGTGTCCCTCAATGGGGCGGAAAAATCCCACACCCATTCTTACTATGGCATCTTGAGGTATTTCATCACCTGCACATACATCAACTTGCCCCACTTGGGAGCCATCATTTTCTTCGAACTTCACACTACAAGATTCAATGATAATCCCGGAGGATACATCAAAGACTCTATAAGTGTGAGATTCGGCACCGTAACCAACAAATATACCCTCCAAAGCTTTAGGAGCAAATTTAGACAAACGAACTCCTTTGATTTTGTAGAAACACTTACAACCGAACACCTTGAAGTATGAGATATTAGGCTTGTTGCCGGTGAGTATTTCATATGGAGTCTTGTTCAATCCCTTGCGGAGGTAGAGCCGGTTAGAAGAGTGACAAGCGGTAGAGATGGCTTCGGCCCAAAAGTTATAGCGGGATTTATACTCCGCCATCATAGACCTTGCCATATCCATAAGAGTCCGGTTCTTCCTCTCCGCAACACCATTTTGTTGAGGGGTGTAAGCAGCGGAATATTGATGACGAATCCCCTCATCACTAAGAAAATCATTGAGTGTGTAGTTCTTGAACTCGGAGCCGTTGTCACTTCTTATTGCCATAATGAGGAGGTTGTGTTGGCGTTGCACCTCGGTGGCAAAGTCAATGAATATTTGTTGAGTCTCATCTTTCGTCTTGAGAAAGTAGACCCAAGTGTATCTTGAGTAATCATCAACAATCACCAAGCAATGTTTCTTCGCACCAAGACTTGCATGAGTAACGGGACCAAAGAGATCCACATGAAGGAGCTCCAAGATCCTCTTGGAAGAGATGATAGTCTTGCTTGGATGCGGAGAGTCATGCATTTTGCCTTCAACACAAGCCCTACAAACACGATCTTTGGCAAAAGAAACACTTTCCATTAGTCCCACAATATGGTTCCCCTTGTGAAGACTTTGCAAAGTTCTCATGTTGACATGGGCTAGGCGGCGATGCCACAACCAACCCACATCCGCCTTTCCGAATAGGCACATCGCACTTGAAGTGGTGGTCCCCGAAAAGTCCACCACATACAAGTTATGTTCGCGATACCCAACGAAAGCGACTTTTAGAGTCTTGCTCCACAAGAGGACCACAATATCATTATCAATAAAGACGGCGAAACCCATCTTGCCAAGGGCGGAAACGGAAAGCAAATTGTAACCAAGGGTTTTGACAAGCATGACATCCACAAGTGTTATGTTGTGTGCAACCACAACCTTGCCAAAACCCAATACCTCGGATGTAGAATTATCGCCAAAGGAGACGGTGATATTGTTTATGTTGGGCCTCAACTCCTTGACGAGGTTCTTGCCGCCGGTCATATGACTTGTACATCCACTACAAGAAAAGTTCTGATAGACAACGTCCCAAAATCGTCAACTAAGGGGCATTTTTCGTCGCCTATGGGCCTAACCCGACGATATGGGTTCCGTTGTGGAAACTGCGTCAGGCAAAGTCCAACGACGATTTTTCGGTCCGTCGTTGCGCCTTCCGCCACGGAAAATCTGGACGTTGCGAAGTGTTTTCTGAGCCCGTTGACTCGCCGACGCCATGCAACCGACACGTGGCGACGCGTTAATCGCGCTAACGGCGTTAACCTACGAAACCCGTGGTAGATGGTAGGCCCACACGAGGCCCGCCACGTCTTAAGCGGGGCGGATGACATAGTTTGACCGGTCAACTATATAGCTGGGCCGGTCCATTAGTTACGTGGGCGGCCTAACCTCTAATGTTGGTCAAAAGTTAAATGGGCCCCATTTAACATGTGGGGTCCACCTTACGAAACCGGGCGCCAAGAAGCAAGTGGCCGGCCAAAAACACAGTGGGTCCCACTTTCCCGTTAAAAGGCGGCCATTTAGTGTGGGGTCCACCGTATAAGTGGGCCGCCAACAAGCTAGCGGGCCGGCCAAAAACACAGGTCCCACTTTCCGTTAAAGGGCCGGCCCATTTAGTGTGTGGGGTCCACCATATAGCAAGGGGGCCAACAAACTAGTGGGCCGGGCCAAAACACAAAGGGACCCATCTTCCGTTAAAGGGCCACCCATTTAGTATGTGGGGTCCACAATATAGCAAGTGGGCCGGCCCACCAAGATAGTGGGCCCAAAAACACATGTGGGTCCCACTTTCCGTTATGGTGCCCATTTGGTATGTGGGGCCCACCATATAGCCGGTGCCGCCCAACGAGACAGCGGGTCGGCCAAAACACAAATGGTCCCACATTCCTATTAATGGCCGCCAACAAGATAGTGGGCGGGCCAAAACACAGGGGTCCCACCTTCCACTTAAAGGGCCGCCCATTTACCATGTGGGACCACCATAGAAGGGGCGGGCCAACAAGATAGTGGGCCTACCAATAAGCACAGTGGGCCCACTTTCCTTTTAAAGGGCCGCCCATCTAGTGTGTGGGGTCCACAATATAGCAAGTGGGCCGCCCATTTATTATGTGGGTCCTCCAAAGGCAAATGGCCGGCCTAACTATTTAGTGGGCCACAAGAGTTGGTGGGTCCACCCAAAGCAAGTGGGCCAGCCCAATTAGTGTGTGTCCATCAGAAATCAAATGGGCTGGCCCAAGAAGTAAGTGGCCAGCCCATTTAGTTGTGTTTATATGCCGGCATAATATGCGCTTTAGGATTTTGCGGGCAGGCACATATGTGATTTTGGGCCGTTTAAGGGATGGGAATTCGTGATTTAGATACTGAGAATATTTACGCAGCATTGATTTCTGTCGGATAGCCTCACTTACCACAAGCACCAAAGAAAAAATGCGCGAAAGAACTATAAAAACTAACTAAATATTACATCAGCTGCAAGGCATTGAAAAAATATTACAGAACCCAGAGAAATTGAATGGTAATTAAACCTAGCAATACAATGAAGCGATCCGACAATCTTTTAAGTTGTCCATGCAGCACCTATATCTGAAACAAAGACATTACAAGTTAAGATAGCAACAATGGAAAGGCAATGACACTACAATATTGTTTGGCAAAGAATTTGGAACTCATCATTTCGTCGTTATAACAAGATCATTGTAATGCGCACAATAAGCAAACAAAGAGTGCATGCCGCATACCAACAGCCAATATAACAGAGCATGTTAGAATGAAACAGCAGACTTACTACTGTCGAGTCCCATGCAAACCAACATGTTCAGGGAGTACAAAATTGGCATGAACAACATAGTAGCAGGCTATAAATTTTGTAACAACGACTGAGCAAGATGAAGTTATGATGGCTACATCTACAGAGCAGGGAATGTAAACCAAAAATAGAAGTTACGATGGCAAAAGCTAAAGAGGAGGGAATGTGAACCAACATGTGCCAAGTGCAATTACTTCATTTTGGCCGTGAACTAAATAATACTCCTGAACTTATAGTGAAGGGGATGCAAATCAAGATGTTTCGGGATATAAACTTGTAATGAGCAACACATGGAGGATAGTTAATGCTGGAGCTTAGGATGGACCAGATACAGAATATAGTGGGATCACCTGTGAACTTGTATAAGAGGGAATGCAAACCAATATGTTCAGCTTTCCATATGTGAGCGTCATGCCAAGTCAGAGAAACAAGTCAATAATGCAGCTTTTGAAGAACAAGATGGCACGCAAAATTATTATCTAGTAGTATGACAAGTTTATTTGTACTACAGGCTAGATAGCAGAGTGATAGCATGCCAAACTAAGTCCTTACTTTGTTAGCTTACAATGAACTAGATACAAAACAATGGCATCACCTGTAGTACAGGGAATGCAAGCCAACATGTTCATGGAGTAAAAAATTGGCACAAACAACATAGTAGCAGGCCATAATTTTTGTAACAACGACTGAGCAAGATAAAGTTATGATGGCTAGATCTACAGAGCAGGGAATGTAAACCAAATATAGAAGTTACGATGCCAAAAGCTATAGAGCAGGGAATGCGAACCAACATGTGCAATTACTTAAAATTGGCCATGAACTAAATAATAGCAGGATGTTACTATAATACCTACAGTATAATTTTTGTAACAACGACTGAGCAAGATAGAAGTTATGATGGCTACATCTACAGAGCAGGGAATGCAAACCAAAATGTTCAATCGCTTAAAGTTAGCAATGAAGTAGAAAATAGCAAGGTGTTACGGTCATAGCTAGGAATGAACTAAAAGAGCTTCAGACAAACAAGCATCTGAACCCAGAACATGGCGCTAAAACAAGGGACTTACATTAGGAGAAGCACTCTGTGGGAGTCACAGCAGATCTTCCTGGGGTTGATAGATCCGGTGATGAAGTACGCTACATGTGCTACTTGGGGTTGGAGAGACGGCCATTACACTTCATGGTTACTCATCTCGTCTGCAAAAACGTAACGGCGCGTCGTTAGCACAAACAGGTTCCCCCAAGATTAAACAAGAACTTGCAGGCAAGCAATAGAAAAGCGACAGTAGAAGAGTTTAGATCATACACGGCGCCGGTGAAGCAGATCCGGTTCATGCACAGCGGTGTCGGTGAGCAAGATCCGATGCGGTGGACGACGGATCCGGCGAAGCGGCTCCGGTGGGGTGGACGATGCCGCAGCTGAAGCGACTGCGGTAGACTGCTGGATGAGCATATGGTTTCGAGGTTCGGCGGGGATGATCCGGTCCGGTTGATGACGGCGTCGATGAAGCGGCTCCGGCAGGCAGCCGGATGACGAGGATCGCGAGGCCTCGGGTAGGCCAGGGAAGTCCGGCGGGGATGTTCCGGTGCGGTGGTCGTGGAGGTGGGAGAGAGAGGGACTTGGGAAGTTCCGGTGGGTGGTCTCAGAGGAGAGAGTGAGGGAAATGAATTTTTTTTCGGGGAGTTTCCGGAGCTAGGGAGGTGGTGATCGAAAAAAATGACGGGTAGACCCCCCACCAACCGACTTATACATGGACATTGTTGTCATCTTTACGAGGGTAGAATGGGAAGTTAGAAGCGTGTGAAATATTTGTATTTTTCGGGCGGGAAGTTTTGCCGCTGGAATGAGATTTCGAATTTGGCTACAATCCAAGTAATACAAAAATATGAGACCGTACTAGTACGGCCAAATGTCACATCAATTCATCATCACGTTGAAAATCGGTTACGACGATCATAATTATTGGCCGTTGGCACAACAGTTCTCCAACGCTTGATCCAACGGTCAAAGTTCCTTTTTTTAAGAGAACGGTCAAAATTCATTGGATTCGCTCGGGAACTGCGCGCGCCAAAACGAGTCAGACGAAGATGTTTCTAGAGTTCTCACGGACGCGTCTTGGCGATACATTGAATGCAAATCTTGCAAGGTCAAAAAAAATGCAAATCTTGCAGGATCGTATGTGGCTGCTATGAGCTGAAGTACTCCATGAAACCGTGAACATACATGTAGATGGGAATCCCATGTAGACGATCTGAAGAACGACCCGCTGCATCTTTCACAAATCCATCTACATGACATGATAAACTTTAATTAAGAAGCAGCCACGTAACAATTATTGCCCAAAATCTAACGGGTTCGACAATAAGCTGGTAATTCTCTATTATATATAAACACCAAAAAAATATAGCAAGTAAGAAAGGAGTGTCAATGCCACCAGGACTTACAAAAAAAGGGAATTAGCACTTCGTAATCTCTTTGTTTTTACACATACCTTCTGCTCAGGAATCCAGGGCCTAGGGTCACATCAAGTCATAATCAGAAACCAAAGTCGGTTCCCATGTTCTCCAATTCAAAACGCGTACAAAATATTTCAGTGTGTGAAATAATGTTGAGATTTTGAATTAGAGGGTTGTTAAGCTATTGATTATATGGAGTCGAAATTTGGTAGCATACATAAGTATCTCTGTTCACAACTCACCTGTACAGAAGCAGGAACAGCTGTTGTGTTGCAGCACAACACAAAGGAGAAGCCACTGTTCCGTTCATTGCACTCAATACAGCGATGAATGAACCAGACCAGTTGACAAGCTTCTAGACCAGTATGTAGAAAGATGGAAATCAATGGATCACAGAAAATCATCAGTGTCAAGCTTTAATGCACTAGCCAACGCGACCAAAAGTCCGAACTGATGGAAAGGGCTAGGCAATCCACTTTATACATCGCAACAAAAAGTCCAAACTGACAGAAAAGGCTAGACCGGGAGAAGAGAAGAGAAGGTTTGTGAAAGCGATGACTCGAACTTGAGACTATGGGCTCTGATACCACGTCAAGCTTCATCCACGAGCCAACGGAACCACAAGTCAGAACTGATGGAAAGGGCTAGGCAATCCACTTATAATATTAACAATCAGCAGGGTTCCGGTTCAAAAAAATCCACATCACAACAAGGAAACGACCACCAAGATCATAGCAATTGCAGATAAATGCACCTACGAAATATGCTCAGACTAAGGAACCATTTTACAAGACAAAGGTAATGACCTGTCACTGTCCCCGTTCATCTCCAATTATCTAGCAGATACTCTTCTTACTACTTACTAGCATTCCTAACCTGCTCCAGTAGGGCCTCCTTCTGTGCTGCTATCGTTCTAAAATTGTCGACTTCTAGTCTTAGCGCAGCTGATGCAGCTCGTTCTACTTGGAGTTGCTCCTTTAGAACTTGAGCATGCAAATACTTTGACTTGGACATGGACTTGCACTTCAGCAGTCCAGCATTCCGTAAGAAAGTGTTTTTGGCAATGCCTTTCTTTTTTATTGCCATAGAAAATGCCTTCACACATTCTTCATCGGTTTTTTCCAGACCGTTTTTACCGGTTTTTGCCATCTCTAATTTCATATCTTCCTGCAAAAAATTCAGTTCGTACACATGTGTAAACATGATAGTTACTACAGAGAAACTTGCTGATAGTAGATTTATCATGTGTATGACCTACTTTTATTCCTACAGTTTGGCATGTCTGATTCACATCACATGAATTTTAATAAACATATATAATATCATATTGACATGTACTTTACTACTCCTATAAGTTGGGATGTGAGTCGTCACAAAATTTCAATCTTTGAGAAGACTTACAAGAACACTCTGTGCGACTTCTCCAATCACTTCAAGTTTGTTCTTCTGGCATGCTTCAAAAATCTCTGGCAGAGTCATCTCTTTGTTTGGTTCCCTTTTACTTGCATTATGTAACATCTGCATTTTAGTACTACCATTTATAAATCGAATAACGTGGTTGAAATGGAGGATCATAATATAAGCTGCACACTGGTGTATATACTCTGCATGATCTTTTACTAAAATATTTCTAAATAGCAGTATAAAACAACATGTCCTTACTTTTTGCCGAATGTGCACTATAAGGTTACGAGATCCCGTACGGCTAGGTAAAAGTAGTTTACCGCGGTTTTCCTGATTCTGTTTAGCCAAATTCTGCAAAAAGGAGACTAGTGAGACACTGCTATAAATAAGAATCCAAGATGTGATCTGGTCTCAGTCTTACAAATCATACCATATTCTTTGGATCAGACCAGTGCTTCACAAGATCTCCCCACTGTTTGTCAGTCATTTGCTTAAAAGGAGATATAGTTGGAACACTCCCAGTAATCTTTCCAGTGAAGTATTTCTTCTTTAGCCTGCTGCGATACTGGCGCAGACAGTCTGAGAATAGACTGTTGAGAACATGCTTTACTTCCTCTTGGTCCTCATCGAACTCGAACCTTAACTGTTCACAACAATATAAACCGTTGGTGTGATATACATAGATCCAACAACAAGCTAGAAGGAACGGGACGTGCCAATGTGGTATACTAGTATGAGTAACATTACCAAGAGAAAGATGACTTACGTGTAACCTGTGCACTAATTTTTCAAAATGCGCAGAGGTGTCTACGTGCTCTTTCCATGTTGGGAAGATAGGAATTTCATTCCTGACGAAAATTCCTACATCCGATGCTAATTTACAAGATTCTTCTGGGTCCAGTGGCCTTCTGCCACCTACGATAGATGAAAGGCGAAATCTTGATTCCATCCCAGCAAGCTTAGCTACGAACATTTTCCCTACTGTTGGGCCCCTCGTTTTTCTTGATCGTGGTGCAACTACAAAGTTAAGCATTACATCAAGCTATCAAGGTAGGTATATATATATATATATATATATATATATATCTATAAAGTATAACTTTATAACGGAGAATGAAACTATAAGCATTGGAAAATGTACCTTCTTCGGTGTGGGGCTCATCCTCAGGGGAGTTGTCTATGGCAGGACTAATATGGGTCAGTGGGAGATCATCAACAGTTTGTTGATGTTGTGCTAGCAGTGTTTGGCCAGTTGTGGTTGTGTCAGCTGGGACTGGTACAGTGTGTCCTTGGGCAGTATTTCCTACCACAGCTACTGCTGATCCCAATTGTGGCTGAGAAGTTGCCGTGGAAACTTGTTCTGCTGCCAATTGTTGTTGAGAAGTTGCTGTGGAAACTGGTTCTGCTGCCAATTGTGGCTGAGAAGTTGCTGTGGAAACTGGTTCTGCTGCCGATTGTCGCTGGTTGACTGGATTGGTAACAGGTGGCTGATTCAACCGCTTGGGGTGTTCACCACGTTTTTTTATTTCAGTACTCTTAGAATTTTCGTTATTTTCTTCAACTGGTGCCATGAATCGCTGAGACTGTCTAGTAGCAGAAGCAGGTTTCTTTTTTGGTTGCAGCTGTTCTATCACCAATTCAGGTGCCTGTTGAATGGTCTTCCTCTCATTGGTGGTTCCTGCGAAATTCTTACTTGAAGCTGCAGATTCCTAGCACACATAAACGATATTTCAGTCTACATAAGTCCCATATATGATGATATGCAAATGGAATAGAATGAAGAACAGTAAAGGATGACGTGCATGCTGAAACATATATATGATGCATTAAGGAGACCTAGAGGTGGCATGTGAACATGTTTGGTGGGATTCAGGATACAAGTATACAACACATGGAAGTTGCAAAACAGATATCTCAAAGTAAAAACACAGAAATCACCTGGTGGGGTTGAGGAGAATGGTCAGGCAAGGCATCTTCCTGAGTCAGCTCTCCAAGAGGCTCAGCATGATCAAATTGTGAATCATAACATTGTTCTTTATCTTTGGGAAGGGGAAAGGGTTCTTCTCCGATTTTGTTCAGGTTTGCACTAGAGGCAATAGCGTTACACATGTTTGTGCCCACACGGCTTGCATATCTTATACATATATTCCGTATCCGTTTCTCTTTTAATTCATTCTTCTGTATTGCAATAATATCTAGCATGCATTACAAAAAAAATGCTAATGAGATGGCGGTGCAAGTAAGCAAAAAAATACTTTTCGAAATCACATGCATAACGAATGCGGCCATATCAACCTTCTTGGAAGTGGGCGCGTGTACGCTTTGGTTTCCTGCCGTCGACCATGGAAGCGCCCATCTCTCCAGTCCGGTGGACGGAAGGAGTCGGGGATTAAGATACGAGAACCCGGCGATGGTGACTGTCGCTGACAAGGCGGCGGTGGAAGTCGGCTACGGAGGAGCTCGTATGGTACAGTGGTCGTCGGTGGGGGTGGGGGAGGTGGAAGCTACTCCGGCTTGCTAAAAAGCAAGGGAGACGGCGGAACGTCGTCGGTCACTACGGTGGCCGATGAGAAGGCAGTAGTGCTGGTGTGGGAGTGGGACAGTGGGCCGGCGCCGGCGTGTGAGATGATCCGGTGGGTCATGCAGGGTGGAAGCGTGAGAGAGAGATGCGGGGTTCGGCGCCGCCGGTGATAGGTCTGAATTGAGCGGTCCGGGGGGATAAGATCGACACTGTACTTATTTCACATCGCAATTTTGGGGGGGGGGGGGATTTCGCGGGAATTTTGGGGCAGAGTTGAAATTATTACTGGTTGCTGGAAAACTGTGGAACCCTAGCCTACGAAATCCCAAGTCTGAAGCTGAGGGCCCTTTTGCTGTGGCTTTTTGGCTTTTGGATTTTGGAAGCCAAAAGAATATAATATTTGTTTTTGGCTTCCAAAATCCAAAAGCCAAAAAGGCAAAAAAAAAAAGGCACAACAAAAGGGCCCTGAGTATGTTCGGGTTCAAGGGGATATGCTTGTTGGTTCTTGGGTGCATATGATCTCTTTATTTCGAAATTCATCTTCTATACATTTTGAAATGTCAAAAAAGAATAAAACGAAAAATGCATGTGTACTTCTTCGCTTGCTTTATACACATAAAATATTTCAATGGAAAAATCGAATAGTAATTTGGGCTATGTAAAAAAGAGTTACTCCGTAAAAAAATTGTGCTAACCATAAGGCTTTTTATGAGACATGTTTTCTCTCTTTTTTTACATCGACCATGAAAAAAACTTGTTTTTTTACATCAACCATGAAAAATACTTTTTTTACATCGACCATGAAAAATACTAGGAATTTGCTAAGAGCATCCACAACGTGTAGCCAAAAGTGGTTCCATATTTGATTTTTGGCTTTTTGAACTAGTTCCATACATTGTAGAGGTAGTTCCAAAACCAGAAAAACAGGGAACCGGAGCAAATAGGTGCTCCGATGCCAAATTTCACTTTTGGCATTTGGAACTAGTTCCCTACATTGTGAGAGTAGTTCCATATTGGCTTTATGAGTTGTTTTAGCTTGATGGCGGGACCCACGTTATAAATATTTGGAACCACTACATTGTGGAGCTATTGCTATATTTCACACCAAAGCCAAATTCACCATCGTATCAGATTTGGCAATAGCAACATTGTGGATAGCCTAAAGTTATATTTTCCATCTTGTACACAATTAAAAATATCTTTAAAACAAACAAATCTCTAATGTCTAGGTGTACCATCTCTACTAGTACTAGTATATATACACGTGCCTTGCACGTGAGGGCTCTTTTTTTTAGTGAAACAACTTCGACGCAATAAGAATTCGATCTTTTTTTAACAAAGGAGGGGGGCCCAAGGGCTTGGATACCATTAAGTGCAACAGAGGGGTACATATTACAGATTGCAGTCAATAGTCACTTGGGTTGAAAGCCAATGCAAGCCCGCCTACATGATAGCAGGATTTTGTGAAGCTTTTTAACTTAATTGGTCAAACATGCGAAGCATGTGCCATTTACTTGTACAACTTTATCGGAAAAAAATACTTGTACAAGCTAGTTCCCCTAAGTACTACCAGCACATAAGTAAACAAAAGAACCAGGGACATCATCAACTGAAAACAACAATCTATTCATATAGCGGCTCTTGCATCACCCTTTGAAAATCATCTACCTGCAAAGATGAGTGCAGAGTTTCTGCTCGTGCTTTCACCTGTTCCAAGATCGTCCAGTTGATCTCATGGACATCTGCATCAGCCAAAGCGGTAACCAAGTTGCCAGCCACTAGCTTCTGCAGATCAGCAACAGCATGTAGGCCATCTTGAATTGTAGAATTCCATCCTCGGTTCATTTCTTTGTTCCGCCAAGTGGCCACATCCAAGTCCTTTTGAAGACGCCTAATCTTAGCTTCCCCAGTGCCACATCCTTCTGTTTTGTTCCTACAAACGTTTGCATCACTGGAACTCTGGACATCTGTGCTACAATGCTGCTTGGCAGGGACATGAGCAGTCACTTGCTTCTGCGATTTGCCATGCATAAAATCAATCAGCAGATTAAAAGGAAATATGTTGGTTGATTCATGTCACCACTTTCAGCAACCCATGAGTTTCTAAACCTTAAATGGAGTCTAAAACATTGCAATAAAAGGGTGGGTGCATCATTTGGATGCAGAGGCCGGGGCGACCCTATTTTCAAGAAAAAATTAGGAAATCTGAAATCTATATCTATATCTCTACCATCTATACCACTCCA
Organism: Lolium multiflorum; assembly: GCA_030979885.1. Taxonomy (NCBI): domain Eukaryota; kingdom Viridiplantae; phylum Streptophyta; class Magnoliopsida; order Poales; family Poaceae; genus Lolium; species Lolium multiflorum. The sequence goes on along the minus strand of CM061749.1, from coordinate 235,371,466 downwards.
CTCCTGTTGACAGTTTGATCTCTTTCAGTACATTAGATTATGTCATGTTTAAAACACTATTATAAAATTACCTCCTTAATGTTGAGCTCAGGAGGATCCAGATGTGCTGATCCTAGGCGGCCACTCAAATGATTGCTTGCTAGAACAATAGGACCAAATCCCGCCTCCTTTCTACCAATGTCTGCATCACTGGCGCGCTCACTGTCTTTGTTAGGAACATGAGCAGTGGCTAGCTGCTGCAAATCAAAGTTCATCAAATCAATCAGCAAACAAGACATATGAAATTTGAGCAGTGCGGCTAAATACCTTCTTCAGCAGCTGCCCCACGGAATCGTCCTTTTGGCGGCACATCACACGTGTGAAAAATCTCGGCAACGACTTGGGGTGCGGTGATTTTGTCCCATTCCACAGTATGCCGAGCTTGGCTGCAATTATCATATTCTGCAAGATATTTTGCCTCCGAGATTCTTCGTAGGCATTCTCGAGGGGAATATCTAGCAGGCATTACAAAAAAAACAGATGCTAATAACAAGCAGTGGAAGCAAGCAATAAACTAGTCTCGGAAATCAAATACGGAGTACATAACAAAAGCTGCCGGACAAAGTGTTCAACCTTGGTCGACTGGGGAGGTGGCGCGTTGGCCGTTCGGTTTGGTTCGGTGGATCATGGTGGCGCTTTGTGTACCGATCTCGCCGGCCGGTAAGATGAACCAGTGAGTCGGGGAAGCAGATCCGACGAAGCGGACGGAGTGTGGTTGACGGCGTCGCTGAGCTGGCTCCGGTGCGGTGGATGTCGGCTACGGATGGAGGACTGAGAGGGAGCGAGACGGACTAGGTGCGAGGTAGGGAGAGAGGCCCTTGCTTGTCCGTGGGTGGGGCTGGATATAGGGGAAATGAAAGCGAGGTAGGAAGATAGCATCCTGCTAATTTATGGTGCTGAACTAGAAAATCCCGCCAATATATGGTGCTGAATTGCGGGCGGCTCATAGCTTGTGCACAAATAAAATGGGAAAATCCAAAAAATGTAGTTCAACAAAAAAAAACTCTAGTAGGCAAAGTCGCTAGCTCGCCATGAGAAGATGCACTCCGCCAACAAAATGTCATGACAAGCTAGTTTGCTATGGATCTTGCATTAACCCTGCTCGATAAAATGGTGGGCAAAAAAAGACAAGCTAAATCAAAAATAATGGTGGTAGAAAGATGTAACTCTCAAATGTAAACTCTACTAAACAGGGCCAGCTCAAAAATATGCCTCATATTATTAGTACTTCCTCCGGTCCATATTAACTGCCACTAACATACATCGAGAAACAAAAAAGAGAAATCTGTCATGAATAGTTCCCGAATTCAAATCTGAGTTTCTCTGTAGACTATTCCCATCTGAGTTTCTCTTTTTTGTTTCTCGATGTATGTTTCGAATTTTGATCTGAAATTTTTAGGGGTTATCTTAATATGAGCTGTGAACGTGCATGATTTGTTTCAGATTTTTTTCGCAATGTTTAAATTTGGATTTAGGCCGCATGTCACCTCGCTACCGCTCGAGAAATGGAGCCCCTCTCCGCTGGGCTCCATAAAAGCTTCACTGTTCGTGTCAGACTGTTGAAGACACTGGCAAGTGCATGTCAGGGGGACAGAGAATAAATTTCGTCCACGTGTCGGCGCGTGCTGTCTACCCCAAACCCTAAACTCTGTCTTTATGAAGTCAAGCATGCATGAAGAGAAGTGGTTTTTGGTTTCAAACATGGAAATTTCAAAAACCCTCTCAAGAGCTACATTTTGGAGTGACTAATTTTTCATATTCATGATTTAAACTTGTTTAAATGGGCATAAAAATAGGCATAAAATTCAAAATAAATCAAAATAAATGAAAAACCAAGGCACATAGTCTTCTTATGTCATATAGTAAGCATTCAATTAAGTTGATAAACAAGGTCTAGACATATTCGAACCAGAAAAATCATGTATCTACCCCCTAACCCTAAACTCTGTCTTATGAAGTCAAGCATGAAGAGATGTGGTTTTTGGTTTCAAACATGGAAATTTCGAAAACCCTCCCAAGAGCTTCATTTTGGAGTGACTAAGAAGCATACATGCTTACTTTTTTATATTCATGTTTTAAACTTGTTCAAATCTTGGTCAAACCTAGGATTTGACCAAGATTCAAATGGGCATAAAAATTCAAAAAAATGAAGAAAAAAATGAAAAACCAAGGTCTTCTTATGTCATATAGTAAGCATTCAATTAAGTTGATAAACAAGGTCTAGACGTTTTAAACCTGAAAAATCATGTATCTACCCCCTAACCCTAAACTCTGTCTTATGAAGTCAAGCATGCATGGTGAAGAGAAGTGGTTTTTGGTTTCAAACATGGAAATTTTAAAAACCCTCCCAAGAGCTTCATTTTGGGGTGACTAAGAAGGATACATGATTACTTTGTCATATTCATGTCTTAAACTTGTTTAAGTCATGGTCAAACCTAGGATTTGACCAAGATTCAAATGGGCATAAGAATTCAAAAAAACAAAGCACATAGTCTGTGTATGTCATATAGTAAGCATTCAAGTTGATAAACAAGGTCTAGACATATTCAAACCAGAAAAATCATGGAAATTTCAAAAACCTCCCACGAGCTTCATTTTGGAGTGACTAAGAAGGATCGATGCAGGTTACGTTTCATATTATTCATGTTTTAAACTTGTTTAAATCTTGGTCCAACCTAGGATTTGACCAAGATTCAACAAATGGGGATAAAAAAATGAAAACCCAATGCACATAGTCTTCTTATGTCATATAATAAGCATACAATTAAGTTGATAAACAAGGTCTAGACATATTCAAACCAAAAAAAACATGTATGTGGCTACCCCTAACCCTAAACTCTGTCTTATGAAGTCAAGCATGAAGAGATGTGGTTTTTGGTTTCAAACATGGAAATTTCAAAAACCCCTTCCAAGAGCTTCATTTTGGAGTGACTAAGAAGCATACATGCTTACCTTTTCATATATATTCATGTTTTAAACTTGTTCAAATCTTGGTCAAACCTAGGATTTGACAAAGATTCAAATGGGCATAAAAATTCAAATAAAATGAATACCAAGGTCTTCTTATGTCATATAGTATGTGCGCATTCACTTAAGTTGATAAACAAGGTCTAGACATATTAAACCTAAAAAATCATGCATGTATCTACCCCTAACCCTAAACTCTGTCTTATAAAGTCAAGCATGCATGGTGAAGATAAGTGGTTTTTGGTTTCAAACATGGAAATTTCAAAAACCCTCCTAATTAAGAGCTTCATTTTGGAGTGACTAAGAAGGATACATGCTTACTTTTACATATTCATGTTTTAAACTTGTTTAAGTCGTGGTCAAACCTAGGATTTGACCAAGATTTAAATGGGCATAAAAATTCAAAAACAAAATCAAAAACCAAAGCAAGTCTTTGCATGTCATATAGTAAGCATTCAAGTTGATAAACAAGGTCTAGACATATTCAAACCAGAAAATCATGTATATATCTACCCCTAACCCTAAACTCTATCTTTATGAAGTCAAGCATGCATGAAGAGAAGTGGTTTTAGGTTTCAAACATGGAAATTTCAAAAACCATCCCAAGAGCTACATTTTGGAGTGACTAAGAAGGATATATAGATGCTTAATTTTGCATATTCATGATTTAAACTTGTTCAAATCTTGGTCAAACCTATGATTTGACCAAGATTCAAATGGGCATTAAAAATAGAAAAATGAAAAACCAAAGCACATAATCTTCTTATGTCATATAGTAAGCATTAAAGTTGATAAACACAAGGTCTAGACATATTCAAACCATACAAATCATGTATCTACCCCTAACCCTAAACTTTGTCTTATGAAGTCAAGCATGAAGAGATGTGGTTTTTGGTTTCAAACATGGAAATTTCAAATACCCTTCCAAGAGCTTCATTTTGGAGTGACTAAGAAGCATACATGCTTACCTTTTCATATTCATGTTTTAAACTTGTTCAAATCTTGGTCAAACCTAGGATTTGACCAAGATTCAAATGGGCATAAAAATTCAAAAAAAATGAATACCAAGATCTTCTTATGTCATATAGTATGCGCGCAATCAATTAAGTTGATAAACAAGGTATAGACATATTAAACCTGAAAATCATGTATCTACCCCTAACCCTAAACTCTGTCTTATAAAGTCAAGCATGCATGGTGAAGATAAGTGGTTTTTGGTTTCAAACATGGAAATTTCAAAAACCCTCCTAATTAAGAGCTTCATTTTGGAGTGACTAAGAAGGATACATGCTTACTTTTCATATTCATGTTTTAAACTTGTTTAAATCTTGGTCAAACCTAGGAAAATCATAAATATATCTACCCCTAACCCTAAACTCTGTCTTATGAAGTCAATCATGAAGAGAAGTGGTTTTGGGTTTCCTACATGGAAATTTCAAAAACCTCCCAAAAACTTCATTTTAGAGTGACTAAGAACGATACATGCTTCCCTTTTCATTTTCATGTTTTAAACTTGTTTACATTATCTTGGTCAAATCTAGGATTTGACAAGATTCAAATGGGCATCAAAATAAAAAAATCAGAAAAATGAAAAACCAAAGCACATAGTTTTCTTATGTCATATAGTAAGCATTAAAGTTGACAAACAAGGTCTAGACATATTCAAACCAGACAAATCATGTATCTATACCCCTAACCCCTAAACTATGTCTTATGAAGTCAAACATGAAGAGAAGTGGTTTTGGGTTTCAAACATGGAAATTTCAAAACCTCCCAAAAGCTTCATTTTAGAGTGACTAAGATGGATACATGCTTCCCTTTTCATTTTCATGCTTTAAACTTGTTTAAATTATCTTGTCAAATCTAGGATTTGACAAGATTCAAATGGGCATCAAAATAAAAAAATCAGAAAAATGAAAAACCAAAGCACATAGTTTTCTTATGTCATATAGTAAGCATTAAAGTTGACAAACAAGGTCTAGACATATAAGAAGACCTTTTTTTTGAACTTTTATACCCATTTGAATCTTGGTCAAATCCTTGGTTCCACCAAGATTTGAATAAGTTAAAAACATGAATATGAAAAAGTAAGCATGTATGCTTCTTAGTCACTTCAAAAATGAAGCTCTTGGGAGGGTTTTTGAATTTCCATGTTCGAAACCAAAAACCACAAATCTTCATGCTTACTTCATGAAACATAGTTTATATTAGGGTTAGGGGTACATGCTTGATTTTTCTTGTTTGAATATGTCTAGACCTTGTTTATCAACTTAATTGAATGCCTACTATATAACATATATAAGAAGACCTTTTTTGTTTTTTTTAATTTTTATACCCATTTGAATCTTGGTCAAATCCTAGGTTTCACCAAGATTTGAATAAGTTTAAAACATGAATATGAAAAAGTAAGCATGCATGTATGCTTCTTAATTAATCACTTCGAAATGAAGCTCTTGGGAGGGTTTTTGAAATTTCCATGTTTGAAACCAAAAACCACATATCTTCATGCATGTGCTTGACTTCATGAGACAAAGTTTAGTGTTAGGGGGTAGATACATGATTTCTCTCGTTTGAATATGTCTAGACCTTGTTTATCAACTTAATTGAATGCTTACTATATGACATAAGAAGACTATGTGCCTTGATTTTTTTTAAAATTTTGTCCATTTGAATATTGGCCAAATCCTAGGTTTGACCATGATTTAAACAAGTTTAAAACATGAATATATATGAAAAATTAAGCGTGTATCATTCGTAGTCACTCCAAAATGAAGCTCTTGAGAGGGTTTTTGAAATTTCCATGTTTGAAACCAAATAACCACGTACTTCTCTTCATGCCTTGACTTCATAAGACAGAGTTTGGGGTTAGGGTTAGCTTGATACATGAATTTTCTGGTTTGAATATGTCTAGACATTGTTTATCAACTTAATTGAATGCTTACTAGATGACATAAGATGACTATGTGCATTGGTTTTTCATTTTTTTGAATTTTTATGCCCATTTGAATCTTGGTCAAATTCTAGGTTTGACCATGATTTAATCAAGTTTAAAACATGAATATGAAAAATTAAGCATCTATCCTTCTTAGTCACTCCAATATGTAGCTCTTGGGAGGGTTTTTGAAATTTCCATGCTTGAAAACCAAAAACCACTTTTCTTCATGCATGCTTGACTTCATAAGACATAGTTTAGGGTTAGGGGGTAGATACATGATTTTCCTACTAGTTTGAATATGTCTAGACCTTGTTTATCAATTTAATTGAATGCTTACTATATGACATGAGCAGACCTTGGTTTTAATTTTTTTATACCCATTTGAATCTTCGTCAAATCGTAGGTTTGTTGACCAAGATTTGAACAAGTTTAAAACATGAATATGAAAAAGTAAGCATGTATGCGTCTTAACTAGTCACTCCAAAATGAAGCTCTTGGGAGGGTTTTTGAAATTTCCATGTTTGAAACCAAAAACCACTTCTTCTCTTCATGCTTGACTTCATAAGTCAGGGTTAATTTAGGGATATATAGGGGGTAGATACATGATTTTTCTGGTTTGATATGTCTAGACCTTGTTTACCAACTTAATTGAATGCTTACTATATGACATAAGAAGACTACGTGACTTGTGCTCACTGAAGTGTGGGACCTCACGCATGGGAACCACACGTACGTAAGTGACAGACTTGTTGCTCTAATAACTCGGGTGATCATTATACTGTATTAGTACATAGTTTCCTATGGATCCTTCTTAGTCACTCCAAAATGAAGTTCTTTGAGAGGGTTTTTGAAATTTCCATGTTTGAAACCCAAAACAACTTCTCTTCATACTTGACTTCATAAGACAGAGTTTAGGGTTAGGGGTAGATACATGATTTGTCTGGTTTGAATACGTCTAGACCTTGTTTATCAACTTTAATGCTTACTATATGACATAAGAAGACTATGTGCTTTGGTTTTTCATTTTTCTGATTTTTTCTATTTTTGATGCCCATTTGAATCTTGGTCAGATCCTAGGTTTTACCAAGATTTAAACAAGTTTAAAACATGAAAATGAAAAGGGAAGCATTTATCCTTCTTAGTCACTCTAAATGAAGTTTTTGGGAGGTTTTTGAAATTTCCATGTTTGAAACCCAAAACCACTTCTCTTCATGCTTGACTTCATAAGACATAGTTTAGGGTTAGGGGTACATACATGATTTGTATGTTTTGAATATGTCTAGACCTTGTTTATCAACTTGAATGCTTACTATATGACATAAGAAAACTACGTATGTGCTTTGGTTTTTCATTTTTCTGTTTTTTTTTCAATTTTCCGCCCATTTGAATCTCTGTCAAATCCTAGGTTTGACCAAGATTTAAACAAGTTTAACACGTGAAAACGAAAAGGTAAGCATGGATCCTTCTTAGTCACTCCAAAATGTACCAATTGATAGATGTGTTAACTTTGCTTCATGGAAAAAATAATGTCATGTAAATGAGTTAACTTGGATTTCCTACCCTTGAATCCATAGGAAACTTTGTTCTAATGCACTATTATAATCAACCGAGTTTTTACACCAACAGGTCTGTCACTTACGTGTGGTGCCCACGCTTGAGGTCCCACACTTCAGTGAGCACAAGTCACGTGCAATAGGTACGCAAACTCCCAGCCATTTTCTTTGTCAAGAGAAGACGCATCAGGATGCGTATTGGAAGTCTGTGGGTCCTTCTGGATCCTTCGGTTGTCCCTCTCACAAAAAAAAAATCTCTCTCATTCTCGGCCTCGCTCGACTCGCCCGCTCGCTCGCACCTCCTGCTCACTGACAAACCCTGCACAAAAGTCAACATCATCACCCCAAAAAGGGGAGACACCATAATGCTCTCCCTTCTTCTCTCCTTCCGAGTGATCCCTCTTCCTCCGAGTTTCACTCGACGGGCAAACACATATGTGCTGCATAGTAATAATAAAAAGGTACTACAGAAAATTCGACCTACGAATCTATAATTAAATATAGGTTAAACTAGGGTTTTGCCCAGTACTACAGATCAAGGTTCAAAAAAATCCAACTACGGGGTTCGAACAACCCCATTTCTAATCAAAGATTTTTTCGACGTCATCCAAATGGCCTCAAACTATAGCATGGGCGGATCCAGACTATAGCCAAGGGGGGCAGCCGCCCCCGCTCAATTTTCTGAAACCTTGTAATATGATATTTGCATCACTTATCATATGTTTGCCCCCTCTAAAAATTTATCCTAGGTCCGCCCCTAAACTGTAGGGTTAGCATCTAGTGCAGTATGTGTGAACATGTATGCACTATGTGTGCTATAACTTGTATGTCTTTCAAATTTGAACCAAATTTGAATAAGTGTAAAATATTTGAAATGGGGCTTTTGGCTTAAACGTTTGAAACCCAAAACGACTTCTCTTCATGCTAGACTTCATAAGTCAGGGTTAATTTAGGGATATATAGGGGGTAGATACATGATTTTTCTGGTTTGATATGTCTAGACCTTGTTTATCAACTTAATTGAATGCTTACTATATGACATAAGAAGACTACGTGACTTGTGCTCACTGAAGTGTGGGACCTCACGCATGGGAACCACACGTAAGTGACAAACTTGTTGCTCTAATAACTCGGGTGATCATTATACTGTATTAGTACATAGTTTCCTATGGATCCTTCTTAGTCACTCCAAAATGAAGCTCTTTGAGAGGGTTTTTGAAATTTCCATGTTTGAAACCCAAAACAACTTCTCTTCATGCTTGACTTCATAAGACAAAGTTTAGGGTTAGGGGTAGATACATGATTTTTCTGGTTTGAATATGTCTAGACCTTATTTATCAACTTAATTGAATGCTTACTATATAACATAAGAAGACCTTGTTTTTTTATTTTGTTTTTTAATTTTTATACGGATTTGAATCTTGGTCAAATCCTTGGTTTCACCAAGATTCAAATGGGCATAAAATAAAAAAATGAAAAAATGAAAAACCAAAGCGCACATAGTCTTCTTATATGTCATATAGTAAGCATTAAAGTTGGTAAACAAGGTCTAGACATATTCAAACTAGACAAATCATGTATCTACCCCCTAACCCCTAAACTCTATCTTATGACGAAGTCAAGCATGAAGATTAAGTGGTTTTGGGTTTCAAACATGGAAATTTTGAAAACCTCCCAAAAACTTCATTTTAGGGTGACTAAGAAGGATACCCTTTTCATTTTCATGTTCTATACTTGTTTAAATCTTGGTCAAACCTAGGATTTGACCATGATTCAAATGTGCATCAAAATTCCAAAAAAATCAGAAAAATGAAAAACCAAAGCAAAGCACATAGTTTTCTTATGTCATATAGTAAGCATTAAAGTTGATAAACAAGGGTCTAGACATATTCAAACAAGAAAAATCATGTATCTACCCCCTAACCCTAAACTTTGTCTTATGTAGTCAAGCATGAAGAGAAGTGGTTTTGGGTTTCAAATATGGAAATTTCAAAAACCTATCAAAAGCTTCATTTTAGAGTGACTAAGAAGGATCCATGCTTGCCTTTTCATTTTCATATTTGAAACTTGTTTAAATCATTGTCAAACCTAGGATTTGACCAAGATTTAAATTGGCATAAAATTAAAAAATCGGAAAAATGAAAAACAAAAGCACATAGTCTTCTTATGTCACATATATATATAGTAAGCATTCAAAAGTTGATAAACAAGGTCTAGCTAGACATATTCAAATAAGACAAATCATGTATCTACCCCTCTAACCCTAAACTCTGTCTTATGAAGTCAAGCATGAAGAGAAGTGGTTTTAGGTTTAGAACGACCGAAGGATCCAAAACCTCCCAATACGCATCCATGCGTCTTTCTCTTGACAAAGAAAATGGCTGGGAGTTTGCGTACCTATTGCACGTGACTTGTGCTCACTGAAGTGTGGGACCTCACGCATGGGCACCACACGTAAGTGACAGACCTGTTGGTGTAAAAACTCGGTTGATTATTATAGTGCATTAGAACAAAGTTTCCTATGGATTCAAGGGTAGGAAATCCAAGTTAACTCATTTACATGACATTATTTTTTCCATGAAGCAAAGTTAACGCACCTATCAATTGGTACATTTTGGAGTGACTAAGAAGGATCCAGGCTTACTTATTCGTTTTCACGTGTAAAACTTGTCTAAATCTTGGTCAAACAAAATTGGCAGAAAATTCAAAAAAAAAAACAGAAAAATGAAAAACCAAAGCACATAGTCTTCTTATGTCATGTAGTAAGCATTAAAGTTGATAAACAAGGTCTAGACATATTCAAACCATACTAATCATGTATCTACCCGCTAACCCCTAAACTATGTCTTAAGAAGTCAAGAATGAAGAGAAGTGGTTTTGGGTTTCAAACATGGACATTTCAAAAACCTCCCAAAACTTCATTTTAGGGTGAGTAAGAAGGATACAGGCTTCCCTTTTCATTTTCATGTTCTATACTTGTTTAAATCTTGGTCAAACCTAGGATTTGACCAAGATTCAAATGGGCACAAAAAAATAAAAAAAGCACATAGTGTTCTTATGTCATATCATAAGCATTCAAGTTGATAAACAAGGTCTAGATATATCCAAATTAACCAGACAAATCATGTATCTACCCCCTATCGTCCCTACTTCGTCTTATGAAGTCAAGCATGAAGAGAAGTGGTTTTGGGTTTCAAACATGGAAATTTCAAAAACCTCCCAAAATTCAGCTTCATTTTAGAGCGACTAAGAAGGATCGATGCTTTTACCTTTTCATTTCCATGTTTTAAACTTATTTAAATCTTGGTCAAACCTAGGATTTGACCAAGATTCAAATGGGCATAAAAATTCAGACAAAAAATCTAAAGAATGAAAAACCAAAGCACATAGCCTTCTTAATTATGTCATATAGTAAACACTCAAGTTGATAAATAAGGTCTAGACATATTCAAACCAGAAAAATCATGTGTATATCTACCCCTAACCCTAAACTCTGTATTATGAAGTCAATCTCTAGGATTTGACCAAGATTCAAATGGGCATAAAATAAAAAAACATAAAAATGAAAAACCAAAGCGCACATAGTCTTCTTATATGTCATATAGTAAGCATTAAAGTTGATAAACAAGGTCTGGACATATTCAAACTAGCTAGACAAATCATGTATCTACCCCCTAACCCCTAAACTCTGTCTTATGACGAAGTCAAGCATGAAGATAAGTGGTTTTGGGTTTCAAACATGGAAATTTCAAAAACCTCCCAAAAACTTCATTTTAGGGTGACTAAGAAGGATACAGGCTTCCATTTTCATTTCCATGTTCTATACTTGTTTAAATCTTGGTCAAACCTAGGATTTGACCAAGATTCAAATGTGCATCAAAATTCCAAAAAAATCAGAAAAATGAAAAACCAAAGCACATAGTTTTCTTATGTCACATACATATATATAGTAAGCATTCAAAAGTTCATAAACAAGGTCTAGACATATTCAAACCAGACAAATCATGTACCCCCTAACCCTAAACTTTGTCTTAATTATATATGAAGTCAAGCATGAAGCAGAGAAGTGTGGTTTTGGGTTTCAAACATGGAAATTTCAAAAACCTCCCAAAAAGCTTCATTTTAATTAGACTGGCTGGTTAATTAAGAAGGATCCATGATTAATTACCTTTTCATTGTCATGTTTTAAACTTGTTTAAATCTTGGTCGAACCTAGGATTTGACCAAGATTCAAATGGGCATAAAAATTCAGAAAAAAATCGAAAGAATGAAAAACCAAAGCACATAGCCTTCTTATGTCATATAGTAAGCATTCAAGTTGATAAACATGGTCTAGACATATTCAAACCAGAAAAATCATGTATCTACCCCTAACCCTAAACTCTGTCTTATGAAGTCAAGCATGAAAAGAAGTACGGTGGTTTTGGGTTTCAAACATGGTAAATTCAAGAACCTCCCAAAAGCTTCATTTTAGAGTTACTAAGAGAAAGATCCAGACTTAATTACCTTATCATTTTCACATGTTAAACTTGTTTAAATCTTGCTCAACAAACCTAGGATTTTACCAAGATTCTCAAATGGGCATAAAAATCAAAAAATGAAATACCAATGCACATAGTCCTCTTATGTCATATAGCTAGTAAGCATTCAAGTTGATAAACAAGGTCTAGACATATTCAAACTAGCTAGACAAATCATGTATCTACCCCCTAATTAAAACCCCTAAACTCTGTCTTATGACGAAGTCAAGCATGAAGATAAGTGGTTTTAGGTTTCAAACATGGAAATTTCAAAAACCTCCCAAAATTCAGCTTCATTTTAGAGCGACTAAGAAGGATCGATGCTTTTACCTTTTCATTTCCATGTTTTAAACTTATTTAAATCTTGGTCAAACCTAGGATTTGACCAAGATTCAAATGGGCATAAAAATTATTCAGACAAAAAATCTAAAGAATGAAAAACCAAAGCACATAGCCTTCTTAATTATGTCATATAGTAAACACTCAAGTTGATAAACAAGGTCTAGACATATTCAAACCAGAAAAATCATGTGTATATCTACCCCTACCCCTAAACTCTGTCTTATGAAGTCAATCATGAAGAGAATTGGTTTTGGGTTTCAAACATGGAAATTTCAAGTACGTCCCAAAAGCTTCATATATTTTAGAGTGACTAATTAAGAAGGATCTTGGATTACGTTTTCATTTTCATGCTTGAAACTTGTTTAAATCTTGGTTGAACCTAGGATTTGACCAGAATCAAATGTGCATAAAATTCTTAAAAAATAGAAAAATGAAAAACAAAAGCACATGGTCTTCTTATGTCATATAGTAAGCATTCAAGTTGATAAACAAGGTTTAGACATATTCAAACCAGACAAATCATGTATCTACCCCCTAACCCTAAACTCGGTCTTATGAAGTCTAGCATGAGGAGAAGTCGTTTTGGGTTTCAAACGTTTAAGCCAAAAGCCCCATTTCAAATATTTCAAACTTATTCAAATTTGGTTCAAATTTTAAAGACACACAAGTTATAGCACACATAGTGCATACATTCTCACACATACTGCACTAGATGCTAACCCGGCCTATAGTTTGAGGCCATTGGATGAGGTCGAAAAAAATCTTGGATTAGAAATGGGGTTGTTCGAACCCCGTAGTTGGATTTTTTGAACCTTGATCTGTAGTACTGGGCAAAACCCTAGTTTAACCTATTTAATTATAGATTCGTAGGTCGATTTTTCTACCTTTTTATTATTACTATGCAGCACATGTGTGTTTGCCCGTCGAGTGAAACTCGGAGGAAGAGGGATCACTCGGAAGGAGAGAAGAAGGGAGAGAATTATGGTGTCTCCCCTTTTTCGGGTGATGATGTTGACTTTTGTGCAGGGTTTGTCAGTGAGCAGGAGGTGCGAGCGAGCGAGTGAGCGAGTCGAGCGAGGCCGAGAATGAGAGAGATTTTTTTTTTTTAGAGGGACGACCGAAGGATCCAGAAGGACCCACAGACTTCCAATACGCATCCTGATGCGTCTTCTCTTGACAAAGAAAATGGCTGGGAGTTTGCGTACCTATTGCACGTGACTTGTGCTCACTGAAGTGTGGGACCTCACGCATGGGCACCACACGTAAGTGACAGACCTGTTGGTGTAAAAACTCGGTTGATTATTATAGTGCATTAGAACAAAGTTTCCTATGGATTCAAGGGTAGGAAATCCAAGTTAACTCATTTACATGACATTATTTTTTCCATGAAGCAAAGTTAACGCACCTATCAATTGGTACATTTTGGAGTGACTAAGAAGGATCCAGGCTTACTTATTCGTTTTCACGTGTAAAACTTGTCTAAATCTTGGTCAAACAAAATTGGCAGAAAATTCAAAAAAAAACAGAAAAATGAAAAACCAAAGCACATAGTCTTCTTATGTCATGTAGCTAGTAAGCATTAAAGTTGATAAACAAGGTCTAGACATATTCAAACCATACTAATCATGTATCTACCCCCTAACCCCTAAACTCTATCTTATGACGAAGTCAAGCATGAAGATTAAGTGGTTTTGGGTTTCAAACATGGAAATTTTGAAAACCTCCCAAAAACTTCATTTTAGGGTGACTAAGAAGGATACAGGCTTCCCTTTTCATTTTCATGTTCTATACTTGTTTAAATCTTGGTCAAACCTAGGATTTGACCATGATTCAAATGTGCATCAAAATTCCAAAAAAATCAGAAAAATGAAAAACCAAAGCACATAGTTTTCTTATGTCATATAGTAAGCATTAAAGTTGATAAACAAGGGTCTAGACATATTCAAACAAGAAAAATCATGTATCTACCCCCTAACCCTAAACTTTGTCTTATGTAGTCAAGCATGAAGAGAAGTGGTTTTGGGTTTCAAATATGGAAATTTCAAAAACCTATCAAAAGCTTCATTTTAGAGTGACTAAGAAGGATCCATGCTTGCCTTTTCATTTTCATATTTGAAACTTGTTTAAATCATTGTCAAACCTAGGATTTGACCAAGATTTAAATTGGCATAAAATTAAAAAATCGGAAAAATGAAAAACAAAAGCACATAGTCTTCTTATGTCACATATATATATAGTAAGCATTCAAAAGTTGATAAACAAGGTCTAGCTAGACATATTCAAATAAGACAAATCATGTATCTACCCCTCTAACCCTAAACTCTGTCTTATGAAGTCAAGCATGAAGAGAAGTGGTTTTAGGTTTCAAACATGGAAATTTCAAAAACCTCCCAAAAACTTCATTTTAGAGTGACTAAGAAGGATACATGTTTCCCTTTTCATTTTCATGTTTTAAACTTGTTTAAATCTTGGTCAAACCTAGGATTTGACCAAGATACAAATAGGCACAAAAAATGAAAAACAAAAAGCACATAGTGTTCTTATGTCATATCGTAAGCATTCAAGTTGATAAACAAGGTCTAGATATATCCAAACCAGACAAATCATGTATATATGTACCCCGTGTCGATCTTATGAAGTCTAGCATGAAGAAAAGTCGTTTTGGCCGGGTTTCAAACATGGAAATTTCAAGAACATCCCAAAAGCTTCATTTTAGAGCGACTAAGAAGGATCCAGGCTTACCTTTCCATTTTCATGATTTAAACTTGTTTAAATCTTGGTCAAATCTTGCTCAAGCATGAAGATAAGTGGTTTTGGGTTTCAAACATGGAAATTTCAAAAACCTCCCGAAAACTTCATTTTAGGGTGACTAAGAAGGATACAGGCTTCCCTTTTCATTTTCATGTTCTATATATACTTGTTTAAATCTTGGTCAAACCTAGGATTTGACCAAGATTCAAATGTGCATCAAAATTCTAAAAAAATCAGAAAAATGAAAAACCAAAGCACATAGTCTTCTTATGTCATATAGTAAGCATTAAAGTTGATAAACATGGTCTAGACATATTCAAACCATACAAATCATGTATCTACCCCTAACCCCTAAACTATGTCTTATGAAGTCAAGCATGAAGAGAAGTGGTTTTGGGTTTCAAACATGGAAATTTCAAAAACTGCCCAAAAACTTCATTTTAGAGTGACTAAGAAGGACACATGCTTCCCTTTTCATTTTCATGTTTTAAACTTGTTTAAATCTTGGTCAAACCTAGGATTTGATGAACATGGTCTAGACATATTCAAACCAGACAAATCATGTATCTACCCCCTATCGACCCTAAACTTCGTCTTATGAAGTCAAGCATGAAGAGAAGTGGTTTTGGGTTTCAAACATGGAAATTTCAAAAACCTCCCAAAATTAAAGCTTCATTTTAGAGTGACTAGTTAAGAAGGATCCAGGCTTACCTTTTCATTTTCATGTTTTAAACTTGTTTAAATCTTGTTCAAACCTAGGATTTAACCAATATTCAAATGGGCATAAAATAAAAAATAAATAAAATAAAAAACCAAAGCACATAGTCTTCTTATGTCATATAGTAAGCATTCAAGTTGATAAACAAGGTCTAGACATATTCAAACCAGACAAATCATGTACCCCTAACCCTAAACTTTGTCTTAATTATATATGAAGTCAAGCATGAAGCAGAGAAGTGTGGTTTTGGGTTTCAAACATGGAAATTTCAAAAACCTCCCAAAAAGCTTCATTTTAATTAGACTGGCTGGTTAATTAAGAAGGATCCATGATTAATTACCTTTTCATTGTCATGTTTTAAACTTGTTTAAATCTTGGTCGAACCTAGGATTTGACCAAGATTCAAATGGGCATAAAAATTCAGAAAAAAATCGAAAGAATGAAAAACCAAAGCACATAGCCTTCTTATGTCATATAGTAAGCATTCAAGTTGATAAACATGGTCTAGACATATTCAAACCAGAAAAATCATGTATCTACCCCTAACCCTAAACTCTGTCTTATGAAGTCAAGCATGAAAAGAAGTACGGTGGTTTTGGGTTTCAAACATGGTAAATTCAAGAACCTCCCAAAAGCTTCATTTTAGAGTTACTAAGAGAAAGATCCAGACTTAATTACCTTATCATTTTCACATGTTAAACTTGTTTAAATCTTGCTCAACAAACCTAGGATTTTACCAAGATTCTCAAATGGGCATAAAAATCAAAAAATGAAATACCAATGCACATAGTCCTCTTATGTCATATAGCTAGTAAGCATTCAAGTTGATAAACAAGGTCTAGACATATTCAAACTAGCTAGACAAATCATGTATCTACCCCCTAATTAAAACCCCTAAACTCTGTCTTATGACGAAGTCAAGCATGAAGATAAGTGGTTTTAGGTTTCAAACATGGAAATTTCAAAAACCTCCCAAAATTCAGCTTCATTTTAGAGCGACTAAGAAGGATCGATGCTTTTACCTTTTCATTTCCATGTTTTAAACTTATTTAAATCTTGGTCAAACCTAGGATTTGACCAAGATTCAAATGGGCATAAAAATTATTCAGACAAAAAATCTAAAGAATGAAAAACCAAAGCACATAGCCTTCTTAATTATGTCATATAGTAAACACTCAAGTTGATAAACAAGGTCTAGACATATTCAAACCAGAAAAATCATGTGTATATCTACCCCTACCCCTAAACTCTGTCTTATGAAGTCAATCATGAAGAGAATTGGTTTTGGGTTTCAAACATGGAAATTTCAAGTACGTCCCAAAAGCTTCATATATTTTAGAGTGACTAATTAAGAAGGATCTTGGATTACGTTTTCATTTTCATGCTTGAAACTTGTTTAAATCTTGGTTGAACCTAGGATTTGACCAGAATCAAATGTGCATAAAATTCTTAAAAAATAGAAAAATGAAAAACAAAAGCACATGGTCTTCTTATGTCATATAGTAAGCATTCAAGTTGATAAACAAGGTTTAGACATATTCAAACCAGACAAATCATGTATCTACCCCTAACCCTAAACTCGGTCTTATGAAGTCTAGCATGAGGAGAAGTCGTTTTGGGTTTCAAACGTTTAAGCCAAAAGCCCCATTTCAAATATTTCAAACTTATTCAAATTTGGTTCAAATTTTAAAGACACACAAGTTATAGCACACATAGTGCATACATTCTCACACATACTGCACTAGATGCTAACCCGGCCTATAGTTTGAGGCCATTGGATGAGGTCGAAAAAATCTTGGATTAGAAATGGGGTTGTTCGAACCCCGTAGTTGGATTTTTTGAACCTTGATCTGTAGTACTGGGCAAAACCCTAGTTTAACCTATTTAATTATAGATTCGTAGGTCGATTTTTCTACCTTTTTATTATTACTATGCAGCACATGTGTGTTTGCCCGTCGAGTGAAACTCGGAGGAAGAGGGATCACTCGGAAGGAGAGAAGAAGGGAGAGAATTATGGTGTCTCCCCTTTTTCGGGTGATGATGTTGACTTTTGTGCAGGGTTTGTCAGTGAGCAGGAGGTGCGAGCGAGCGAGCGAGCGAGTCGAGCGAGGCCGAGAATGAGAGAGATTTTTTTTTTTTAGAGGGACGACCGAAGGATCCAGAAGGACCCACAGACTTCCAATACGCATCCTGATGCGTCTTTCTCTTGACAAAGAAAATGGCTGGGAGTTTGCGTACCTATTGCACGTGACTTGTGCTCACTGAAGTGTGGGACCTCACGCATGGGCACCACACGTAAGTGACAGACCTGTTGGTGTAAAAACTCGGTTGATTATTATAGTGCATTAGAACAAAGTTTCCTATGGATTCAAGGGTAGGAAATCCAAGTTAACTCATTTACATGACATTATTTTTTCCATGAAGCAAAGTTAACGCACCTATCAATTGGTACATTTTGGAGTGACTAAGAAGGATCCAGGCTTACTTATTCGTTTTCACGTGTAAAACTTGTCTAAATCTTGGTCAAACAAAATTGGCAGAAAATTCAAAAAAAACAGAAAAATGAAAAACCAAAGCACATAGTCTTCTTATGTCATGTAGCTAGTAAGCATTAAAGTTGATAAACAAGGTCTAGACATATTCAAACCATACTAATCATGTATCTACCCCCTAACCCCTAAACTCTATCTTATGACGAAGTCAAGCATGAAGATTAAGTGGTTTTGGGTTTCAAACATGGAAATTTTGAAAACCTCCCAAAAACTTCATTTTAGGGTGACTAAGAAGGATACAGGCTTCCCTTTTCATTTTCATGTTCTATACTTGTTTAAATCTTGGTCAAACCTAGGATTTGACCATGATTCAAATGTGCATCAAAATTCCAAAAAAATCAGAAAAATGAAAAACCAAAGCACATAGTTTTCTTATGTCATATAGTAAGCATTAAAGTTGATAAACAAGGGTCTAGACATATTCAAACAAGAAAAATCATGTATCTACCCCCTAACCCTAAACTTTGTCTTATGTAGTCAAGCATGAAGAGAAGTGGTTTTGGGTTTCAAATATGGAAATTTCAAAAACCTATCAAAAGCTTCATTTTAGAGTGACTAAGAAGGATCCATGCTTGCCTTTTCATTTTCATATTTGAAACTTGTTTAAATCATTGTCAAACCTAGGATTTGACCAAGATTTAAATTGGCATAAAATTAAAAAATCGGAAAAATGAAAAACAAAAGCACATAGTCTTCTTATGTCACATATATATATAGTAAGCATTCAAAAGTTGATAAACAAGGTCTAGCTAGACATATTCAAATAAGACAAATCATGTATCTACCCCTCTAACCCTAAACTCTGTCTTATGAAGTCAAGCATGAAGAGAAGTGGTTTTAGGTTTCAAACATGGAAATTTCAAAAACCTCCCAAAAACTTCATTTTAGAGTGACTAAGAAGGATACATGTTTCCCTTTTCATTTTCATGTTTTAAACTTGTTTAAATCTTGGTCAAACCTAGGATTTGACCAAGATACAAATAGGCACAAAAAATGAAAAACAAAAAGCACATAGTGTTCTTATGTCATATCGTAAGCATTCAAGTTGATAAACAAGGTCTAGATATATCCAAACCAGACAAATCATGTATATATGTACCCCGTGTCGATCTTATGAAGTCTAGCATGAAGAAAAGTCGTTTTGGCCGGGTTTCAAACATGGAAATTTCAAGAACATCCCAAAAGCTTCATTTTAGAGCGACTAAGAAGGATCCAGGCTTACCTTTCCATTTTCATGATTTAAACTTGTTTAAATCTTGGTCAAATCTTGCTCAAGCATGAAGATAAGTGGTTTTGGGTTTCAAACATGGAAATTTCAAAAACCTCCCAAAACTTTCATTTTAGGGTGACTAAGAAGGATACAGGCTTCCCTTTTCATTTTCATGTTCTATATATACTTGTTTAAATCTTGGTCAAACCTAGGATTTGACCAAGATTCAAATGTGCATCAAAATTCTAAAAAAATCAGAAAAATGAAAAACCAAAGCACATAGTCTTCTTATGTCATATAGTAAGCATTAAAGTTGATAAACATGGTCTAGACATATTCAAACCATACAAATCATGTATCTACCCCTAACCCCTAAACTATGTCTTATGAAGTCAAGCATGAAGAGAAGTGGTTTTGGGTTTCAAACATGGAAATTTCAAAAACTGCCCAAAAACTTCATTTTAGAGTGACTAAGAAGGACACATGCTTCCCTTTTCATTTTCATGTTTTAAACTTGTTTAAATCTTGGTCAAACCTAGGATTTGATGAACATGGTCTAGACATATTCAAACCAGACAAATCATGTATCTACCCCCTATCGACCCTAAACTTCGTCTTATGAAGTCAAGCATGAAGAGAAGTGGTTTTGGGTTTCAAACATGGAAATTTCAAAAACCTCCCAAAATTAAAGCTTCATTTTAGAGTGACTAGTTAAGAAGGATCCAGGCTTACCTTTTCATTTTCATGTTTTAAACTTGTTTAAATCTTGTTCAAACCTAGGATTTAACCAATATTCAAATGGGCATAAAATAAAAAATAAATAAAATAAAAAACCAAAGCACATAGTCTTCTTATGTCATATAGTAAGCATTCAAGTTGATAAACAAGGTCTAGACATATTCAAACCAGACAAATCATGTACCCCTAACCCTAAACTTTGTCTTAATTATATATGAAGTCAAGCATGAAGCAGAGAAGTGTGGTTTTGGGTTTCAAACATGGAAATTTCAAAAACCTCCCAAAAAGCTTCATTTTAATTAGACTGGCTGGTTAATTAAGAAGGATCCATGATTAATTACCTTTTCATTGTCATGTTTTAAACTTGTTTAAATCTTGGTCGAACCTAGGATTTGACCAAGATTCAAATGGGCATAAAAATTCAGAAAAAATCGAAAGAATGAAAAACCAAAGCACATAGCCTTCTTATGTCATATAGTAAGCATTCAAGTTGATAAACATGGTCTAGACATATTCAAACCAGAAAAATCATGTATCTACCCCTAACCCTAAACTCTGTCTTATGAAGTCAAGCATGAAAAGAAGTACGGTGGTTTTGGGTTTCAAACATGGTAAATTCAAGAACCTCCCAAAAGCTTCATTTTAGAGTTACTAAGAGAAAGATCCAGACTTAATTACCTTATCATTTTCACATGTTAAACTTGTTTAAATCTTGCTCAACAAACCTAGGATTTTACCAAGATTCTCAAATGGGCATAAAAATCAAAAAATGAAATACCAATGCACATAGTCCTCTTATGTCATATAGCTAGTAAGCATTCAAGTTGATAAACAAGGTCTAGACATATTCAAACTAGCTAGACAAATCATGTATCTACCCCCTAATTAAAACCCCTAAACTCTGTCTTATGACGAAGTCAAGCATGAAGATAAGTGGTTTTAGGTTTCAAACATGGAAATTTCAAAAACCTCCCAAAATTCAGCTTCATTTTAGAGCGACTAAGAAGGATCGATGCTTTTACCTTTTCATTTCCATGTTTTAAACTTATTTAAATCTTGGTCAAACCTAGGATTTGACCAAGATTCAAATGGGCATAAAAATTCAGACAAAAAATCTAAAGAATGAAAAACCAAAGCACATAGCCTTCTTAATTATGTCATATAGTAAACACTCAAGTTGATAAACAAGGTCTAGACATATTCAAACCAGAAAAATCATGTGTATATCTACCCCTACCCCTAAACTCTGTCTTATGAAGTCAATCATGAAGAGAATTGGTTTTGGGTTTCAAACATGGAAATTTCAAGTACGTCCCAAAAGCTTCATATATTTTAGAGTGACTAATTAAGAAGGATCTTGGATTACGTTTTCATTTTCATGCTTGAAACTTGTTTAAATCTTGGTTGAACCTAGGATTTGACCAGAATCAAATGTGCATAAAATTCTTAAAAAATAGAAAAATGAAAAACAAAAGCACATGGTCTTCTTATGTCATATAGTAAGCATTCAAGTTGATAAACAAGGTTTAGACATATTCAAACCAGACAAATCATGTATCTACCCCCTAACCCTAAACTCGGTCTTATGAAGTCTAGCATGAGGAGAAGTCGTTTTGGGTTTCAAACGTTTAAGCCAAAAGCCCCATTTCAAATATTTCAAACTTATTCAAATTTGGTTCAAATTTTAAAGACACACAAGTTATAGCACACATAGTGCATACATTCTCACACATACTGCACTAGATGCTAACCCGGCCTATAGTTTGAGGCCATTGGATGAGGTCGAAAAAATCTTGGATTAGAAATGGGGTTGTTCGAACCCCGTAGTTGGATTTTTTGAACCTTGATCTGTAGTACTGGGCAAAACCCTAGTTTAACCTATTTAATTATAGATTCGTAGGTCGATTTTTCTACCTTTTTATTATTACTATGCAGCACATGTGTGTTTGCCCGTCGAGTGAAACTCGGAGGAAGAGGGATCACTCGGAAGGAGAGAAGAAGGGAGAGAATTATGGTGTCTCCCCTTTTTCGGGTGATGATGTTGACTTTTGTGCAGGGTTTGTCAGTGAGCAGGAGGTGCGAGCGAGCGAGCGAGCGAGTCGAGCGAGGCCGAGAATGAGAGAGATTTTTTTTTTTTTTAGAGGGACGACCGAAGGATCCAGAAGGACCCACAGACTTCCAATACGCATCCTGATGCGTCTTTCTCTTGACAAAGAAAATGGCTGGGAGTTTGCGTACCTATTGCACGTGACTTGTGCTCACTGAAGTGTGGGACCTCACGCATGGGCACCACACGTAAGTGACAGACCTGTTGGTGTAAAAACTCGGTTGATTATTATAGTGCATTAGAACAAAGTTTCCTATGGATTCAAGGGTAGGAAATCCAAGTTAACTCATTTACATGACATTATTTTTTCCATGAAGCAAAGTTAACGCACCTATCAATTGGTACATTTTGGAGTGACTAAGAAGGATCCAGGCTTACTTATTCGTTTTCACGTGTAAAACTTGTCTAAATCTTGGTCAAACAAAATTGGCAGAAAATTCAAAAAAAAACAGAAAAATGAAAAACCAAAGCACATAGTCTTCTTATGTCATGTAGCTAGTAAGCATTAAAGTTGATAAACAAGGTCTAGACATATTCAAACCATACTAATCATGTATCTACCCCCTAACCCCTAAACTCTATCTTATGACGAAGTCAAGCATGAAGATTAAGTGGTTTTGGGTTTCAAACATGGAAATTTTGAAAACCTCCCAAAAACTTCATTTTAGGGTGACTAAGAAGGATACAGGCTTCCCTTTTCATTTTCATGTTCTATACTTGTTTAAATCTTGGTCAAACCTAGGATTTGACCATGATTCAAATGTGCATCAAAATTCCAAAAAAATCAGAAAAATGAAAAACCAAAGCACATAGTTTTCTTATGTCATATAGTAAGCATTAAAGTTGATAAACAAGGGTCTAGACATATTCAAACAAGAAAAATCATGTATCTACCCCCTAACCCTAAACTTTGTCTTATGTAGTCAAGCATGAAGAGAAGTGGTTTTGGGTTTCAAATATGGAAATTTCAAAAACCTATCAAAAGCTTCATTTTAGAGTGACTAAGAAGGATCCATGCTTGCCTTTTCATTTTCATATTCGAAACTTGTTTAAATCATTGTCAAACCTAGGATTTGACCAAGATTTAAATTGGCATAAAATTAAAAAATCGGAAAAATGAAAAACAAAAGCACATAGTCTTCTTATGTCACATATATATATAGTAAGCATTCAAAAGTTGATAAACAAGGTCTAGCTAGACATATTCAAATAAGACAAATCATGTATCTACCCCTCTAACCCTAAACTCTGTCTTATGAAGTCAAGCATGAAGAGAAGTGGTTTTAGGTTTCAAACATGGAAATTTCAAAAACCTCCCAAAAACTTCATTTTAGAGTGACTAAGAAGGATACATATTTCCCTTTTCATTTTCATGTTTTAAACTTGTTTAAATCTTGGTCAAACCTAGGATTTGACCAAGATACAAATAGGCACAAAAAATGAAAAACAAAAAGCACATAGTGTTCTTATGTCATATCGTAAGCATTCAAGTTGATAAACAAGGTCTAGATATATCCAAACCAGACAAATCATGTATATATGTACCCCGTGTCGATCTTATGAAGTCTAGCATGAAGAAAAGTCGTTTTGGCCGGGTTTCAAACATGGAAATTTCAAGAACATCCCAAAAGCTTCATTTTAGAGCGACTAAGAAGGATCCAGGCTTACCTTTCCATTTTCATGATTTAAACTTGTTTAAATCTTGGTCAAATCTTGCTCAAGCATGAAGATAAGTGGTTTTGGGTTTCAAACATGGAAATTTCAAAAACCTCCCAAAACTTCATTTTAGGGTGACTAAGAAGGATACAGGCTTCCCTTTTCATTTTCATGTTCTATATATACTTGTTTAAATCTTGGTCAAACCTAGGATTTGACCAAGATTCAAATGTGCATCAAAATTCTAAAAAAATCAGAAAAATGAAAAACCAAAGCACATAGTCTTCTTATGTCATATAGTAAGCATTAAAGTTGATAAACATGGTCTAGACATATTCAAACCATACAAATCATGTATCTACCCCTAACCCCTAAACTATGTCTTATGAAGTCAAGCATGAAGAGAAGTGGTTTTGGGTTTCAAACATGGAAATTTCAAAAACTCCCAAAAACTTCATTTTAGAGTGACTAAGAAGGACACATGCTTCCCTTTTCATTTTCATGTTTTAAACTTGTTTAAATCTTGGTCAAACCTAGGATTTGATGAACATGGTCTAGACATATTCAAACCAGACAAATCATGTATCTACCCCCTATCGACCCTAAACTTCGTCTTATGAAGTCAAGCATGAAGAGAAGTGGTTTTGGGTTTCAAACATGGAAATTTCAAAAACCTCCCAAAATTAAAGCTTCATTTTAGAGTGACTAGTTAAGAAGGATCCAGGCTTACCTTTTCATTTTCATGTTTTAAACTTGTTTAAATCTTGTTCAAACCTAGGATTTAACCAATATTCAAATGGGCATAAAATAAAAAATAAATAAAATAAAAAACCAAAGCACATAGTCTTCTTATGTCATATAGTAAGCATTCAAGTTGATAAACAAGGTCTAGACATATTCAAACCAGACAAATCATGTACCCCTAACCCTAAACTTTGTCTTAATTATATATGAAGTCAAGCATGAAGCAGAGAAGTGTGGTTTTGGGTTTCAAACATGGAAATTTCAAAAACCTCCCAAAAAGCTTCATTTTAATTAGACTGGCTGGTTAATTAAGAAGGATCCATGATTAATTACCTTTTCATTGTCATGTTTTAAACTTGTTTAAATCTTGGTCGAACCTAGGATTTGACCAAGATTCAAATGGGCATAAAAATTCAGAAAAAAATCGAAAGAATGAAAAACCAAAGCACATAGCCTTCTTATGTCATATAGTAAGCATTCAAGTTGATAAACATGGTCTAGACATATTCAAACCAGAAAAATCATGTATCTACCCCTAACCCTAAACTCTGTCTTATGAAGTCAAGCATGAAAAGAAGTACGGTGGTTTTGGGTTTCAAACATGGTAAATTCAAGAACCTCCCAAAAGCTTCATTTTAGAGTTACTAAGAGAAAGATCCAGACTTAATTACCTTATCATTTTCACATGTTAAACTTGTTTAAATCTTGCTCAACAAACCTAGGATTTTACCAAGATTCTCAAATGGGCATAAAAATCAAAAAATGAAATACCAATGCACATAGTCCTCTTATGTCATATAGCTAGTAAGCATTCAAGTTGATAAACAAGGTCTAGACATATTCAAACTAGCTAGACAAATCATGTATCTACCCCCTAATTAAAACCCCTAAACTCTGTCTTATGACGAAGTCAAGCATGAAGATAAGTGGTTTTAGGTTTCAAACATGGAAATTTCAAAAACCTCCCAAAATTCAGCTTCATTTTAGAGCGACTAAGAAGGATCGATGCTTTTACCTTTTCATTTCCATGTTTTAAACTTATTTAAATCTTGGTCAAACCTAGGATTTGACCAAGATTCAAATGGGCATAAAAATTATTCAGACAAAAAATCTAAAGAATGAAAAACCAAAGCACATAGCCTTCTTAATTATGTCATATAGTAAACACTCAAGTTGATAAACAAGGTCTAGACATATTCAAACCAGAAAAATCATGTGTATATCTACCCCTACCCCTAAACTCTGTCTTATGAAGTCAATCATGAAGAGAATTGGTTTTGGGTTTCAAACATGGAAATTTCAAGTACGTCCCAAAAGCTTCATATATTTTAGAGTGACTAATTAAGAAGGATCTTGGATTACGTTTTCATTTTCATGCTTGAAACTTGTTTAAATCTTGGTTGAACCTAGGATTTGACCAGAATCAAATGTGCATAAAATTCTTAAAAAAATAGAAAAATGAAAAACAAAAGCACATGGTCTTCTTATGTCATATAGTAAGCATTCAAGTTGATAAACAAGGTTTATACATATTCAAACCAGACAAATCATGTATCTACCCCCTATCGACCCTAAACTCGGTCTTATGAAGTCTAGCATGAGGAGAAGTCGTTTTGGGTTTCAAACGTTTAAGCCAAAAGCCCCATTTCAAATATTTCAAACTTATTCAAATTTGGTTCAAATTTGAAAGACACACAAGTTATAGCACACATAGTGCATACATTCTCACACATACTGCACTAGATGCTAACCCGGCCTATAGTTTGAGGCCATTGGATGAGGTCGAAAAAATCTTGGATTAGAAATGGGGTTGTTCGAACCCCGTAGTTGGATTTTTTGAACCTTGATCTGTAGTACTGGGCAAAACCCTAGTTTAACCTATTTAATTATAGATTCGTAGGTCGATTTTTCTACCTTTTTATTATTACTATGCAGCACATGTGTGTTTGCCCGTCGAGTGAAACTCGGAGGAAGAGGGATCACTCGGAAGGAGAGAAGAAGGGAGAGAATTATGGTGTCTCCCCTTTTTCGGGTGATGATGTTGACTTTTGTGCAGGGTTTGTCAGTGAGCAGGAGGTGCGAGCGAGCGAGCGAGCGAGTCGAGCGAGGCCGAGAATGAGAGAGATTTTTTTTTTTTAGAGGACGACCGAAGGATCCAGAAGGACCCACAGACTTCCAATACGCATCCTGATGCGTCTTTCTCTTGACAAAGAAAATGGCTGGGAGTTTGCGTACCTATTGCACGTGACTTGTGCTCACTGAAGTGTGGGACCTCACGCATGGGCACCACACGTAAGTGACAGACCTGTTGGTGTAAAAACTCGGTTGATTATTATAGTGCATTAGAACAAAGTTTCCTATGGATTCAAGGGTAGGAAATCCAAGTTAACTCATTTACATGACATTATTTTTTCCATGAAGCAAAGTTAACGCACCTATCAATTGGTACATTTTGGAGTGACTAAGAAGGATCCAGGCTTACTTATTCGTTTTCACGTGTAAAACTTGTCTAAATCTTGGTCAAACAAAATTGGCAGAAAATTCAAAAAAAAACAGAAAAATGAAAAACCAAAGCACATAGTCTTCTTATGTCATGTAGTAAGCATTAAAGTTGATAAACAAGGTCTAGACATATTCAAACCATACTAATCATGTATCTACCCCCTAACCCCTAAACTCTATCTTATGACGAAGTCAAGCATGAAGATTAAGTGGTTTTGGGTTTCAAACATGGAAATTTTGAAAACCTCCCAAAAACTTCATTTTAGGGTGACTAAGAAGGATACAGGCTTCCCTTTTCATTTTCATGTTCTATACTTGTTTAAATCTTGGTCAAACCTAGGATTTGACCATGATTCAAATGTGCATCAAAATTCCAAAAAAATCAGAAAAATGAAAAACCAAAGCACATAGTTTTCTTATGTCACATACATATATATAGTAAGCATTCAAAAGTTCATAAACAAGGTCTAGACATATTCAAACCAGACAAATCATGTACCCCCTAACCCTAAACTTTGTCTTAATTATATATGAAGTCAAGCATGAAGCAGAGAAGTGTGGTTTTGGGTTTCAAACATGGAAATTTCAAAAACCTCCCAAAAAGCTTCATTTTAATTAGACTGGCTGGTTAATTAAGAAGGATCCATGATTAATTACCTTTTCATTGTCATGTTTTAAACTTGTTTAAATCTTGGTCGAACCTAGGATTTGACCAAGATTCAAATGGGCATAAAAATTCAGAAAAAAATCGAAAGAATGAAAGACCAAAGCACATAGCCTTCTTATGTCATATAGTAAGCATTCAAGTTGATAAACATGGTCTAGACATATTCAAACAAGACAAATCATGTATCTACCCCCTATCGACCCTAAACTTCGTCTTATGAAGTCAAGCATGAAGAGAAGTGGTTTTGGGTTTCAAAAAAGATCCAGACTTAATTACCTTATCATTTTCACATGTTAAACTTGTTTAAATCTTGCTCAACAAACCTAGGATTTTACCAAGATTCTCAAATGGGCATAAAAATCAAAAAATGAAATACCAATGCACATAGTCCTCTTATGTCATATAGCTAGTAAGCATTCAAGTTGATAAACAAGGTCTAGACATATTCAAACAAGACAAATCATGTATCTACCCCTATCGACCCTAAACTTCGTCTTATGAAGTCAAGCATGAAGAGAAGTGGTTTTGGGTTTCAAAAACATGGAAATTTCAAAAACCTCCCAAAATTCAGCTTCATTTTAGAGCGACTAAGAAGGATCGATGCTTACCTTTTCATTTCCATGTTTTAAACTTGTTTAAATCTTGGTCAAATCTAGGATTTGACCAAGATTCAAATGGGCATAAAATAAAAAAACCGAAAAATGAAAAACCAAAGCGCACATAGTCTTCTTATATGTCATATAGTAAGCATTAAAGTTGATAATCAAGGTCTAGACATATTCAAACTAGCTAGACAAATCATGTATCTACCCCCTAAAACCCCTAAACTCTGTCTTATGACGAAGTCAAGCATGAAGATAAGTGGTTTTAGGTTTCAAACATGCATGGAAATTTCAAAAACCTTCCAAAAACTTCATTTTAGGGTGACTAATTAAGAAGGATACATGCTTCCCTTTTCATTTTCATGTTCTATATATACTTGTTTAAATCTTGGTCAAACCTAGCTAGGATTTGACCAAGATTCAAATGTGCATCAAAATTCCAAAAAATATCAGAAAAATGAAAAACCAAAGCACATAGTTTTCTTATGTCATATAGTAGCATTAAAGTTGATAAACAAGGTCTAGACATATTCAAACAAGAAAAATCATGTATCTACTCCCTAACCCTAAACTTTGTCTTATGTAGTCAAGCATGAAGAGAAGTGGTTTTGGGTTTCAAATATGGAAATTTCAAAAACCTACCAAAAGCTTCATTTTAGAGTGACTAAGAATGATCAATGCTTACCTTTTCATTTTCATATTTTAAACTTGTTAAAATCATTGTCAAACCAGGATTTGACCAAGATTTAAATGGGCATAAAATTTAAAAAATCAGAAAAATGAAAAACAAAAGCACATAGTCTTCTTATGTCACATATATATATAGTAAGAGCATTCAAAAGTTGACAAACAAGGTCTATACATATTCAAATAAGACAAATCATGTATCTACCCCTAACCCTAAACTCTGTCTTATGAAGTCAAGCATGAAGAGAAGTGGTTTTTGGTTTCAAACATGGAAATTTCAAAAACCTCCCAAAAGCTTCATTTTAGAGTGACTAAGAAGGATCCAGGCTTACCTTTTCATTTTCATGTTTTAAACTTGTTTAAATCTTGGTCAAACCTAGGATTTGACCAATATTAAAATGGGCATAAAATAAAAAAATAAAAAAACCAAAGCACATAGTCTTCTTATGTCATATAGTAAGCATTCAAGTTCATAAACAAGGTCTAGACATATTCAAACCAGACAAATCATGTATCTACCCCCTATCGACCCTAAACTTCGTCTTATGAAGTCAAGCATGAAGAGAAGTGGTTTTGGGTTTCAAACATGAAAATTTCAAAAAACCAAAAGCTTCATTTTAGAGCGAGTAAGAAGGATCGATGCTTATCTTTTCATTTTCATGTTTTAAACTTATTTAAATCTTGGTCAAACCTAGGATTTGACCAAGATTCAAATGGGCATAAAAATTCAGACAAAAATCTAATTAAAGAATGAAAAACCAAAGCACGTACATAGCCTTCTTAATTATGTCATATAGTAAACATTCAAGTTGATAAACAAGGTCTAGACATATTCAAACCAGAAAAATCGTGTATCTACCCCTAACCCTAATTAAACTTTGTCTTATGAAGTCAAGCTTGAAGAAAAGTGGTTTTGAGTTTCAAGCATGCATGGAAATTTCGAGAACCTCCCAAAATAAAGCTTCATTTTAGAGTGACTACGAAGGATCCATGCTTACACCTTTTCATTTTCAAGTTTTAAACTTGTTTAAAACCTCGTCAAACCTGGGATTTGACCAAGATTCAAATGGGCATAAAATTCAAAAAAATAGATAAATGAAAAACCATAGCACATAGTCTTCTTATGTCATATAGTAAGCATTCAAGTGGATAAACAAGCTCTAGACATACTGAAACCAGACAAATCATGTATCTACCCCTATCCCTAAACTATGTCTTATGAAGTCTAGCATGAAAAGAAGTGGTTTTGGGTTTCAAACATGGAAATTTCAAAAACCTCCCAAAAGCTTCATTTTGGATTGACTAAGGAGGATCCAGGCTTACTTTTTCATTTTCATATTTTAAACTTGTTTAAATCTAGGTCAAACCTAGGATTTGACCAAGATTCAAATGGACATAAAAAATCAACAGTTTACAACAGCACACAAAATAAACATGAAATTACATCTAAATCCCTAACTTTTACATGGAGGACCCCAGGCTGAAAGCAAGAAATGCGATCGGGTCTTGAATCTTGATGCGTCTTCTCTTGACAAAGAAGATTGCTGGGAGTTTGCGTACGTACATCACGTCACTTGTGCTCACTGAAGTGTGGGACATGACGCATGCATGGGCAACACACGTAAGTGACATGGATTCAAGGGTAGGGAAGCCAAGAGAAAAAAACGAGAATTTGGACAAAAATAACCCAATCTTGCTAGTATGTCGAAAGTTTGTTTTTCCCAATCTTTTCGACTTTGGGTTATTTCTGTCTATTTTGCCGAAAAAACGAGGACAGAGACTGGAAACGGTGATGCATCTAGCTTCAGAGTACGTCAGATTAAGACTTCATGAGCAACACTAGTCTGACGTAAGTACAGTGTATACAGACAAGACAGGGACTAGACATTGCTACCCACGTCCCTCTGCGCCCCTTCAAAGAAATCATACTCCGTACTAGAATCTCGAAACGTAGGAATTAGTCTGACACGATTTCTGATTGTTTAATTCATAGGATTGCAATTTTCAGAATTCATTGACAATACATTTTTATACAAAAACAAAAAATCCTTCATTGTGTAACCGTATGTTACTACTAGTATTTCTTTTGGTTTTCACACGCAATCAAATGTTATTGGATCCAAATACCGTTGTTTCTCAATCCTATATATTTGGAGATGATCATCACTCTCTAATCATACAATTTTCATATTCCCGCACTTTGAAAATCTTGCGAATAATCAAAGCAGCCAAAATCTATGGTGTGTATTGTATATGTTTATGCCATGCTTAGTTTCATCGAATATTGTTTGGTTGCATCGCGGGGAAACCGCGTGAATTTAGATTAATTGTTGCATGTTTGTTTGTGGTGTGACCAACTGCTTTTGCAACGAAACAACCCCCCCACCATGTACGCATTGTTTGGGTCGCATGCATGATGTGTACATAATGTTAAAATAGAAATAATGTAGGAATTGAATATGATTGCATGTTGAATTAATCCTATATGAGAGAAATCACACAAATTTGAATTGCATGTTCTTTGGTTGTAGTGCTACACAAAAAACACGTGAATTAGTATGAATTATCATGTATTCAAGAATCAAAGGAGCCACTGAGATTTGAATCCCACAAAATTTCTATGAATTTTCTTCGAACCAAACAAGCCCAACAAGATTCCAAAGGAATATAATACAACGAATCAAACAACTTCCGTTGTTGGAATATTTCCTTAGGACATCAATCCAATAGAAACTATATGATCCAGTTTCAGCGACAATCTGGTCGGTGTAGGCTCGAGGAGGCCAATTGTATATATATGTTTGGACCCGGTTGGTTGAGTGATCATGCTCGTGACATCCAGCATGAAAGGTAAAATTCGGGCAAGGCCAGCGTGACGCCACAATACTTTTGAAATATTCAAAAGCGCGTAATATTTGTGAAATTTTAATAATAGCTACTACTTATGTGAATTTTTTTCGTTCATACGCTTATTGGGGGGTAGGCTAACCCTAATGGCCTCCTCAAGATCCCTACCTCTACCAAGGTTTCCCGAGTTCATCCACCTCGATGGGTTCCTTGCCACTTTCGACCATGTTGTGGGCATCATTTCGGGTTCCCGTACCACGGCCAGTCCTTTTCAGGAGTCCCGAACCCGATGCCATAATATTTGTTTGAAAAAAATTCAAGACCGCACAATATTTGTTGAAATAAATGAATAAGCATTTTTAAATAGCTAAATAAAAGAAGTACGAATTTTGAAAAATTTATTTTTTCTAAAACATTAATTGGAGCATTGACATGTTGAACCCACTTGTCGATTTTGCTATCAACATGACTAACTAGCTGATTAGATAACCAAGTGGTGAAATTTGCAACATATTAGACCACCACATGGTGGAAACTGCAAAAAAAATGTCCAAGTGGTGGTTTGTGCAACATATAGAGCAGTAGAGTATATGGTAGTACAAGATGAAGAGGCCTCCAAGATGAATGTGCACTGCCGTGGGCCCGTGGTAATATATCATGATGATGGCAAAGGATCTTTTCTCTGCTGAAACTGTCCAGAGCTGATTTGATGAGACAAAATACAGCTCCACGGCGTGCAAGGACAGTATACAGTACATTAGCTTCTTCTCGGGTCACACGCCTTCACGCCAGGTGCAGTAGTGCAGCAGAGACCAGAGAGAGAAGGCACGCCCGTAGTACTCGTATTATTGATTTCAATTCAAATTGTTTTTTTTGCCTGCTTCTCCGTCTTCTTCATCTCCATCTTCTCTGGCGACCCCGCCTACACCAGCAGCCCCTGCACCACCGCCGCCATGCCTTTTTCGGATCATCTCGAGCCACCTGTTTGATGGTACTAGTAGGAGTTGTTGACTTTTATCCATATCGCTCTACCAGCTGCCGCTCGCACTGTCCTCCAATACCTCATACCCAAACGCCAGCGTCCCACTACCACACCCCCACACCCACTTGACCGCATCCTTCCAATGGCGAGATCGATCAATGAGAGTGGCAGTTCTTGGGTGTTTCCTGATGGCCCCCTTGAAGAAATCGCATCCCGATGCGATGTCATCACCGCCGCGAGCCTCGTCGGTTCATGCAAGTTTTATCATGATTCAGCAACACAAAGTGTAGCTCTGCCTGCATCTCAGCCGTTTGGCATGCCCTGTGTTCTTCATACTCACCAAACTGAGGTACCGCCCGCGCACAATCCCTTCTACCGCGTCCACAAGTTCAAGCAGGAGGGTGCGCAGAAGGACAAGCAGCATGATGCAAAAGATCGCAAGGGTACCTTGTGCCAACTGACGCCGCTGGACAGGATCTCTTCCGATGCCGTGATTCCAGATGGTGGTACGGGCATGTGGGCAGGCGCGAATGGAGATTGGATCGCCCTTCTTGGCTTCCCCTGGAATTGGGAGCTTGTCAATGTGTACACTGGTCGCCGGATTCCTCTACCACCAATAAGTGAGTTTAAATCCACCCCGGATAAACTTGTGTTCGAGTCTAATGATCAACATCTTCAACTGCTGAAGATAGCTATTTGCCGAGTTCCAACAGCTGCTTCAAATTATACTAGTTTCTCTGTTCTTGCCATCTTCAACGCGGCAATTGCAGTCCTTCACTGTGCTTCTAGCAGATGGACAGTTCTTGACAACCAGTTCTTAGCGTACGGCTACTCCGATGCAATCATCCACAAGGGTATTGTATTTGCTGTAACTCAGACAGGCGAAGTTTATGCATGGAATCAACTTTCTTGGGGTAATTTTTCTCATCTCATATGATGTGTTTTCGCTATTACCTGCTAGTTTCAGATTTAGCTTTAGCCTTTTTCTTTTTGTTGTGCAGTTTTCGTGTCATGCCTGTACCTTTCCCCCTCTATATTCAATCAAAATCAGCAGCGATATGCCTTTGAGTCAAAATAAAGTACTCCCTCCGATCCAAATCAAATTGACTCAGCTTTGTCTAGCCAGTGCATCTAGCTAGACAAACTTGAGTCAATTAATTTGTGCATATCTAGCTAGACACATCCAGTTGAGTCAATTAATTTGGATCGGAGGCAGTATTTTAGCTACATCATTATTCATGTATGTAATGAACTAATCAAGTTTTGCTGAACTGACTTCAAGCTGTGCTTTCCTTTGCAAGGTCCTTTGTTGATCAGCACGGCACCTATTCCGCCAGAACTTGATGAACAAGGTCGGTACAATCTTGGCTCCTGGTGGTTAGCACGATCTCCTGATGGTTCTAGACTTTTTCTGGTCCATACCTGGGGCGTTACTGACGGGCGGGATTATACTGGACTGGTTCGGATTTTACCTGCTGCTGCTACCTCTGAGGGTCGTCATGGTCGCACTATTCGCGGGTATGGTAAGGGTTTACTTGGCTGCGAGGTGTACAGCATGGACACCAGTCAGTTGATGCCACCGAGGCCATGGAGGAGGATTATTTCCCTTGGATCATATTCTCTCTTCCTTGGAGTGAACTATCCGATTATCATTCCAGTAGAAGACGGGGCAGAACATGACCGTCCAAATATGGCGAGAAGCAACTCTGTTTACACATCGCACCATGCAGTAGGCCTTGCATATCCTCCTTCTCCAGAAATTTGCCGCTTCAGTTTGAATTCTGAAGACTGTACTGTTGGTTTCCAAACCAACATTAGATGGACATGGCGGCAGGTTCCGTTGTGGCTCATCCCAAGCTTCGCCAACGCCCGGCAATGGAACCTGCCTTCGCGTCACAGGTCCAGAAAGAAGGGCTGATGTACTTTATGTAATACTCGTGTTGTAATGCAAGATTTGTATCTGTTGAACTATTTCATTTGCATGTTTATCTCTACCTAGGCTACTCCCTTTCCGTAGTTGTGTTGTACTATCTGTTGAACTATTTCCTTTGCATGTTATCTCTACCTAGGCTACTCCTCCGTAGTTGTTAAATTGATGTAATGCTCCTACAATGCACGCTACACTGGGCGTGTGGCCTGTAATGTTATCAAACACCTTTTGTACTCGTTCTAGTAAGCATTTCACACTATAGCTCACATAATTAAAGTACTCCTACAACGTATTAGTTGAAAGATATCTCTCATAAGTAAGTACCCCTCTTTGAGCTTATGCGAAACATAAATGACTATTTTAGAAATATATACTCTCGACACAAGATTATATTAAAAACAATGGTACATAGTTCTATTAGAAAAAGAAAGTG
Organism: Lolium multiflorum; assembly: GCA_030979885.1. NCBI lineage: Eukaryota > Viridiplantae > Streptophyta > Magnoliopsida > Poales > Poaceae > Lolium > Lolium multiflorum. The sequence continues at coordinate 235,335,984 of CM061749.1, read as the reverse complement.
TGAATAGTAGAATGATGGAGAAGTGTTTTTTGAGGTCTGTGCATAGCTAGTGTTCATGGTGCAAAAGCACTTAGACTAGTCACAATGGGAAGTATACTAGTCTATGATACAACACCTTCAATGCATAGTATCATGAATTAGTATCATGCAATGTTGCGAAAAACCAATTATTCATTTCTTTCCAAATAGACTAGCTTTGCGAGGATGACAAAACATTTCTTTATTGCCCTCTCGTATGAATCTCCTCCATACATCACCTCTCATACCGATTGAAAGCCATTCCAAATCGTTGGTTCAAGACCATGAATACCAAGCCAATTTTGTTAGCTAGTTGGACCACCCTCGGATTGAGAACCAACGGTTGAAAGAAAGGTGGGCGCCAACTCATATTTTTTTCTCGAGAGTCCGACACTTGATGTTGATTGCAAAGTTCACAAAGGCCAAAATTTTGACATCCTCTTTGTGCAAGTCTTGCCACCATCCAAACTCGGTTTTGAAGTACCAACCAAGAAAAAAAAAGCTTGCACTTTGGAGGACCCCATGGACCATGAAAATTTTGAAAAACTTCCAGTAAATCATGCATATTTCGATTTATATTTTGGTGAAGTTTCATTCGATTTGAATCATAGGTTTGTGAGCAAATATATATTTAGTTTAAACTAGTGCTCGAGTACGTAAGAATCTATTTAATCACAAGCTAGTCATCCGAATGGGATGAAATATTCATAGATTTTAAAACAAGGAATCTACATATTACTGGATTTTTTTTCAAAATTTTCTGAATAGTTTTTCTTTTTTAGCTTCGAAATAAGAGATAGTTTGGAACGTTGGATCTCAAATGGATGGTAGATGGTGGGACACAGTCACAATGTATCTTGGAAGCATCAAGTCACTGAAGCTCTGTCCGGTTTCCAAACCAAGCTAGGAAAGGCATTGAAAATGAAGTTCTGCTCTAAAACATTTCTCATTCCATTTTGGTGCTCGCGCGGTTGCATGCTGCCCACGTGTTAAGGTACGTGTCTCTGGCATGTAGAGAACTACGATTATTGGCGAAAAATATATCGAAATGGAAACTGTAAAAAAAAGCCCTCTCTGGTCAACCTGATGTGACGAGACATCACTGCACCAAACGTCGTCGCAAATTTATAGATGGGTGGCGTGCTAGTCTACCAACAGTCAAATCGGCGCCCAGTCGCAGCAGCAGCCTAGAGTACTACCTAGTTTTTGCCCCTTGCATGTCTATCATCTTCTTCTTCACCCTCGAAGTTCTGCTCTAAAACATTTCTCATTCCATTTTGGTGCTCGCGCGGTTGCATGCTGCCCACGTGTTAAGGTACGTGTCTCTGGCATGTAGAGAACTACGATTATTGGCGAAAAATATATCGAAATGGAAACTGTAAAAAAAAGCCCTCTCTGGTCAACCTGATGTGACGAGACATCACTGCACCAAACGTCGTCGCAAATTTATAGATGGGTGGCGTGCTAGTCTACCAACAGTCAAATCGGCGCCCAGTCGCAGCAGCAGCCTAGAGTACTACCTAGTTTTTGCCCCTTGCATGTCTATCATCTTCTTCTTCACCCCGTTACAAAAAAAAAACTTCTTCTTCACCCTCCCAGAATCACGCGCACGCGCAGGATCTCGATCCCCACCACGCCGCATCACTAGTACTACTCCGTATACCTTTCTCTCCTTACCCCGGCCGGCCGCGCGCCGCATCGTTCCTTCCATAGCGCTCGCCCTCTCCTCCGAAAACCCCAAGCGCAGTTGCATCCGCCATCCACCTAAATCCATCTTCACGTGATGGATTATTCTAGGCTTTGCCGGGGCGGCGGGGACGGCCACTTGGAGGCTCTCACCGGCGACAACATCAACCTCATCGCTGCGCATCTGGACGTTACCTACACCGTCCGACTTGCTGCATGTTCCAGGGAGCTCTACGACATGATCAGCAAGGATGAAGGTAAGATGCACCATTGGGATGAACCCTGCCTGCTGATGCCTCCGCCTGCTTATTGGTTCGATGAACACTGGGACGTGGCGAGAACATCTCGTCTGCATGATACCGTGTACGACCTGGTGCCCCTCGACCATCCTCGCCGTTCTGTCGCCCTGCCGTTCATGCACGACAGAAAATGGCTTGGCGCGAACGGTGACTGGATCGCCGCCGCCGATCATCATGAGTGGTGCCTCGTGAACGTCTACACCGAGCGACATATCCCCCTTCCATCCCTACCTGATTCGAAGATCGATCATAGTAGTTTTTCATATCAACCTGCATACTCTTTTAACTGGGGTCCAGCAATTGATTTGTTGAAGATTGTAATCTGCCAAGTGCCCACAAAAGGTGGGAGGTACGCAGATTACAAGCTCATCGCCTTGTTCGACAAAACGATTTTCTACCTTGAAGGGGGTGGCGACTGGAGAATGCTGGAGGCCCTTACACCTGCACCTGATTATCCAAATTACTGTGATGCCATTGAACTCCGTGGCCACGTTTTTGCGGTGGACGAAACTGACGGCTCCACGTACTTCTGGGACACCGCAAATGGTATTTTTTCAGTCCTTATGTTGCATTGCATGATACACTGCCTTAACCAATGAAGTTATTCATGAACTACCTTGTTTATATTTTACCTTTCTTATATGACTTAATGATCACACCCCCTTTTGCTGAATATGAATGAACCGTTGCTTGCAATGAATTAGTAGTACTAATTAGTCACCAACAAACATAGTATGCTCAGTATGTGATTGCATTCCTGAATTAGTAACTCTACGCCACTGCAGAATATGGGTGTAATTAACCAGTATCTCAAAAGATAACGTGGCACTATGAAGGCACCCTTTTTGATAACCTTTTACACCCATTGTTTCATATATAACTAATTGATTTTGCCTCCAAAAGGAGGACGAGAGACCCCCGCCATCTGCATCAGAGAGATGCATAAGGACTTTCATAAGTATATGACTTAACGATCACATCCTTTATCTGAATATGAATGAACCGTTGCTTGCAATGAATTAGTACTAGTCAGTCATCAGCAAACATAGTATACTCCGTATGTGAATGCATTCCTGAATTAGTAACTCTATGCAACTGCAGAATATGGATGTAATTAACAAGTATCTCAAATGTTAACGTAGAAACAGAAAAATAGAAGAAAATCGTTTGTAATTACATGCGTAGCTTATATTTTCTAGAGATCGGGGAAAAAGCCTTGATTGGATGTACCTACATGCAGATCAAACAGTTCTTTGTTTATATCGGTGAACAATCTGCAGAATGGTATAATTAATTTTGTTTTTGATACATTTTTTCTCCCATTTTCTTGAATAGATTTCAGTTTCCCACAATTATCTTTCATTAGTGATTGTGACGTCCCCTCATTCAAAATAACTCAGGTTATCTTTTTCCTAATTCAGTGATATTTAAGTTTGAGTAAGTTTACGATTAATATCTACAACCTCATATATATATATAAGATTTAGCACCTGCAGGCCTAACAAAGTTAGCTGCCTCTAGTCCCCTGTATAGTTCTTTCTTTTTGCTTTCTCAGTTTTTCGTAGCCTTGCTACAACCCTGTATGCTCTAATATATAATGATGCACGACTAGGCATGTGTTCGAGAAAAGAAAATCTAAATATCTTTTGTAATATATGAACCTATATTGATGTTTTAGATGTTGGTAGTATAATTTTCGATAAACTTGAACAGACTTAAATCAGTTTAACTTAGCACAACCATATAGCGTACCTTTTTTAGAACGCGAAAATGAGGTAAACAAATACCATGTGTACCCTTTACTATCAATAGTAGAGAAGAGATTATGAACCTTCAACTCTAAAATGCAAATTCTTCTACTGAATGGATAGCTGCATCTGATACCTATTTTGCAAATGTTACCAGACTTGGGGTTAGCTATAAAGAGCATTTCTTTCTTGTCAAGCTTCATGCACTACCAACACAACCAAAAGTCCGAACTGATCGCAAGGGCGGCAATCCACTTATACAATTCAACACCCCCCGTCACATGTGATGGGAGACAAGTCAACATGTGGAAAGACTCAGAGGTATAGCTCAAGAGGCATATAAGTGGACTCCGAGGGGGCAACAACAATTTTAGGATAAATTGCGAAAGCCAGGACTCGAACTCGAGACCCTGGCTCTGACACCATGTCAAGCTTCATGGACTAGCCAACGCAACCAAAAGTCCGAACTGATGGAAAGGTCTAGGCAATCCACTTATACAGTTAAACATTTCTTACCCTTCGGGTGGTCACAGGGAAGCTCTCTAATAGATCACTTAAGACAAAGGGAATTAACTACAGCACAGGACTTAAACTTAAGATGATATATATTTGTCAAAATTTGAATGTATCTATATGCTTTCACTGTCTAGATACATCTGAATTTGGACAAATCTCAGACACTTTCGGTGGGACAGAGGTAGTATATAACTGTGTATACACTAACTAGTGTCTAGTTTTGGCGAAGTTTAGACTAGTTTCGTGGGATGGATGCAGTATAACTGATATATTGGACACTTGATTTGAACACATGAATGACCAATGTCCTTAGCTTACATAGTCGTATTTATACTGTGAGCATGAACGATGAACAATGCTGCTGTTTGAATATGGTTGCCAGTAACACCCTATTCGTCTCCATTTCTAATATTGCAGAAAACCTGATGCTCCCGTTTGTAATCCCGCCACCGGTGGTGGATGATCAGCAGTACGCATGGTTCCTCGCTCCATCTGCTGATGGCAAGCGATTGATGATCATCCTTACAGTAAACAAGATTGGGATTGCCAATGCTGAAGTACCTCCTGACATTCCCTATGCTGCTAATGGGCTTCAGCTACGGCAGTATCCTCCTGTTGCCACCTACGTCTTTGAGCTGGATCCCTTATCTACTGCACGTGCAGGGGACTTTCTTTGGAGGCAGGTTAACAGCCTCAGCGACCACTCTCTGTTCCTCGGACTCAATTACCCAATCATTGCCAACCTGAAGAAGCGTGAATCCAAAGCTCCTGATGGCACATTGGTTCCATTCATGAGGAAAAACTGCGTCTACACAGCATACCGGAATATTCGTTATAATCAATACCCTAAAATTTTGCGCTGCAACCTCCAGCCAGATGAAGGTGAGACTGTGGGAGTTATTAGCCTTCCCAAGGATGGTTGGGATAGTGTCCGACAAGCGGCTATGTGGTTTAAGCCTGCTTTAAACATTGCCCGTTCGGTGTTACCTTTAAAAAAACAGTGACACTTTTTTATTATGCTTGAAGTGTTGAGAAGTAGTACACTGTTTTTAGTATGTACTAGTTTGAATCAGTTTATTTGAACACTGCCCTGCTTTTGTATTTCGTGTTGCCTTCATATTATAACCCATGCATGGCTGTTTTAGGATTGACTTTATTTCAGCACTATAATTTTTTCGATAAAGGATGCTTTATTACTTTTGGAAAGCAATTACATCCAGCCTCTGCATAACCAGGATGCACACAGCTGTTCAAAGAGTCTGTAACCAACAATGTAAAGAAAAAAAACTAGGCGAAATACATATCGGAACGATGAATCATAAATCGCCTATGGTGTGGGTGGTGCTGCAATCCGTAGACTATGCTGCCACCCATGTAGGGAAAAAGTATCCCTCGCCGTTCAGCACTATAATTACAATGTGTGTACGTCCTTTATAATATAGCCACCTCTTGTTGATCATAGTCATGAGAGGACCATTCCTATTTTTTTCGCCGCTAAAGGGTAAAGTACATCCACTGGCACGGGGGTGTGTTGGGTTCCACCCCATCCCCAAACCGAACATGCATCAACTACGAGCAAGGAAGTAGATGTGCGACCTAGGTGACTGTGCGGACCCCACATGTGAACCAAAGAAAAAAACATGTCAATACGGAACTGATGTACATACGACAACTCCTATATGATATGCGTATGTACGATTGAGCATCTGGAGGTGTGCTGCCACCTGCTTCCTCACACGAAGGGTTGGATCTTGTGTTTCGTACACGGATCGGACTGAAATTGTCGTGTGCATAGCAAGGTTCATGTCAATAAGGCTGAGTTTGGCATCTAAGTCTAGGCAACAAATACTTTTGGGTTCCAACGGCCATCTACAAGGTATTTGCTATAGGCCTACTTGCTCCGGCTGTCGAAGCCCAATAACTACAAATGGGCCTTTCTGCTCATGCAATGTTGGCCCTTTTCTAAAGAACCACAGATCCTATGATTGGCAAAAAACAAAAACACGGAGATTCTACATAAAAGTTGTTTGTATTTATTTTGAATTATTGGGTTGCAATTTTTGAAACTGCTCATGGCCAATATGAAAATCCTTGATCGCTCCATACCCACATAGATCACGGTATTTTCAAAAATTCATAAAGTGGATTTGAAATTTAAAACATATCCTAATAATTCCATGATTTATTCTATTAACTTGCAAGATCTTGGAGCGAAAGAGCTTGTATTAGTCTGCGAAAATAATACTGATAAACCTGTCGTTAACAAGAAATGAAGGTTTATCGTTCAGAGAGGATGCCATGTGGGACCCATGAGACAGTAGCGTCCTCAACGTTTCAAAGAAAAAGGCAAGTAGCCCGAAAATAGGGGTAAAAAATAAATCCTACAAAGGAAACATTTATAGTTCATAGAGGCTGACATGTGGGACCGATCTGCCAGCTGCATCCTCATCATTTCGAAGTCGGCAGGGATCAGAAGAAAAAGGCAAATAGCCAGAAATTAGGGGTAAAAATAAATCCAAAAAGGAAACTTTTATTCTTAATAGAGGATGACATGTGGGACCGACCTGCCAGCAGCGTCCTCATCGTTTCAAAGGCCGCAGGGGATCAAAAGAAAAAGGCAAATAGCCAGAAATTAGGGGTAAAAAATAAATCCAACAAAGGAAAGGTTTATTGTTCATAGAGGCTGACATGTGGGACCCATGAGCCAGCGGCGACCTCAATTTCAAAGGCGGCATATGATCGAAAAGAAAAAGGCAAGTTAGCAAAAATCAGTGGGTAAAAAAAATCTAAGAAATGAAACTTTATTGTACAGTCCCAGTGTGTAAAAAAAAGGCAAATAGCCAGAAATTAGGGGTAAAAAATAAATCCAACAAAGGAAAGGTTTGTTGTCCATAGAGGCTGACATGTGGGACCCATGAGCCAGCGGCGACCTCAATTTCAAAGGCGGCATATGATCGAAAAGAAAAAGGCAAGTTAGCAAAAATCAGGGGGTAAAAAAATCTAAGAAAAGAAACTTTATTGTACATAGAGGATGACATGCGGGTCCCATGAGCCAGCACCTTACTCAACGTTTCAGAGGCGGCATGAGATCAAAAGAAAAAGGAAACTGACCAAATATCAGGAGCAAAAAATAATCCAAGAAAAGTAACTTTTATTGTACATAGAGGATGACATATGGGTCCCACTTATACAAGCTCTTTCGCTCCAAGATCTTGCAAGTTGATTGTACATAGAGGATGACATGCGGGCCCCATGTGTCAGCAGCTTAATCAATGTTTCCAAGGCGGCAGGGGATCAAAAGAAAAAGGAAATAGCCAAAAATAAGAGGGTGAAAAAAAAAGAAAAGAAACTTTTATAGTATAGAGGATGACATGTGGGTCCCATGAGCCAGCAGCTTCCTCAACGTTTCAGAGGCTGCATGAGATCGAAAGAAAAAGGCAAGTGACCAAAAATAAGAGGGAAAAAAATCCAAGAAAAGAGACTTGATTGTACATAGAGGATGACATGCGGGTCCCATCAGTCAGCAGCTTACTCAACGTTTCCAAGGCGGCAGGGGATCAAAAGAAAATGGAAATAGCTAAAGATCAGAGGGTGAAAAAAATCCAAGAAAAGAAACTTTTATAGTACATAGAGGATGACATGCGGGTCCCATGAGCCAGCAGGTTCCGCAACATTTTCAAAGGCGGCATGAGATCGAAAGAAAAAGGCAAGTGACCAAAAATCAGAGTGTGAAAAATAATCGAAGAAAAGAAACTTTTATTGTACATAGAGGATGACATGCTGTCCCATTTTGCAGCAGAGGTCCCAACTTTTCAAATGCGGCTTGAGATCAAAAGAAAAAGAAAGTAGCCAGAAATTAGGGGATAAAAAAAACTCGAAGAAAAGAAAGTTGATTGTACATAGAGGATGACATGCGGGACCCACGAGTTAGCAGCTTACTCAACGTTTCCAAGCCGGCAGGGGATCAAAAGAAAAAGGAAATAGCCAAAAATCAGAGAGTGAAAAAAAACCCTAGAAAATAAACTTTTGTAGTACGTAGAGGATGACATGCGGGTCCCATGAGCCGCAGGTTTCCTCAACGTTTCAAACGTGGCATGGGATCGAAAGAAAAGGCAAGTGACCAAATATCAGGAGCCAAAAATAATCCAAGAAAAGAAACTTGATTGTACATAGAGGATGACGTGCGGGTCCCATTTTGCAGCAGCGGTCCCAACGTTTCAATTGCGGCTTGAGATCAAAAGAAAAAGAAAGTAGCCAGAAATTAGGGGGTCAAAAAAAACTCCAAGAAAGGAAAGCTTTATCGTTCATACAGGCTGACATGTGGGACCTATGAGCCAGCAGCTTACTCAACGTTTCAAAGGCGGCAGGGGATCAAAAGAAAAAGGAAATAGCCAAAAATCAGAGGGTGAAAAAAAATCCAAGAAATCAAACTTTTATTGTACATAGAGGATGACATGCGGGTCCCATGAGCCAGCAGATTCCTCAACGTTTCAAACGTGGCATGAGATCGAAAGAAAAAGGAAAGTGACCAAATATCAGGAGCCAAAAATAATCCAAGAAAGGAAACTTTATTGTACATAGAGGATGACATACGGGTCCCATTTGCAGCAGCGGTCTCAACGTTTCCAAGGTGGCACAGGACCAAAAGAAAAATGAAGTAGCCAGAAATCAGGGGGTGAAAAAAATCCAAGAAAAGAAAGATTTCAATTGGGCTGCATCTGGACATCTGGGCCTTCGAACTATCCTTCTGGGCCTTTTGATTCGTACAATTTCAGCCCACTCCAGAACATGGAAGTTCGGATTTTTCTCAAAAAAAACAGGAATGTCCTATGCTTCGCAAAAACAAAAAACAAGGAGATTCAAGATATAAGTTGTAAAAATAAAGATTTAATTTATCCGTTTGCAATAGCTCAGAGCGAAATACACTGTTTATTGTCTGCAAAATAATCAAGATATCACATGTTTCTTGTACGGGGAGGCTGACATCGGGGACCCATGAGCCAGCAGCGTCGTTAACGTTTCAAAGGCAGTGGGTCGAAAATAAAAAAACAAAAAGTCAGTTGGTAAAAAAATCCAAGAAAAGAAAACATTTATCGTTCTGAGAGGATGACATGCGGGACCGATGAGGCAGCAGCATCCTCAACGTTTCCAAGGCGGCAGGGGATCAAAAGAAAAAAAGGAAATAGCCAGAAATTACTTAGGGGTCAAAAATAAATCCACCAAAGGAAACTTTTATTGTTCATAGAGGATGACATGTGGGACCGACCTGCCAACAGCGTCCTCATCGTTTCAAAGGGGGCAGGGGATCAAAAGAAAAAGGCAAATAGCCAGAAATTAGGGGTCAAAAATAACTCCAATAAAGGAAACTTTTATTGTTCGTAGAGGATGACATGCGGGACCCATGAGCCAGCAGCTTACTCAACGTTTCAAAGGCGGCATGAGATCGAAAGAAAAAGGCAAGTGACCAAATATCAGGAGCCAAAAATAATCCAAGATTTATTGTACATAGAGGATGACATGTGGGTCCCATTTTGCAGCAGCGGTCTCAATGTTTGTAATGCGGCTTGAGATCAAAAGAAAAAGAAAGTAGCTAGTAATTAGGGGGTGACAAAAAATCCAAGAAAAGAAAGTTGATGGACATAGAGGATGACATGCGGGTCCCTTGAACCAACAGCTTACTCAACGTTTCAAAGGGGGCAGGGATCAAAAGAAAAAGGCAAGCCAAAAATCAGAGGGTGAAAAAAATCCAACAAAGGAAACTTTTATAGCACACGAGGATGACATGCGGGTCCCATTTAGCAGCAGCGGTATCACCGTTTGAGAGGCGGCAGGGATCGAAAGAAAAAGGCAAGTGACAAAATATCAGGAGCAAAAGATAATCCAAGAAAAGAAACTTTATTGTACATAGAGGATGACATGTGGGTCCCATTTTGCAGCAGCGGTCTCAATGTTTGTAATGCGGCTTGAGATCAAAAGAAAAAGAAAGTAGCTAGTAATTAGGGGGTGAAAAAAAATCCAAGAAAGGAAAGTTGATGGACATAGAGGATGACATGCGGGTCCCTTGAGCCAACAGCTTACTCAACGTTTCAAAGGGGGCAGGGGATCAAAAGAAAAAGGCAAGCCAAAAATCAGAGGGTGAAAAAAATCCAACAAAGGAAACTTTTATAGCACATAGAGGATGACATGCGGGTCCCATGAGCCAGCAGGTTCCTCAACGTTTCAAACGTGGCATGAGATCGAAAGAAAAAGGCAAGTGCCCAAATATGAGGTGCCAAAAAAACTCCAAGAAAAGAAAGTTGATTGCTCATAGAGGATGACATGCGGGTCCCATGAGCCAGCAGGTTCCTCAACGTTTCAAACTTGGCATGAGATCGAAAGAAAAGGCAAGTGACCAAATATGAGGAGCCAAAAATAATTCAAGAAAAGAAAGTTTTATAGTACATAGAGGATGACATGCGGGTCCCATTTAGCAGCAGCGGTATCAGCGTTTGAGAGGTGGCAGGGGATCAAAAGAAAAAAGAAATTGCCAAAAATCAGATGGTGAAAAAAACCAAGAAAATGAACTTTTATAGTACATAGAGGATGACATGCGGGTCCCATGAGCCAGCAGGTTCCTCAACGTTTCAAACGTGGCATGAGATCGAAAGAAAAAGGCAAGTGAAAAAATATCAGGAGCCAAAAATAATTCAAGAAAAGAAAGTTTTATAGTACATAGAGGATGACATGCGGGTCCCACTTAGCAGCAGCGGTATCACCGTTTGAGAGGCGGCAGGGGATCAAAAGAAAAAAGAAATTGCCAAAAATCAGATGGTGAAAAAAACCAAGAAAAAGAACTTTTATAGTACATAGAGGATGACATGCGGGTCCCATGAGCTGCAGGTTCCCCAACGTTTCAAACGTGGCATGAGATCGAAAGAAAAAGGCAAGTGAAAAAATATCAGGAGCCAAAAATAATTCAAGAAAAGAAAGTTTTATAGTACATAGAGGATGACATGCGGGTCCCATTTAGCAGCAGCGGTATCACCGTTTGAGAGGCGGCAGGGGAAAGAAAAAGGCAAGTGAAAAAATATGAGGAGCCAAAAATAATTCAAGAAAAGAAAGTTTTATAGTACATAGAGGATGACATGCGGGTCCCATTTAGCAGCAGCGGTATCACCGTTTGAGAGGCAGCAGGTGATCGAAAGAAAAAGTCAAGTGACCAAATATGAGGTGCCAAAAAAATCCAAGAAAAGAAAGTTTTATAGTACATAGAGGATGACATGCGGGTCCCATTTAGCAGCAGCGGTATCACCGTTTGAGAGGCAGCAGATCGAAAGAAAAAGTCAAGTGACCAAATATGAGGTGCCAAAAAATCCAAGAAAAGAAAGTTTTATAGTACATAGAGGATGACATGCGGGACCCATTTAGCAGCAGCGGTATCACTGTTTGAGAGGCAGCAGGTGATCGAAAGAAAAAGGCAAGTGAAAAAATATCAGGAGCCAAAAATAATTCAAGAAAAGAAAGTTTTATAGTACATAGAGGATGACATGCGGGTCCCAAGCAGCAGCGGTATCACCGTTTGAGAGGCGGCAGGGGATCGAAAGAAAAGGCAAGTGACCAAATTTGAGGTGCCAAAAATAATCCAGGAAAAGAAAGTTTTATAGTACATAGAGGATGACATGCGGGTCCCATTAGCAGCAGCGGTATCACCGTTTGAGAGGCGGGGATCGAAAGAAAAGGCAAGTGACCAAATTTGAGGTGCCAAAAAAACTCCAAGAAAAGAAAGTTGATTGCACATAGAGGATGACATGCGGGTCCCATTTAGCAGCAGCGGTCTCAACGTTTCCAAGGCGGCAAGGGATCAAAAGAAAAAGGAAGTAGCCAGAAATCAGGGGGTCAAAAAAATCCAAGAATAGAAAGAATTTTGGTTCATAGAGGATGACATGCGGGACCCATGATCCTGCATCGTAAACGGCTCGATCGGAGAACGTTGAACGAGATGGCGCGATGTAGAAAAAAACAATGCCAGAGAGGCTGCCATCTGGGCCCTACATCCCTCGGCGGTGCGGATTTGCGTTGACTCGGCCGGCGAACCCGAGATTTCGAGATGCACCACGTCCCGGGCCACCATACGCCACGTTTTGGCCGCTTTCGTCGGGCTAGGTGGCCTCAAAAACGAGAAAAAAAAGTTTTGACATGCACCACGGAGGGACCAAAATCGTCGGCCATGGTACACCAGCAACCACGGCGCGACTTCAACTTCGTCGGCCATGGCATATGACTTGTACATCCACTATCAAGTACCCATTTTGAACCTCCGGCGGCATAGTCCTACATGAGATCAATTCTTGGATTTAGGTACCCATTTCTCAATGGGTCCTCTTTTGTTAGCAACAAGGGTCTTTGGGACCCAAATAGACCAAGCAACATAACCATCATATGGGCCAACATATTTAGCATAAACATCACCATAATAATCTTTAAATAGAACATAGTGAGGGTTAGCATTTCCCGCATTATCATCATTAGTGGTGTTGCCCTTAGGGGCTTCACCATTGGTGATATCTTTCTTTTTCTCTTGTGCGGGCTTGGCCTTTTGCTTGTTAGCCTTCTTCGCCTTGGCATTGTAACCTAGGCCCTCCTTCCCATTGTTTGATCTTTGCTTACTCAAAAGATCATCCAAAGAAAGTTTATTTTGGGGAGAGGAAGCCTTAGCAAGTTCATCCTTCAACCTAGTATTTTCCTCAATAATATTTGCATGATCACAAGAAGGAGTAGAGGAACTAGGCACATCATATGAAGCAAGCCTAATTTGAAGTTGCTCATTTGACTTGGATAGGAGAGAGTATTCACTCTTCAAAGCTTTGTGAGCTTTGTCTAGTTCATCTAGATCCTTCACAAGTTTCTCATGATCAACACCAAATTGGGCCTTTTCCTTTTTAAGCAATTTAGTCTTAGCCCTAGCATGATCTCTAGCTTTAGTGAGCTTGTTAATTTCATCTTGAGGCTCTTCAAGATTTTCTAGCCTCTCCTCAAGAGAGGCTATAGTTTCTTGACTTTCCTCAAGGGCATTTTTAAGAGCATGGATTTCAAGAGAGTCTTCTCTCTCTATTTGACCCTTTTTCTCAAGCATATCATTTTGTTGAGCTAAACGAGCCATGAGATTTGAAACATGCTTTTTGTTGATACCTTGTAGGTTAAACATGAATTCATCAAATTCTAGCATTTCTTGTTTCACTTTTAGACTAGCATCATCAACCCCTAGATCACTTGATATGTTAGGCATAGAGGGGCTAGGAGATGATACCTCGGAGGATTTGGCCATGAGACAACTTTCTTCCTCCACATGAATGATCTCATTGGGGGATTCACTTGGTGATGAAGAGTTAGTGGAGAGGGAGGCAAGAGCGACCAATCCATTAGAGGTTGCATCTTCTTCATCATCAACTTCATCATCCCCGGAGGAATATTCTTCTTGAGTTGATAGCACAATAGATGTGTCCAAGGAGGATGTTGCCATGAAGCAATGTGCATTCTTGATATGAGGATTCTCATTGGGGGATTCAAAGAGAGATGAAGAGGGAATGTTGGTAGTGACAATGGCGGCCACTTCTTTTGAGCTTCCTTCTTCATCATCACTAGAGCTCGCAACTTCATCGGAAGAATATTCTTCCCTAGTCACTAGCACAACTTTTGGGTGCCTCTTGCCCTTCTTGGTCTTGTTGTTGTAGAACTTCTTGTTGGGGGCTTTTGAGTATTTGCCCTTTGATTCTTTGCTCTTGTCCTTGGGAATGAGCCTTCCATTATGAAGCTCTCTATTTTCATAGGGGCATTCGGCAATGAAGTGGCGCTTGTCATCACAATTGTAGCATGATCTTGTCTTTGGACCAAAGCTAGTGAACCCACTCTTGTGGTTTCTCTTGATGTTGTCTTCCTTGGCCTTGGAGGGATCAACCCAAAAGGACTTTGCATGGAAGGCCATGTGATCATGATAGTGGCATTCCAAATCTTCCGGATAGGACATACTCCAAGATGCCCTATATTGCTCTTGAGGGTGCACTTCTTCTAAGGGGTTGACCACCAAGGCAAGATTGTTCCCTTTTGACATACCAATGGCACGATTGAGAGAATCATGAGAGTTTTGCTCGAGCACCTTGAGGGCTTGCATCTCGTGCACGGCATCTTGAGAAGAGAGAGAGGAATAGCATTCTCTCCCAACAAGGGTCTTGACATCAATGGGTACATATGGCATCATGCATTCAATGTACTTCTCCTTGATCCAAGAGTCATTGATGTGGGTGGCACCAATAAGACGGAAGTCATCGGCAACAATGAGGAGTCTTGAATACATGTCTTGATGATCTTCATCCGGTAGCCTCATGAATCCTTCGGCTTTATTCTTAAGAGCATTATACTTGTTCCTTCTCGTGCTCTCACTTCCAATGCAACTAGCGGCCAAACCATCCCAAGCTTCCTTGGCGGTGGTGTAGTTCCGAACACGAGGCAAATCCTTTGTCCCCACACTAGTTTGAATCATGTGCAAGGCGGTGTTGTTGAGTTGACTATCAACCGCTTCTCTTCTAGTCAACTTGTCGGGGTTGTAAGGTTTGAAGCCTTCCTGGATGATTCTCCAAAGTTCATTGGAGGCACTGCAAACATGAGAGCGAAACTCAAATCGCCAAGTATTGTAATTTTCAATGGAAAACTTAGGTGGGTCGCCCCGAATGTTCAAATGAGGATGGGGAACCGGTATATCGGGAGATAGAAAAGGTGGAGCTACTCGATTGTAGCTCTCACCTCCACTAGTATCCCTAGGAGATGCAATGGTAGATTTGTTAGTGTTTAAGTTATCACCTTCCACGGGTTTGGTAGAGGAGGGTGGTGCCGAAGCACCTCCCTCTTCTAACACACCCGCGTCCTTTACCTCTACACTAGGAGCCTTGGGACGGGCCGGAGCCAAAAGCTCGGCAATCATCTTTTTCATGCTTTCCATTTGGGCTTCCATTTTGGCTTCCATGGAGGACTTCAACGAATTGAAGTCTTCCATGGAGACCGTATTGGCGGCCCCTTCCGAGGGCTCCTCGTTCGGCATACTCTTAGGCGGTTAAGCCCGAAATAAGAGCCGAGGCTCTGATACCAATTGAAAGGATCGTATGCCGCACCTAGAGGGGGGTGAATAGGTGCTAACCAATTTTTAGTTCTTTTTCAATTTAGGTTTGACACAAAGGTAAATTCTCTAGATATGCAACTAAGTGAATTTACCTATATGACAAGGTTATCAACTAAGCAAGATATAGCTACGCAATATAGGAGATAGAGTGGGATAGAGGTAACCGAGAGTGTAGCACGCGTTGACACGGAGATGATTCCCGTAGTTCCCTTCCTTTGCAAGAAGGTACGTCTACGTTTGGAGGAGTGTGGTTGCTACGCAAGCCAAACCAACAGCCACGAAGGCTTCACTCAGATCTCCTGTGAGCAACGCCACGAAGGCCTAGCCCACTTCCACTAAGGGATTTCCTCGAGGCGGAAACCGGGCCTTTACAAGGTTCTTGGGGCACACATCCACAACCAAATTGGAGGCTCCCAAATCTGTAACAACACAACAAATCAACAAGCATACATCAACAACAACAACTAGGGATCCAAAGAGGAACACTAGCAAGGGGGCCCTCAAGCATAAGAGGGGGAAATGAAGAACGCTTCGGTGAGGATGTAGATCGGGGTCTTCTCCTTCGATTCTCCAAAGCACAAGTGATTTGGTTGGTTGAGGGAGGAGATCTGGCGATTTTGGTGTTCTTGGTGGCTCAGCAATGGAGGATGAAGTTCTTAGGGTTTGAGCAACCTTCCAAGGTAAGTGAAGGGGGGTATATATACCCCACCTACTTTTCTGCCCGTTGGAGGAGAAACGCCGGCAGTGCCGGCCTTGAGACGCCGGCAGTGCCGGCCACTTTTCTGATACTGCAGATCGACAGATAGGCCGGCAGTGCCGGGCCAAAGATGCCGGCAGTGCCGGAGTGTACACACCGGCAGTGCCGGCCCGGAGTTGCCGGCAGTGCCGGCCACGGCCAGGAGACAGCTTCTTCCTTCTTTTCTTTTCTTCCTTTTTGAGTGGGTCGAGATTTTCCGTGGTATCTTTTCCATAACTGTAAACCACTTAGCACACGGTTAAATTGTCACCGGTGTTGTTAACAAACACACAAAACTCAGAGATCATGAAATGTTCTTTCAATATCCCCCTTTTTGGTGTTTGATGACAAAGCAAGAAGTCTCTTGTGTCCCCAACACACCTAATAGGTGCACTAGTTCGGCGAAGAGATAGTGAAATACAAGTGGTATGAATGAATATGAGCAGTAGTACGGCGCCAAAAAATAGCTTGGCGTGTAGTTGATGGTAGTAATATTGCAGAAGTAAACATGCAGTAGAATAGTAAACAAGCAACGATAACGTATTTAGGAACAAGGCCTAGGGATTATACTTTCACTAGTGGACACTCTCAACATTGATCACATAATAAATAAGTTCTCTTCCTTTGTGCTACATATACTCTTGTTTGATAATGAACACCACTAATTGTGTAGGATTACACGAACCCTCAATGCCGGAGTTAACAAGCTCCACAACATTCGATATTCATGTTTAAGTAACCTTAGAGCATAATAGATCTTTGCAAAATAAACCAAGTACTAACATAGCATGCACACTGTCACCATCACACTACGAAGGAGGCATAGATCACATCAATACTATCATAGCGATAATCAACTCCATAACCTACAAGAGATTATGATCATAATCTACGACAAGAACTACACGATGCACACACTGTCACCATTACACCATGCAGGAGGAATAGACTACTTTAATAACATCACATGAGTAGCACATAGATAAATAGTGATACAAAACACATTGCAATCATAAAGGGATATAAATAAGCACTTCACTATGCCATTCATAACAGTGAATAAGTATTCTGTGAAATATAGCCTAAGAGACCCACACGGTGCACACACTGTCACCTTTACACACGTGGGACAAGGAGTCTCCGGAGATCACATAAGTAAAACCCACTTGACTAGCATAATGACATCTAGATTACAAGCATCATCATATTAATCTCAATCATGTAAGGCAGCTCATGAGATTATTGTATTGAAGTACATAGGAGAGAGATGAACCACATAGCTACCGGTACAACCTCGAGCCTCGATGGAGAACTACTCCCTCCTCATGGGAGCAGCAGCGTTGATGAAGATGGCGGTGGAGATGGCATGTCGATGGAGAAGCCTTCCGGGGCACTTCCCCGTCCCGGCGGCGTGCCGGAACAGAGACTCTGTCCCCCGGATCTTGGCTTCGCGATGGCGGCGGCTCGGAACTTTTCTCACCGTGGCTTATTCGTCTCGGGGTTTTAGGTCAGGGACCTTTATATAGGCGAAGAGGCGGAGTCGGAGGGCTGACGAGGCGGCGACACACTAGGGGGCGCCCCCGGCCGCGCCGGGTGGTGTGTGGTGGCCCAAAGGCCCCCTCGGTCCTTCTCGTGCTCCGGAAGCTTCCGGAAAATAGGGTACTGGCGTTGATTTCGTCCGATTCCGAGAATATTTCCTTACTAGGATTTCTGAAACCAAAAACAGAAGAAAACAGGAACTGGCACTTCGGCATCTCGTCAATAGGTTAGTTCCGGAAAACGCATCAAAACATCATAAAGTGTGAACAAAACATGTAGGTATTGTCATAAAACAAGCATGGAACATCAGAAATTATAGATACGTTTGAGACGTATCACATCCCTGCTTAGTTCCTACTCGTCCTCGAGTAGGTAAACGATAACACAAATAATTTCTGAGGTGACATGCTACCATCATAATCTTGATCAACATTATTGTAAAGCATATGACATGAATGGAGTGATTCAAAGCAATATCTATAGTTTGCTAACAAATAGATAACATATAGCAAAACTTTTCATGAATAGTACTTTCAAGACAAGCATCAAAAAGTCTTGCATAAGAGTTAACTCATAAAGCAATAAATTCAAAGTAAAAGCATCGAAGCAACACAAAGGAAGATATAAGTTTCAGCAATTGCTTTCAACTTTCAACATGCATATCTCATGGATAATTGTCAACATAGAGTAATATGATGAATGCAAATAAGCAAATATGTAAGAATCAATGCACAGTTGACACAAGTGTTTGCTTCTAAGATGGAAGGAAATAGGTAAACTGACTCAACAATAAAGTAAAAGATAGGCCCTTCGCAGAGGGAAGCAGGGATTAAATCATGTGCTAGAGCTTTTCAAGTTTTGAAATCATATAGAGAGCATAAAAGTAAAATTTTGAGAGGTGTTTGTTGTTGTCAACGAATGGTAATGGGTACTCTAACTACCTTATCAACCAGACTTTCAAGAGCGGCTCCCATGAAGGACGTTATCTCTACCAGCAAGGTAGATCATCCCTCTTCTCTTTTGTTTACACATGTAAACGATAACAATGATAATTTCTTAAGTGACATGCTACCATCATAATCTTGATCAACATTATTGTAGAGCATATGTAATGAATGCAGCGATCAAAAACAATGGTAATGCCATGAGTAAACAAATGAATCATAAAGCAAAGACTTTTCATGAATAGTACTTTCAAGACGAGCATCAATAAGTCTTGCATAAGAGTTAGCTTGTAAAGCAATAATTCAAAGTAGAGGTATGATGACCCACAAGTATAGGGGATCGCAACAGTCTTCGAGGGAAGTATTACCCAATTTATTGATTCGACACAAGGGGAGACAAAGAATACTTGTAAGCCTTAACAGCGGAGTTGTCAATTCAGCTGGAAACAGACTTGCTCGCAAGAGTTTATCAGTAGTAACAGTTTTATAGCAGAGGAATAGTGAAATAACATGTGAAATAAAGACAGCAGTAGTTTATAGTAAACAGCAGGATTAAAATACTGTAGGCACAGGGACGGATTAACGGCGTTGCATGGATGAGAGAAACTCATATAACAATCAAAGCAGGGGCATTTGCAGATAATAATAAAACGGTATCCAAGTACTAATCAATCAATAGGCATGTGTTCCATATTTAGTCGTACGTGCTCGCAATGAGAAACTTGCACAACATCTTTTGTCCTACCAGCCGGTGGCAGCCGGGCCTCTAGGGAAACTACTGGAAATTAAGGTACTCCTTTTAATAAAGTACCGGAGCAAAGCATTAACACTCCGTGAACACATGTGATCCTCACATCACTACCATCCCCTCCGGTTGTCCCGATTTCTGTCACTTCGGGGCCATTGGTTCCGGACAGCGACATGTGTATACAACTTGCAGGTAAGATCATAAACAACGAATATCTTCATGAATCAATAACATGTTCAGATCTGAGATCATGGCACTCGGGTCCTAGTGACAAGCATTAAGTATAACAAGTTGCAACAATATCATAAAAGTGACATCTACGGATACTAGGCACTATGCCCTAACAATCTTATGACTATTACATGACCAATCTCATCCAATCCCTACCATCCCCTTCAGCCTACAGCGGGGGAATTACTCACACATGGATGGGGGAAACATGGCTGGTCGATGGAGAGGCGTTGGTGGTGATGGCGGCGATGATCTCCTCCAATTCCCGTCCGGCGGAGTGCCGAACGGAGACTTCGGCTCCCGAGACGGAGTTTCGCGATGTGGTGCCGTTCGGAGGGTTTCTGGCGACTTCGACTTCTCCCCGTGCGTTTTTAGGTCGAGGGCGATAAGTAGTCCGAAGGAGGGCGTCGGGGGCCAGCCGAGGCCGCCACACACTAGGGCCGCGCGCCCCCCTCCTGGGCCGCGCCGCCCTATGGTGTGGGGCCCTCGGGCCTCCACCCTGACTTGCCCTTCTGGCTCCGTGAGTCTTCTGGGAAAATAGGGCCTTCTGTATAAATTCCGAGGTTTTTCCTGAAAGTTGGATTTCTGCACAAAAACGAGACACCAGAGCAATTCTGCTGAAAACAGCGTTAGTCCGTGTTAGTTGTATTCAAAATACACAAATTAGAGGCAAAACAATAGCAAAAGTGTTCGGGAAAGTAGATACGTTTTGGACGTATCAACTCCCCCCAAGCTTAGCTTATTTCTTGTCCTCAAGCAATTCAGTTAACAACTGAGCGATAAAAGAACTTTCACGAACACATTTTCTCATATGATGTATATATTCTCATGCTATGGCTAATACTTAAGCAGTTCATAATGAGATACATGCAAATAAGATCATCCAACAGCTATGTCAATCATGGAGAGGTACCAACAATTAATAATAAGCATCATGAATCATGTATATAAGCAGGATTGCAATGTTCATAAGAGAGTATGATAAAGTGGTATCTCGCTTGCCCGTATTTGATCGGCAAAACATAAATGCCCAGGCACCTCTGGAGTTCATAGAAAGACTAGAAGTAGTGATTGTCAAAGATAAAAGCATCAAAGTTATACCACAATCAATCGTATTTTGAGACAAGCATATTATACTAAGAATGACAGTTGTGCTCTCAAGATAGTGCTCAAAGAAAGAATGGAGACACAACATAAAAGTAAAAGATTGACCCTTCGCAGAGGGAAGCAGGGATTAACATGCGCTAGAGCTTTTCATTTTTAAAACAGGAGTAAAATTATTTTGAGAAGTGCTTGTTGTTGTCAACGAATGGTAATGGGTACACCAACTACCTCGTCAACCGGACTCCCAAGAGCGGCTCCCATGAATTATTTGTATGTTTATGTGGCACTCCTTCCAACCTTTCTTACACAAACCATGGCTAACCGAATCCTCGGGTGCCTGCCAACAATCACATACCATGAAGGAGTGCCTTTTTATTTAAGTTTTATTATGATGATGACACTCCCCCAACCTTTGCTTACACAAGCCATGGCTAACCGAATCCTTCGGGTGCCGTCCAACAATCACAAACCATGGAGGAGTGTCTATTTAAGTTAATTAATTTGGGACTGGGAATCCCATTGCCAGCTCTTTTTGCAAAATTATTGGATAAGCGGATGTGCCACTAGTCCATATGAGAGTCCGTCAAAAGTAAATGACAAGGTTGAAATCTAAACACCACATACTTCCTCATGAGCTATGAAACATTAACACAAATTGAGAAGCATTTTGAAAGTTTTAAAGGTAGCGCATGAGAATTTACTTGGAATGGTTTGAAATGCCATGCATAGGTATTTATGGTGGACACTTTGGAACAACTTGGTTTTCAGGTGTTTGGAAGCACGAGCGGCGTTCCCGCTCAGTACAAGTGAAGGCTAGCAAAAGACTGGGAAGCGACAATCAAGAGAGCAGTAACTGTCATAATCATGCTTGCGGCAAAATAAATTAACGGAGGCATAAAAGTGATACAAGAACTCTGAAGCAATATAAATCATCGAGGCTTAATTGACTTTTTGTTCAGTCATATGCATGCGTGAGCATGTGCCAAGTCGATATAAATGAATTATTCAGAGGAGGATACCACAATGCCATACTTACTTATGAATAAAACAATGCAAGCAAACATCCATGACATGCTACTCATATTAATAAATTGGAGCTAAACATGAGAGATCATGAACTACTAGACTTTCTCAAATAACATATACCTCACATGAACCAACTAAGCATGCTCACATGGATGAGTATATGTACAAAAATGAAAACAAATAGAGTTCATACCAGCCTCTCACCACAATCCAATTGTTGTAGATCGTCATTATTGCCTTTCACTTGTGTAGCTTGGATAATATGAAATGAAAACCACGCTCCAGCCACCGAAGACCATTGAACTCATGATGAACTTTACAAACCAAAGAAGAACAGCAAATATTTTTGGTGTTTTTGAATTGGAAACAAGAACAAAAGAAACAAGAAAACAAAGCAAAATCTTTTTGGGTTTTCTCATAGCAAACCAACGATAGCAAATAAAGTAAACTAAGAGCAAAGAACCAAATAAATAAATGGTGAAGAGAAACAACAGAAATATTTTTGGTCTTTTTGTGTTTTAGGAAAGAAACAAAGAGAAAACAAAAGAATGCAAACTAACAGAAACACAGAAAAGCAGGATGACAGAAATCTGCCAAAACCTGACAGCAGTACAGAAATCGAAATTAACAAAAATCTTCCATTGCTCAGATCAAAAAGTGTTCAACTAATGAAAGTTAGATAACAACCTGGGGCACATGCTCAAAAATTGGCAACTCAAAATAACGTTCTGGCTGTGCGTACGAATTTTTTTGGTAACAGCCCAGAATCTGTTTTTGGACAGCACTTCCCCAAATATCATCTCCTTCTCATTAGAAAACCACTCTAAGAACTAAACAAGTATGTACAAGTATCCAGCAACCATAATATGCAAAGAATGAGTGATTCCGGTATACCTCCCCCCAAGCTTTTGGCCTAAGTGGAGATCAATCCCATCGAGGCCATGAGGTAGTATCTCCGTAGTACGACGAAGAACGACCCGGTTCCAGGTATGTGCTGGAGGAAGCAACAGGGTACGTGACGGTGTAGTCGTAGGAGGGCTCAGCGTCCTCGGAGTCATGTTGCTGGTGGAAGCCTTGTATCTTCAGTTGCTCATCCACCTCCTCCTTAGAGCGCGACCATGGTTTCCTGTCAAGACTGAACAAATCTGTTTGGGGCAAGAGGACTTCCCTCTCATCCCCGTCAGCAAATAACATTCTATAAACAATATTATCCATACTAGAGTCAATTGTAACAAATTGGTGACTCTTCATAGCAGCAATATCTAACTTAACAGGTGGTATTTCTACATCATTAGGGTCAAGAGGGAGATCTAGGCGTGCCAAAATACGCGATGCAATTATTCCCCCATAAATAGGCCCCTTGTTAGACAAACGGCGAGCAATAACAGAACCAAGATGATAAGGTGTCTCCCCAGTGAGTGCAGCAATTAAGAAAGCAAGATGATAACTAGAAATATTACTAGTATTCTCCCTACCAAGAATGCTAGTAGCAAGGTAATAAGCAAAATACTTAATGGCGGGGAGTTGGATGTTTCTTATCTTGCCACGCTGAATGGTGCGGCAATCATCATTGGTGATTTCTCGATAGAGCTCCAGCAAATCCCTGGGGTTGTCCTCAATCTTCCTTGCTGTACCTGCAGGGCAATACCCAATGCAGCACAAAAATCCTTCAACTTCATAGTAACAGGATTACCATAGATCTTGAATGCAACCGTCGGGTTGAAGTGCTTGTTGTTGAACTTGAAGCTCTCCACAAAGATTTTAGTAAGCATGTAGTATTGCTTCCTCTCATCCTCCATATAGGCGGTTAAACCCGCCTTTCTGACGAGAGTCAAGAAATCATCCATCAACCCTGCATTGCTCAAAAATTCATAACATGGAAAAGATGAAGCATTAGGATCTCCATTGTCCGCATCGAAGCTTGGTGCAATGACGTCCTCATTATAGGATCGTCTAATCCGAGTGGATGCCCTCGAGGGCCTCCCCGTGCTCGTCGTCTCTCCTTCGAACACCTCTCCAAAGTTGTAGTTGTTCATTTTCCTTTTCTGAAATTTTTCAACAATCATTATAAAATTTGATTTCAAGGTATATAATTGAGGGGAACTACTATAGGAACTTGCTAGAGTACTAAACATGCATCAAAACTAGTTTCTACCACTTAGAACAAGCATGCAAGCTCACTAAACATGTTATCTACAGCAGCAAAATATTCAAGATATACTCAACCAAACAAAATTCTAATTGGACAATCAAAGGAGTCACATACCAAGGAGCAAATGTGCCAAATTTCAGACAGAAATCTGGGCTGAGCAAAGAGATCGAGAAATCGCGAGTTCTTGAGCAGAAACGCGAGTGAGAGAAAGTGAGTACGAGTTTTTTCGGGAGAGAGAGTGCACTGAGTGAAAGAGATGATGAAGTGGGGCAAGGGGGGCCCACACACCAGGGTGGCGCGCCCCCCTTGCTGGCCGCGCCGGCCTGTGGGGTGCCACCCTGGGGTGCCCCACTGGTCAGCCCCAGGTGCTCCCAGGTGCCTCTTCGAAAAATATGACTACCAGTATAATTTTTGTAAATTTTTGAGAACTTCGAAAAATGCACATTTCTGGGTGTTAAATTAATTATTACTGCGCAGGAAAATGATTTTCAAAATCTTAAACAACTAAAGCATATTGCAAAGCAAAAAGTGCTACAGCAAGTAAAACAAATGGAGGGAGAAAGAAAGAAAGAAATGTTGTTTAGCTCTCTTATGCATTAAAATATACTTGTTAACAAGGTTGATCAAGTCTTGCTACCAAATAAATTTTATATGACATAAGAAGAAATAAACCTCAAATCAATCATGTTACCTTATATTGAATTGATATGGATCCAATCACAAGAGTTTGATATTCTTCTTTAGGCTCATATATAGGACAATCAATGGATCCCACCTTGATAGTTTTCACATTAAAAATTGTATTAACTCCATATACTTTATCAATCCTCTTGGGAAAATAGACAGTATGTTCCTTGTCATCAACATTGAAAGTAACCTTGCCTTTATTGCAATCAATAACAGCCCCTGCAGTATTAAGAAAGGGTCTTCCAAGAATAATAGACATATTATCATCTTCAGGCATTTCCAACACAACAAAATCAGTTAATATCAAGCAATGTTGAGTAACTTGAACAGGAACATTTTCACATACACCAACAGGAATAGCAGTAGATTTATCAGCCATTTGCAAAGATATATCAGTTGGTATCAACTTATCTAAATCAAGTCTCTTATAAAGAGAAAAAGGCATTACACTAACACCTGCTCCCAAATCACATAGAGCAGTTCTAACATAATTATTCTTGATGGAACAAGGAATAGTCGGTATACCTGGGTCTCCAAGCTTCTTTGGAATCTTACCACTGAAGGAGTAATTAGCGAGCATAGTGGAAATCTCCTCATTGGAAATTTTCCTTTTGTTAGAGACAATATCTTTCATATACTTTGAATAAGGAGGCAATTTAATAGCATCAGTCAAAGGGATTTGCAAAAATAAAGGTTTCATCCAATCACAAAATTTATTATAATGTTCCTCCTCCTTTGATTTTAGTTTCTTAGCAGGAAAAGGCATTTGCTTTTGAACCCAAGGTTCTCTTTCATTACCATGTTTCTCAGCAATAAAATCTTCTTTAGTGTACTTTTTATTTTTAGCATGCTTTTCAGGTTCTTCTTCAACCTCTTCTTTATCAGGAGTATCATCCTTATCATTATCTTTATCATGTTCATTACCACTTTCAGTTTCAGCATCAGAAATAGAAATACTATTAGGATCATTAACAGGTTCAGAGGATTCTACAACATTCTTATGTTTCTTTTTCTTTTTCTTAGATGGAGCACTAGTTTTAGTTAGTTGAGAATCTTGTTCAACTCTTTTGGGATGCCCTTCAGGATATAGAGGATCCTGGGTAGAAACACCACCTCTAGTTGTTACTTCATAAGCATGTTTTTCTTTAGAATTATTTCCCAACAAGTCATTTTGCACTTTAGTGAGTTGATCAATTTGAGTTTGAACCATATGAAAATGTTTAACAAGTATCTTAACATCATTGGAGGTTCTCTCCACAATATCATGCAATTCACTAATAGCTCGAGAATTTTCCATTAAATGATTCTCTACTCTCATATTAAAGTTTTCTTGCTTAACAATATAATTATCAAACTCATCTAAGCATTGAGCAGGAGGTTTTGAATACGGAATATCTTCCCTAGTAAAGCGTTGAAGAGAGTGTACCTCAATCATGGATGAAGGGGGAGTTATCTTACATAAATCTTCTATAGGAGGTAAATTCTTCACATCTTCAGGTTTAATACCCTTCTCTTTAAGAGACTTCTTGGCTTCCCTCATATCTTCATCATTTAATTTAATCATACCCCTCTTCTTCAATATCGGTGTCGGGGTTGGTTCAGGTGTAGACCAATCATCATGATTCCGGCCTATTTTAGCCAATAATTCTTCAGCGTCGTCTGGAGTTCTTTTCCTGAAAACACAACCAGCACAACTATCCAGGTATGCCCTAGACTCAATGGTTAGTCCGCTATAAAATATATCAAGTAAATCATGCTTTTCCAAATCATGATCAGGCCGAGCTCTAATAAGAGAGCAAAATCTCGCCCAAGCCTCAGGCAATTTCTCTCCATCTTCCTGGTCAAAATTATAAATTCTCTGCAAAGCAATATGTTGAGCGCTAGCAGGAAAGTATTTTCGAAAGAAAACATCACGCAAGTCAATTGGACTTCTAATAGAACCAGGAGGCAAATTATTATACCAAGTTTTAGCATCATCCTTTAATGAGAAAGGAAAAATTTTAGCGACAAAATAAGTACGCATCTTGACATCATCAGAAAACAAGCCACTCAGAGTAGATAACTCAATCATGTGTTCAACATCACTTTCTTTTTCAGTACCACAAAAGGGTGTTTTCTCAACAATAGCTATATGAGATAGATCAAGAGAAAAATCATAATCTTTATCCTTAATGTTTATAGGAGATGTGTGTGGTGACCCGGCATACCACTGCATGGTGTAGTATGCAAGTCTGATATAACACCAATGAAACACCGTTCCACTAGCATTACATCGCTCAGAGTGGTACAACAGAAACATATGCGGGTCCAAGGCATGTCTATAGAATTACAACTCCGACTCTGTTACAGATCAGCACAGCCTCCTACTTTACAATGAGGTAAATCTGCAAATAAGCTCCAGAAGAACGACTCGTAGTCTAATCCTATCACGAACTCTACTTGTAGAGTATTTAACTAGCTACAGAGGCTAAGAATAGATTCTAGCTAAATAGGAGCTAAGTTTAGGAAGCTAGTTCCTTTCTATTGCTAATCTAGGTTTTCTCCTTGTTGAATGTGGTATCTGACTCTCCTGACATGGTCCTGTCCCTTGAAGTAGTTGTTGACTCCTCGGCCTTCGAGTTGCACTGTAGATCCTCCTTCGATGCCTCCATACCTAAGCAGGGGATTTAAGGGTGGGATGAGTACGAGCGTACTCAACAAGTTCATTATAGGAAAGAGGTGTTTAATGCACTAGCTACAGCCATAGACCAGAAAGTCATAGGCATGCAAGTTTTTGTAATCATTTCTTCAAAAGGTTGCTTTTATTCTGAAGAGCTATGTCCGTCAGCCTTCACCGGTTGACTAGAACTTCATGGAGTTCCTTTCCGGCAGCGTTCGCAGTTCCATATCCCGGAACAGGAGTGACTGGTCACAGTTCGTTACACTCTGCAGAGGTGTGTTTCTTTACCCATAAGAGATCTTAACCTTGGTGCCAACCGAGCACGTTACCCGTCCACACTTCCTTTGGTGTGAGGCCCGGTATAAGGTCCTAGTCAATCATGTTCCTCCGCTACCTCGAACACCCACCCTTTGTTGCATGCCCCGACCCTGGGTCCACGCCGGTTCACTTACGCCAATTAAGGCTGGGCCCCGACCACGACAACAGTGCTGGGCTCTACCATACACTCCTACGCCGGTAGCTGCAACCCATCATAGACCGCATTACCGTGGGGAATTAGAATGGGATCCCCACCCTCCGGTTGTTCCGCAAGACACAACTGCTACGGTAAGCATTGCATTACCGTGGGGAATTAGAATGGGATCCCCACCCTCCGGTTGTTCCGCCAGATACAACTGCTACGGTAAGCGCATCCGTTGATGAACGAGAGGTGGAAACACTTTTGACTACTCCGTCCCACTCCGGATCTTATGGTTAACACGGGTATTACGGCACAAGAATCACTGGACGACATTTGTTGTTTAATCCTAGATGGATATAAACCCTTGCAATGGAACCTCCACCATATCAACACATACCATGGTTCCATTGCCCACCACATAGTCATATTCATAATTATGAAAATAGTATTTTTGATTTTTATGCAAGAGTGATAAGTATAGTACTTTGCAAGTAATTTGGTAAAAATACTCAAATGACATGAGCAAGCGATGAACTTGCCTTTCTTGACTGCAAGATTATGCAGACAAGGTCTTCGATACGCAATAACTCCAAATTCTGAAATAGCATCATCGTCCGGTAAGGACGATGTTTAAAAGATTGGCAAGGATGCAATAATGCATAAGTATGAGATGCAATCGTTCTAAGCGTGACCTAACCCCGATGATTTAGGATTAGTGAGTGGTAATGATTAGTTAAGGGTGTGTTGCACTTTTAGAGTGATTTACAAACAAGGTTTTTATTTAGGTTTGTGTTTGTTTAGAATCATAAGCAAGTGGTAAAATGCATAGTAACAATCATACACACCCAGGGATAATCGTTGTATAATAAGTAAAGAGCAGTTGTCAAGTTTAAGTCCTATAGTGCATGGTTGATGATTACTTATTATATAATTCAAAAGAATAACTTTTGAAGAACATGTTCTTTAATAAATAACAAGTATGATAATTAGAGTTGTGGAGTTCTATGGTTTATTATGGTTTCATCTAGTTTCTGGAGTAAGTATTAGATGGATCACAACCTAGTTGGATTCATCAACACCAAGGGCTTGTAAGGTTGAGTTAAGCCTAGGCATCCTAAGCAATTATTCATACAAGGTTGCTATCAAGATTGGTTCATCTTATTGGTGATAGCTAGCTAGGGTTTATAGGTCCTTATAAGCAGGGTTGATGATGATTCTTTATTTACTTCAAAAGAATAACTTTTGAAGAACATACTTCTTAAATAATAAGAAGTATATCAATTAGGGTTGAGGTGGTCTAGGTTTTACTGTTGGTTCTATTAAGTAAGGAATAATTGGCTCCTAAATAGGATGGTGGATAAGTATCCAACACTAGTAGGGTTTAGTGGAATATGGTTAGGTAATGCTCAAGAGTTGGTGTAGTTGCTCCTGAGGTTCATCACAAGGGTGTGATGCTAAACATGGTTACTTAAGGATGAGATCCTTGGTAATAGGGACTAGGGTGGATCCTATTTGATCATCTAGATGTTATTAGGTTGAGCACATGGAATACCATTTTATTAGTGATAGGGTCTCTATTATTTTATGAGTACATGGGATGTATTTAGTTGTTTCTATGGATCTATGAGTCAAAAGGAAGTACATGATCACATGTAATAACCTAGGGTTTAGGTTCAAAGGTAATTAGGGTTCACATATAAAATAAAGGAACTAGGGTTCCTATTGTATTTAGGGTTTTAGGGTTTCATATAGAATTATGAGGTTATAATTTTATTCATAATGGAACTAGGGTCTCCTAATTACCATATAGTTCTTAAGTTAATAACTTCATTAGAAAGTTGAAGTTATTAGTAACTTTGAAATAAAAATAATATTGAATTTGGCATTTTATTATTTTTAATGAATTAATAATTAAGGTAATTATTATTTAGGGTTTAAATCCCTCTAATAAGGATTTAACAAAATAATAAATAAAGAAAATTAGTTTTAATGTTTTCTTTATTTTATTACTGGTTTTTATTTATTTTAAAGTTTTTCCTAATTATTGAATTTTAATTCAATTAAGAATAAAAGAAAATACTTAATTATTAAGTTTAAAACAATTATATTTTTATTTAAAATAAAAATTTCAAATTATATTTTTATTGGATAGAGTTTTCTTTTCTAAGAATTTTAATATCTTATATTTATTTTTCTGAGCTATTATGAATTTTCTAGATTTATTTGAAGTTGCAGTAATTATTGGATTTGAATTAAAATAAACAACACTTTTGTTACCGTGGCATACCCTAACCCTAGCCACGACCTGGTCGTGACACGTCGACGCCACGTGAGCAGCGACCAGTCAAAGTTGACCGGGATTTTGGCTCTACCGGTTAAACGCCGAAGTCGCCGCCGATTGGCGCCCAGTTGCGCGGCTAATACCGGACCCCCACGACTCACGGTTACGGTGGTGGTCTTGCTTTTCACGGAGGATCGCCGGACCATCGCCGTTGATCACCATCCGCGACGGCGGGCTCCGGCCAACACGCAAACTCGAGCTACGGGACGCTCGAGGATGCAATAGGTAGCTCGGGAGATGCGCAATGTTACCAGGAACGCGATGATGAGGTCGGAGAAGCTCGTGGTCTGGTTCGCCGGAATTTGGTGTCACCGGTGTCGGAGCGACGAGCTCGTTGGCGTCGATTTCGGCACCTCGGCTCGATTCCTCCCGTGGGCGTAGCTTGTCGAGGACGGCGGTCACGATGGTGTGCTCGCTTGGCTCGGGTGTGCTCCAATCGCCGGCGGTAATGGTGACCGGCGCAGCTAGGTTTTCGGGTGGGGAATTTTAGGAGAGAAGGAAGAATTCGACGCTCGTTTTTCCGGAGCTTTTATACTCGTTGGAGAGGGCCTCGTCACATCGTCGTTCAAGGAGGGATCGACAGCGAGAGGAGAAGAGGAACACGGCGTGCTGCTGGTGTCCATGCGCGTTGAAGGGGATGAGGACGAGCTCGTCCTCGATATTTTTGGCGAAGGGGTAGATTGGGCTGGGCCAGGCCATGGTGTTGGGCTTCTGGCTGGGTTGCTCGGTGGGTTGGTGTGGGCTGCTCCTTGGGCCAGTCTGGTGGGCTGCGTGGGTAAGGTTTCTCTCCTTTATTTTTATTTTTGTTTTCTTTCTTATTTTCTGTTTTGAATTCTGCTTTTAAATTCAAATTTAAATACTGTTTATACCTTGCAGGTTCTTTATGAGGTTAATATGCAGTGCAATAATGATTCAATTACTTTTCTATTTGAAACAATTATTTTATATTTGGTTAGATTGCATACTTGTGGTTTATTCAAGATATCAAATAGACATGAATTTATGTATTCATTTTAAGTTCCTTATTCTTGTGAGATCAATTCTGTTTAAATTATTAGAAATTACCTTCTTGTTCATGGTAGAAATATGAGTAGGGTTTAATTATGTGTTT
This sequence comes from Lolium multiflorum, assembly GCA_030979885.1. Lineage (NCBI taxonomy): Eukaryota > Viridiplantae > Streptophyta > Magnoliopsida > Poales > Poaceae > Lolium > Lolium multiflorum. The sequence continues at coordinate 235,304,830 of CM061749.1, read as the reverse complement.
GACCATATTGGTTGTTCACTTGCATTTTAAATATGGCTAACTTTTCAAATAGCTTTTTAATGATAACAATTCAATTTATCCCTCTCTTGGCTCCAAGAGTATTTTGTTAGGGTTGATAAGATGGATTATTAATATTTAAGGTCTTGTAAGTTCTATTGTAACTTCCTTCTAAGGTTTGGCACTAACACCTTGAGATACCTAAAGTGAATAATACTCTTATCATGGTTTGGTCTTGATCTATGGGAACATGTGGTTGATAACCACACATGGATTTAATTATGAGTTTAAGTACTAGATGTTTCTTGGGTTTAATTAGTGAAGCATAGAATTTAGCTAATGGGCAATTCTAGGGTTCTAATTATATTCACCTAATGGTACTTGGTTCAAATTTAAATTATGGTTTGGTGTTATAATTGTAATCACCCAAGTGATATACAAACTAGGTTGAGTTAAAATTCTAGGTTGTATATATGGGATGACACCATTTTGCATGTGCTAGGGTTTAATCTCCCCTAACCATGATAAGGTGGTTACTTGCTTAATATTTCATGTGCTTTTCTAATTACTAAGGATTTGAGAATGGGCTCTATCTTATTCCATTGGACTTCTATTATTATCCTTAATTTATCATTAAAGTAACTACATTGGTTATAGTTCTTTTTATAGTTAACTTTGGTCAAATGGATGGATGGTTTCTCACCATACAAAGTATAGAGTTTTACTCTAAAGGTTTTCTGGTGGTTCTGAAATGAAAGATAAGTGGAATGTAAATGTGGTAGAATTATACTTATGATCACCAAGTGATTCACAAGTTAAAGTTAGGATATAAGCCTAGGGTTGCTTACTATTGATCTCCCTATAATTTCATGTGGTGAATGATATCTACTTATCCTATTAGGTTTTAACTTATCCCACATATCACCAAAGCATGATCATGGATTAGGCATGATCAACTTGTTCTTAATATCTCTACTTCAAGTTCTTAGGGTTTATGATCATTACTTAATTTATAATGATCAAGGTTTGGCTTCCTAAAGTATCTCTCATTAAATGGGTTTCTCACTTCCATGATCTAGCATTGTCTTGATGAACTAAGGTATAGCACTTCTATTTTATTCGCTAGGATGGGCTATTATGGTGGCCTCTAAGTTTATATCCCAGGAGAATGCCTGAGATATTATGTTAGGGTTCTACTTAATCAATGATGATATAATCATCTGGTATATGGATAGTTCTCTCCCTCACATTCAAGTGTTGCCTCAACTACTTGAGTGTAACACCATAGCTTGGGCTCTCTTATAAAGGAATGGTTATTCTAAGGTTTATGGTGTACTCACAATCTCTCAATAGGTATTAAGTCTAAAACTCCACTTGGCTATCTTGATTGAGTTAATCTCCTCCTTACTTTATCAATTCATGGATATGGTATTATTCCATGTGATATTAGGTTATCTCACCACTCCAAGGGAAATGGTTTACAACCTAATACTTTAGTTCAAAGGTTGTCCTTTGTTCATTAATAGGTAAAGCTAGGTTTAGAATAAATGGTCTCTCTCATTTGGGAAGGCTTGAATAATACTCTAGGGTTCCTCTTGAAGATGATGTTGTGATCATATGGATATTTATATCCAAGGTTTGCCTCAAGGTTTGTTATTGCTTCTCTAATAATTATAATAGAACTCTCACTTCTCTATGTTTGTTACATATTATGTTTGGAATAGAGAATAATCTATATTTCTAGAGTTGATCTCCTTGTCATGAATCCAAGAGTGAGGTGGAATGATTACCATGATATTCATGGTAGGATCATGGATCTGGTTTAAGACATGGAAAAGATAAGTGAAGAATAGTTTCTTCATTTATTGTTACTTGATTTCCAATTAAATGGATGTTCATATGTTATGGCAAAGAATACCATGTTGTGATCTTAAATAAGATCAAGTAGTTGATCCTTGATTCATATGTTCTTTTGTTGGTTTTAATTCCATTTGATCTAACCCCTTAGATCAAATCATCTTTTCCCAAAACAAGGTTTTAACAAAGTCACATTGAGGTTTATAGCACTTGGCTTGATGATCTACTTCAATTCCATCAAGGTCAAGTGAAACTTCAGTTACTGTGACTGTTTTACTTTAAAGCGCGAAAATTCCCCAGATTTTCTATGCATGAATGCAATGCACACATCTGTTTCCTCTATTTTTGTAACCCCAAATCCTGGGATATTACAGTCTCTACCCCTTAAACTAAACTTCGTCCTCGAAGTTTGATCTCTCTCACGTTTCCGGAGTGTGGATCTGACTTGTGCAGACTATATCTTTTCTCGAACTCCGTATTGATCTTACTGGATATAATTGAATATATCCCTTGTCCAGATTCTTCCTGGAATCCATTATGGTTTGTCTCTGAACCATGGTTCTTACTTTGATTCATTGGTTTCTTCCAATTCTATAAGCTTGTTTCCTTTCTCATTGAAGATTCAATGATTGAGACTTCTTCTGGTGCTGCTGGTATTATTTGAAGGCTAATTTGATAAGAAACTTCTAATTGCTAAATAGGTCTTTGTTTTCCCTTACTACCAAAACTGCAATAATGGTACTAAGTAAGGTACTTAACATGGAATGGTCGTGATGGTTTATTTTCCTAAGAATGGATTAGACTCATTTAGTCCATCCAATCATGGTTTATAGTTGATACCTATAACTATTTTGGGTTATTTAGGTTCCATGAAAGGAATCTTTCAATTAATCTTTAGTTTTGGTAAGGTCAATCTTCTTCAGTCTTTAACCTTCTTGAGCTTTATTTGGTATCTGATATTTCCTTCATCCAACTTCTTTATCCTTAACTCACTTGAGCTTTCGTACTTCTGAGTAAATATTACTCACTTTCTCAAGTTATAGTCCACTTCTTACTTCCTCGAGGTATAAACCTCGGCTTCTGGTCTGACATCCTTCTGAAAGTAGTGTCCGACAATCTTATGAAAATAAGATCGAACTTCCTCTCAGTTCAGACCTTCTTCTTATATCTTGCTCAAAATATTGAGTTATTGTACATCCATCTCAATCTTTACTCTACCCCTTTGAGTTTTCTTATGTCTTCAACTCCTTTTCTTCCAACCATTGGACTTATGGTTAGAATATTGGTCTAGGTCTAACTTATGGTTTATACTTTTCTAAAAGTCTCATGAAGAAGGTTTGTGGTGTATTCACTCAATTGTGGACCTCCGACATGAATCCTTTGACTAAATGATTATAGGTCATGGTTATTTGGCTGACAAAATTTTATTTGTTCACAACATCTTGTTACAAAGAATCCAATTGTGGACTACTTGATAACATTGGTGGCTATTTGTTATCTAAAAGTGTACTCTATTATAGATTTTGACCAATGGGTCGGGACATCTTCTACTTTATCTCGCGGTATTGATCCTATACTAATTGTGGTCTTCTGATACCAACAGTGGTCTTCTTATATCTGCTATGGTTTACTAGGTCATCTTCTTTTTTTCGAGGACTTATTTTTGCAAGAAAACCACTAGCTGACACTATGAATATAGTATCCTGAGTGATTTCTCATGCATTCCCTCTTTTATATTTATTATGGATCAGCTTCAGCTTCACCATACTCACCAGATTTCTCACCTTCATGCTCCTTCCGTACTAAAGTACTCCTCTGTTGAGGCAAAGCATGAGTTTTAATTGGTACTTCCTTCAGAGTATTGTGGTTACTCCCCACAATTTTGCTTCTATCTACTGATGATCCTTCATCTTGTCTTCAGAATCTTCACAATTCATCACTTCCTCACACGAATACTATTACCCTCTAGATCTATAACATCAAGTAGGAACTTGATATTGCAACATGCACTTGCATATCAAAGTCAAACTTCATGTATGGATCTAGTCAAACAATGAAAATCCAATAAAATCCAAGAAGATTCAGCTTTGTGCATATAATACACACCATCATAAGCCTGAATATAATAGTTGAGTAAGACATCTCGAAACATCAGGCTCTGATGTGTAGTACATAACACCACATAATATAGGTTTATATCGTTATACTTAGCACTTATATATGGGAGTCTACTATTTGTATCAACATTTACCTGAATTGCACAATTGCAATGAGATAAACTTGAAACAAAGTGGTCTGGAATAGTTGTGGTTGACCTAATTTTCTCTGGAAGTACTACTTAACTTCCATTTTGTTGAGGACTATCTCACATGATATGTCTAGGTTCTAACATTACTACTCTAAACACATAACTATGGAAATATAGCTCCTATACTTCCAAGTGTTTATACTATCATAAGACTATGGTCATGATGTGCTTGGCACACTTCCCATATTTTTGGAACACAGTTCTTGTACTATTGTCTGGCTTCTTATTGTTCTCCTCCTAAATGTTTAAGATGTTCTATTCCATCACATAACGATTCTCAGGTGAATCATATATGATTAATAACTCTACCCTGTAAATAGACATATTTTATTCCTATCTCTCTTTCTTACCTCCCATGATTGACTCATCAGGGTCTATACGACCTCATATCACTTGTTTGTATCACTTACTATCAATTGTTTCACAAGTTTAGATAAATTTTACTTACCCTATTACTTGTCTTGGTATACACCTTCCAGTAGGATATCTTCGTAATATACTTATCTTACTTGATATCGTTCCTATTATAGGTCTGAATGATTCTTACTTAACCATAACAAGTGTTGGTACACATCTTCCAATAGGATATCTTCCTTATGGTTGTATCCTCTCTTTGGACTACCATGTATTGTATACCAACTGTGGTCTACTCATCTATGATTTTAAGGACTTAATGGTGTTCTACATACTTGGGATTAGCTAACTTCACTTGAGAAAGATGGGTAAGAAAGGTTGACTCAAGTGTGTCAGGATTATTCTCAAGTGAATATCCATCTCAAGTCATAAGAATTTGGTTTAGCTAAGACAACTTCCTATAGACACTACCAATCCTATAGGTCTCCTTTAAAGGGTTTTAATCCTAAGGTCAAAGCATTTGCTCTGATACCAACTGTGGTGACCCGGCATACCACTGCATGGTGTAGTATGCAAGTCTGATATAACACCAATGAAACACCGTTCCACTAGCATTACATCGCTCAGAGTGGTACAACAGAAACATATGCGGGTCCAAGGCATGTCTATAGAATTACAACTCCGACTCTGTTACAGAAGATCAGCACAGCCTCCTACTTTACAATGAGGTAAATCTGCAAATAATCTCCAGAAGAACGACTCGTAGTCTAATCCTATCACGAACTCTACTTGTAGAGTATTTATTTAGCTACAGAGGTTAAGAATAGATTCTAGCTAAATAGGAGCTAAGTTTAGGAAGCTAGTTCCTTTCTATTGCTAATCTAGGTTTTCTCCTTGTTGAATGTGGTATCTGACTCTCCTGACATGGTCCTGTCCCTTGAAGTAGTTGTTGACTCCTCGGCCTTCGAGTTGCACTGTAGATCCTCCTTCGATGCCTCCATACCTAAGCAGGGGATTTAAGAGTGGGATGAGTACGAGCGTACTCAACAAGTTCATTATAGGAAAGAGGTGTTTAATGCACTAGCTACAGCCATAGACCAGAAAGTCATAGGCATGCAAGTTTTTGTAATCATTTCTTCAAAAGGTTGCTTTTATTCTGAAGAGCTATGTCCGTCAGCCTTCACCGGTTTAGAACTTCATGGAGTTCAGCGTTCGCAGTTCCATATCCCGGAACAGGGAGTGACTGGTCACAGTTCGTTACACTCTGCAGAGGTGTGTTTCTTTACCCATAAGAGATCTTAACCTTGGTGCCAACCGAGCACGTTACCCGTCCACACTTCCTTTGGTGTGAGGCCCGGTATAAGGTCCTAGTCAATCATGTTCCTCCGCTACCTCGAACACCCACCCTTTGTTGCATGCCCCGACCCTGGGTCCACGCCGGTTCACTTACGCCAATTAAGGCTGGGCCCCGACCACGACAACAGTGCTGGGCTCTACCATACACTCCTACGCCGGTAGCTGCAACCCATCATAGACCGCATTACCGTGGGGAATTAGAATGGGATCCCCACCCTCCGGTTGTTCCGCAAGACACAACTGCTACGGTAAGCATTGCATTACCGTGGGGAATTAGAATGGGATCCCCACCCTCCGGTTGTTCCGCCAGATACAACTGCTACGGTAAGCGCATCCGTTGATGAACGAGAGGTGGAAACACTTTTGACTACTCCGTCCCACTCCGGATCTTATGGTTAACACGGGTATTACGGCACAAGAATCACTGGACGACATTTGTTGTTTAATCCTAGATGGATATAAACCCTTGCAATGGAACCTCCACCATATCAACACATACCATGGTTCCATTGCCCACCACATAGTCATATTCATAGTTATGAAAATAGTATTTTTGATTTTTATGCAAGAGTGATAAGTATAGTACTTTGCAAGTAATTTGGTAAAAATACTCAAATGACATGAGCAAGCGATGAACTTGCCTTTCTTGACTGCAAGATTATGCAGACAAGGTCTTCGATACGCAATAACTCCAAATTCTGAAATAGCATCATCGTCCGGTAAGGACGATGTTTAAAAGATTGGCAAGGATGCAATAATGCATAAGTATGAGATGCAATCGTTCTAAGCGTGACCTAACCCCGATGATTTAGGATTAGTGAGTGGTAATGATTAGTTCAGGGTGTGTTGCACTTTTAGAGTGATTTACAAACAAGGTTTTTATTTAGGTTTGTGTTTGTTTAGAATCATAAGCAAGTGGTAAAATGCATAGTAACAATCATACACACCCAGGGATAATCGTTGTATAATAAGTAAAGAGCAGTTGTCAAGTTTAAGTCCTACGGATGAAGCCTAGTGACCGGGTGTATACGTGAGCACGCGCCCAGAAGTCGACATGTGTCTAACGGTGTTTGTCCCCCGTGAGGTGATATACTACTACTAAAAAACTGTTTCACCAGATTTCTTTGACCGGTCCTCACACCCCCACCTAATCCTCTCCCCAACGAGATTTTCTTCCGCGAGCTTCAGTCTTCCATGTCCCAAAAAATAGAAACGAACACAAGGATCAAAAGAAGAAGAGCACAACCGGAGGTTAAATCAAAAGATGAGAACACACGGCTGATTAATCAAAAGAAGAAGAAGAGCTTCAGTCTTCCATCGACCAACGCATGCCCCTGCATCTCTCCCGTCCATGCATGATCCCATCCAGCCAAGAATAGACGAACCAGAGCCTCCAGAGCGGTCAAGATCCAGCCTCCCAGATGAAGCGGGGAGCGGACCAAGGAGTCCTTGCGCGTGCAGCCAGCTTGTTCCGCGAGCTGCTGGACGCGGACGGCATTGTCGGCAACTTGGGGGCGGTTCGTACGGACGCAGCTAGGCGCGCGAGATCCTTCTCGGCGCGGCGGAGAGAGCGCACGGCCGAGGCGAGCCTGGCGTCGTCGCGGTGGGCGAGCCCCGTGGATGGGGACGAGGGTGCAGCGACCCAGGAGCGGACGGCGGTGATGTGGTTGCAGAGATGGGCGCTCGATTTGGGGCTCGGTTGATTCACAAATCGAACTCGCCATGGAGCACGACGCAACCCCATCTCCCTCGCCGCCCATCCCACTCACTGGTCACCGCCCCGGCCTACAGCATCCTGCCCACGCGAGCATCAACAACACCACGCGCTCACGCTACCACCAACCGCAGCACATCGACGCGAGCGTCTCTGCCATGAATGGATTTGGAGAGAACGGGCTCTATCCATCGGCGCGGCTGAATTTCCTCTCCAGCGCGGCCGCAATAGCGCCTCTATCCACCCACCTACAAGTCAACGGCGGGTGCGGTGGCTTGCAGGCCGGCGAGGCGGCGACGTCTCGCGGGGCATGGCGGCGGTGGGATTAGGAAGGGCGGCGGCGGAAATCAAGGGCGCTCATCTACCTCCGCCGCCTCGGCATCACCGTGTGCTAGCTGGTCGCGGATGGAATCGGCGTTGGCCATGGCGCTCCGATGTCTGGCGATGTTCATGTTTTTTTTTGAGGGAGCTAGCGCTGGTCATGTTAATCGTTGTTCATGATTTTTTGTTTTTATCTAATGATGATGTGAGCGCGGTGGTGTGGGCTGTGGAGGAGGACGTGACAACATCACAAACGGACGTTTAGCGGATGTTAGTTGATCCAACGGTGCTGATATGCATCCAACGGTAACGAACGCGTGCTCACGTATACACCCGGTCACAGAATCCACTCTCTTAAGTCCTATAGTGCATGGTTGATGATTACTTATTATATAATTCAAAAGAATAACCTTTGAAGAACATGTTCTTTAATAAATAACAAGTATGATAATTAGAGTGGTGGAGTTCTATGGTTTATTATGGTTTCATCTAGTTTCTGGAGTAAGTATTAGATGGATCACAACCTAGTTGGATTCATCAACACCAAGGGCTTGTAAGGTTGAGTTAAGCCTAGGCATCCTAAGCAATTATTCATACAAGGTTGCTATCAAGATTGGTTCATCTTATTGGTGATAGCTAGCTAGGGTTTATAGGTCCTTATAAGCAGGGTTGATGATGATTCTTTATTTACTTCAAAAGAATAACTTTTGAAGAACATACTTCTTAAATAATAAGAAGTATATCAATTAGGGTTGAGGTGGTCTAGATTTTACTGTTGGTTCTATTAAGTAAGGAATAATTGGCTCCTAAATAGGATGGTGGATAAGTATCCAACACTAGTAGGGTTTAGTGGAATATGGTTAGGTAATGCTCAAGAGTTGGTATAGTTGCTGGTTCATCACAAGGGTGTGATGCTAAACATGGTTAATTAAGGATGAGATCCTTGGTAATAGGGACTAGGGTGGATCCTATTTGATCATCTAGATGTTATTAGGTTGACCACATGGAATACCATTTTATTAGTGATAGGGTCTCTATTATTTTATGAGTACATGGGATGTATTTAGTTGTTTCTATGGATCTATGAGTCAAAAGGAAGTACATGATCACATGTAATAACCTAGGGTTTAGGTTCAAAGGTAATTAGGGTTCACATATAAAATAAAGGAACTAGGGTTCCTATTGTATTTAGGGTTTTAGGGTTTCATATAGAATTATGAGGTTATAATTTTATTCATAATGGAACTAGGGTCTCCTAATTACCATATAGTTCTTAAGTTAATAACTTCATTAGAAAGTTGAAGTTATTAGTAACTTTGAAATAAAAATAATATTGAATTTGGCATTTTATTATTTTTAATGAATTAATAATTAAGGTAATTATTATTTAGGGTTTAAATCCCTTTAATAAGGATTTAACAAAATAATAAATAAAGAAAATTACTCTTAATGTTTTCTTTTCTAAGAATTTTAATATCTTATATTCATTTTTCTGAGCTATTATGAATTTTCTAGATTTATTTGAAGTTGCAGTAATTATTGGATTTGAATTAAAATAAACAACACTTTTGTTACCGTGGCATACCCTAACCCTAGCCACGACCTGTGGGGTCGTGACACGTCGACGCCACGTGAGCAGCGACCATCAAAGTTGACCGGGATTTGGCTCTACCGGCGGTTAAACGCCGGCGAGTCAGCGCGGCGGCGCGCCGATTTCTGGCGCCCCAGACGCGCGCACACCGTTCGGACCCCACGACTCACTGGTTACGGTGGTGGTCTTGCTTTTCACGGAGGATCGCCGGACCATCGCCGTTGATCACCATCCGCGGCGGCGGGCTCCGGCCAACACGCAAACTCGAGCTACGGGACGCTCGAGGATGCAATAGGTAGCTCGGGAGATGCGCAGTGTTACCAGGAACGCGATGATGAGGTCGGAGAAGCTCGCCGTGGTCTGGTTCGCCGGAATTTGGTGTCACCGGTGTCGGAGCAGACGAGCTCGTTGGCGTCGATTTCGGGCACCTCGGCTCGATTCCTCCTGTGGGCGTAGCTTGTCGAGGACGGCGGTCACGATGGTGTGCTCAGCTTGGCTCGGGGCTCCAATCGCCGGCGGTAATGGTGACCGGCGCAGCTAGGTTTTCGGGTGTGGGGAATTTTAGGAGAGAAGGAAGAATTCGAAGCTGCTGTCCCGAGCTTTTATACTGCGTTGGAGAGGGCCTCGTCACGTCGTCGTTCAAGGAGGGATCGACAGCGAGAGGAGAAGAGGAACACGGCGTGCTGCTGGCGTCCATGCGCGTTGAAGGGGATGAGGACGAGCTCGTCCTCGATATTTTTGGCGAAGGGGTAGATTGGGACCAGCCGTGGTGTTGGGCTTCCCGGCAGGTACCGGGTTGCTCGGTGGGTTGGTGCTGGGCTGCTCCTTGGGCCAAGCTGGTGGGCTGCTGCGGCCGGCAGTAAGGTTTCTCTCCTTTATTTTTATTTCTGTTTTCTTTCTTATTTTCTGTTTTGAATTCTGCTTTTAAATTCAAATTTAAATATGTTTATACCTTGCAGGTTCTTTATGAGGTTAATATGCAGTGCAATAATGATTCAATTACTTTTCTATTTGAAACAATTATTTTATATTTGGTTAGATTGCATACTTGTGGTTTATTCAAGATATCAAATAGACATGAATTTATGTATTCATTTTAAGTTCCTTATTCTTGTGAGATCAATTCTGTTTAAATTATTAGAAATTACCTTCTTGTTCATGGTAGAAATATGAGTAGGGTTTAATTATGTGTTTGACCATATTGGTTGTTCACTTGCATTTTAAATATGGCTAACTTTTCAAATAGCTTTTTAATGATAACAATTCAATTTATCCCTCTCTTGGCTCCAAGAGTATTTTGTTAGGGTTGATAAGATGGATTATTAATATTTAAGGTCTTGTAAGTTCTATTGTAACTTCCTTCTAAGGTTTGGCACTAACACCTTGAGATACCTAAAGTGAATAATACTCTTATCATGGTTTGGTCTTGTTCTATGGGAACATGTGGTTGATAACCACACATGGATTTAATTATGAGTTTAAGTACTAGATGTTTCTTGGGTTTAATTAGTGAAGCATAGAATTTAGCTAATGAGCAATTCTAGGGTTCTAATTATATTCACCTAATGGTACTTGGTTCAAATTTAAATTATGGTTTGGTGTTATAATTGTAATCACCCAAGTGATATACAAACTAGGTTGAGTTAAAATTCTAGGTTGTATATATGGGATGACACCATTTTGCATGTGCTAGGGTTTAATCTCCCCTAACCATGATAAGGTGGTTACTTGCTTAATATTTCATGTGCTTTTCTAATTACTAAGGATTTGAGAATGGGCTCTATCTTATTCCATTGGACTTCTATTATTATCCTTAATTTATCATTAAAGTAACTACATTGGTTATAGTTCTTTTTATAGTTAACTTTGGTCAAATGGATGGATGGTTTCTCACCATACAAAGTATAGAGTTTTACTCTAAAGGTTTTCTGGTGGTTCTTAATGAAGATAAGTGGAATGTAAATGTGGTAGAATTATACTTATGATCACCAAGTGATTCACAAGTTAAAGTTAGGATATAAGCCTAGGGTTGCTTACTATTGATCTCCCTATAATTTCATGTGGTGAATGATATCTACTTATCCTATTAGGTTTTAACTTATCCCACATATCACCAAAGCATGATCATGGATTAGGCATGATCAACTAGTTCTTAATATCTCTACTTCAAGTTCTTAGGGTTTATGATCATTACTTAATTTATAATGATCAAGGTTTGGCTTCCTAAAGTATCTCTCATTAAATGGGTTTCTCACTTCCATGATCAAGCATTGTCTTGATGAACTAAGGTATAGCACTTCTATTTTATTTCTAGGATGGGCTATTATGGTGGCCTCTAAAATTATATCCCAGGAGAATGCCTGAGATATTATGTTAGGGTTCTACTTAATCAATGATGATATAATCATCTGGTATATGGATAGTTCTCTCCCTCACATTCAAGTGTTGCCTCAACTACTTGAGTGTAACACCATAGCTTGGGCTCTCTTATAAAGGAATGGTTATTCTAAGGTTTATGGTGTACTCACAATATCTCAATAGGTATTAAGTCTAAAACTCCACTTGGCTATCTTGATTGAGTTAATCTCCTCCTTACTTTATCAATTCATGGATATGGTATTATTCCATGTGATATTAGGTTATCTCACCACTCCAAGGGAAATGGTTTACAACCTAATACTTTAGTTCAAAGGTTGTCCTTTGTTCATTAATAGGTAAAGCTAGGTTTAGAATAAATGGTCTCTCTCATTTGGGAAGGCTTGAATAATACTCTAGGGTTCCTCTTGAAGATGATGTTGTGATCATATGGATATTTATATCCAAGGTTTGCCTCAAGGTTTGTCATTGCTTCTCTAATAATTATAATAGAACTCTCACTTCTCTATGTTTGATACATATTATGTTTGGAATAGAGAATAATCTATATTTCTAGAGTTGATCTCCTTGTCATGAATCCAAGAGTGAGGTGGAATGATTACCATGATATTCATGGTAGGATCATGGATCTGGTTTAAGACATGGAAAAGATAAGTGAAGAATAGTTTCTTCATTTATTGTTACTTGATTTCCAATTAAATGGATGTTCATATGTTATGGCAAAGAATACCATGTTGTGATCTTAAATAAGATCAAGTAGTTGATCCTTGATTCATATGTTCTTTTGTTGGTTTTAATTCCATTTGATCTAACCCCTTAGATCAAATCATCTTTTCCCAAAACAAGGTTTTAACAAAGTCACATTGAGGTTTATAGCACTTGGCTTGATGATCTACTTCAATTCCATCAAGGTCAAGTGAAACTTCAGTTACTGTGACTGTTTTACTTTAAAGCGCGAAAATTCCCCGGATTTTCTATGCATGAATGCAATGCACACATCTGTTTCCTCTATTTTTGTAACCCCAAATCCTGGGATATTACAATGTGGCCAATTTAGGATCAGGAGACAGTTTATATCTAACAGCATGTTCTGCAAGCAACTTTTTAATTTTTCTTGCATCAGTAGTAGCATTGCATTTTTCAATAAAATCATCATCAAGTTCCACATAATCTTCATCAAGATCATCACTAGAATATTCAACAGACTCAGGTGAATTAACAGGTGTAGCAGCATTTTCATTAGGAGTTTCAGTATTTTCAATTTGCCTAGACCTAGCAATTGTAGCATCTAGAAAAGATCCTAACGAACCATCATTATCAAGCACAGCAGAAGCATCATCACAATTATAAGAGGAATTTTCAGATTCAGCAGAAGTACCAGCATTTGAAGCTTGTGGTGGTGAAACAAGTTTACTTATCACAGATGGTGAATCAAGAGCAGCAGAGGTACTAAGAGTTGTACCTTTTCTTGTAGTGGATGGTAATATGGCGATCTTAGTATCGCGAGGTTTACCCATGATGGAGACTTTCACTACAAGAAAAGTTCTGATAGACAACGTCTCAAAATCGTCCGCTAAGGGGTATTTTTCGTCGCCTATGGGCCTAACCCGACGATATGGGTTCCGTTGTGGAAACTGCGTCAGGCAAAGTCCAACGACGATTTTTCGGTCCGTCGCGCTTTTCCGCCACGGAAAATCGGACCGTTGCGGAAGTGTTTCGGGAGCCCGTTGATCGACGATGCAAACCGACACGTGGCAGGTCGTTAACGCGTTAACGGCGTTAACCGAAACCCCAGATGGTAGGCACACGAGGCCCGCCACGTCTTAAGCGGGCCGGCCGATGACATAGTTTGACCGGTCAACTATATAGCTGGGCCGGTCCATTAGTTACGTGGGCCGGCCTAACCTCTAATGTTGATCGGTCAAAAGTTAAATGGGCCGCCCATTTAACATGTGGGGTCCACTCACAGAATCGGGCCGCCCAAGAAGCAAGTGGGCCGGCCAAAAACACAGTGGGTCCCACTTTCTGTTAAAAGGCCGGCCCATTTAGTGTGTGGGTCCACCGTATAGCAAGTGGGCCGCCCAACAAGCTAGTGGGCCGGGCCAAAACACAGGTCCCACTTTCCGTTAAAGGGTCGGCCCATTTCGTTTGTGGGGTCCACCATACAGCAAGTGGGCCGCAACAATAGTGGGCGCCAAAAACACAGTGGGTCCCACTTTCCCGTTAAAGGGCCGCCCATTTAGTATGTGGGGTCCACCATATAGCAAGTGGGCTGGCCCAAGAAGATAGCGGGCCGTGCCAAAACACAGTGGGTCCCACTTTCGTTAAAGGGCGGCCCAATTAGTATGTGGGGTCCACCATATAGCAGTGGGCCGGCCCAACAAGTGGGCCGGGCCAAAACACGTGGGTCCCACTTTCCTCTTAAAGGGCCGGCCCATTTAGTATGTGGGACCACCATATAGCAAGGGCCGGCCCAACAAGGTAGTGGGCGGCCAAAAACACATGTGGGTCCCACTTTCGTTAAAGGCCGGCCCAACACGTATGTGGGGTCCACCATATAGCAAGTGGGCCGGCCCAACAAGATAGTGGGCCGGCCAAAAACACAGTGGGTCCCACTTTCCTCTTAAAGGGCCGGCCCATTTATTATGTGGGGTCCACCAAAAAGCAAATGGGCCCCCAGTAGTTGGGGGTCCACCTTAAGCAAGTGGGCCAGCCCAATTAGTGCGTGGGGTCCACCGTAAATCAAATGGGCTGGCCCAAGAAGTAAGTGGGCCAGCCCGTTTAGTTGTTGTTTATATGCCGGCATAATATGCGCTTTAGGATTTTGCGGGCAGGCACATATGTGATTTCGCTTAATTGGGCCGTTTAAGGGATGGGAATTCGTGATTTAGATACTGAGAATATTTACGCAGCATTGATTTCTGTCGGATAGCCTCACTTACCACAAGCACCAAAGAAAAAATGCGCGAAAGAACTATAAAAACTAACTAAATATTACATCAGCTGCAAGGCATTGAAAAAAATATTACAGAACCCAGAGAAATTGAATGGTAATTAAACCTAGCAATACAATGAAGCGATCCGGCAATCTTTTAAGTTGTCCATGCAGCACCTATATCTGAAACAAAGACATTACAAGTTAAGACAACAACAATGGAAAGGCAAAGACACTACAATATTGTTTGGCAAAGAATTTGGAACTCATCATTTCGTCGTTATAACAAGATCATTGTAATGTGCACAATAAGCAAACAAAGAGTGCATGCCGCATACCAACAGCCAATATAACAGAGCATGTTAGAATGAAACAGCAGACTTACTACTGTCGAGTCCCATGCAAACCAACATGTTCAGGGAGTACAAAATTGGCATGAACAACATAGTAGCAGGCTATAAATTTTGTAACAACGACTGAGCAAGATGAAGTTATGATGGCTACATCTACAGAGCAGGGAATGTAAACCAAAAATAGAAGTTACGATGGCAAAAGCTAAAGAGGAGGGAATGTGAACCAACATGTGCCAAGTGCAATTACTTCATTTTGGCCGTGAACTAAATAATACTCCTGAACTTATAGTGAAGGGGATGCAAATCAAGATGTTTCGGGATATAAACTTGTAATGAGCAACACATGGAGGATAGTTAATGCTGGAGCTTAGGATGGACCAGATACAGAATATAGTGGGATCACCTGTGAACTTGTATAAGAGGGAATGCAAACCAATATGTTCAGCTTTCCATATGTGAGCGTCATGCCAAGTCAGAGAAACAAGTCAATAATGCAGCTTTTGAAGAACAAGATGGCACGCAAAATTATTATCTAGTAGTATGACAAGTTTATTTGTACTACAGGCTAGATAGCAGAGTGATAGCATGCCAAACTAAGTCCTTACTTTGTTAGCTTACAATGAACTAGATACAAAACAATGGCATCACCTGTAGTACAGGGAATGCAAGCCAACATGTTCATGGAGTAAAAAATTGGCACAAACAACATAGTAGCAGGCCATAATTTTTGTAACAACGACTGAGCAAGATAAAGTTATGATGGCTAGATCTACAGAGCAGGGAATGTAAACCAAATATAGAAGTTACGATGCCAAAAGCTATAGAGCAGGGAATGCGAACCAACATGTGCAATTACTTAAAATTGGCCATGAACTAAATAATAGCAGGATGTTACTATAATACCTACAGTATAATTTTTGTAACAACGACTGAGCAAGATAGAAGTTATGATGGCTACATCTACAGAGCAGGGAATGCAAACCAAAATGTTCAATCGCTTAAAGTTAGCAATGAAGTAGAAAATAGCAACGTGTTACGGTCATAGCTAGGAATGAACTAAAAGAGCTTCAGACAAACAAGCATCTGAACCCAGAACATGGCGCTAAAACAAGGGACTTACATTAGGAGAAGCACTCTGTGGGAGTCACAGCAGATCTTCCTGGGGTTGATAGATCCGGTGATGAAGTACGCTACATGTGCTACTTGGGGTTGGAGAGACGGCCATTACACTTCATGGTTACTCATCTAATCTGCAAAGACGTAACGGCGCGTCGTTAGCACAAACAGGTTCCCCCAAGATTAAACAAGAACTTGCAGGCAAGCAATAGAAAAGCGACAGTAGAAGAGTTTAGATCATGGACACAGATTCGGTTCATGCACATCGGTGTCGGTGAGCAAGATCCGATGCGGTGGACGATGCCGCAGCTGAAGCGACTGCGGTAGGCTGCTGGATGAGCATATGGTTTCGAGGTTCGGCGGGGATGATCCGGTCCGGTTGATGACGGCGTCGATGAAGCGGCTCCGGCAGGCAGCCGGATGACGAGGATCGCGAGGGCTCGGGTAGGCCAGGGAAGTCCGGCGGGGATGTTCCGGTGCGGTGGTCGTGGAGGTGGTAGAGAGAGGGACTTGGGAAGTTCCGGTGGGTGGTCTGAGGGAAATGAATTTTTTTGGGAGGGTTTCCGGGCTAGGGAGGTGGTGATCCAAAAAATGACGGGCAGACCCCCCCACCAACCGACTTTCTGTCATCTCCACAAGGGTAGAATGGGAATTTGAAAGCGTGTGAATTTTTTGTATTTTGTGGGCGGGAAGTTTTGCCGCTATGAGATTTTGAATTTGGCTAAGGTCCAAGTATAATGATAAAAAATTGTGAGACCGTACTAGTACCTCTGTTCAAGGCCGAGTGCAAAATCAAATCATCATCACCTTGAATATCGGTTACTATCATCGTGTTCTATCTTCTTATCCCATTCAAAAACACGCCTGAAATATTTCTAGATTGGCGGGAGATTTTGCCGCCCGACTGAGATTTGATTTTGAATATGGCTATGGTCAAGTAATATAATATAATACTAATATAAAGACGGTACACCTGGTTAAGTACTAATTGCTCTGCTTCGGCAGTTAAGGCCAGCAGCCACATCAAGCCATCATCATTACAAACAAAATCAGTCAAATCTAGAAGCTAGTATAGGATAAATTCACAGCAGCATAATAAATCCAGAAAACTAATATAATACTACATAAACTGCATACAAGAGCCAAAAGCAGCCAATAACAATGTTAATGTTCACGACAAACTAATCTGAAAATAATACAAGACACAATGTATGGCCAACATGAAGATTAGGATACCCCAGGATGAACGAATATGTTCTTCATTCAGCATATATTTCTTCGTCACTCCATTGAAGGAAATTTTCATTGAACTCCTTTCGTCTGCAGTGTGCAGCCAATACATCCTCCAAACGGTATGGCCTTTGTTCATTTCTCATACCGTAGTTTCCTAATCTATTCACATGTATTGGCCACTCATCCCAGGCCTTTATATCATCAAAGTACTCTCTGATATAACCAAAATCTGTGTAGTAGATGCAGCCAGGTCGAAGTGTCGGGTGCACTCTGGTGTCGACGGAGATACACCGGATATAATGGACGAAGAAGGCACGACTGCCAATGTTATTGACGGCATGGAGAGAGCGGCTCTCAGTGTCCACACGGTACACCAATGGTTGACCTTCCTCCAAATGCTTGTTGTCCAACAACACAAGCAGCAGAGCACCATCCGACTCCACAAGGTAGAACTTGTTATTTCCAAGTTCTGGAAATGAAAATAGTGTATCCATTTTGACAGTGCTCGCACGCTGCTCCAACTGGACATTGTTGGTGCACACTAATTTTCCGAACTCAAAATTGTTCACAGCTATTGCATACAATTCACCATTGAACGGGGTAATGCAACGCAGACAATGGTGCTCGATCGAAAATCTTCCTTCTCCCCAATCTTCATCTATACCCTTAGTTGGAGTGCTCTCATCGACCCAAGCAATTTCCGCCGGGTAATCTTTGGAAACGAAGACCATAGTCGGGGACTTCATCACAGCGACTGACTTCAGAATAACGTTTGGCATATGCGCCTCAAACATAGTATTCAATGTCTTTGTGAGTGGGTTCAGAAGCCGTATCTTGTGCGGCTGGTTCTTCTGGGCAAGCACGATGACGCCACGGCAAAAGCCGACAAAGTAGTATCTAAAATATATTGATGAAGATAACATTCAGCACTAAGATGTTTACGATTGAAAATAAAAATAGATTAACTCTATAGATATGGAGGAATTTGAACCTTGCATGAACTTCCGTTAGATCGATGGTGACGTAGCGGGATGTGCGGAGGTGGAGGAAGGTGAAATCAGCAGCGCGTGGAAGGCCGTGGTCTAGCATGATCCATTCGTGCAGGTGCACGTCGGGCTCAGGTAAACCTGAGCGCCAATTTCTACAGACTTGCCTCATAGCAGAGTAGGTGTCTGCGTACTCCTCGTTCGCCAGTAAGCATTCGCCGATCTTGTGAAGTGGTCCATCAGCCGAGAGAGAGGCCCAGTTCACGGAGGCGACGGCCGCCGGCGCATTCTTCTTGTCCATCGCCGGCAGGGAGCGCGCGTGGGCGGTTGGTGTTTTTTCCTTCGATTTGGAGAAGTTGATGGGACGTGAGAGGCGTGGTTGCGTGCGTGAGTGAGAATGAGACTGTGTGCAGAGGGAGGGAGAGAGGGGGCTCTGGCAACGTGACGGTTGGTCTCGGCAGTTTCTCAAAAAAGCTAGACGTTTGGTCTCAACACGCGCACCGCCTAACCGCTGTGCACCGCGACACGCGTCCGTGGTACTGCACGTCTGCACCGTTACGTGTACTCAGTTAGCCTTACACTGGAAAAATATCTGCACTCAGTTTTCCCCTCGAGTACTAATACTGGCTAGTGCATTACCTCATAAAAAAAATACTGGCTAGTGCAATATACTCAGTTTTACCCTCAAGTGGCTGATCAACAGAGAGTCAACAAATGGGATTAAGCTATCTAATTGAGTAATTTCATGCGCAAAAAAAATCATAGTGCCTCCTACTCATGGAGTCTTGTTAAGAAGAGGAGGTCTAATACGTGGAAAACAGAATAGCACACCACAGGTCCGAAATGATGGAAAGGGCTAGGCAATCCACTTATTATAGAACTCAACAAAAACCACATGGAACTATATTAAACTTATGCAGTAGCCAACGCAACCAAAAGTCAGAAGTGCAGGCTGAATCCCAAAGGCACAACACAAAAAGGAAACTTGCAACCTTATATAAAAGGGGCTATGCAACCCACTTATATACACATTAACAGCCATCCTCGTGTGTGACAAGAGAAATTCAACACTGGATTCGGAGGTAGGCACATGAAGCTTTACAAGGGCCAATGGGGCACCAACAATTTAAGGATGAATTGAACCACACCGTCAACAATTCAAACTCGAGACCTTGGCTCTAATACCATTTAAGTTCGAACGGATTGAAAAGGCTAGGCAACCAATTTCTAAAACATCCACAGGAACAACTACCAAGTTGATCCCAGCCGTAGATAAATGCATCCACCAACAAAATAGGAACAGTGCCTCAGTCTCAGTAAACATTTCACAATACCAAGGTACTCACATGTCAATGTCAGTGTTTTCATCTCCAATTATCTATGGCATTTTATTAGTCTTTTGAGAGATTATAACAAACTTGATTGGCCTCCTGCAGTAGGGCATCACATGCTTCTGATCTCGATCTCAACATGTCAACTTGGTTTCTTAACACATCTGCTGCAGCTCGTTCTATTTGGATTTGTTCCTCCAGAACTTGTGCAGAGAAAGACTTGGACTTGGACTTGGACTTGGACTGCAAAAACCCAGCATTTCGCAGGAAAGTGTTTTTGGTGATATCTTTATTTTTAAGTACCATGGTAAATGTCTCCATACATTCTTCTAGAGTTTTTTCCATACCATCTTTCCCGGGTTTTGCCATCTCCAATTTCATATTTGCCTGAAAAGTTTTGAGTCGTGTAAAAATAAAAGTTATTACAGAGAAACATGCAGACGGTAGATTTAATGTGTATGAACTACTTCTAATCCTACAAGTTGGTATGCCTGATTACACATCAAATGCATTTTCACAAAAACGCCTACAAGATCATATTGACATATTGCTCCTACAAATTGGCAAGTGTGTAGTTAAAAAATTTAAATCATAAAGAAGACTTACAATAACACTTTCTGCAAGTTCTCCTATCACATTATGTTTGTTCTTCTGGCATGCCTCGAACTGCTCTGCCAGAGTCATCTCTTTGTCTGGTTGCATGTTGTTTGCATGATCTACTTTCTGCATTTTTGTACAATCATATGGAGATCAAATAACGTGGTTGAAATGGAGGATGGAAATATAACATGCACACGGAGTTCTACACAATTTACGAGTAACATATGTAGCAGTACAGACCAGCGGGGCATTACTTTTTGCCAGAGATGCCCAACCAAGTGACGAGATCCTGTACGGCTTGGTAAACGTTGTTTCAAGCGGTTAGCCTGGTTCCTTTTAGACAACGTCTGCAAAAGGAGACTAGTGAGACACTGGCGCAAAATAAGTATTCGGAATTTAATCTGGTTTCACGGTCCTCATAAGCCATACCACATTCTTTGGATCAGACCAATGCTTGACAAGATCTCCCCACTGCTCGTCAGTCATACAGGGTGCAGGAGACTTTGTTCGAACATTGGCAGTAATCTGGCCAGTGAAGTATGTCGCCTTAAGCTTATAGCGGTGCTGGCGCAACAATTCTTTGAATATGGAAGCGATGACAAACTTTACATCCTCATTATCCTCATCGAATTCAAACCTTAACTGCTCACAACGGTGGAATGATTGGTGAGTTATATAGCATAGAAACAACAGTAAGCTACAAGAAATGGGACAGATCAATGTGGAATAATTTATCATTACCAGGAGAAGCATGACTTACGTGTAAATTATGCACTAAACTCTCGAACTGTGAAGGGGTGTCAACGTGCTGCTTCCACAATGGGAAGGTAGGAAGTTCATTCCTGATAAAATGGCCAACCTGTGATACAAGATATGAAGATTCATGCGGATGAAGTGGCCTTCTGCCACCTACAATAGATGTGATGCGAAATCTTGAACCCATTCCGGAAATCTTAGCTGCAAGTTTTTTTCCTACCGTTGGCCCCCTCGTTTTTATTGATCGTGGCGAACCTACCAAGTTAAGCATTACATCAAGCTATCATGGTATATAGATACATAAGGGAGCATTAAACTACAAGTCTTGAAAAAAGTATTACCTTTTTTGGCGTGGGTCTCATCATCGGGAGAGGAGTTGTCTTTCGCAGGACTAAGGGTCGGAGGGAGATCATCACCAGTTTGCTGGTGTTGTGGCAGCACTGTTTGGACATTTGAGGCTGTATCATCTGGGACTAGCATCATGTGTCCTTGGCCATTATTACCTACCACCACTCCTGATGGTGCCAATTCTTGGCTAGAATTTGCTGTGGAAACTGGTTCTGTTGGCAATTGTTGCTGAGAATCAGTATTGGCAACTGGTGGTTGTGGAATGTGTGGGCTGGTACATGCTGGGGCTACTTCTGTCTGATTCGATGGTTTGTGGTTTTTACGAGACCTTTTACTGTTATCATTCTTGGCCTGTTCGCCACCTCGTGTCAGTCTCTTGTTAGACCTTGTAATAGGAGGAGCAGCACGAGCATCAGGCTTAACTCTTTTTTTATTACGCACTGTCACCCATCCTCCGGTATCAGCCTGAGGTTCCTGTTGAGTGTTCTTCCTCCTATTCGTTCTTGAAAAGTTCTTTCCCGAATCTGCAGATGCCTGTCACACATAAATGATATTTCAATGTACAATATTATATGATGATGATATGCAGATGGAATGGAAAAACAGTCAGGCAACATATGCCAAAACATATATGAGGCGTTAACTAAGCAGGAAAAATTGTAGTAATGAGATTGAACATGGCATGGGTAACATATTTGGTAGGACTGGGATACAACAAATGGAAGTTGGGACAAATAATTCGATGACAGGACAGAGAAAACTCACCTTGTTGTGTTGCAGACGATAGTCGACCAGGGCATCTTCCTGAGTCAGCTCGCCATCACAATCAGCAGGATCAAATTCTGAATCAGAGGAATGTTCCGTATCCTTTGTGAGGGAGGTGGGTGGCGTTTTTGCACTAGACCTTGTAGAAGGATGTAGTGTTAGGCCCAACGAGGCTGCAACTCGGCTATTATGCAGAATAGTTTGCCTCCGTTGCTCTTCGTACTCATTCTCGAGTGGAAGACCTAACATGCATTGGCGAGAAATGCAGATGAGATTTATCATGGAACTGTGCATATAAGAACAAATTAATAGTAGCAGTGAGACTGCTCAAAAGGTGTAATGACAAACAAACTATGGCTCAAAAATAATTGATGTTCATATTGTCAAGCTTCATGCACTAGCCAACGCAACCGGAAGTCCGGACTGATGGAAAGGGCAAACAAATTATGGCTCAAAAATAATTTATGTTGGGCAACAAAGGGCAGCAGCAACAATTTTTAGGATAAGTATGATGTCAAGCTTCATGCAGTAGCCAACGCAACCAAAAGTCCGAACTGATGGAAAGGGCTAAGCAATCCACATATAGACTCAAACACATATAAGTGTCATTTTCATGCCAATGGTTAACCATATGGAATGGCGTGTGCTTAATATAATTGCCTAGGGTCTTCCAAATTCCAACAGATCGATCTATTGGATGAACTTGCTAGAGCATGCAATTCGAAATGGTATCAGACCTACAAGGTCCTGAGTTCAAATCCTAGCAAGTAGCAACGCAGTATTCAAAATAAATATTTGCAGCCTTCCTAAAAAAATATCTAATGATACATGCCTAAGGCTCGGTCTATTGAATGAGTGGTTTTATCACTTAGCACCACAAGTTGGGGATTTTTAATCACAAAACACCAACATTTGGGGAAATTATTTCACATAACACATTATTTGTCATTAGTCGGCTTGACAAGAGCATGACCCTACAGCGTGACACCAATTTACAGTACGTGAGCATGTTTGCTACAAACAAATGAATTTTGGTGTGAAATTTTGTAGACACTCTGTGGAAATGAGAATATGAGTCACACTTGTTACATATGCTACACACAAATGAATTACCATATGACAAATATCCACAAGAAATTATAACCACACAAGAACATGAGATTTGGGTAATATATTCTGTACCAGCATAAGGTTTTGATAATGTTTACCAATACAACTACCCTGGACATAAGATTTTATTTTGAACTGTCTGGACTTAAGATTTAACAACTAGTGTTGACAAACAGCTTTGTATTTGCGTTTAACAGCAAATACCACAAAATAAAGTCTAATTGTCTTTCTCCTGCGGTCACTCTTAAACTGACGGTGGCCGGAGGTCACTAATGGGCTATCAAACAGAGATCGTGTATTCTGCGAAACAATTACCCCAAATGTTAGTGTTTTGTGATACAAATTTCTAGGGTTGTGGTTCTGTGATAAAAAAATCCTGAACTTCTGGTGTTAAGTGATAAAACCTCATTGGATGAACTGGCTAGAGCATGCAATTCCACATGGCGCACACAGAGTTGCAAATAGAAAAAAATACAGGCAGTTTAATACTATCAATAAATTGCTCTCCTAGCTTGACTGCTATCATAACCTTTGTAATACGTACTACCACCATCCCGAAGTTTTTATCAAAAATCATTAACATGCAAAATACAAATTTAATATCATTAAATAGATAACGAATATATTTTCGTACGGTATCTACAAAATATTATATTTCTTGATAGATTGTTCTGAAAGTTTGGTCAAACTTTACTTGGTTTGACTTTTATAAATAAGCCTTCAGGTTTGGGGTGGAGGTAGTAATGTACTATCCTCCGTCCTAAATTAGTTGTCTCAAGTTTGTTAAAATATGGATGCATCAAGACACTAAAACATGTCTAGATACATTCATATTTAAAAAAATTTGGGACAACTAATTTGGGACGTTCAAACCCCAAAAAAGTACCGCACAGAAGTGATATTTGGAAAAGAAATGCGTAACGAAAGCGGACATAAGCTCTGCCTCTCCATCAGCAGATGTAAGGTTACGATCAGCAGAGTTCCGAGATAAAAAAAATACAGGCAGTTTAATACTATCAACAAATTGCTCTGCTAGCTTGACTGCTATCATAACCTTTGTAAAATGCATACTTCAAACCCCCAAAACATATCACACAGAAGTGATTCTCGGAAAAGAAATGCATAACGAAAGCGGACATAACCTCGATCTTCCTCTCGATCAGCAGATGTAAGGTTAAGATCTCATATAGCTACGCGGCAAACAACTATCTACACTGATCTAATATCAGCAAGAATGCATTGCAAGAAAGCAACGAAAACTAGTGTAAGAAATCAAATGCATATAACAAAAGCGGACATGTAAAGTATTCATCAACCTTCGTCTGAGGCCCGGGCGGATTTACTCTTTGGTTGGGGGTGGTCGACTTTGGGGCCGCGTTTTTTGCCCATCTCGATCTCCGGTGAGGTGGACTACAGAGTCGGGGAAGCAGATCCGGAGGAGATATGGCGCGGTGAACGTCGGCGTCGAGGAAGCTAATCCGGCTTGCTAGGCAGCAAGGGAGCCGGTAAAACGTGGTCGGTCACTACGGTGGCCGGTGAGAAGGCAGTGATGGTGAGGAGGGGCGGTGGGGCACGGCCGTCGTCGTGGGAGTGTGCCTGGTAGAAGCATGAGAAAGATGTGGTGTTCGAATTGTGCTCTACAGGGAAATATCCTCTGTGGACCGATGTTTATAGGCCGACGGGCAAACCGCAGGTTTTGGGGTAGCTTGAAAATGGGACGCGCCAACAATTTCGGCGCGTGTTTTGCGGCAGAGATGAAAGTCACCCATAAGAAACTTTCCTCATGGATGCTTGTTGCTTGGTCGTGTGGACAACATATATAGTGGGAGATGCCCATAGCTAGCTAGGCCATTCATATCAAACTCGAGTGATTATCACTAAGTTTACAATGAATATATTTCATGACACTTGATATTGGCCGGATAGTAGAAAATATATTTCATGACTATCGATCCCATATTAGTTAATTTATATTATTTCAATTGCTAAAATATTTTCATATTCTTTTAGAGTTCTAAAAAACACACTACACAAGGGATATCACTACCTTCTAGGTCCCGGTCATCAGATTTAGAGTAAAGTAGCTTAGCGACAGATTTAGACCTTTGTGCAACAAATACATGAGTTGGTGATATGTGCAAAAGAACAGGTTAAGTGAGTGTTTTGTGCAACAATGACAACAATAAGTGGAGTTTCGATCGTGCAAAGGATAAAAGGTGGAAGAGGGATCACACGGAAGGAGAAATTAAGAGAAAGGGAGAGCAGTGCCTCACGGGGCCGCTGTTATTTATGGTGAAAAGAAATGCTTCACTTTTTTCGGTGAGTGATGTTGACTGGCACACAGGGTTTCAGTTATGTAGACCTGCAGTGCAGGCTACGCGCCCGTCTAATATTCATTTTTTTCAGCGACAAAGAGAGAGAGAGAGAGAGAGAGAGAGAGAGAGAGAGAGAGAGTCTTGACGACGAGTCTTTACTTGACAAAGAAGATTGCTGGGAGTTTGCCTACCTACCGCACGTGACTTGTGCTCACTGATGTGTGGGACCTACACGCATGGGACCACACGTAAGTGACCGACCTACTTTATTCTAGGGGTGCCCCTCAAGCTAATACATAATCTGCAACATGAAACTATATTCGCTTATAAAATCTGAACTTTGAAATCCAATTTAATTTAAGTCTATTATTGGTCATATCAACTATCAAGTCTAAAATTACATTCTGAAACTTGTTCAACGCTTTCTCATGAATTATTATGGTAGTTTTTTAAAATCAAATGCTAATTGATTGAGATAATAAAAAACATATTTTTTTTTTGAGAAACACAGTACAAACGCAGATGCTCACATACACGCGTATACACTCATCCCTATGAACACACACACGCACACCCTACCCCTATGAGCACCTCCGGAAGACTGAGCCGGCGGATTGAATCTTGAAATTGACGAAGTCACCACAGGCGCCTCGCTGTCGACGGGAACGTCGCCTCCTATTTGTAAATAAAAATAAGAAGTCAATGTTGTGGTAAGTTAGGAGGTTCAAAGGGTAAACCAAATATAACGTTTTGTTCAATCTCATAGTTCATATTACCAAGTTTGATTATCCCTGGACAACATTGTTTGTTATAGTGTTCCCTAATTGGGCATGGTGGTGCATCTTGCCATTTCTAACAATGTTGATGACTAGACTTTTCAAGTTTTCGGTATAAAAAATCGTTTTTCATTTTCTAGATGATAAAATATGTTTTTTTGTGCATGGGGTAGAAAAGATATGGGTCAAAATGGCGCATCTACATTTTTTAAATAAATTACGCCATATTTTAATGACAAATCCCAAATTTACGGTTTTTAGTGCTTTCTAGCTAGTTTCGCACATTTAAATGACTTTATGCTGATTTATTCAAAGTAATTCAAATTTGAATTGTAGATATGTTATAACTTGGTCCTACAAGTCCCCATAAATAATTTTTATATACATATTACTTACTATATATAGAAACCAGCGATAGTACTGAAATATTCAACCCCTTTGCAGGATAATCATGTAAAACATTTTGACCTGGTTTTGAAATAAATAAATGAAACTGAAGAAAACCTGAAAAATGAAACCCTTCTACATGGAGTGTGCTTGTATGTGTTAGTTGACAGGGAAAATAAGAAACATGTGATAGGGTAGTGAAAAACAAAATGTCTTCACAAAGCGGACTATCGTGTATGAAGATTCATGGTTTGCAAGCCAAATGATATAGTTATGGCCATATTTGTGGCACAGTTTGTTACAATGTGCCCAAATTGGGCATGGTGGTGCATCTTGCCATTCCCAACAATGTTAATGACTAGACTTTTCAACTTTTCGGTATAAATTTTTTTTTTCATTTTCTAGATGACAAAATATGTTTATTTTGTGAATGGTGTACATATAAGATACGGGTCAAACTGGCAACTCTACATTTTTTAGATAAATTACGCCATATTTTAGTGCCAATTCCCAACTTTTACGGTTTTAGTACTTTCAAGATAGTTTCGCACATTTAAACGACTTTATGCTGATTTACTGAAAGTAATTCCAATGTGAAATGTGGGGGTGTTATAACTTCGTCAAAGAAATCCCCCAAAAACATAGTTTAGGGTTGGGGGTAGATACGGAGTACATGATTTGTATGTTTTGAATATGTCTATACCTTGTTTATCAACCTGATTGTTAATTACTATATATATGACGTAAGAAGGCTATGTGCTTTGGGTTTTCATTTTTTTTGATTTTTTCTGAATTTTTATGCTCATTTGAATCTTGGTCAAATCCTAGGTTTGACTAGGATTTAAACAAACTTAAAACATGAAAATGAAAAGGTAAGCCTGGATCCTTCCTAGTCACTCTAAAATTAAGCTTTTGGGAAGTTTTAGAAATTTCCATGTTTGAAACCCGAAACCACTTCTCTTCATGCTTGACTTCATAAGACAAAGTTAAGGGTTAGGGGTAGATACATGCCTTTTCTGTTTTGAATATGTCTAGACCTTGTTCATCAACTTGAATGCTTACTATATATATATATATGACATAAGAAGGCTATATATATATGTGCTTTGGTTTTTGGTTTTTGTTTTTTCTGAATGTTTATATATGCCCATTTGAATCTTGGTCAAATCCTAGGTTTGACCAAGATTTAAACAAGTTTAAAACATGAAAGTGAAAAGGTAAGCATGGATCCTTCCTAGCTAGTCATTCTAAAATGAAGCTTTTGGGGGGTTCTTGAAATCTCAATGTTTGAAACCCAAAACCACTTCTCTTCATGGTTGACTTCATAAGACATGCAGAGTTTAGGGTTAGGGGTAGATACATGATTTGTCGGGTTTGAATATGTCTAGACATGCTTGTTTATCAACTTGAATGCTTACTATATGACATAAGAAGGCTATATATGTGCTTTGGTTTTTCATTTTTCTAGTTTTTTGAATGTTATATGCCCATTTGAAGATTTTGGGTGGTTCTTGAAATTTTCATGTTTGAAACCAATACGACTTCTCTTCATGCTAGACTTCATAAGATCGACCGAGTTTATGGTTAGGGGCTAGATACATGATTTGTCTGGTTTGAACATGTCTAAACCTTGTTTACCAACTTGCAAGGCTTACTATATGACATAAGAAGACTATGTGCTTTTGTTTTTCATTCTTCTATTTTTTTATTTTATGCCCATTTGAATATTGGTCAAATCCTATGTTTGACCTGGATTTAAACAAGTATAAAATATGAAAACGAAAAGGTAAGCCTGGATCCTTCTTAGTCACTCTAAAATGAAGCGACTTTTGGGATGTTCTTGAAATTTTCATGTTTGAAACCCAAAACCACTTCTCTTCATGATTGCTTCATATATAAGACAGAGTTTAGGGTTAGGGGCAGATATATACATGATTTTCTAGTTTGAATATGTCTAGACCTTATTTATCAACTTGAATGCTTACTATATGACATAAGAATGCTATGTACGTGCTTTGGTTTATCATTCTTTTGGTTTTTTCCTGAATTTTTATGCCCATTTGAATCTTGGTCAAATCCTAGGTTTCACAAAGATTTAAACAAGTTTAAAATCTGAAAATTAAAAGGTAAGCATGGATCCTTCTTAGTCACTCTAAAATGAAGCTTTTGGGAGGTTTTTGAAATTTCCATGTTTGAAACCCAAAACCACTTCTCTTCATGCTTAATTGACTTCATAAGACAGAGTTTAGAGTGTTAGGGGTAGATACATGATTTGTCTAGTTTGAATACGTCTAGACCTTGTTTATCAACTTGAATTCTTACTATATGACATAAGAAGGCTATGTGCTTTGGTTTTTCATTTTTCTGATTTTTTTGAATTTTATGCATGCCCATTTGAATCTTGGTCAAATACTAGCTAGGTTTGACCAAGATTTAAACAAGTTTAAAACATGAAAATGAAAAGGTAAGCCTCGATCCTTCTTAGTCACTCTAAAATGAAGCTTTTGGGAGGTTTTTGAAATTTGCATGTTTGAAACCCAAAACCACTTCTCTTCATGCCTTACTTCATAAGACGGAGTTTAGGGTCGTTAGGGAGTAGATACATGATTTGCCTGGTTTGAATATGTCTAGACCTTGTTTATCATCTTGAATGCTTACTATATGACAGAAGAAGACTATGTGCATTGGTATTTCATTTTTTTTTGAATTTTCATGCCCATTTCAATCTTGGTGAAATCCTAGGTTTGAGCAAGATTTAAACAAATTTAACACGTGAAAACGAATAAGCATGGATCCTTCTTAGTCACTCCAAAATGTACCAATTGATAGATGTGTTAACTTTGCTTCATGGAAAAAATAATGTCATGTAAATGAGTTAACTTGGATTTCCTGCCGTTGAATCCATAGGAAACTTTGTTCTAATGCACTATAATAATCAACCGTGTTTTTACACCAACATTGCCAACAGGTCTGTCACTTACGTGTGGCGCCCATGCGTGAGGTCCCACACTTCAGTGAGCACAAGTCAAGTGCAGTAGGTACGCAAACTCCAAGCCATCTTCTTTGTCAAGAGAAGACGCATCAGGATGCGTTTTGGAAATCTGTGGGTCCTTCTGGATCCTTCGGTTGTCCCTCTCACAAAAAAAAACAAATCTCTCTCATTCTCGGCCTCGCTCGACTCGCTCGCTCGCTCGCACCTCCTGCTCACTGACAAACCCTGCACAAAAGTCAACATCATCACCCGAAAAAGGGGAGACACCATAATGCTCTCCCTTCTTCTCTCCTTCCGAGTGATCCCTCTTCCTCCGAGTTTCACTCGACGGGCAAACACACATGTGCTGCATAGTAATAATAATAAAAAGGTAGAAAAATCAACCTACGAATCTATAATTAAATACGTTAAACTAGGGTTTTGCCCAGTACTACAGATCAAGTTCAAAAAAATCCAACTACGGGGTTCGAACAACCCCATTTCTAATCCAAGATTTTTTTCGACCTCATCCAAATGGCCTCAAACTATAGGGTTAATTAGCATCTAGTGCAGAATGTGTGAACATGTATGCACTATGTGTGCTATAACTTGTATGTCTTTCAAATTTGAACCAAATTTGAAATATATGAAATGGGGCTTTTGGCTTAAACGTTTGAAACCCAAAACGACTTCTCTTCATGCTAGGCATCATAAGACCGAGTTTAGGGTTAGGGGGTAGATACATGATTTGTCTGTTTTGAATATGTCTATACCTTGTTTATCTACTTGAATATGCTTACTATAGATATATATGACGTAAGAAGACTATGTGCTTTGGTTTTTTTTTTATTTTTCCAGAATTTTTATGCCCATTTGAATCTTGGTCAAATCCTAGGCTTGACCAATATTTAAACAAGCTTAAAACATGAAAATGAAAAGGTAAGCTTGGATCCTTCTTTGTCACTCTAAGATGAAGTTTTTGGGAGGTTTTCAAAATTTCCATGTCTGAAACCCAAAAACACTTCTCTTCATGCTTGACTTCATAAGACAAAGCTAGTTTAGGGCTTTAGGGGGTAGATACATGATTTGTCTAGTTTGAATATGTCTAGACCTTGTTTATCAACTTCAATTCTTACTATATGACATAAGAAGACTATATGTGCTAGCTTTGGTTTTTGATTTTTTGATTTTTTTGAATGTTTATGCCCATTTGAATCTTGGTCAAATCCTAGGTTTGACCAAGATTTAAACAAGTCTATAACATGAAAATGAAAAGGTAAGCCTGGATCCTTCCTAGCTAGTCATTCTAAAATGAAGCTTTTGGGGGGTTCTTGAAATCTCAATGTTTGAAACCCAAAAACCACTTCTCTTCATGGTTGACTTCATAAGACATGCAGAGTTTAGGGTTAGGGGGTAGATACATGATTTGTCGGGTTTGAATATGTATAGACATGCTTGTTTATCAACTTGAATGCTTACTATATGACATAAGAAGGCTATATATGTGCTTTGGTTTTTCATTTTTCTAGTTTTTTGAATGTTATATGCCCATTTGAAGATTTTGGGTGGTTCTTGAAATTTTAATGTTTGAAACCAATACGACTTCTCTTCATGCTAGACTTCATAAGATCGACCGAGTTTATGGTTAGGGGCTAGATACATGATTTGTCTGGTTTGAACATGTCTAAACCTTGTTTACCAACTTGCAAGGCTTACTATATGACATAAGAAGACTATGTGCTTTTGTTTTTCATTCTTCTATTTTTTTAATTTTATGCCCATTTGAATCTTGGTCAAATCCTATGTTTGACCTGGATTTAAACAAGTATAAAATATGAAAACGAAAAGGTAAGCCTGGATCCTTCTTAGTCACTCTAAAATGAAGCGACTTTTGGGATGTTCTTGAAATTTTCATGTTTGAAACCCAAAACCACTTCTCTTCATGATTGCTTCATATATAAGACAGAGTTTAGGGTTAGGGGCAGATATATACATGATTTTCTAGTTTGAATATGTCTAGACCTTATTTATCAACTTGAATGCTTACTATATGACATAAGAATGCTATGTGCTTTGGTTTATCATTCTTTTGGTTTTTTCCTAAATTTTTATGCCCATTTGAATCTTGGTCAAATCCTAGGTTTCACAAAGATTTAAACAAGTTTAAAATCTGAAAATTAAAAGGTAAGCATGGATCCTTCTTAGTCACTCTAAAATGAAGCTTTTGGGAGGTTTTTGAAATTTCCATGTTTGAAACCCAAAAACCACTTCTCTTCATGCTTGACTTCATAAGACAGAGTTTAGAGTGTTAGGGGTAGATACATGATTTGTCTAGTTTGAATATGTCTAGACCTTGTTTATCAACTTGAATTCTTACTATATGACATAAGAAGGCTATGTGCTTTGGTTTTTCATTTTTCTGGTTTTTTTGAATATTATGCCCATTTGAAGATTTTGGGAGGTTCTTGAAATTTTCATGTTTGAAACCAATACGACTTCTCTTCAGGCTAGACTTCATAAGATCGATCGAGTTTATGGTTAGGGGGTAGATACATGATTTGTCTGGTTTGAACATGTCTAAACCTTGTTTATCAACTTGAAAGCTTACTATATATATGACATACGAAGACTATGTGCTTTTGTTTTTCATTCTTCTATTTTATTTTATTTTATGCCCATTTGAATCTTGGTCAAATCCTATGTTTGACCTGGATTTAAACAAGTATATAATATGAAAACGAAAAGGTAAGCATGGATCCTTCTTAGTCACTCTAAAATGAAGCGGCTTTTGGGATGTTCTTGAAATTTTCATGTTTGAAACCCAAACCACTTCTCTTCATGATTGATTTCATATATAAGACAGAGTTTAAGGTTAGGGACAGATATATACATGATTTTCTAGTTTGAATATGTCTAGACCTTGTTAATCAACTTGAATGCTTCGTATAACATAAGAATGCTATGTGCTTTGGTTTATCAATCTTTTGGTTTTTTCCTGAATTTTTATGCCCATTTGAATCTTGGTCAAATCCTAGGTTTCACAAAGATTTAAACAAGTTTAAAATCTGAAAATTAAAAGGTAAGCATGGATCCTTCTTAGTCACTCTAAAATGAAGCTTTTGGGAGGTTTTTGAAATTTCCATGTTTGAAACCCAAAACCACTTCTCTTCATGCTTAATTGACTTCATAAGACAGAGTTTAGAGTGTTAGGGGTAGATACATGATTTGTCTAGTTTGAATATGTCTAGACCTTGTTTATCAACTTGAATTCTTACTATATGACATAAGAAGGCTATGTGCTTTGGTTTTTCATTTTTCTGATTTTTTTTGAATTTTATGCCCATTTGAATCTTGGTCAAATACTAGCTAGGTTTGACCAAGATTTAAACAAGTTTAAAACATGAAAATGAAAAGGTAAGCCTCGATCCTTCTTAGTCACTCTAAAATGAAGCTTTTGGGGGGTTTTTGAAATTTGCATGTTTGAAACCCAAAACCACTTCTCTTCATGCCTTACTTCATAAGACGGAGTTTAGGGTCGTTAGGGAGTAGATACATGATTTGCCTGGTTTGAATATGTCTAGACCTTGTTTATCATCTTGAATGCTTACTATATGACAGAAGAAGACTACGTGCATTGGTATTTCATTTTTTTTTTTGAATTTTCATGCCCATTTCAATCTTGGTGAAATCCTAGGTTTGAGCAAGATTTAAACAAATTTAACACGTGAAAACGAATAAGCATGGATCCTTCTTAGTCACTCCAAAATGTACCAATTGATAGATGTGTTAACTTTGCTTCATGGAAAAAATAATGTCATGTAAATGAGTTAACTTGGATTTCCTGCCGTTGAATCCATAGGAAACTTTGTTCTAATGCACTATAATAATCAACCGTGTTTTTACACCAACATTGCCAACAGGTCTGTCACTTACGTGTGGCGCCCATGCGTGAGGTCCCACACTTCAGTGAGCACAAGTCAAGTGCAGTAGGTACGCAAACTCCAAGCCATCTTCTTTGTCAAGAGAAGACGCATCAGGATGCGTTTTGGAAATCTGTGGGTCCTTCTGGATCCTTCGGTTGTCCCTCTCACAAAAAAAAAAACTTCATTCTCATTCGCTCGACTCGCTCGCTCGCTCCGCACCTCCTGCTCACCGACAAACCCTGCACAAAAGTCAACATCATCACCCAAAAAGGGGAGACACCATAATGCTCTCCCTTTCTTCTCTCCTTCCGAGTGATCCCTCTTCCTCCGAGTTTCACTCGACGGGCAAACACACATGTGCTGCATAGTAATAATAATAAAAAGGTAGAAAAATCAACCTACGAATCTATAATTAAATACGTTAAACTAGGGTTTTGCCCAGTACTACAGATCAAGTTCATAAAAAATCCAACTACGGGGTTCGAACAACCCCATTTCTAATCCAAGATTTTTTCGACCTCATCCAAATGGCCTCAAACTATAGGGTTAATTAGCATCTAGTGCAGAATGTGTGAACATGTATGCACTATGTGTGCTATAACTTGTATGTCTTTCAAATTTGAACCAAATTTGAAATATATGAAATGGGGCTTTTGGCTTAAACGTTTGAAACCCAAAACGACTTCTCTTCATGCTAGGCATCATAAGACCGAGTTTAGGGTTAGGGGGTAGATACATGATTTGTCTGTTTTGAATATGTCTATACCTTGTTTATCTACTTGAATATGCTTACTATAGATATATATGACGTAAGAAGACTATGTGCTTTGGTTTTTTTTTTATTTTTCCAGAATTTTTATGCCCATTTGAATCTTGGTCAAATCCTAGGCTTGACCAATATTTAAACAAGCTTAAAACATGAAAATGAAAAGGTAAGCTTGGATCCTTCTTTGTCACTCTAAGATGAAGTTTTTGGGAGGTTTTCAAAATTTCCATGTCTGAAACCCAAAAACACTTCTCTTCATGCTTGACTTCATAAGACAAAGCTAGTTTAGGGCTTTAGGGGGTAGATACATGATTTGTCTAGTTTGAATATGTCTAGACCTTGTTTATCAACTTCAATTCTTACTATATATATGACATAAGAAGACTATATGTGCTAGCTTTGGTTTTTGATTTTTTGATTTTTTTGAATGTTTATGCCCATTTGAATCTTGGTCAAATCCTAGGTTTGACCAAGATTTAAACAAGTCTATAACATGAAAATGAAAAGGTAAGCCTGGATCCTTCCTAGCTAGTCATTCTAAAATGAAGCTTTTGGGGGGGTTCTTGAAATCTCAATGTTTGAAACCCAAAAACACTTCTCTTCATGGTTGACTTCATAAGACATGCAGAGTTTAGGGTTAGGGGGTAGCTAGATACATGATTTGTCGGGTTTGAATATGTCTAGACATGCTTGTTTATCAACTTGAATGCTTACTATATGACATAAGAAGGATATATATGTGCTTTGGTTTTTCATTTTTCTAGTTTTTTGAATGTTATATGCCCATTTGAAGATTTTGGGTGGTTCTTGAAATTTTCATGTTTGAAACCAATACGACTTCTCTTCATGCTAGACTTCATAAGATCGACCGAGTTTATGGTTAGGGGCTAGATACATGATTTGTCTGGTTTGAACATGTCTAAACCTTGTTTACCAACTTGCAAGGCTTACTATATGACATAAGAAGACTATGTGCTTTTGTTTTTCATTCTTCTATTTTTTTTTATTTTATGCCCATTTGAATCTTGGTCAAATCCTATGTTTGACCTGGATTTAAACAAGTATAAAATATGAAAACGAAAAGGTAAGCCTGGATCCTTCTTAGTCACTCTAAAATGAAGCGACTTTTGGGATGTTCTTGAAATTTTCATGTTTGAAACCCAAAACCACTTCTCTTCATGATTGACTTCATATAGACAGAGTTTAGGGTTAGGGGCAGATATATACATGATTTTCTAGTTTGAATATGTCTAGACCTTATTTATCAACTTGAATGCTTACTATATGACATAAGAATGCTATGTGCTTTGGTTTATCATTCTTTTGGTTTTTTCCTGAATTTTTATGCCCATTTGAATCTTGGTCAAATCCTAGGTTTCACAAAGATTTAAACAAGTTTAAAATCTGAAAATTAAAAGGTAAGCATGGATCCTTCTTAGTCACTCTAAAATGAAGCTTTTGGGAGGTTTTTGAAATTTCCATGTTTGAAACCCAAAAACCACTTCTCTTCATGCTTGACTTCATAAGACAGAGTTTAGAGTGTTAGGGGTAGATACATGATTTGTCTAGTTTGAATATGTCTAGACCTTGTTTATCAACTTGAATTCTTACTATATGACATAAGAAGGCTATGTGCTTTGGTTTTTCATTTTTCTGGTTTTTTTGAATATTATGCCCATTTGAAGATTTTGGGAGGTTCTTGAAATTTTCATGTTTGAAACCAATACGACTTCTCTTCATGCTAGACTTCATAAGATCGATCGAGTTTATGGTTAGGGGGTAGATACATGATTTGTCTGGTTTGAACATGTCTAAACCTTGTTTATCAACTTGAAAGCTTACTATATATATGACATACGAAGACTATGTGCTTTTGTTTTTCATTCTTCTATTTTATTTTATTTTATGCCCATTTGAATCTTGGTCAAATCCTATGTTTGACCTGGATTTAAACAAGTATATAATATGAAAACGAAAAGGTAAGCATGGATCCTTCTTAGTCACTCTAAAATGAAGCGGCTTTTGGGATGTTCTTGAAATTTTCATGTTTGAAACCCAAACCACTTCTCTTCATGATTGACTTCATATATAAGACAGAGTTTAAGGTTAGGGACAGATATATACATGATTTTCTAGTTTGAATATGTCTAGACCTTGTTAATCAACTTGAATGCTTACTGTATGACATAAGAATGCTATGTGCTTTGGTTTATCAATCTTTTGGTTTTTTCCTGAATTTTTATGCCCATTTGAATCTTGGTCAAATCCTAGGTTTCACAAAGATTTAAACAAGTTTAAAATCTGAAAATTAAAAGGTAAGCATGGATCCTTCTTAGTCACTCTAAAATGAAGCTTTTGGGAGGTTTTTGAAATTTCCATGTTTGAAACCCAAAACCACTTCTCATGCTTAATTGACTTCATAAGACAGAGTTTAGAGTGTTAGGGTAGATACATGATTTGTCTAGTTTGAATACGTCTAGACCTTGTTTATCAACTTGAATTCTTACTATATGACATAAGAAGGCTATGTGCTTTGGTTTTTCATTTTTCTGTTTTTTTTGAATTTTATGCATGCCCATTTGAATCTTGGTCAAATACTAGCTAGGTTTGACCAAGATTTAAACAAGTTTAAAACATGAAAATGAAAAGGTAAGCCTCGATCCTTCTTAGTCACTCTAAAATGAAGCTTTTGGGGGGTTTTTGAAATTTGCATGTTTGAAACCCAAAACCACTTCTCTTCATGCCTTACTTCATAAGACGGAGTTTAGGGTCGTTAGGGAGTAGATACATGATTTGCCTGGTTTGAATATGTCTAGACCTTGTTTATCATCTTGAATGCTTACTATATGACAGAAGAAGACTATGTGCATTGGTATTTCATTTTTTTTTGAATTTTCATGCCCATTTCAATCTTGGTGAAATCCTAGGTTTGAGCAAGATTTAAACAAATTTAACACGTGAAAACGAATAAGCATGGATCCTTCTTAGTCACTCCAAAATGTACCAATTGATAGATGTGTTAACTTTGCTTCATGGAAAAAATAATGTCATGTAAATGAGTTAACTTGGATTTCCTGCCGTTGAATCCATAGGAAACTTTGTTCTAATGCACTATAATAATCAACCGTGTTTTTACACCAACATTGCCAACAGGTCTGTCACTTACGTGTGGCGCCCATGCGTGAGGTCCCACACTTCAGTGAGCACAAGTCAAGTGCAGTAGGTACGCAAACTCCAAGCCATCTTCTTTGTCAAGAGAAGACGCATCAGGATGCGTTTTGGAAATCTGTGGGTCCTTCTGGATCCTTCGGTTGTCCCTCTCACAAAAAAAAAACAAATCTCTCTCATTCTCGGCCTCGCTCGACTCGCTCGCTCGCTCGCACCTCCTGCTCACTGACAAACCCTGCACAAAAGTCAACATCATCACCCGAAAAAGGGGAGACACCATAATGCTCTCCCTTCTTCTCTCCTTCCGAGTGATCCCTTCCTCCGAGTTTCACTCGACGGGCAAACACACATGTGCTGCATAGTAATAATAATAAAAAGGTAGAAAAATCAACCTACGAATCTATAATTAAATACGTTAAACTAGGGTTTTGCCCAGTACTACAGATCAAGTTCATAAAAAATCCAACTACGGGGTTCGAACAACCCCATTTCTAATCCAAGATTTTTTTCGACCTCATCCAAATGGCCTCAAACTATAGGGTTAATTAGCATCTAGTGCAGAATGTGTGAACATGTATGCACTATGTGTGCTATAACTTGTATGTCTTTCAAATTTGAACCAAATTTGAAATATATGAAATGGGGCTTTTGGCTTAAACGTTTGAAACCCAAAACGACTTCTCTTCATGCTAGGCATCATAAGACCGAGTTTAGGGTTAGGGGGTAGATACAGGATTTGTCTGTTTTGAACATGTCTATACCTTGTTTATCTACTTGAATATGCTTACTATAGATATATATGACGTAAGAAGACTATGTGCTTTGGTTTTTTTTTATTTTTCCAGAATTTTTATGCCCATTTGAATCTTGGTCAAATCCTAGGCTTGACCAATATTTAAACAAGCTTAAAACATGAAAATGAAAAGGTAAGCTTGGATCCTTCTTTGTCACTCTAAGATGAAGTTTTTGGGAGGTTTTCAAAATTTCCATGTCTGAAACCCAAAAACACTTCTCTTCATGCTTGACTTCATAAGACAAAGCTAGTTTAGGGCTTTAGGGGGTAGATACATGATTTGTCTAGTTTGAATATGTCTAGACCTTGTTTATCAACTTCAATTCTTACTATATGACATAAGAAGACTATATGTGCTAGCTTTGGTTTTTGATTTTTTGATTTTTTTGAATGTTTATGCCCATTTGAATCTTGGTCAAATCCTAGGTTTGACCAAGATTTAAACAAGTCTATAACATGAAAATGAAAAGGTAAGCCTGGATCCTTCCTAGCTAGTCATTCTAAAATGAAGCTTTTGGGGGGGGTTCTTGAAATCTCAATGTTTGAAACCCAAAAACCACTTCTCTTCATGGTTGACTTCATAAGACATGCAGAGTTTAGGGTTAGGGGTAGATACATGATTTGTCGGGTTTGAATATGTCTAGACATGCTTGTTTATCAACTTGAATGCTTACTATATGACATAAGAAGGATATATATGTGCTTTGGTTTTTCATTTTTCTAGTTTTTTGAATGTTATATGCCCATTTGAAGATTTTGGGTGGTTCTTGAAATTTTCATGTTTGAAACCAATACGACTTCTCTTCATGCTAGACTTCATAAGATCGACCGAGTTTATGCATGGTTAGGGGCTAGATACATGATTTGTCTGGTTTGAACATGTCTAAACCTTGTTTACCAACTTGCAAGGCTTACTATATGACATAAGAAGACTATGTGCTTTTGTTTTTCATTCTTCTATTTTTTTATTTTATGCCCATTTGAATCTTGGTCAAATCCTATGTTTGACCTGGATTTAAACAAGTATAAAATATGAAAACGAAAAGGTAAGCCTGGATCCTTCTTAGTCACTCTAAAATGAAGCGACTTTTGGGATGTTCTTGAAATTTTCATGTTTGAAACCCAAAACCACTTCTCTTCATGATTGCTTCATATATAAGACAGAGTTTAGGGTTAGGGGCAGATATATATACATGATTTTCTAGTTTGAATATGTCTAGACCTTATTTATCAACTTGAATGCTTACTATATGACATAAGAATGCTATGTGCTTTGGTTTATCATTCTTTTGGTTTTTTCCTGAATTTTTATGCCCATTTGAATCTTGGTCAAATCCTAGGTTTCACAAAGATTTAAACAAGTTTAAAATCTGAAAATTAAAAGGTAAGCATGGATCCTTCTTAGTCACTCTAAAATGAAGCTTTTGGGAGGTTTTTGAAATTTCCATGTTTGAAACCCAAAAACCACTTCTCTTCATGCTTGACTTCATAAGACAGAGTTTAGAGTGTTAGGGGTAGATACATGATTTGTCTAGTTTGAATATGTCTAGACCTTGTTTATCAACTTGAATTCTTACTATATGACATAAGAAGGCTATGTGCTTTGGTTTTTCATTTTTCTGGTTTTTTTGAATATTATGCCCATTTGAAGATTTTGGGAGGTTCTTGAAATTTTCATGTTTGAAACCAATACGACTTCTCTTCATGCTAGACTTCATAAGATCGATCGAGTTTATGGTTAGGGGGTAGATACATGATTTGTCTGGTTTGAACATGTCTAAACCTTGTTTATCAACTTGAAAGCTTACTATATATATGACATACGAAGACTATGTGCTTTTGTTTTTCATTCTTCTATTTTATTTTATTTTATGCCCATTTGAATCTTGGTCAAATCCTATGTTTGACCTGGATTTAAACAAGTATATAATATGAAAACGAAAAGGTAAGCATGGATCCTTCTTAGTCACTCTAAAATGAAGCGGCTTTTGGGATGTTCTTGAAATTTTTCATGTTTGAAACCCAAACCACTTCTCTTCATGATTGACTTCATATATAAGACAGAGTTTAAGGTTAGGGACAGATATATACATGATTTTCTAGTTTGAATATGTCTAGACCTTGTTAATCAACTTGAATGCTTACTGTATGACATAAGAATGCTATGTGCTTTGGTTTATCAATCTTTTGGTTTTTTCCTGAATTTTTATGCCCATTTGAATCTTGGTCAAATCCTAGGTTTCACAAAGATTTAAACAAGTTTAAAATCTGAAAATTAAAAGGTAAGCATGGATCCTTCTTAGTCACTCTAAAATGAAGCTTTTGGGAGGTTTTTGAAATTTCCATGTTTGAAACCCAAACCACTTCTCTTCATGCTTAATTGACTTCATAAGACAGAGTTTAGAGTGTTAGGGGTAGATACATGATTTGTCTAGTTTGAATACGTCTAGACCTTGTTTATCAACTTGAATTCTTACTATATGACATAAGAAGGCTATGTGCTTTGGTTTTTCATTTTTCTGTTTTTTTTGAATTTTATGCATGCCCATTTGAATCTTGGTCAAATACTAGCTAGGTTTGACCAAGATTTAAACAAGTTTAAAACATGAAAATGAAAAGGTAAGCCTCGATCCTTCTTAGTCACTCTAAAATGAAGCTTTTGGGGGGTTTTTGAAATTTGCATGTTTGAAACCCAAAACCACTTCTCTTCATGCCTTACTTCATAAGACGGAGTTTAGGGTCGTTAGGGAGTAGATACATGATTTGCCTGGTTTGAATATGTCTAGACCTTGTTTATCATCTTGAATGCTTACTATATGACAGAAGAAGACTACGTGCATTGGTATTTCATTTTTTTTTGAATTTTCATGCCCATTTCAATCTTGGTGAAATCCTAGGTTTGAGCAAGATTTAAACAAATTTAACACGTGAAAACGAATAAGCATGGATCCTTCTTAGTCACTCCAAAATGTACCAATTGATAGATGTGTTAACTTTGCTTCATGGAAAAAATAATGTCATGTAAATGAGTTAACTTGGATTTCCTGCCGTTGAATCCATAGGAAACTTTGTTCTAATGCACTATAATAATCAACCGTGTTTTTACACCAACATTGCCAACAGGTCTGTCACTTACGTGTGGCGCCCATGCGTGAGGTCCCACACTTCAGTGAGCACAAGTCAAGTGCAGTAGGTACGCAAACTCCAAGCCATCTTCTTTGTCAAGAGAAGACGCATCAGGATGCGTTTTGGAAATCTGTGGGTCCTTCTGGATCCTTCGGTTGTCCCTCTCACAAAAAAAAACAAATCTCTCTCATTCTCGGCCTCGCTCGACTCGCTCGCTCGCTCGCTCGCTCGCACCTCCTGCTCACTGACAAACCCTGCACAAAAGTCAACATCATCACCCGAAAAAGGGGAGACACCATAATGCTCTCCCTTCTTCTCTCCTTCCGAGTGATCCCTCTTCCTCCGAGTTTCACTCGACGGGCAAACACACATGTGCTGCATAGTAATAATAATAAAAAGGTAGAAAAATCAACCTACGAATCTATAATTAAATACGTTAAACTAGGGTTTTGCCCAGTACTACAGATCAAGTTCAAAAATCCAATCGGGGTTCGAACAACCCCACTTCTAATCCAAGATTTTTTCGACCTCATCCAAATGGCCTCAAACTATAGGGTTAATTAGCATCTAGTGCAGAATGTGTGAACATGTATGCACTATGTGTGCTATAACTTGTATGTCTTTCAAATTTGAACCAAATTTGAAATATATGAAATGGGGCTTTTGGCTTAAACGTTTGAAACCCAAAACGACTTCTCTTCATGCTAGGCATCATAAGACCGAGTTTAGGGTTAGGGGGTAGATACAGGATTTGTCTGTTTTGAACATGTCTATACCTTGTTTATCTACTTGAATATGCTTACTATAGATATATATGACGTAAGAAGACTATGTGCTTTGGTTTTTTTTTATTTTTCCAGAATTTTTATGCCCATTTGAATCTTGGTCAAATCCTAGGCTTGACCAATATTTAAACAAGCTTAAAACATGAAAATGAAAAGGTAAGCTTGGATCCTTCTTTGTCACTCTAAGATGAAGTTTTTGGGAGGTTTTCAAAATTTCCATGTCTGAAACCCAAAAACACTTCTCTTCATGCTTGACTTCATAAGACAAAGCTAGTTTAGGGCTTTAGGGGGTAGATACATGATTTGTCTAGTTTGAATATGTCTAGACCTTGTTTATCAACTTCAATTCTTACTATATGACATAAGAAGACTATATGTGCTAGCTTTGGTTTTTGATTTTTTGATTTTTTTGAATGTTTATGCCCATTTGAATCTTGGTCAAATCCTAGGTTTGACCAAGATTTAAACAAGTCTATAACATGAAAATGAAAAGGTAAGCCTGGATCCTTCCTAGCTAGTCATTCTAAAATGAAGCTTTTGGGGGGGGTTCTTGAAATCTCAATGTTTGAAACCCAAAAACCACTTCTCTTCATGGTTGACTTCATAAGACATGCAGAGTTTAGGGTTAGGGGGTAGCTAGATACATGATTTGTCGGGTTTGAATATGTCTAGACATGCTTGTTTATCAACTTGAATGCTTACTATATGACATAAGAAGGATATATATGTGCTTTGGTTTTTCATTTTTCTAGTTTTTTGAATGT
Source organism: Lolium multiflorum (assembly GCA_030979885.1). Taxonomy (NCBI): domain Eukaryota; kingdom Viridiplantae; phylum Streptophyta; class Magnoliopsida; order Poales; family Poaceae; genus Lolium; species Lolium multiflorum. Next base: position 235,261,649 of record CM061749.1, on the reverse strand, counting down.
TATATGCCCATTTGAAGATTTTGGGTGGTTCTTGAAATTTTCATGTTTGAAACCAATACGACTTCTCTTCATGCTAGACTTCATAAGATCGACCGAGTTTATGGTTAGGGGCTAGATACATGATTTGTCTGGTTTGAACATGTCTAAACCTTGTTTACCAACTTGCAAGGCTTACTATATGACATAAGAAGACTATGTGCTTTTGTTTTTCATTCTTCTATTTTTTTTTATTTTATGCCCATTTGAATCTTGGTCAAATCCTATGTTTGACCTGGATTTAAACAAGTATAAAATATGAAAACGAAAAGGTAAGCCTGGATCCTTCTTAGTCACTCTAAAATGAAGCGACTTTTGGGATGTTCTTGAAATTTTCATGTTTGAAACCCAAAACCACTTCTCTTCATGATTGCTTCATATATAAGACAGAGTTTAGGGTTAGGGGCAGATATATACATGATTTTCTAGTTTGAATATGTCTAGACCTTATTTATCAACTTGAATGCTTACTATATGACATAAGAATGCTATGTGCTTTGGTTTATCATTCTTTTGGTTTTTTCCTGAATTTTTATGCCCATTTGAATCTTGGTCAAATCCTAGGTTTCACAAAGATTTAAACAAGTTTAAAATCTGAAAATTAAAAGGTAAGCATGGATCCTTCTTAGTCACTCTAAAATGAAGCTTTTGGGAGGTTTTTGAAATTTCCATGTTTGAAACCCAAAAACCACTTCTCTTCATGCTTGACTTCATAAGACAGAGTTTAGAGTGTTAGGGGTAGATACATGATTTGTCTAGTTTGAATATGTCTAGACCTTGTTTATCAACTTGAATTCTTACTATATGACATAAGAAGGCTATGTGCTTTGGTTTTTCATTTTTCTGGTTTTTTTGAATATTATGCCCATTTGAAGATTTTGGGAGGTTCTTGAAATTTTCATGTTTGAAACCAATACGACTTCTCTTCAGGCTAGACTTCATAAGATCGATCGAGTTTATGGTTAGGGGGTAGATACATGATTTGTCTGGTTTGAACATGTCTAAACCTTGTTTATCAACTTGAAAGCTTACTATATATATGACATACGAAGACTATGTGCTTTTGTTTTTCATTCTTCTATTTTATTTTATTTTATGCCCATTTGAATCTTGGTCAAATCCTATGTTTGACCTGGATTTAAACAAGTATATAATATGAAAACGAAAAGGTAAGCATGGATCCTTCTTAGTCACTCTAAAATGAAGCGGCTTTTGGGATGTTCTTGAAATTTTTCATGTTTGAAACCCAAACCACTTCTCTTCATGATTGACTTCATATATAAGACAGAGTTTAAGGTTAGGGACAGATATATACATGATTTTCTAGTTTGAATATGTCTAGACCTTGTTAATCAACTTGAATGCTTACTGTATGACATAAGAATGCTATGTGCTTTGGTTTATCAATCTTTTGGTTTTTTCCTGAATTTTTATGCCCATTTGAATCTTGGTCAAATCCTAGGTTTCACAAAGATTTAAACAAGTTTAAAATCTGAAAATTAAAAGGTAAGCATGGATCCTTCTTAGTCACTCTAAATGAAGCTTTTGGGAGGTTTTTGAAATTTCCATGTTTGAAACCCAAAACCACTTCTCTTCATGCTTAATTGACTTCATAAGACAGAGTTTAGAGTGTTAGGGGTAGATACATGATTTGTCTAGTTTGAATACGTCTAGACCTTGTTTATCAACTTGAATTCTTACTATATGACATAAGAAGGCTATGTGCTTTGGTTTTTCATTTTTCTTTTTTTTTTGAATTTTATGCATGCCCATTTGAATCTTGGTCAAATACTAGCTAGGTTTGACCAAGATTTAAACAAGTTTAAAACATGAAAATGAAAAGGTAAGCCTCGATCCTTCTTAGTCACTCTAAAATGAAGCTTTTGGGGGGTTTTTGAAATTTGCATGTTTGAAACCCAAAACCACTTTCTTCATGCCTTACTTCATAAGACGGAGTTTAGGGTCGTTAGGGAGTAGATACATGATTTGCCTGGTTTGAATATGTCTAGACCTTGTTTATCATCTTGAATGCTTACTATATGACAGAAGAAGACTATGTGCATTGGTATTTCATTTTTTTTTGAATTTTCATGCCCATTTCAATCTTGGTGAAATCCTAGGTTTGAGCAAGATTTAAACAAATTTAACACGTGAAAACGAATAAGCATGGATCCTTCTTAGTCACTCCAAAATGTACCAATTGATAGATGTGTTAACTTTGCTTCATGGAAAAAATAATGTCATGTAAATGAGTTAACTTGGATTTCCTGCCGTTGAATCCATAGGAAACTTTGTTCTAATGCACTATAATAATCAACCGTGTTTTTACACCAACATTGCCAACAGGTCTGTCACTTACGTGTGGCGCCCATGCGTGAGGTCCCACACTTCAGTGAGCACAAGTCAAGTGCAGTAGGTACGCAAACTCCAAGCCATCTTCTTTGTCAAGAGAAGACGCATCAGGATGCGTTTTGGAAGTCTGTGGGTCCTTCTGGATCCTTCGGTTGTCCCTCTCACAAAAAAAAACAAATCTCTCTCATTCTCGGCCTCGCTCGACTCGCTCGCTCGCTCGCTCGCACCTCCTGCTCACTGACAAACCCTGCACAAAAGTCAACATCATCACCCGAAAAAGGGGAGACACCATAATGCTCTCCCTTCTTCTCTCCTTCCGAGTGATCCCTCTTCCTCCGAGTTTCACTCGACGGGCAAACACACATGTGCTGCATAGTAATAATAATAAAAAGGTAGAAAAATCAACCTACGAATCTATAATTAAATACGTTAAACTAGGGTTTTGCCCAGTACTACAGATCAAGTTCATAAAAAATCCAACTACGGGGTTCGAACAACCCCATTTCTAATCCAAGATTTTTTCGACCTCATCCAAATGGCCTCAAACTATAGGGTTAATTAGCATCTAGTGCAGAATGTGTGAACATGTATGCACTATGTGTGCTATAACTTGTATGTCTTTCAAATTTGAACCAAATTTGAAATATATGAAATGGGGCTTTTGGCTTAAACGTTTGAAACCCAAAACGACTTCTCTTCATGCTAGGCATCATAAGACCGAGTTTAGGGTTAGGGGGTAGATACAGGATTTGTCTGTTTTGAATATGTCTATACCTTGTTTATCTACTTGAATATGCTTACTATAGATATATATGACGTAAGAAGACTATGTGCTTTGGTTTTTTTTTATTTTTCCAGAATTTTTATGCCCATTTGAATCTTGGTCAAATCCTAGGCTTGACCAATATTTAAACAAGCTTAAAACATGAAAATGAAAAGGTAAGCTTGGATCCTTCTTTGTCACTCTAAGATGAAGTTTTTGGGAGGTTTTCAAAATTTCCATGTCTGAAACCCAAAAACACTTCTCTTCATGCTTGACTTCATAAGACAAAGCTAGTTTAGGGCTTTAGGGGGTAGATACATGATTTGTCTAGTTTGAATATGTCTAGACCTTGTTTATCAACTTCAATTCTTACTATATGACATAAGAAGACTATATGTGCTAGCTTTGGTTTTTGATTTTTTGATTTTTTTGAATGTTTATGCCCATTTGAATCTTGGTCAAATCCTAGGTTTGACCAAGATTTAAACAAGTCTATAACATGAAAATGAAAAGGTAAGCCTGGATCCTTCCTAGCTAGTCATTCTAAAATGAAGCTTTTGGGGGGGTTCTTGAAATCTCAATGTTTGAAACCCAAAAACCACTTCTCTTCATGGTTGACTTCATAAGACATGCAGAGTTTAGGGTTAGGGGGTAGCTAGATACATGATTTGTCGGGTTTGAATATGTCTAGACATGCTTGTTTATCAACTTGAATGCTTACTATATGACATAAGAAGGATATATATGTGCTTTGGTTTTTCATTTTTCTAGTTTTTTGAATGTTATATGCCCATTTGAAGATTTTGGGTGGTTCTTGAAATTTTCATGTTTGAAACCAATACGACTTCTCTTCATGCTAGACTTCATAAGATCGACCGAGTTTATGGTTAGGGGCTAGATACATGATTTGTCTGGTTTGAACATGTCTAAACCTTGTTTACCAACTTGCAAGGCTTACTATATGACATAAGAAGACTATGTGCTTTTGTTTTTCATTCTTCTATTTTTTTATTTTATGCCCATTTGAATCTTGGTCAAATCCTATGTTTGACCTGGATTTAAACAAGTATAAAATATGAAAACGAAAAGGTAAGCCTGGATCCTTCTTAGTCACTCTAAAATGAAGCGACTTTTGGGATGTTCTTGAAATTTTCATGTTTGAAACCCAAAACCACTTCTCTTCATGATTGCTTCATATATAAGACAGAGTTTAGGGTTAGGGGCAGATATATACATGATTTTCTAGTTTGAATATGTCTAGACCTTATTTATCAACTTGAATGCTTACTATATGACATAAGAATGCTATGTGCTTTGGTTTATCATTCTTTTGGTTTTTTCCTGAATTTTTATGCCCATTTGAATCTTGGTCAAATCCTAGGTTTCACAAAGATTTAAACAAGTTTAAAATCTGAAAATTAAAAGGTAAGCATGGATCCTTCTTAGTCACTCTAAAATGAAGCTTTTGGGAGGTTTTGAAATTTCCATGTTTGAAACCCAAAACCACTTCTCTTCATGCTTGACTTCATAAGACAGAGTTTAGAGTGTTAGGGGTAGATACATGATTTGTCTAGTTTGAATATGTCTAGACCTTGTTTATCAACTTGAATTCTTACTATATGACATAAGAAGGCTATGTGCTTTGGTTTTTCATTTTTCTGGTTTTTTTGAATATTATGCCCATTTGAAGATTTTGGGAGGTTCTTGAAATTTTCATGTTTGAAACCAATACGACTTCTCTTCAGGCTAGACTTCATAAGATCGATCGAGTTTATGGTTAGGGGGTAGATACATGATTTGTCTGGTTTGAACATGTCTAAACCTTGTTTATCAACTTGAAAGCTTACTATATGACATACGAAGACTATGTGCTTTTGTTTTTCATTCTTCTATTTTATTTTATTTTATGCCCATTTGAATCTTGGTCAAATCCTATGTTTGACCTGGATTTAAACAAGTATATAATATGAAAACGAAAAGGTAAGCATGGATCCTTCTTAGTCACTCTAAAATGAAGCGGCTTTTGGGATGTTCTTGAAATTTTTCATGTTTGAAACCCAAACCACTTCTCTTCATGATTGACTTCATATATAAGACAGAGTTTAAGGTTAGGGACAGATATATACATGATTTTCTAGTTTGAATATGTCTAGACCTTGTTAATCAACTTGAATGCTTACTGTATGACATAAGAATGCTATGTGCTTTGGTTTATCAATCTTTTGGTTTTTTCCTGAATTTTTATGCCCATTTGAATCTTGGTCAAATCCTAGGTTTCACAAAGATTTAAACAAGTTTAAAATCTGAAAATTAAAAGGTAAGCATGGATCCTTCTTAGTCACTCTAAAATGAAGCTTTTGGGAGGTTTTTGAAATTTCCATGTTTGAAACCCAAAACCACTTCTCTTCATGCTTAATTGACTTCATAAGACAGAGTTTAGAGTGTTAGGGGTAGATACATGATTTGTCTAGTTTGAATACGTCTAGACCTTGTTTATCAACTTGAATTCTTACTATATGACATAAGAAGGCTATGTGCTTTGGTTTTTCATTTTTCTGTTTTTTTTTGAATTTTATGCCTGCCCATTTGAATCTTGGTCAAATACTAGCTAGGTTTGACCAAGATTTAAACAAGTTTAAAACATGAAAATGAAAAGGTAAGCCTCGATCCTTCTTAGTCACTCTAAAATGAAGCTTTTGGGGGGTTTTTGAAATTTGCATGTTTGAAACCCAAAACCACTTCTCTTCATGCCTTACTTCATAAGACGGAGTTTAGGGTCGTTAGGGAGTAGATACATGATTTGTCGGTTTGAATATGTCTAGACCTTGTTTATCATCTTGAATGCTTACTATATGACAGAAGAAGACTATGTGCATTGGTATTTCATTTTTTTAATTTTCATGCCCATTTCAATCTTGGTGAAATCCTAGGTTTGAGCAAGATTTAAACAAATTTAACACGTGAAAACGAATAAGCATGGATCCTTCTTAGTCACTCCAAAATGTACCAATTGATAGATGTGTTAACTTTGCTTCATGGAAAAAATAATGTCATGTAAATGAGTTAACTTGGATTTCCTGCCGTTGAATCCATAGGAAACTTTGTTCTAATGCACTATAATAATCAACCGTGTTTTTACACCAACATTGCCAACAGGTCTGTCACTTACGTGTGGCGCCCATGCGTGAGGTCCCACACTTCAGTGAGCACAAGTCAAGTGCAGTAGGTACGCAAACTCCAAGCCATCTTCTTTGTCAAGAGAAGACGCATCAGGATGCGTATTGGAAGTTGTCCTTCTGGATCCTTCGGTTGTCCCTCTCACAAAAAAAAAAAACAAATCTCTCTCATTCTCGGCCTCGCCGACTCGCCGCTCGCTCGCTCGCTCGCACCTCCTGCTCACTGACAAACCCTGCACAAAAGTCAACATCATCACCCGAAAAAGGAGACACCATAATGCTTTCCCTTCTTCTCTCCTTCCGAGTGATCCCTCTTCCTCCGAGTTTCACTCGACGGGAAACACACATGTGCTGCATAGTAATAATAATAAAAAGGTAGAAAAATCAACCTACGAATCTATAATTAAATACGTTAAACTAGGGTTTTGCCCAGTACTACAGATCAAGTTCATAAAAAATCCAACTACGGGGTTCGAACAACCCCATTTCTAATCCAAGATTTTTTCGACCTCATCCAAATGGCCTCAAACTATAGGGTTAATTAGCATCTAGTGCAGAATGTGTGAACATGTATGCACTATGTGTGCTATAACTTGTATGTCTTTCAAATTTGAACCAAATTTGAAATATATGAAATGGGGCTTTTGGCTTAAACGTTTGAAACCCAAAACGACTTCTCTTCATGCTAGGCATCATAAGACCGAGTTTAGGGTTAGGGGGTAGATACAGGATTTGTCTGTTTTGAACATGTCTATACCTTGTTTATCTACTTGAATATGCTTACTATAGATATATATGACGTAAGAAGACTATGTGCTTTGGTTTTTTTTTATTTTTCCAGAATTTTTATGCCCATTTGAATCTTGGTCAAATCCTAGGCTTGACCAATATTTAAACAAGCTTAAAACATGAAAATGAAAAGGTAAGCTTGGATCCTTCTTTGTCACTCTAAGATGAAGTTTTTGGGAGGTTTTCAAAATTTCCATGTCTGAAACCCAAAAACACTTCTCTTCATGCTTGACTTCATAAGACAAAGCTAGTTTAGGGCTTTAGGGGGTAGATACATGATTTGTCTAGTTTGAATATGTCTAGACCTTGTTTATCAACTTCAATTCTTACTATATGACATAAGAAGACTATATGTGCTAGCTTTGGTTTTTGATTTTTTTGAATGTTTATGCCCATTTGAATCTTGGTCAAATCCTAGGTTTGACCAAGATTTAAACAAGTCTATAACATGAAAATGAAAAGGTAAGCCTGGATCCTTCCTAGCTAGTCATTCTAAAATGAAGCTTTGGGGGTTCTTGAAATCTCAATGTTTGAAACCCAAAAACCACTTCTCTTCATGGTTGACTTCATAAGACATGCAGAGTTTAGGGTTAGGGGTAGATACATGATTTGTCGGGTTTGAATATGTCTAGACATGCTTGTTTATCAACTTGAATGCTTACTATATGACATAAGAAGGCTATATATGTGCTTTGGTTTTTCATTTTTCTAGTTTTTTGAATGTTATATGCCCATTTGAAGATTTTGGGTGGTTCTTGAAATTTTCATGTTTGAAACCAATACGACTTCTCTTCATGCTAGACTTCATAAGATCGACCGAGTTTATGGTTAGGGGCTAGATACATGATTTGTCTGGTTTGAACATGTCTAAACCTTGTTTACCAACTTGCAAGGCTTACTATATGACATAAGAAGACTATGTGCTTTTGTTTTTCATTCTTCTATTTTTTTATTTTATGCCCATTTGAATCTTGGTCAAATCCTATGTTTGACCTGGATTTAAACAAGTATAAAATATGAAAATGAAAAGGTAAGCCTGGATCCTTCTTAGTCACTCTAAAATGAAGCGACTTTTGGGATGTTCTTGAAATTTTCATGTTTGAAACCCAAAACCACTTCTCTTCATGATTGCTTCATATATAAGACAGAGTTTAGGGTTAGGGGCAGATATATACATGATTTTCTAGTTTGAATATGTCTAGACCTTATTTATCAACTTGAATGCTTACTATATGACATAAGAATGCTATGTGCTTTGGTTTATCATTCTTTTGGTTTTTTCCTGAATTTTTATGCCCATTTGAATCTTGGTCAAATCCTAGGTTTCACAAAGATTTAAACAAGTTTAAAATCTGAAAATTAAAAGGTAAGCATGGATCCTTCTTAGTCACTCTAAAATGAAGCTTTTGGGAGGTTTTTGAAATTTCCATGTTTGAAACCCAAAAACCACTTCTCTTCATGCTTGACTTCATAAGACAGAGTTTAGAGTGTTAGGGGTAGATACATGATTTGTCTAGTTTGAATATGTCTAGACCTTGTTTATCAACTTGAATTCTTACTATATGACATAAGAAGGCTATGTGCTTTGGTTTTTCATTTTTCTGGTTTTTTTGAATATTATGCCCATTTGAAGATTTTGGGAGGTTCTTGAAATTTTCATGTTTGAAACCAATACGACTTCTCTTCAGGCTAGACTTCATAAGATCGATCGAGTTTATGGTTAGGGGCCGGTAGATACATGATTTGTCTGGTTTGAACATGTCTAAACCTTGTTTATCAACTTGAAAGCTTACTATATATATGACATACGAAGACTATGTGCTTTTGTTTTTCATTCTTCTATTTTATTTTATTTTATGCCCATTTGAATCTTGGTCAAATCCTATGTTTGACCTGGATTTAAACAAGTATATAATATGAAAACGAAAAGGTAAGCATGGATCCTTCTTAGTCACTCTAAAATGAAGCGGCTTTTGGGATGTTCTTGAAATTTTCATGTTTGAAACCCAAACCACTTCTCTTCATGATTGACTTCATATATAAGACAGAGTTTAAGGTTAGGGACAGATATATACATGATTTTCTAGTTTGAATATGTCTAGACCTTTGTTAATCAACTTGAATGCTTACTGTATGACATAAGAATGCTATGTGCTTTGGTTTATCAATCTTTTGGTTTTTTCCTGAATTTTTATGCCCATTTGAATCTTGGTCAAATCCTAGGTTTCACAAAGATTTAAACAAGTTTAAAATCTAAAAATTAAAAGGTAAGCATGGATCCTTCTTAGTCACTCTAAAATGAAGCTTTTGGGAGGTTTTTGAAATTTCCATGTTTGAAACCCAAAACCACTTCTCTTCATGCTTGACTTCATAAGACAGAGTTTAGAGTGTTAGGGGTAGATACATGATTTGTCTAGTTTGAATATGTCTAGACCTTGTTTATCAACTTGAATTCTTACTATATGACATAAGAAGGCTATGTGCTTTGGTTTTTCATTTTTCTGGTTTTTTTGAATTTTATGCCCATTTGAAGATTTTGGGAGGTTCTTGAAATTTTCATGTTTTAAACCAATACGACTTCTTCATGCTAGACTTCATAAGATCGACCGAGTTTATGGTTAGGGGCTAGATACATGATTTGTCTGGTTTGAACATGTCTAAACCTTGTTTATCAACTTGAAAGCTTATTATATGACATACGAAGACTATGTGCTTTTGTTTTTCATTCTTCTATTTTTTTATTTTATGCCCATTTGAATCTTGGTCAAATCCTATGTTTGACCTGGATTTAAACAAGTATATAATATGAAAATGAAAAGGTAAGCCTGGATCCTTCTTAGTCACTCTAAAATGAAGCGGCTTTTGGGATGTTCTTGAAATTTTCATGTTTGAAACCCAAACCACTTCTCTTCATGATTGACTTCATATATAAGACAGAGTTTAAGGTTAGGGACAGATATATACATGATTTTCTAGTTTGAATATGTCTAGACCTTGTTAATCAACTTGAATGCTTACTGTATGACATAAGAATGCTATGTGCTTTGGTTTATCATTCTTTTGGCTTTTTCCTGATTTTTTATGCCCATTTGAATCTTGGTCAAATCCTAGGTTTCACAAAGATTTAAACAAGTTTAAAATCTAAAAATTAAAAGGTAAGCATGGATCCTTCTTAGTCACTCTAAAATGAAGCTTTTGGGAGGTTTTTGAAATTTCCATGTTTGAAACCCAAAACCACTTCTCTTCATGCTTGACTTCATAAGACAGAGTTTAGGTGTTAGGGGTAGATTCATGATTTTTCTAGTTTGAATATGTCTAGACCTTGTTTATCAACTTGAATTCTTACTATATGACATAAGAAGGCTATGTGCTTTGGTTTTTCATTTTTCTGTTTTTTTTTGAATTTTATGCCCATTTGAATCTTGGTCAAATACTAGCTAGGTTTAAAACATGAAATTTAGCCCCCAAAAATTGTACATATATGGATTCACTTTGAGATAATTCATGAAACTTTGGAAATGGCCATCTCGTGTCATGTTTCCCCACAAATGAGAATTGGATTAATTGGTGGCAGACAAGTAAACACACATTTATGTGCGACAACCCAAAATGCACATATTTTGCAAAGTTTTCATGCGTGCATGAAAAGTTGCAAATATATACATAAAATGGGCCATGATTCAAAAGTTTGACATGGTTCTTGTGTAGTAGTAGTACCAAAGCTCACACGTGGGAAGAAATTAAGATGGTCGAATTCCAACATATATGTTGCCACACTTTTTTGAAGGGCTCTTTTCTAAAACATTGGTATGGCATGTCTGCTATTTTCCCTAGCTATATAGAAAAATGATGAACAATCCATGATTTCCGATTGCTGTTTTTGAACCACCTTTGGCTTGATTTCAAATTTAGGTCAAAATCATGGGGGGGTAGGGGACAAGATCGTGTTTCTTTGGCTTGATTTGCAAGTTTTTTGGGGTCCCACAAATTTAGGGTAGCATCACAAGGTTTTTTTTCTAAATTTTTCGACACTTAGAATTCAAATATTATGAAGTGGTATCATGGTATCATGTAAGGGATGGTATCACTAGATATTTTCCCCCTATCCGGGAAGTGATGTTGACTGGCACGCAAGGTTTTTCAGTGCTGCAAACCTGCAGTGCGGCGATTTTGACAGAAATAACCCTTTTGGCAAAGAAAATTACGGACTGACCCTCTGAGCAATCTATTTCACTGGACTAACCTTTTTGTGTGGCTTTCTGTGTTTTTCTTCGCCAAAAGGATTACTTTTGTCAAAATCGCCCCCCTGCAGTGCAGGCTACGCGCCCGTCTAATATTCTTTTTTTTTCAATGACAAAAGGGGGGAGAGAGAGAGAGAGTCTTGACGACGTGTCTTCACTTGACAAAGAAGATTGTTGGAAGTTTGCCTACCTAAAGTGTGGGACCTGCACGCATATGGGACCCTGCAGCCCTCTGAGGGCAGTCCGTGTGAGACGCAAAATAGGGTTTTTAGTTTAGTAAGGCAAAAAAATTAAGCCTTGGAGGGCCGAGGCGGGGCGGCCGTCCGCCATTTTATACCTTTTACGCCCCCCACACCTCGTTTCATTTGTCATGTCTACCAAGGAAGAGCTCGGAGGAGAAGATGCAGTCCTAGCTTCTCGACCCCCTGGCGCCCCACGCATAAATACTACTACCAGAAGTACACTGTCTCTAACAATCCTGCCTGCGAAGGGAGATCTCGGAGGAGACGATGCGGGCTCAGCGTCCCCGCCGTTGATTGGCCAGGACACAAGGGTTACTACGCCTCTTTTAATTACCTTCGTTTTGCTGGTAATACTCGGACTTATATCTGTTATCTTCCGCAGGAGAGGGTCGATATCGCCGGAGAAGATGATGTGAGGCAGATGATCAAGCTCGCAGGAGAAGATGATGTAAAGGAGATGGTCAAGCTCGGAGCAGAAGATGATGTAAAGGAGATAGTCAATGTCGGAGAAGATGATGTAAAGGAGTTAGTCAATCTCGGAGAAGATGTGGTGGCATTGGACCAACCGCGGTCTTTGGGCGAGATCCCGGAGATTCACTTACCTCGTTTGCACTGGTAATGATATGCCTGATCTGTAACATTTTGAACATTTTTCGTCGGCTTACACAGGAGCTATCTCGGCTTAGGGTCAACAAGGCCCCGGGAGCGGAACTTCCGCATCTCGGCGCGGAGAACTCCGAGTTACGCCAGAAGCGCCCTGGGGAATCGCACGCGCAGGCGCAGCACATCCGTTCGCAGGATCTCTCATCCTTCGACGTCAGGTTCCAGCGAGAGGTCGTAGAAGAAGATAAGTTGCCAGCTTCCCCGCCGTTCAAGAGGATGAAGGAGCTGAAGACGGAGGTTAATATTACTAGCTGACTTTGGGTTGCTGGTTTTTGGGTACTTCGAGTCACTGACATGTAGACACCACTTAAGTCTGTCCTACATGTTAGTGACCATATTCGTTAATCAGCCAATTTGTGCCCTTCGTTTGCCGGTAACGCTCGATATGTTTGTTGTTACCTTTGGCAGGATCACTCCCCTTGCTTATCTTGTCGGAGGATGAAGTTGGATCTTGCCAGCATGCGGGAGGAGAACAGAGAGTTAGGGATCAAGATATTTCGGTACAGGCAGGCGGTGTCTTTCCTAGAAGTGGATGAGATCACGGCCTGTGCTCGTAGGAGTTGTGACGAGGCCATTCATCTGGGAGAACGGATCAAAGCTCAGCTTGTCTCTTTGATGGAAGTCGCAGAACGCGTGATTTTCAATGCTAGAGAGGCGCGGGAACGACTTCTGGTGGCTGAAGATCTCGCATAGCAGTTTAATCATGTGCGCTTATTAGCTGCCTACTACTTTTGTAATTATTCACAATTATATATGTATCAATGGCTTGCCTTTTGTGTGATGGAGGAAATTGCACATACCACCACTTCTTGGTGCAGTTTTTGCACATAACACAATTTGAGATTCTTTTTACACAAATAACCAGATTTTGACGTAAACTTTTGCACAAAAAACAACCTTACTCCATGTTTTCTTTTGTCTTCTAAAGACAAGTAGGTGCTTCGAAAAATACCTCCGTTCCAATGCTTAAAGCTTTGTATATTTTTCTTGAAAAGTCAAACCAAGTAAAGTTCGACCAAACTCTTAGAAGAATCTATCAGCACATATAATATTTTGTAGACACCATATGAAAATATAATTTATTTTCTATCTAATAATGTTGATTTTGTATCTTGCATATTAATGCTTTTGGTAAAAACTTAGTCAAACTTAACATAGTTTGACTTTCTAAAAATCAATATAATCCTTAAGCTTTGGGAAGTGGTTCTAGACGTGGTCTAGACGTGTTTCTACATATTGCCTTCGCATTTGCTAAACGCATGGAGTTTCTTACGAAGTACAAAGTTTATTTTTCGAAATATTTTCGACTTTGTATTATTTTTATTCATTTTCCCCCTGGTTGTCATGTTTTCTGTCCGGCTTCCCCAGCCATGCGCGCGTGACACGAGTAGTGGGAGACATGGTGCCCAAAGGGATAGCTTTTATTAATGGTGGCGACGGTTCCCTAGGCCAATGCTGGCGATACGTCTCATCGTCGCTAGCTGTGCCTTCCCCATGCGGCCGTATTAATGCACACCACTGCTCCTTTGCGCCTCCGCGGCTGATCAAGTAAGTTTGATCATAAAAGATGATCACATAAGCTCGACGATTACCTATAACCTAAAAATTATCTTAATTTGTAAACGAAGACATAAAATAACTAGTTGTTTGATTAGGAAAGACAAAGGAAATTTCTATTGAGATTGAGTTCATTTCATAGTTGTTATAGACACATAGCAATATTACCGAGAGATAGGATTGTAGAGAAAGCAATCCATAGGTATTTTGGAGGGTTCTCAATCCTTTGAATCAAGCAAGCTCTATAGGAAAAATCCCTATGTGTAAAAATCCTACTCCGTACAAGATACCTTTAGAAATCCTTTGAACCAAACAAACTCGGATTCATATTAGTTGACTATAATATAGATATATCTAGACACATTTTAGTTCTAGATTCATCCATATCATTTGACAAGTAATATGAATCGGAGTGATTATATTAAATGGAGTACTAGTATATATTGTTCGAAAAAATTAAGTTATACTGTAATAAAGAAACCATTTCTGTGGTCAAACTGATTTGACGGGACAGTAACTGCACCAGGACGTAGTGGCGTGCTATCCTAGCCGAAGTTTTACTCGGCGCCTCGATGCAGCTGCTGAAGAATAAAAAAAGTCATATCCACTCCTACTCTTCATGTCCATCGTTTCCATCCTTGGCTCTCCACTTCCATCATCGTTCTCCACTCGCCAACCGCTGCTAGAAGTTTTTTCATCCTCTAGATCTCCCATTTGCATAGCTTTCTCTCCTCACCCCTCCGCAGAACCGCAGCACTCCTCCTTCCCGCTCGACTCTCCTACAAAACTCCAATCACACATACTTGCATCCGCCCTTTTAAATCCATCTCGTCTCCATGGCGGCATCGAACGACGACCAGCTGGATGGCGACTGGGGGAAGCTCCCCGCCGAGCTGTTCAATCTCATTGCCCAGAGTCTGGACGTTACAGTCGACGTCCGGCTGGCCGCATGCTCCAAAACGCTGTGCCGCCATGTCGCCGACAACATGAATCTACACCATTGGGATGGACCCTGCTTGCTGATGCCCGATTCTGCCCATTGGCACTATGATGATAGTAGTGCGCACCACACGGTGTACCACGTTGTGCCCCTCGACCATCCTCGGCGCACAGCCATCCTGCCGTTCATGGACAATAGATTCTGGGTTGGCATGAATGGCGACTGGATCGCCGGCGTGGACAGTGGTGGGAACTGGTTCCTCGCGAACATCTACACGCACCAAGAAATCTCCCTACCATCGTCGGAAACTTGCAACATTTTTCGGGAGGAATGGATTGGCTTCCCCGACTTGCCTCCTGAAAGGTACATGACGTATGGGCGTGCCATGTTTTTGTTGAAGATTGTAATTTGCGAAGTGCCCACAAAAGCTGGACATTACTCAGATTACAAGCTCATCGCTCTATTCAATTCTGGACTCGCTTACCTGGCTAATGGTAGCCAGGAGTGGAGGTTATTCTCTCTTGCTAGTTGGGGTGTAGATTACAGTGATGCCATCGAGCACAACGGCTTTATTGTTGCGGTGGATGGGTGGACCGGCACCACATATTGCTGGGATCAATCACAGGCTGGTAATTCTTCAATCCATATGATATACTTCGCAATAAATTTTAATATCAAGCCCATTCATGATATATTGTAACTGAAATAACTAATTGCTCACTAAGACTTTTTTTCACCTTTCAAATGACTGTGCACCATTAAATTATCCTAACCTGACTGAACCATTGCTACAAACGAATTACAGTAGTATATGCTGTGCACTAATCTGTCAACCCAAACCAGATTATTGCAGTATATGAATGCATTCCTGAATTAGTTACTGCATGCTCTTGTCAGAATATGAATAAGGAGCTTAGCCCTGGCCTCTTCATCAATTGATGCATGCAAACTTTCAATTTATTTCAATATTCGATGTACTCAAAGCATTACAATCATGGATCAGATAAGGTTGAGACATGTATCTACCATCAATGAATATGAGTGTAATTAACATACATCTCAAATGGGAACAATTTTATTTCTTCGAGATTTTATACAAGTATAATGACTGCATCCTCCATTTGATCCTACAAATGTGAAGTTGCAGCTACTGGTATTATTGTCTTCCCGAGCCATTCAAACACTATTTTTTGTTGTCTCCGTTTACAATGCAGATGCACACCTTGCCCCGCCATTCGTGATCCCATCACCGATGAAGGAACCATCTGGCAGATGGTTTTTAGCTCGATCAGCCGATGGCAAGCGCTTGATGATCATCCATGAAGATCGGTATATACGTAGCAATGATCACCTTGAGCCAGCAGAAGTTCTGCATCATGGTAATGGCCTTATCCTGCGGGAGTGTCCTGCCCCTGTCATACATGTTTTTGAGAAAGATCTATCCCTGATTGGACCCAATTGGAGTCGAGTTGACAGCCTTGGCACACACTCTCTGTTCATTGGACTGAATTATCCATTGAACCTGAAGATAAATGATGGCAATGCTCCTGATGGAACATTGACTCCATTCATGAGGTCAAATTGTGTGTACATCGCGTACTATGCATTTCGGGAACCAGCATTTAGTTGTATTTGTCGTTGTAACCTGCAGCAAGGGGAAAATGAGCTCATGGGAGTTATCACCCTTCCAGAAGATGGTTGGGGATTTCCCCGACAGGCGACAATGTGGTTTAAGCCTAGTCTGAAAAATATCCGCATGTTGATGCAACCCTAAACTGAGCCATGAATCTTTCTGGAGCAAATAATCTTTTTTGTACGATATGTTTGAACAATTTAGTAACCTGTTCTGTATCTTAAGATGCTCTTCCTTTTTTCTGAATCTTATATACCTGGACCCATTTCAGTGTGTCTGTTTACTCATTTTAGTGCGTATGTAAACCCACATTGAAGTAATCTAATCTTATAATTTAAAACGGATGGTGATGAACTCTGTATTTCCATCCTTCGTAAACCGTGCATGTCTGTTTATTTTTAGTTTCATTTCAGCAACTGTTATTAGTATATGCACACCTTTTTTTTAATGTTGAGAGGAGTATAAGGGCATTACAATGCTATATACTATATGGCGCTAATAGAGAACAAATGAATGTCAAAAGATTGTAAAATCCTCCAGGTACTCTCCTTGCAGCGCTAATTGCTGATGACAGACTGACTTCCTGTTGGTTCCGGTGCTTTAGCTAGGACAGGTGAAAAGAGTTTCACGCCCCTGCTTTCTTTTGCGTCGACGCTAGGACTACCGCTGGGATTAGCCTCTCCAACCGCCAAACGACGAGGAAATAATTCCTAGCGCCCTTGCAGTAGCGCCTGTGTTGGACATGCCCTAATGTTTTCCAGCTAAAAGATGCAATCTTTTAAGCACTTGGGTACGGTATTTCCCCACCAGCCTGGATGCAGGCCGCCAAACGCGTCTTAACCAAGGTTTAAAATAGCGTGCTAAATGAATTAGCGGCAGCCACCTTCAAACGATATGGACGCTATATCGTGGTAATAGTGTGGTATATTTTAAATAGCATTTTCAAAATAATACTAAATATAGCCTAAAAATAAATAATTTTACTAGAACGAATAGATATATATAGTCCAAAAGTGACTGAATCATACATACATAACCACATATAGAAATAGATCTCAAGTATATTAGAAGGCTAACATCAACATTTCACAAGGCAACAACATAGTATAAATTATTTATTAAAAAAATTAGCATTAGCGATATTATTTTCTGATTTAGAAGTGGAACCAACAGATTAGTTCATCACCACGAAAAAGTGAAAGCAACTTGCCTGAAAAAAATAGCGCGCTAACGATATGAAGTTTTAGGGCGATATAGCATGCTGTTTCGCAAATAGCGCCACAGCGAGCAAAATTACTAAGCGTGGACCCTCTAGATATGCTATAGCGTGCTATTAGCTTCATTGAGGCCCTGGTTTGACAAAGCAGCCTGAGTACGTATCTAAAAAAAATATCAGCCTGAGGACGCATGCTTGTAAAAAAGAGAGAGCAGACTACAATTACTTCAGTCCCGAACCCTCTCTCTCCCACCCATACTCCCACCCACTTCTCCTCTTTTACACTAATGACTGCCATGAACGGCTCGCCTCCTCCTTCCACCGGCAGCTGCTTCGCCGACACAGATGAACATCACCGATATTTCCTGAACTCAGCCGATTTGATCCACCGCATCCTCCAGCAGCTTGATGGACGTCCAGTCTCTTCTATCCAGATCGTGACTAGAGAAGGATCTACGAGTACATCCGTTTCTTACCCTTTGGCAGCGTCGGTTCCATCTCTCGCGGTACTTTCTTCTCCGCTGGAAGCACCATCTGGCTCGGCACTGATTTCCCTGGCGGCGGCACCAGCTTCTCCGGCTGCGCCGACCCCAACCCCCGCGGCACGGTCTTCTCCGGTGGCGGCACCACCAAAAGATGCTGTAAGTTGTCCTGAACTCACTAGGATGCAGGTGTAAGTAGTCAATGATAGTTGGGATCTTAAACAAGTTCTTTTTTCTTTAAAATTTAATGACGGGAAACCGTAGTATTCTTCTGCAAAAAAATTTTAATGACGGGAAACAGTAGATGTTAAGTACTAGTTCTGGCAAAAAAAGATGTTTAGTAATATTATCCATCACAGAGCAGGGTTTCGCAGTCTGAACATACAAATATATGCTCCATGTTACCTGTTTCAGAAAGTCTGAAAGCTTGCTCAGTACCTGTAAAATCAAATTGTCTTGCTGCTGCTAGATTTTGTGCAAACTAATTAAAGAGATAGCTAGATGCATTTTCTCCATGTATGCTACGTTCTGATTTATATGCTGTTGATTGATATATACCGTGCTTAACTAGATGCAGAAGCAAACTCGCTCCAACGTCAATGAGCAACTACGTCTTAGGACTGTCGATTGTACATGTCCTCTGCACCGCCCCGAGTTCAGAATTCAAAGAAATTCACTAGCCAAAAAGCCAAAGGTGACGGGCAGGCGTGATGCAGCATTTCAACGTTGTATATTAAAAGGGCGAGGGAAAGGCCGCCCTAAACGGGTTGGTCACTCGGCGGACCCTCCTCAGCCCTCGCGCTTCTATGTGCAACTGGACGGCAACGATGACATGTATATGTTGGTCATCCCCAGAGAATTCAAGCAATGTCTGAAAGGGATTCTTCCCAGGCCTATCAAGCTCAAGACCAGCGTAGGCTGCGCCTGGTATGTGCACATCGATGAGTACCAGGGTGAACTGGTCTTGAAGGATGGTTGGTTCGGGTTTGCAGAGGCGCATGAACTGCAGCTTGATGACCTTCTCGTCTTCGAGGTGAAAGACACTTCCTTGATGAATGTGTTGATCTACGACAGTAACACCTCCACCCAGAGGATAATCTTTTGTGCTGATCACCCTTAGTTGCATGCATGATCTGCAGTGTTTTTAGGAAGAGGGGATCAGAATAACCTCAATATTTTATTGAATTAACTAGATGCTGCTTTTGGACCTGGGTTACTCCCCTGCTGATGTTCAAGCTGAACTTGGTTTTTGTATTAAGCTGAACTGGGGATCAGATACACTGTGATGAGACTTTGTTAATTAGCTAATATAGTATATGTTAGACTTGTTTTATTTTATTTTAATTTACTGTGATATGCTGCGGTAGTTTCAATGTGCGGTCTGATGATTTGTATTATATGTAGGTACACGGAGCTCAATATTTTGAAATATTCATAGATTTGTAAGTGTAAATGTGATATATCCCAGATGTAGTCAATGCTATCTTGTACGAACTTGTAAAATCTCAGGGAAAAATACATTTTATTTTAGAAAGTGTAAAAGTGACCAATTTTTTGATCTGATTGTAGCAAACACAAGTGCAGATGGTCAAACCCCAAAAACTTCTCATATTCATTGTTACATGGTCGAGATATAAAGGTATTTCACGCACTGGTTTAATACTCAACTGCTTACATCCATGTTTGTTTGCAGTTTTTTTTGGACACCTCTTAATGCTCCCTCCGATCCATATTTTTTTTAGATACACAGTACAAACACAGACGCTCTCATATAGATGTATCTAGACACATATTAGTTGTAGAGACGTCCATTTTATCATCATGTAATGAGGATCAGATGGAGTATCGTTTTCATTTTACCAAAAGAAATGGATATATTACTGTATAGTACAACGTAGCCTGAAGCCCTGAGCTCTGAATGCAATTTCTGTGTGCACACTGAACGGATCATAACCCACACGACATGTCTCACTGGTCTGTAGGTCCGGACCCCACCAGATACTGATAAAGCCCAGTGACCCGCCGGGTGAAGTTTTGTGTGTGGATTCCTGCGTACCTGGCTTCGTTCCTCCTAGACACGCGCATTTTTTTTGACCGGGGGACACGCGCATTTATTCCCTTGCTGATTGCTGATGTATCATTCTCAGTTTCTCACAGCCCCCTCATGTTCAGAACTTCAGATCTCCCCAGATCCCTCGCCGTCCATCTCCCCTGAGTCCTCTCTCTACACCACCGGCGTCCACCACCGCTCGGACTACGCGGCTTGGACTCCGTCCTCTACGGATGCGGCGACGTCGCATCTAAAAACTCCACTAAGGCGGCGCGGCATCCCCGATTCTCTCGGTCCATGGCTGCAATGGCGGTATGTTTCCCCCGAATCACTAGCGTTGCCGGTCACATCTTTATTATATCTAAGCTGTATTGCCGGTTGCTTAGCATTGTTTGATATACAGTACTTCTCTCAGCCAGTGTATATATTAATCCTCTGGTAAAGACTCGGGTTACACATGCACCCATGCTAGCTATGTTGGGACTGGATCTAATGTGTGCAGTAATAATCGTTCAAATATGCTATTGGTCAATCCACGGCCGATGATCACATATGAGGACACCGAGCATGCATGTCTGGCTTGTGGACTCTTTAGGCCGACGCTGATTTTTTTTTTGTTTGCTTGGTCAATCTGTACTGGCGGATGATGAACTGCAGATGCATTATTCTGATGCTAGACATAGCCAGCAAGCATGCATGGCTCATGCTAGCTTGATTTCTATTCTCATAGCTACTATTTATATCGATTTGGCTTCTGCGATACAATGATACACTATGCTGAATAATTTGATGATACAAGGTTGTACATATCAGCCTAGCTAGATTCAGAAGCTTATTGTTCAGACTGTGTGTTTGATAAGAACAATGATCCGCTGAGTTTGCTAGGTGCCTTTTATTATGCATTTGCTTGGAATTACGGTCAGAAGCTAGAGGCATTATCTAATTGAGGCCTCTTTTTTGCAGTGTTCAAACAAGAAGCTCAAGCTTGGAGAGAGCTTATCATGGAAGGAGACATCTGTAGAGCCAGCCCCAGTGTGCAAGGTGTTTGGGCGCATCGATGAGGAGAATACCCCTGACAGCTTCTGCAAGGTACTATGTACATCGGAGTTAGAGGTGATTTCCATCCCCAGTCGTGTTCTACCCTGGTTTTACGGTGGGTGTCCAGAGTCCATCAACCTGAAGATGTCCACTGCATGCACCTGGATTGTGGACCTGAAGCAACAAGATGGCAATGTTTTAATGGACAAAGGATGGCCAGAGTTTGTCAAAGCACATGACTTGAAGGTAGGATACCTCCTGACCTTCAAGAAGCTTGACACCAAATCATTGCAGGTGCTCATATTTGGTTACAATTGCTGTGAGAAGGTTATATGGTGTTCAGGTTATCACCCATCGCTGGGGCAACAATATCAATCACAGCTGTATTAAGTTGTCTTACAAATGTTCTTTAGAGAGAGCTGGTCTATAATAGTATACTGCTCTCTTTAATGATGCATTGTGGTGAACATGATGGTACCATTACTGGATTGTGGTCACATGTGAGGGGGGATGTTGAAATGTATAATTGGATTGCCTAGCCCTTTCCATTAGTTCGGACTTTTGGTTGCGTTGGCTAGTGCATGAAGCTTGACAAACCTTATTTATGTGTACAGCTCTCTAGTTGTACTATTAATTATTATGTGCTTATGTTGGCTGGATTGTGATGAACATGAGATGTTTTGTTGTTTACGTAAAGAAAAAAACGTGATGTTTTTTTGAATCCTGCGCTGGATATGTTTTGCACAAACTAGTGAAGTGACCGCTGACAAAACATATTATGCG
Organism: Lolium multiflorum; assembly: GCA_030979885.1. Classification (NCBI taxonomy): domain Eukaryota; kingdom Viridiplantae; phylum Streptophyta; class Magnoliopsida; order Poales; family Poaceae; genus Lolium; species Lolium multiflorum. The sequence continues at coordinate 235,239,688 of CM061749.1, read as the reverse complement.
CAAATAGGCAACCCTCAGCAACGATCATGGGTTCAAGTGTCCAGGATCCAGTGCCTTGACATAAGCAAGGCACAGATGAACAGTACGGTGACTTGTAGATTTGGCCGTTGGATTGAAAATAGATAGCTAAGATCAAAGTACTGTAGCATGTAGCATATGTACTGTTCATGGTTCTAAAGCACATGCACTGTGGACGACGTACTGTAGCACATGTCCTGTACATTGGTTGGTACTGTAGCAGTTACTAGTTAATAGTCATCTGTCTAATTATTTTTTATCCAACGGTTGAAAGGGAGGGGCAAGGCATGGTACGGAGTACTATTTATGTGTGCCTCGCCTTCATCAAGGCACTCGATCTCATTCCGGGTTCAAGTATTACCCCATGTAGCACCACTTTTTTTTTTGGGTTAGCCAGACAACCTTCCCAATAAAAAAAAGTACTACCTTCCCTGCATGGGCCAATTGTTTGTACTTTTGGGCTGCCGCCGGCCATGTACATGGTGATTGCTGTCAGCCTGCTTACTTCGCTGATAACATTCCAAAAACACTTAATGGGCCTCCGACTCATGCCATTGGGGCCCTTCCTAATTTAAACACGGATATCCTATGATTGGCCCTCTAGAAACCGAGATTCTACATATAAAGTTATTTTTATTTCGTATCAATTATGATTATGATTCTTTTTAAATGCGCATAGCCAGTATGCGCATCTACATGGGCTCTATATTTTGATATATTCATATAGTCGATTTCAAAATTGTCATTAATTATATAAAGTTCCAAGATTTATTCTATTAGTGTGCAAGATCTTAGAGTGTATTTGTAGTTTAAAAAAAATGACAAACCTCTTCATCAGATTGTTGTTAACAAGTGCAGTGTTGTGAACCCAAAATATATTACATACTCCCTCGTAGATCAAATTTGATCTAATTAAGTTGAACTAAAACCCGGATCAACAATTAGTATGGATTAGATGCATGGAGTACGAAAAACAAATGAATAGGCAATATTTCAATTTTTCCTTCAGTTGAGAATGCTAGAGCAGGACCCATTTGCCAGTAGCGTCCCTCAACATTTGAAGGTAAAAACAAACAGAAGGGATCGAAAAAAAAGCATCCTACATATCTCGGCTTAAAATATATCGAGAATTCACATATTTCTTGTACATAGAGGCTGACATCGGGGACCCATTGGCCAGCAGTGGAAAAAAAATCAAAGAGAGGAAACAATTATCGTACAGAGAAGCTGACATGTGGGACGCATTTTGCAGCAGCGTCCTCAACTTTAACAAAGGCGGCAGGGGATCGAAAGAAAAAGCAAAGTTGCCAGAAATCAGCGGTCAAAAATAAATCCAAGAAACGAAATGTTTATTGTTCCTAGAGGCTGACATATGGGACCCACGAGCGAGCAGCGTCCTCAACGTTTCAAAGGCGGCAGGGGATCGAAAAAAAGGCAAGTGACCATATATCAGGTGCCAAAAATAATCCAAGGAAAGAAATTTATTGTACATAGAGGATGACATATGGGTCCCGTTTTGCAGGAGCCGTCTCACCGTTTCCAAGGCGGCACGGGATCGAAAAAAAAGAAAGGAAAGGTTTATCGTTCAGAGAGGCTGAGATGTGGGACCCATGGGCCAGCAGCGTCCTCTTAGTTTCAAAGGCGGCAGGGGATAAAAAAAAGGCAAATAGCCAGTAATTAGGGTAAAAAAAATCAAACAAAGGAAACTTTGACTGTTCATAGAGGCTGACATGTGGGACCCATGAGCCAGCAGCGTCTCAACGTTTCAGAGGCGGCATGAGATCGAAAGAAAAAGGCAAATAGCCAGAAATTATGTGTCAATAATAAATCAAACAAAGGAAAGGTTTATTGTTCATAGAGGCTGACATGTGGGACCTCTGAGCCAGCAGCGTCCTCAACGTTTTAATGGCGGCACGAGATCGAACGATAAAATAAGCCAAAAATCATTTGGTAAACAAAATCCAAGAAAAGAAACATTTACCGTTCTGAGAGGATGACATGCGGGACCCATGAGGCAGCAGCATCCTCAACGATTCCAAGGCGGCAGGGGATCAAAAGAAAAAAAGGAAATATCCAGAAATTAATTAGGGGTTCAAAATAAATCCATCAAAAGAAACTTTTATTGTTCATAGAGGATGACATGTGGGACCGACGTGCCAACAGCATCCTCATCGTTTCAAAGGGGGCAGGAGATCAAAAGAAAAAGGCAAATAGCCAGACATTAGGGGTCAAAAATAACTCCAAAAAAGGAAACTTTTATTGTTCGTAGAGGATGACATGCGGGACCCATGATTCAGCAGCTTACTCAACGTTTCAAAGGCGGCATGAGATCGAAAGAAAAACGCAAGTGACAAAATATCAGGAGCTAAAGATAATCAAGAAAAAAAGAAACTTTATTGTACATAGAGGATGACATGCGGGTCCCATTTAGCAGCAGCGGTCTCAACGTTTCAAATGCGGCTTGAGATCAAAAGAAAAAGAAAATAGCCAGAAATTAGGGGGTAAAAAAAACTCCAAGAAAGGAAAGCTTTATCGTTCATACAGGCTGACATGTCGGACCTATGAGCCTGCAGCTTACTCAGCGTTTCAAAGGCGGCAGGCCGGCAGGGGATCAAAAGAAAAAGGAAATAGCCAAAAATCAGATGGTGAAAAAAATCCAAGAAAAGAAACTTTTATTGTACATAGAGGATGACATGCGGGTCCCATGAGCCAGCAGGTTCCTCAACGTTTCAAACGTGGCATGAGATCGAAAGAAAAAGGAAAGTGACCAAATATCAAGAGCCAAAAATAATCCAAGAAAAGAAACTTTATGTTACATAGAGGATGACATGTGGGTCCCATTTTGCAGCAGCGGTCTCAACGTTTCCAAGGCGGCACAGGACCAAAAGAAAAATGAAGTAGCCAGAAATCAGGGGGTGAAAAAATCCAAGAAAAGAAAGATTTCAATTGGGCTGCATCTGGACATCTGGGCCTTCGAACTATCCTGCTGGGCCTTTTGACTCGTACAATTTCAGCCCACTCCAAAACAGGAAAGTTCGGATTTTTCTAAAAAAAACAGGAAAGTCCTATGCATCGCAAAAACAAAAAACAAGGACACTCAACATATAAGTTTGTTTATGTAAAAATAAAGATTTAATTTATCCGTTTGCAATAGCTCAGAGCGAAATAATCAAGATATCACATGTTTCTTGTACGGGGAGGCTGACATCGGGGACCCATGAGCCAGCAGCGTCGTCAACGTTTCAAAGGCGGCAGGGGATCGAAAATAAAATAAAAAACCAAAAGTCAGTTGGTAACAAAATCCAAGAAAAGAAAACATTTATCATTCTGAGAGGATGACATGCGGGACCCATGAGGCAGCAGCATTCTCAAACGTTTCCAAGGCGGCAGGGGATCAAAAGAAAAATAAAGGAAATAGCCAGAAATTATTTAGGGGTCAAAAATAAATCCACCAAAGGAAACTTTTATTGTTCATAGAGGATGACATGTGGGACCGACCTGCCAACAGCGTCCTCATCGTTTCAACGGGGGCAGGGGATCAAAAGAAAAAGGCAAATAGCCAGAAATTAGGGGTCAAAAATAACTCCAATAAAGGAAACTTTTATTGTTCGTAGAGGATGACATGCGGGACCCATGAGCCAGCAGCTTACTCAACGTTTCAAAGGCGGCATGAGATCGAAAGAAAAAGGCATGACCAAATATCAGGAGCCAAAAATAATCCAAGATTTATTGTACATAGAGGATGACATGTGGGTCCCATTTTGCAGCAGCGGTCTCAATGTTTGTAATGCGGCTTGAGATCAAAAGAAAAAGAAAGTAGCTAGTAATTAGGGGGTGAAAAAAAATCCAAGAAAAGAAACTTGATGGACATAGAGGATGACATGCGGGTCCCTTGAACCAACAGCTTACTCAACGTTTCAAACGTGGCATGAGATCGAAAGAAAAAGGCAAGTGACCAAATATGAGGTGCCAAAAAAAACTCCAAGAAAAGAAAGTTGATTGCTCATAGAGGATGACATGCGGGTCCCATTTAGCTGCAGCGGTCTCACCGTTTGAGAGGCGGCAGGGGATCGAAAGAAAAAGTCAAGTGACCAAATATGAGGTGCCAAAAATAATCCAAAAAAAGAAAGTTTTATAGTACATAGAGGATGACATGCGGGTCCCATGAGTCAGCAGCTTACCATACGTTTCCAAGGCGGCAGGGGATCAAAAGAAAAAGGAAATAGCCAAAAATCAGAGGGTGAAAAAAATAAAGAAAATAAACTTTTATAGTACATAGAGGATGACATGCGGGTCCCATGAGCCAGCAGGTTCCTCAACGTTTCAAACTTGGCATGAGATCGAAAGAAAAGGCAAGTGACCAAATATGAGGAGCCAAAAATAATTCAAGAAAAGAAAGTTTTATAGTACATAGAGGATGACATGCGGGTCCCATTTAGCAGCAGCGATCAAGAGGCGGAGGGATCAAAAGAAAAAGAAATTGCCAAAAATCAGATGGTGAAAAAAAAGAAAATGAACAATTTTATAGTACATAGAGGATGACATGCGGGTCCCATGAGCCTGCAGGTTCCTCAACGTTTCAAACGTGGCATGAGATCGAAAGAAAAAGGCAAGTGAAAAAATATCAGGAGCCAAAAATAATTCAAGAAAAGAAAGTTTTATAGTACATAGAGGATGACATGCGGGTCCCAAGCAGCAGCGGTATCACCGTTTGAGAGGCGGCAGTGATCGAAAGAAAAAGGTAAGTGACCAAATATGAGGTGCCAAAAATAATCCAGAAAAGAAAGTTTTATAGTACATAGAGGATGACATGCGGGTCCCATTTAGCAGCAGCTGTATCACCGTTTGAGAGGCAGGGATCGAAAGAAAAAGGCAAGTGACCAAATATGAGGTGCCAAAAATAATTCAAGAAAAGAAAGTTTTATAGTACATAGAGGATGACATGCGGGTCCCATTTAGCAGCAGCGGTATCACCGTTTGAGAGGCGGCAGGGGATCGAAAGAAAAAGGCAAGTGACCAAATTTGAGGTGCCAAAAATAATCCAGAAAAGAAAGTTTTATAGTACATAGAGGATGACATGCGGGTCCCATTTAGCAGCAGCGGTATCACCGTTTGAGAGGCGGCAGGGATCGAAAGAAAAAGGCAAGTGACCAAATTTGAGGTGCCAAAAATAATCCATGAAAAGAAAGTTTTATAGTACATAGAGGATGACATGCGGGTCCCAGTTAGCAGCAGCGGTATCACCGTTTGAGAGGCGGCAGGGGATCGAAAGAAAAAGGCAAGTGACCAAATTTGAGGTGCCAAAAAAACTCCAAGAAAAGAAAGTTGATTGCACATAGAGGATGACATGCGGGTCCCATTTAGCAGCAGCGGTCTCAACGTTTCCAAGGCGGCAAGGGATCAAAAGAAAAAGGAAGTAGCCAGAAATCAGGGGGTCAAAAAAAATCCAAGAATAGAAAGAATTTTGGTTCATAGAGGATGACATGCGGGACCCATGATCCTGCATCGTAAACGGCTCGTTGAACGAGATGGCGCGATGTAGAAAAAAAACAATGCCAGAGAGGCTGCCATCTGGGCCCTACATCCCTCGGCGGTGCGGATTTGCGTTGACTCGGCCGGCGAACCCGAGATTTCGAGATGCACCACGTCCCGGGCCACCATACGCCACGTTTTGGCCGCTTTCGTCGGGCTAGGTGGCCTCAAAAACGAGAAAAAAAAGTTTTGACATGCACCACGGAGGGACCAAAATCGTCGGCCATGGTACACCAGCAACCACGGCGCGACTTCAACTTCGTCGGCCATGGCAACTTTTCTTGGAGAATTTGCAGCGAACAATATCAATCCAAGTGAACTTCCAAATAAAGCTATGCTCCCCGGCAACGGCGCCAGAAAATAGTCTTGATGACCCACAAGTATAGGGGATCGCAACAGTCTTCGAGGGAAGTATTACCCAATTTATTGATTCGACACAAGGGGAGACAAAGAATACTTGTAAGCCTTAACAACGGAGTTGTCAATTCAGCTGCACCTGGAAACAGACTTGCTCGCAAGAGTTTATCAGTAGTAACAGTTTTATAGCAGTAGGAATAGTGAAATAACAGCAGCGGTGAAATAAAGACAGCAGTAGTGATTATAGTAAACAGCAGGATTAAAATACTGTAGGCACAGGGACGGATTAACGGGCGTTGCATGGATGAGAGAAACTCATATAACAATCAAAGCAGGGGCATTTGCAGATAATAATAAAACGGTATCCAAGTACTAATCAATCAATAGGCATGTGTTCCATATTTAGTCGTACGTGCTCGCAATGAGAAACTTGCACAACATCTTTTGTCCTACCAGCCGGTGGCAGCCGGGCCTCTAGGGAAACTACTGGAAATTAAGGTACTCCTTTTAATAGAGTACCGGAGCAAAGCATTAACACTCCGTGAACACATGTGATCCTCACATCACTACCATCCCCTCCGGTTGTCCCAATTTCTGTCACTTCGGGGCCATTGGTTCCGGACAGCGACATGTGTATACAACTTGCAGGTAAGATCATAAACAACGAATATCTTCATGAATCAATAACATGTTCAGATCTGAGATCATGGCACTCGGGCCCTAGTGACAAGCATTAAGTATAACAAGTTGCAACAATATCATAAAAGTGACATCTACGGATACTAGGCACTATGCCCTAACAATCTTATGACTATTACATGACCAATCTCATCCAATCCCTACCATCCCCTTCAGCCTACAGCGGGGGAATTACTCACACATGGATGGGGGAAACATGGCTGGTCGATGGAGAGGCGTTGGTGGTGATGGCGGCGATGATCTCCTCCAATTCCCCGTCCCGGCGGAGTGCCAGAACGGAGACTTCTGGCTCCCGAGACGGAGTTTCGCGATGTGGCGGCTCTCTGGAGGGTTTCTGGCGACTTCGACTTCTCCCCGTGCGTTTTTAGGTCGAGGGCGATAAGTAGTCCGAAGGAGGGCGTCGGGGGCCAGCCGAGGCCGCCACACACTAGGGCCGCGCGCCCCCTCCTGGGCCGCGCCGGCTAGTGGTGTGGGGCCCTCGAGCCTCCACCTGACTTGCCCTTCTGGCTCCGTGAGTCTTCTGGGAAAATAGGGCCTTCTGTATAAATTCCGAGGTTTTTCCTGAAAGTTGGATTTCTGCACAAAAACGAGACACCAGAGCAATTCTGCTGAAAACAGCGTTAGTCCGTGTTAGTTGTATCCAAAATACACAAATTAGAGGCAAAACAATAGCAAAAGTGTTCGGGAAAGTAGATACGTTTTGGACGTATCAAGGTATTGAAGCAACACAAAGGAAGATTAAGTTTCAGCGGTTGCTTTCAACTTGTAACATGTATATCTCATGGATATTGTCAACATAGAGTAATATAACAAATGCAATATGCAAGTATGTAGGAATCAATGCACAGTTCACACAAGTGTTTGCTTCTTGAGGTGGAGAGAAATAGGTGAACTAACTCAACATAAAAGTAAAAGAATGGCCCTTCGCAGAGGGAAGCATTGATTGCTATATTTGTGCTAGAGCTTTGATTTTGAAAACATCAAGAGAGTATAAAAGTAAAATTTTGAGAGGTGTTTGTTGTTGTCAACGAATGGTAGCGGGTACTCTAACCCCCTTGCCAGACAAACCTTCAAAGAGCGGCTCCCATTTTATTTTATTTTTGGGTGGCACTCCTTCCAACCTTTCTTTCACAAACCATGGCTAACCGAATCCTCGGGTGCCTGCCAACAATCTCATACCATGAAGGAGTGCCTTTTATTTTAGTTTTATTTAGATGACACTCCTCCCCACCTTTGCTTTCTCAAGCCATGGCTAACCGAATCCTTCGGGTGCCGTCCAACAATCACATACCATGGAGGAGTGTCTATTTTTGTTAATTAATTTGGGACTGGGAATCCCATTGCCAGCTCTTTTTGCAAAATTATTGGATAAGCGGATGAAGCCACTAGTCCATTGGTGAAAGTTGCCCAACAAGATTGAAAGATAAACACCACATACTTCCTCATGAGCTATAAAACATTGACACAAATCAGAGGTGATAACTTTTGAATTGTTTAAAGGTAGCACTCAAGAAATTTACTTTGGAATGGCGGAGAAATACCATGTAGTAGGTAGGTATGATGGACACAAATGGCATAGTGGTTGGCTCAAGGATTTTGGATGCATGAGAAGTATTTCCTCTCGATACAAGGCTTAGGCTAGCAAGGTTATTCAAAACAAACACAAGGATGAACCGGTGCAGCAAAACTCACATAAAAGACATATTGTAAATATTATAAGACTCTACACCGTCTTCCTTGTTGTTCAACCCAATACTAGAAATTATCTAGACCTTAGAGAGACCAATTATGCAAACCAAATTTTAGCAAGCTCTATGTATTTCTTCATTAATAGGTGCAAAGTATATGATGCAAGAGCTTAAACATGAGCACAACAATTGCCAAGTATCAAATTATTCAAGACATTCTACCAATTACTACATGTAGCATTTCCCGTTTCCAACCATATAACAACAAGTGAAGCGATCAACTTTCGCCCTTGAACATTAAAAGCTAAGAACACATGTGTTCATACGAACCAGCGGAGCGTGTCTCTCTCCCACACAAGGATGAACTTATTCAGAGAATGAAAATAACAAAACGAAAATAAAAGCACACAGACGCTCCAAGTAAAATACATAAGATGTGACCGAATAAAAATATAGTTTCACTAGAAAAACCTGATAAGTTGTCGATGAAGAAGGGGATGCCTTGGGCATCCCCAAGCTTAGATGCTTGAGTCTTCTTGAAATATGCAGGGATGAACCACCGGGGCATCCCCAAGCTTAGACCTTTCACTCTTCTCGATCACATTATATCACCCTCTTCTATTGACCCTTGAAAACTTCTGCCACACCAAACTTCGAGCAAACTCATTAGAGGGTTAGTGCACAATCAAAATTTCACATGTTCAGAGGTGACACAATCATTCTTAACACTTCTGGACATTGCACAAAACTTCTGAAAGTTAATGGAACAAAGAAACCCATTCAACATAGCAAAAGCGGCAATGCGAAATAAAAGGCAGAATCTGTCAAAAACAGAACAGTCCGTAAAGATGCATCTGGACTGGGCACTTAACTTGCTCAAATGTAAAAACTCAAAACTAATGAAAGTTGCGTACATATCTGAGGATCACGCTCGTAAATTTGCAGATTTTTTCGAATTTTCTACAGAGACTTGTGCCAGAATTCGTGACAGACAGCAATGCTGTTTCTGCGCAGCGATCCCAAATATAACATCAACTTTAACATAGAAACTTTACTTGGCACAAAAACATGATAAGGAGAGGTTGCTACAGTAGTAAACAACTTCCAAGACTCAACAAAACAAAAATTGCTGTAGTAAAATAAACACATGGGTTATCTCCCAAGAAGTTCTTTCTTTATAGCCATTAAGATGGGCTCAGCAGTTTTAATGATGCACTCGCAAGAAATAGTATTTGAAGCAAAAGAGAGCATCAAGAGGCAAATTCAAAACACATTTAAGTCTAACATGCTTCCTATGCATAGGAATCTTGTAAATAAACAAGTTCATGAAGAGTATAGTGGCAAGCATAGGAAGACAAAACAAGTGTAGCTTCAAAAATTTCAGCACATAGAGAGGTGTTTTAGTAACATGAAAATTTCTACAACCATATTTTCCTCTCTCATAATAACTTTCAGTAGCATCATGAGCAAACTCAACAATATAACTATCACATAAAGCATTCTTATCATGAGTCTCATGCATAAAATTATTACTCTCCACATAAGCATAATCAATTTTATTAGTTGTAGTGGGAGCAAATTCAACAAAGTAGCTATCATTATTATTCTCATCATCAAATATAGGAGGCAAAGTATCATCAAAGAAAATTTTCTCCTCAATGCTTGGGGGACTAAAAATATCATGCTCATCAAAACCAGCTTCCCCAAGCTTAGAATTTTCCATATCATTAACAACAATGGTGTTCAAAGCGTTCATACTAATATCATTGTTACCAGCATGCAAATAAGATTCCATAGGTTTTTTAATTTTCGCAGCAAACAATCCATGTCTTAACTCAGGAAATAGAATAAAAGCTCATTGTTGTCCATTATGCCTAACTAGTGTAAACAAGAAACAAAAAGATGCAATTGCAGGATCTAAAGGAAATAGCTTTGAGTACTTACAGCGCCGGAAAATAGCTTAGTAGCCAAGATCCGGAGTGTGAGTACCTTTTACCTTTCCTCCCCGGCAACGGCGCCAGAAAATAGCTTGATGTCTACTCACGCTTCTTTTCCTGTAGACATGTTGGGCCTCCAAGAGCAGAGGTTTGTAGAACAGCAGCAAGTTTTCCCTTAAGTGGATCACCCAAGGTTTATCGAACTCAGGGAGGAAGAGGTCAAAGATATCCCTCTCAAGCAACCCTGCAATCACGATACAAGAAGTCTCTTGTGTCCCCAACACACCTAATACACTTGTCAGATGTATAGGTGCACTAGTTCGGCGAAGAGATAGTAAAACACAGGTGGTATAGATGGTGGTAATATTGCAGAAAGTAAAGATGCAGTAAAACAGTAAACAAGCGGCGCCAGAAAATAGCTTGCTGGCGTAGGAAGCAATTCTTTGTGGTGGAAACAAGGCCTAGGGATCATACTTTCACTAGTGGACACTCTCAACATTGATCACATAATAAATAAGTTCTCTTCCTTGTGCTACATATACTCTTGTTTGATAATGAACACCATTCGTTGCGTAGGATTACACGAACCCTCAATGCCGGAGTTAACAAGCTCCACAACATTCGATATTCATGTTTAAGTAACCTTAGAGTATAATAGATCTTTGCAAAATAGACCAAGTACTAACATAGCATGCACACTGTCACCATCACACTATGAAGGAGGCATAAATCACATCAATACTATCATAGCGATAATCAACTCCATAACCTACAAGAGATTATGATCATAATCTACGACAAGAACCACACGATGCACACACTGTCACCATTACACCATGCAGGAGGAATAGACTACTTTAATAACATCACATGAGTAGCACATAACTAGTAGCGATACAAAGCTCATATAAATCTCAATCATGTAAAGCAGCTCATGAGATCATTGTATTGAAGTACATAGGAGAGATGAACCACATAGCTACCGGTACAGCCCCGAGCCTCAATGGAGAACTACTCCCTCCTCATGGAGCAGCAGCGGTGATGAAGATGGCGGTGGAGATGGCAGCGGTGTCGATGGAGAAGCCTTCGGGCACCTCCCCTGTCCCGGCGGCGTGCCGGAACAGAGACTCCGTCCCCGCATCTTGGGTTCGCGATGGCGGCGGCTCTGGAACGTTTCGCGTACCGTGGCTTATTTGTCTCAGGGTTTTAGGTCAGGGACCTTATTGATGGCGTGTAACTCACACGTTCGTTGGGAACCCCAAGAGGAAGGTATGATGCGCACAGCAGCAAGTTTTCCCTCAGAAAGAAACCAAGGTTTATCGAACCAGGAGGAGCCAAGAAGCACGTTGAAGGTTGATGGTGGCGAAATGTATGCGGCGCAACACCAGGGATTCCGGCGCCAACGTGGAACCTGCACAACACAACCAAAGTACTTTGCCCCAACGAAACAGTGAGGTTGTCAATCTCACCGGCTTGCTGTAACAAAGGATTAACCGTATTGTGTGGAAGATGTTTGCAAAGAAAACAAACAAGTATTGTAGATTGTATGCGATGTAAAGAATAGGACCGGGGTCCACAGTTCACTAGAGGTGTCTCTCCCATAAGATAAAAGCATGTTGGGTGAACAAATTACAGTCGGGCAATTGACAAATAGAGAAGGGCATAACAATGCATATACATGATATGATAAATAGAGTGAGATTTAATCCGGGCATTACGACAAAGTACATAGACCGCCATCCAACTGCATCTATGCCTAAAAAGTCCACCTTCAGGTTATCATCCGAACCCCATTCAGTATTAAGTTGCAAAGCAACAGACAATTGCATTAAGTATGGTGCGTAATGTAATCGACAACTACATCCTTAGACATAGAATCAATGTTTTATCCCTAGTGGCAACAGCACAACACAACCTTAGAACCTACTGTCACGTCCCAGGTATCAATGAAGGCATGAACCCACTATCGAGCATAAATACTCCCTCTTGGAGTTAAGAGCAAAAACTTGGCCAGAGCCTCTACTAATAACGGAGAGCATGCAAGATCATAAACAACACATAAACAATAGATTGATAATCACCATAACATAGTATTCTCTATCCATCGGATCCCGACAAACACAACATATAGTATTACAGATAGATGATCTTGATCATGTTAGGCAGCTCACAAGATCCAACAATGAAGCACAACAAGGAGAAGACAACCATCTAGCTACTGCTATGGACCCATAGTCCAGGGGTGAACTACTCACTCATCACTCCGGAGGCGACCATGGCGGTGTAGAGTCCTCCGGGAGATGAATCCCCTCTCCGCAGGGTGCCGGAGGCGATCTCCTGAATCCCCCGAGATGGGATTCGGCGCGGCGCTCTCGAAGGCCGTATCGTGGCTCTGACTGGGGTTTCGCGACGGAGGCTATTTGTAGGCGGAAGGGCAGGTCAAGAGGCGGCACGAGGGGCCCAGGGACAGCCGCGGCCAGGGCCTGCCGCGCCGCTCGTCACTGCCACCTCGTGGCCCCACTTCGACTCTCCTTCGGTCTTCTGGAAGCTTCGTGGCAAAATAGGACCCTGGCGTTGATTTCGTCCAATTCCGAGAATATTTCGTTACTAGGATTTCAAAACCAAAAACAGCAAACAGGAACTGGCTCTTCGGCATCTTGTTAATAGGTTAGTTCCAAAATGCGTAAATACGACATATAATGTGCATAAAACATGTAGGTATCATCAATAAAGTAGCATGGAACTTAAGAAATTATCGATACGTTGGAGACGTATCAGCATCCCCAAGCTTAGCTCTTCGCCCGAGCAGGTAAAACGATAACAAAGATAATTTCTGAAGTGACATGCCATCATAATCTTGATCATACTATTGTAAACATATGTAATGAATGCAGCGATCAAAACAATGGTAATGACATGAGTAAACAGATGAATCATAAAGCAAAGACTTTTCATGAATAGTACTTCAAGACAAGCATCAATAAGTCTTGCATAAGAGTTAACTCATAAAGCAATAAATCAAAGTAAAGGTGTTGAAGCAACACAAAGGAAGATTAAGTTTCAGCGGTTGCTTTCAACTTATAACATGTATATCTCATGGATATTGTCAACATAAAGTAATATAACAAGTGCAATATGCAAGTATGTAGGAATCAATGCACAGTTCACACAAGTGTTTGCTTCTTAAGGTGGAGAGAGATAGGTGAACTGACTCAACAATAAAAGTAAAAGAATGGTCCTTCAAAGAGGAAAGCATCGATTGATGTATTTGTGCTAGAGCTTTTATTTTGAAAACATGAAACAATTTTGTCAACGGTAGTAATAAAGCATATGAGTTATGTAAATTATATCTTACAAGTTGCAAGCCTCATGCATAGTATACTAATAGTGCCCGCACCTTGTCCTACTTAGCTTGGACTACCGGATCTTTGCAATGCCATGTTTCAACCAAGTGTCACAAAGGGGTACCTCCATGCCGCCTGTACAAAGGTCTAAGGAGAATGCTCGCATTTTGGATTTCTCGCTTTTGATTATTCTCAACTTAGACATCCATACCGGGACAACATGGACAACAGATAATGGACTCCTCTTTAATGCATAAGCATGTAGCAAAATTATTATTCTCATATGAGATTGAGGATATATGTCCAAACTGAAACTTCCACCATGATTCATGGCTTTAGTTAGCGGCCCAATGTTCTTCTCTAACAATATGCATGCTCCAATCATTAAGGTGATAGATCCTTCAGACAAGACGGACATGCATAGCAACTCACATGATATTCAACAAAGAATAGTTGATGGCGTTCCCCAGAAGCATGGTTATCGCACAACAAGCAACTTATTAAGAGATAAAGTGCATAAGTACATATTCAATACTACGATAGTTTTTAAGGCTATTTTGTCCCATGAGCTATATATTGCAAAGGTGAATGATGGAATTTTAAAGGTAGCACTCAAGCAATTTACTTTGGAATGGCGAGAAATACCATGTAGTAGGTAGGTATGGTGGACACAAAATGGCATAGTGGTTGGCTCAAAGATTTTGGATGCATGAGAAGTATTCCTCTCGATACAAGGTTTAGGCTAGCAAGGTTATTTGAAGCAAACTCAAGGATGAACCGGTGCAGCAAAACTCACATAAAAGACATATTGTAAACATTATAAGACTCTACACCGTCTTCCTTGTTGTTCAAAACTCAATACTAGATATTATCTAGACCTTAGAGAGACCAAATATGCAAACCAAATTTTAGCAAGCTCTATGTATTTCTTCATTAATGGGTGCAAAGCATATGATGCAAGAGCTTAAACATGAGCACAACAATTGCCAAGTATCACATTATCCAAGACATTTTAGAATTACTACATGTAGCATTTTCCAATTCCAACCATATAACAATTTAACGAAGAAGAAACTTCGCCATGAACATTATGAGTAAAGCCTAAGGACATATTTGTCCATATGCAATAGCGGAGCGTGTCTCTCTCCCACAAAGTTAATGCTAGGATCCATTTTATTCAAACAAAAACAAAAACAAACCGACGCTCCAAGTAAAGAACACAAGATGTGACTGAATAAAAATATAGTTTCAGGGGAGGAACCTGATGATGTTGTCGATGAAGAAGGGGATGCCTTGGGCATCCCCAAGCTTAGACGCTTGAGTCTTCTTAGAATATGCAGGGATGAACCACGGGGGCATCCCCAAGCTTAGAGCTTTCACTCCTCTTGATCATAGTATATCATACTCCTCTCTTGACCCTTGAAAACTTCCTTCACACCAAACTTCAAGCAAACTCATTAGAGGGTTAGTGCACAATTAATAATTCACATGTTCAGAGGTGGCACAATCATTCTTTACACTTCTGGACATTGCATAAAGCTACTGGACATTAATGGATCAAAGAAATTCATCCAACATAGCAAAAGAGGCAATGCGAAATAAAAGGCAGAATCTGTCAAAACAGAACAGTTCGTAAAGACGAATTTTAAAGTGGCACCAGACTTGCTCAAATGGAAAAACTCAAAACTAATGAAAGTTGCGTACATATCTGAGGATCACGCTCGTAAATTGGCAGATTTTTTCGAATTTTCTACAGAGACCTGTGCCCAGATTCGTGACAGACAGCAATGCTGTTTCGCAGCGATCCCAAATATAACATCAACTTTAACATAGAAACTTTACTTGGCACAAAAACATGATAAGGAGAGGTTGCTACAGTAGTAAACAACTTCCAACTCAAATATAAAACAAAGTACTGTAGTAAAAACATGGGTTGTCTCCTATAAAGTTTTTTCTTTATAGCCATTAAGATGGGGCTCAGAATTTTAATGATACTCTCGCAATAAATAAGAGTTGAAGCAAAAGAGAGAATATCAAGAAGCAAATTCAAAACACATTTAAACCTAACCCACTTCCTATGAAAAGAAATCTTGTACACAAACAAATTCATGAAGAAGGCAAGCATAGAAAAGCAACACAAGTGCAATTTTAAGATTGTCAACATAAAGAGGGGAAACTTAATATTATTAAGATGCATATAACCATGTTTCTCTCTCTCATAATTTCAGTAGCATCATGAACAAACTCAACAACATAACTATCACATAAAGCATTCTTATCATGAGTCTCATGCATAAAATTATTACTCTCCACATAAGCATAATCAATTTTATTAGTTGTAGTGGGAGCAAATTCAATAAAATAGCTATCATAATTATTCTCATCACCATAATCATCATATATAGGAGGCATATTCTCCCAATAGTAGGTGGACTGAAAGTATCATATTCATCATTGCAAACATCATATATAGGAGGTAAATTTCCTCCTCAATGCTTGGGGGACTAAAAATATCATGCTCATCAAAGCCAGCTTCCCCAAGCTTAGAATTTTCCATAGCATTAGCAACAATGGTGTTCAAAGCATTCATAGTAACAACATTCCCATTAGCATTCCATAGGTTTTTTAATTTTCTCTTCAAACACATCATGTCCTAATTCAAGATAAAGTTCATAAAGATCTCTAATTTTTTTTGTTGTTTTCCAATTAAGCCTAACTAGTGAAAATAAAACAAGTACATGACTAGACATGATAACAAAATAAATTAAAATGCAAGTAACTAATTTTTTTGTGTTTTAGATATAGCAAGACAGTAAATAAAGTAAAACTAGCAACTAATTTTTTGTGTTTTGTTTAGGTGCAGCAAACAAAGTAGTAAATAAAATAAAGCAAGACAAAAACAAAGTAAAGAGATTGAGAAGTGGAGACTCCCCTTGCAGTGTGTCTTGATCTCCCCGGCAACGGCGCCTAAAAAGAGCACTCTTTGATGGCAGAATTTACGTTCATTGGGAACCCCAAGAGGAAGGTATGATGCGTGACAAAACAGTTAAGTTTTCCTCGTAAAGAAACCAAGGTTTATCGAACCAAGAGGAGCCAAGAAGCACGTTAAAGGTTGATGGTGGCGGAATGTAGTGCGGCGCAACACCAGGGACTCCGGCGCCAACGCGGCACAACACAACCAAAGTACTTTGCCTCAACGAAACAGTGAGGTGGTTGTCAATCTCACCGGCTTGCTTTAACAAAGGATTAACCGTAGTTGAAGATGTTTGCAAAGAAAAGAAACAAGTTACTTATCAGACATATGTAGCATAGGACCGGGTCCACAGCTCACTAAAGAGGTGTGTCTCTCTCATAAGATAAAAGCATGTTGGTGAACATTACAGCTGGGCAATTGACAAATAGAGAAGGGCATAACAATGCATATACATGATATGATAAATATAGTGAGATTTAATCCGCATTACGACAAAGTACATAGACCGCCATCCAACTGCATCTATGCCTCAAAAGTCCACCTTCAGGTTATCATCCGAACCCCATTCCGTATTAAGTTGCAAAGCAACAGACACTTGCATTAAGTATGGTGCGTAATAATCGACAACTACATCCTTAGAAATAGAATCAATGTTTTATCCTAGTGGCAACAGCACAACACAACCCTTAGAACCCACCTGCCCAGGTATCAATGAAGGCATGAACCCACTATCGAGCATAAATACTCCTCTTGGAGTTAAGAGCAAAACTTGGCCAGAGCCTCTACTAATAACAAGAGCATGCAAGATCATAAACAAAACATAAACAGATTTATAATCACCATAACATAGTATTCTCTATCCATCGGATCCCGACAAACACAACATAGAGTACAAGTAGATGATCTTGATCATGTTAGGGAGCTCACAAGATCCAACAATGAAGCACAACAAGGAGAAGACAACCATCTAGGTCCACTGCTATGGACCCATAGTCCAGGGGTGAACTACCACCATCACCCGATACCAACATGTGCAGAGTCCTCCGGGATGAACTTCTCTCCTCCCAAGAGGTCCGGAGGCGATCTCCTGAATCCCCCGAGATGGGATTCGCGGCGGCGTCTCTGGAAGGTTTTCCGTATCGTGGCTCTCGGTACTGGGGGTTTCGCGACGGAGGCTATAAGTAGGCGAAAGGGCAGGTCAAGAGGCGGCACGAGGGGCCCAGGGGACAGGCCGGCGCGGCCAGGGCCTGGGCCGCGCCGCCCTGTCATCTGGCCACCTCGTGGCCCCACTTCGACTCTCCTTCGGTCTTCTGGAAGCTTCGTGCAAAAATAGGACCCTGGGCGTTGATTTCGTCCAATTCCGAGAATATTTCGTTACTAGGATTTCTGAAACCAAAAACAGCAGAAAACAGCAACTGGCTCTTCGGCATCTTGTTAATAGGTTAGTTCTAGAAAATGCGTAAATACGACATATAATGTGCATAAAACATGTAGGTCTCATTAATGCAGCATGGAACATAAGAAATTATCGACACGCTGGAGATTATCACTATAGGCGAAAGGGGAGCTCTGGAGGGCTGACGAGGCGACTGCACAACAGGGCGCGCCTCCGGCCGCGCGCCCGGGTGTGTGTGTGCCCCAAGGGCCCCCCTCCGGTCCCTTCCTCGGTGCCTGAAGCTTCCGGTGAAAATAGTACCGGGCGTTGATTTCGTCCGATTCCGAAAATATTTCGTTACTAGAACAACAGCAGAAAACAGGAACTTGCACTTCGGCATCTCGTCAATAGGTTAGTTCCGGGAAAACGCATAATAATGACATATAATGTATATAAAAACATGTAGGTATCATTAAAGTAGCATGGAACATAAGAAATTATAGATACGTTTGGGACGTATCACTCCATGTCGGAGCTCGAGGCCAGGGGAGGTGGAGTGGGGGGTGGAGGAGGAGGTGGAGGCACGGAGCGTGGCCGCGGCCGACGCTGCTCATGGTGGCCTGTGCGGAGGCTGAGCGGGGCGCTGTCGCGACGCGGAGGTCAGCGGCTGCTAGGTTTGAGCGGAGGAGATGAGATGTCGCGCACCCGTTTATATAGGTTTGAGGTGGATTGACGTGCTTTAACACGTTGCAGCACGCGATTATTTACGCAGGTAGGCGACGTGCCAGCGAGTCACGAAGGCATCGCCATTTACGCGGACACAGACGTCGGTTGACGCCTTTGGCGCCAAAGATTAGCGTCATGGAGAAACGCATCGCACACTGGTCATCGCCAGAGCGTCCGAAGAGACGATTCAAGACGATATTTAGAGCAATCTCCACCGTACGCCAAAAATTCGGCGCGCTAAACCTCCTTCCGTCGCACAACGTGCTGGCGCGGCCAGCCTTAACTTTGCCTCACCCACACGCCGAAATGCACGCGTGCGCGGCGGTAAATTGCCCGGCGGAGGCGGCAAATAAGGCACGCGCGGCCACGCGAACGGCTAGTTTGATTGTATATCGTTTAAAACGAATCAAATAAATTACGGAAATTCTAACTGAAATTACGAAAATATATTAGAAGTTCGACAAACACCCACATTTTATTTAAATTAAATCAAAACTAATCTACTCCAACCTCCCGCCGTAGTCCGACGATCCCGCCAGGCCGGAGTCGTGCTCTGGACACCGGAGCGGTCGTCTCACTCGAAGGAGGAGGAGGAGGGCGGCATGTTCGTGGACGGTCCGGCGCTCCCCTTCTCTCCTCCGCCTCCTCGCCCTCCGCGCTCTTCTACGCCTTCCTCACGCGCCGAGGCGCTGTGTGCAATCTGCTGGCCGTAGGCCCGCGCCGCCCGTGCACGCGCGAATGTTCCGAGGCGACACGCTCCTCGCTGAGCGGATCTCCTCCGCGCCGGGCTTGGCCTCGGCCGGCCGCGAGCGGACGGGCTGCTGTAGTCGGAGAAGGCGTAGTTACCAAGCGCTGAGGTATCTTGCCGGAGTCGGATATGGAGCATTGGCGCGGAGCAGCCACGCGAGAAAGTAGTAGGAGCAGACGGAGGCGGGAGCACGCTAATGTTCAGCGGTTGGCGCGCCGCACGCCACGCCAGAGAAGGCGCGGGCAGCCGACAACAACTTTCCGCCGCTTCTTTTACAACGCCTGGCTTCGAGAGCTTTCTTAAAGCAGGCTTTCATACGTTCAACCTCGGGAGGCCAGACGACGCAGATTTTTGCACGGCCGACTCAAACGCCCCGTTGGAGATGCCCTTACACGGCCTGCGTCAGCCTTTGCTACCGGGCCCCGCGCGCGGACCTACGAGTAGCATGCCGATTCGGCGCTGGACGGTACAGGTTTCACCCGGGGCGGCGCGCGGTGTCTTGGCTGGCCGGTCGGCGGTGACCGCATATATCCCCCGATCCTTATCGTGAAAGCGGCGGCAGGTACGGCTTCCTTTTTCTTTCTCTCTTTCGCTACCAGGCGTAGGTCCGCGGCTCCACGCCGTCGCTCGCGTTTCCACTCTCCATTGGAGGCTCCCTTCTTGCCGCGCCATTAATTTAGTAGAGTGGAGGAGGATTACGCCCGAGACGGTGTATGCTGATGCCGACGCCGGCCCGCGGCTGGAAACCTCTTCGCCTGTTCCGTGGTCGACCAGCCACAACGCGATCCAATCTCTGGTTTGGCTGCCCAAGGAAAATCATCATTTGCCGGGTTTACTTTGCTTTGCTTTGCCGTGCTATCACAGGCTAATGACCCTGTCACCTGTCCTTTACGGCGTGCTAAATTAGTCAGCGCATCTCCACCGGCAGCGCAATAACGTCTTCAACCACCGGCGGAACCAAGAACTGAGCTGAGCTGGTCGAACAAAAATGCTACTCAAAAGAATTTTGACAGAAAAAGCAAATGTATTCAACAAAATAAATGGTCAAGAAAGATTCAAGATTCAAGATTCATCCATTACAACTAGATATAGAACATAAAATGGCACACACAGGTGACTTAGAATCAATATGCGATTGTTCTTCATGGCATGCCACGCTTTGCTTTCTTTATGTTTCAAACGACTAGGAACTCTCAACAAATATGCCCATCTTATTTTATCTCCAATTTCTAAGGTACCATATTCATCAAATGGTCTCTGAATTCTACTATCGGCAACAACATTTGTTGGATGAAACATTTCAGGAACATTTGCTTGTTGATTAGTTATCCTACAAAAATGAAATCGAAATCAAACAAACGAGAAATCACGTACACACTACTAGTCACTAAACAACTAGACGGTGTGCCCTCTCCTCATGCCTCCTCTTACTCCTCAGCCTGCTCTGCCTCTTCTTCTTCCTCCTCAGCCAGTATCTAAGACACCCCCTCCTACGCGCCCGTCGAATGCCTTGTTATATGCTTCACCGGGGAGGCGACAGGCGTGCGTGGGAGGTACATCAGCAGCATGGGGTGACAGTGGTTGCTGGCTGGCGGTGTGGTGCCGGGAGGGGTGTTAGGACCGAGGAAGAGAAGGCGTAGTGCGACGGCGTGGGTGGGGACGCAGACAAACATAAGAAATTTGGATCGATCGAGGAGGCTAGAGTCGCACGGGGCAAATCCGCATTTTTTTTTGGAAGTCACGGGTGACTGAGTGAGCTAGGGTACCCTGCATATGAATCATTCAGCCGGTTCGGCCGCCCCTCCTCGACCCCCCGCTAGCTCTGGGTGTGTCTCCAATAGGTCTATTAGGGCGCTAGCTAGATCTGAGCTCACACCGACAACTTTCAACAATGTGGTCTAATTCAAAGACCAATACAAAGTTGGCACCTCCGTGCCAGCCTCTACGTAGAGTAGGTGAGGCAGGCACGCCGGCGCTGCACGTCACATTCGGCCCCACTTGGCGACTGCATGGAAACATTTTCAATGACACAACTCGTTGGACGCGTCAGCCAGGCGGGTCAAACACGTATCCACAACGCAACCATATACACGTGGACAACTAGACTTCTGAGGCGCATGAGTTACCTTCGGCACAGCCCGCCCACCTACCTCCCGCCATTCAAATCCTTCTGCCGCCTGCATCATCAACAGCCCACTCCTAACCCTAGCCTAGAACAATGCTGCTCATGTGCCTTGATACGCAATGAACATCAAGCCGAGGGGTGTACAGTCGGAGGAGACGCCACGATTGTGAGCATAATCACGCACGGCCCCACTTTCCCCTCTGGTGAGCACCCCAATGTGTGATGGCCAACACAGAAAGCCTCCTTGTCGCGAATCAAACCCTTGGCGCCGCACTCGTAGGCCACCGCCGACGGCGGGGTGCAAGGCTAGCGCCTCCACTAGTTGGAGCAGGTGATCGTCGAGAGCTAGTCTCTCCATCTAGCACGGTTTTGTGCAACCACCGCGTCCTCCCTCCGGCAGCAGCCTCTCCAACGACAACGCATAGGCCCTCCAGTGAGCACCATAAATGGCGGCTACTAGGTCCTCCGGCGATGTAGGGTTAGGGTTAGTTTTGTGAATCCAGACCAAGATAACCTAGATTCGTTATGTTTATGTATGATTTACTTGTAAATTATGATGAATTGTGCTACTACTATGTGTGAATTTTGCTTGTTTGTTCTCTTTAGATATTTACGCGGTTTTTTTCTAATATCCAATATCATGTCAGGGAGTATCCAGTTTCGAGTATTCTTGGCACGCTAGAGTCGCTCTTACCGTAGTAAATTTTAACATGGCTTCTTTTGTGATTGAATGGCAGTGTAAAGCGCACGTGCTGCTTTTCCCCAAACACGCATGGAAATTCAGTGAGACCACACTTATGAGAACGGGTCCAGCACAGAGTAGAAACTGAAGAGGATTTATCAGAAAATGGGACAGGAAAGTACGTGGAAAACGAAACTTTTCTATTGCGTTGATTCGATTACAGGGTATCTCAAATGATAGGACATCTCTGTCTGGGTTCGAAATGACTTTGTTCTGACGATCAGTGGAACGATCGTCGGGTAGGATATCTCCACCGAAAGGCAGCCCTTCCTCTGCGTCCAGTTGTTCATCGCTTGAAAGGCCACTGACGACAGCGACGCCTTCAGCTGGCACCGCCGCGCACCCGAACACTTTGCTTGGCGCTCTGCTCGCCACACCAGCCGGCTCCTTGGTCGCTGGCGAATCGCGAGGCTCGTGGAGCTGCTCGCCGCCGAGCACGTTGATCCAGCCTTCGCCGGATTCCCAGTCCGGGAAGGCAGACACAGAGCAAGCCAATGACTTGATCCTCTTGGCCGCGTTCCCCGAAATCTCCTCCTCATCTTCGCTTTCCTCGTCGGACTCCAATTCCCAGAATGCGGCGTCGAGCGTGCTCTTGGGCGACACCCACCGCCCAGCCTTGGCTTCTCCAGCTTGCAATGCTAGGAACGGGTGCTCCAGGAGCTCCGCCGCCGTGGCCCTGTCGCAGGCGTCTCTCGCGAAGCACATGGCAAGGAAATCCTTCGCGACAGGCGACAGCCATGCCGGCGTCTCGGGCACGGCGTCCGTGTAACCGATCCGGTGGACGGCGGCGAGGACGTTGTCGATGTCGCTCCACGGGGCGCGCCCGGTGGCCATCTCGACGACCGTGCAGCCGAGGGCCCACACGTCGGCGGCTGGCCCCTGCGCCTCCCCTCTGGCCACCTCCGGCGCCATGAACGCCGGCGTGCCCCCGATAGGCCGATCAGAGTCCACCATCCTCGCGCACCCGAAGTCGGCGAGCTTGGCGCGCCCGTCGGCGCCGATCACAATGTTTCTTGACTTAACGTCCCCGTGCACGAGAGATTGACCGTGGATGTACGCCAGCCCGCGCAGGACGTCTGCGGTGTACGCCCGGATCGCGCGCTCCTCGAGGCGGCCCCCATTCCTGGCGACCTCGTCGGCGAGCGAGCCGCCGGGGGCGAACTCGAGGAAGAGGTGGTACGAGCCGTCGTCGCGGTGCGCCCCGCCGAGGCAGCGCACGACGTCGGGCGAGCAGAGCCCGGACAGGATCCCCTGCTCCCGGCTCAGCGGCGCCGCGTCCGCCGCGGCGGCAGACTTGACCGCGAACAGCTCCCCTGAGGCGGCGTCGGCCGCCAGCGACACCACGGCCCCCGACGCGCCGCAGCCGAGCGTCCGCAGCCGCGTCCATTGCCCGCTCACGGTGATCGCCATTCTCGAGACTCTTTGCTTGTCGGTGTGGTTGGTTGCTTGCTGCTCTGGGATGGATGGATGCGGTGGTGGTTTGAACTGGTGTGATCTTGCTGTGACGCGCGTTTATATATCCAAGGAGGAGGGGAAGGGGAAGGAGAAGACGACTCGGAGCTAATTGGTTGAGGGGAATTAGATTAGGGGAAGGTGTTTGTTGTGTGTCAAAGCTCAACTTGGCGAGGCAGAAAGAAAGCGTGGGTTGTGCGTTGTGGCCACGCGCGGCAATTGGATGCTGCGTTTGTGGGTGGGGGAACGCGCGGCTCGTGCGGAGGTCCATCAACGAGCGGCGCCCGCCCGGGTATACCTCCTCGCCTGACGCTGCACATCACATGCCGCCGTCATATGCATCTCCTCTCATCGCCACCAATGGCACTTGGCACCGCCGCATACATCCCACCAATTAGAAGATCTTCGGTCTTTCTTCAAATCGTCCCCAAACGACACCGAATTGAAGGATTGGGACGTGCTGCTTCGCCGCGCTTGACGTTGCTCCAACTCGCGTCCCCAAACGCCGCCCTAAAAACTTAAAAATAATTTTAATAGATAGAAGAAAACTCTTTACTAATATTCAAATCGGTGCAACATAAACAAGTTACATATAAAACTTCGAAAAAACATAATCAAATTACATAAATTATTTTAAACTACTTCTTCTTCTTTGATGATGGCCCCGCCTCGTCCTCATCATGGTGGCGCTTCCTGCTCATCACCTCTTACGAAGAGGCGGTGTCGATCGACGCGTCAGAGGAACTTGTGTCCTCCTCGTCGTCGCCGATGCTCGCCGGCTGCACCTTGGCCTTCCCTTGGCATTGGCCTTCGCTTTCGCGTTCGCCTCCGCCTTCGCACGGGCCGCCGCCGCCACCTTCACACAGGCCGCCGCCGCCGCCTCCTCAGACCCTTCCTCCTCTGCCTCCTTCTCCACCGCCATTCCTCCGTTGTCCGGCGGGGAATCACGCCGTGCTGGGCATCCGGCTTTGTCCCACCAATGGCGCCATCCTGGAGGCTTTCACGGAGGTGCCGGATGAAGTCGTAGACAGCTCATCGTGAGGAGAAGCTTGGATGAATGGCAGCCGGTGAAGATCCAAAAGCGCCGACGTACGGGTCTTATTGAGCGCGGATGAACGGCGGCGCAGGTCGAAGAGAGCGGCGGTTGCTCTTCCAAGGAGTTCGCACCATCCTCCGCGGTTGGCGCGTCGATCGACGCGTGCTTCGCACGGTTTCCCGGCAACTGCACCGTCGCTACGTGGGCGGCGGTTGAGCGTCGAGCCTCTGACGTGTCGGGCTCGCGTCTCCTCGGCTCTCATTTCCTTGTGTCCGGCGTGCCTTGAGCGTCCCCTGTGTAGCGGGGACGGGTTCGAGGCGCCGGACACCGTATTGGACCACGCCGGACAAAAATGGCCTTTGGGGCGCGCGGCTGGGAACGTTTTTTTGTCCGGCGCGCTCCAAATACCTTTAGTGGACGGTTTGGGGACGCGACTGGAGATGCTCTTAGAGCATATTTTTCGACAAAAAAAATATTAGTATAGCAAAGATATCAATTATACACAGTGTTTACAACAACGCATTGCCCTAGCGGCATTACAGTACGGATGCACACAACCTGAAAAAAGAATTACAAAAAAAGAAGTCCCGCTACGGTGATTTATTACTTTTAGCAGTCGTATTAACACCACCAAAACACCACCAGAAGTTCAGCTTCTCCAAAAGCGACGCATCCAAGAATAGATAAGTGCACAAGCGTCCTTGTCTCCCGATAAAAAATCTTTGGTTTTCACCCTGGTAAAATCCTCCTCACAAAACAATACCTTCAACAAGGCCACTGCCAGACACAACCAATTAAGGCTAGACCTTGGATTTTCATCCTGAAAGGTAAGACTTTGAACTGCACCTCTTGTCGCCCCCTCTTACAATATCGCTGCTTCAAGTCACAAAGACCCGAATCACCATTGCTAGTCCTCAAATGTAGGATTCCATGACAATTCTCCGCCAGCTGACTTCACAATGGAACGAGAAAACGTGCCCCATAATGGTAACAGACACTAGAGCTTCACAGCGTTCCCTCTGAAACCAAACGTCCAGAGAAAAACATGGGTGCACACGACCAAATCCCACCCGATCCATCAATCTGTAGGCATGAATTGCTCATTGGGGTTCACCGGCGGTGCCTTCCGAAACACGACACTATTGGATGAGCTAGAATCCCCCACACAATCCTATTGGATCTATCGCTCCGAACCTCACCGACCAGGCCAGTCGAGGAAGAAGAATGCCGAACATGGGTGATCTTATATCTATTCGACCTCTTATATATGTGGTCTTTGAAGCACAGAAAAATGACATGGTAAACGCAATTATTATATTTACTGTTTGCTTTTATAGGATCTGCATAGAAAAAGGACATGGTAAACACAATTATTATGGTAAACGCAATTATGAAAGTGCCGGGGCGTCCCTCCTCGCCTGACGCTGGCATCACATGCCGTCGTCATATGCATCTCCTCTCATCGCCACCAATGGCACTTGGCACCGCCGCATGAATCACACCGTTAGAGCATATTTTTCGATAAAAAATATATATTAGTATCGCGAAGATATAAATTATACCCAGCGTTTGCAACAACGCATCACGGATACAAAAAATACAACAAAAAAGTCCCACTATAGTGATCTAAGTATTACTTTTAGGAGCCGTACTAACACCGTCAAGACATCACCAGAAATTCAGCTTCTCCAAAATCAAAGCCTCCAAGAAGAGAATAGTGCACAAGTGCCGTCGTCGCGCGATCAAAGATCTTAGGTTTGCCAAACGGTCAGAGAAAAACATGGTGCGCAGGCCGAATCCCACCCCGATCTAGCAATCTCCATGCATGAATCGCCTAGTGGGGTTCACCGGTGGTGCCTTCGGAAACACGACACCAGTGGCGAAGCTTGTATCCTTCAAGAAATGTTCATGGGCTGGGGGCGGTGCCCCCCCCCCCCCCCCCGACTCCTTCATAGGTACGCCAGTGCACGACACTCCAACTAGGTTGTAGGGACAAGAATCCGACAGATCATCATCTTGGTGCAAGTTGGAACCATAGTACCGCCACTTTATTCAAGATGAGGTACCAGCCCTCACAGTATCATGTTGAATCTATCGCAACGAACCTCACCGACTAGGCCAGTCGAGGAAGAAGACTGCAGAACAGGGGCGATCTTATATCTATTAGACCTCTTATATCTGTGGTCTTTGAAGCACAGAAAGGACATGGTAAACACGATTGTTCTATTTTACTGTTTGCTTTTGTAGAATCTGCTCGGCCACTCGTGAGACCTCAAAACATATTTTTCAACATTTCAACACACCACATATGTATGATCCAAATTACAAAAAATAACAACAATATAAACTAAAATATAAATGTTTGAATCATCACACGATGCAAGAATAGTCCAAATTATGTTCTAATTCAAATGACTAAACAAATAATAAATGGTCAGAAATGCAAATAATGGTTCACATCACACGCCAATAAGTATAACTGATAGACTATTGGTGATGCAACTGCTAGTGGTGGTCAATGAGATCAAGCTAAAGCTGGGTGTACGTGCAAGAGTCTTCAATCTCCCAGTATGTCTCAAGCAATGCTTCGATATGATTATGATTTCTCGTTTGCTTCATACAGCTAGCAACATTGTCATAAAAGAACTCTAAGTTCAAAACCCTTTCGTTCTCAATGATCATATTGCGAAGAATCACACAAGCCATCATGATGCCGTTCAGGGTTTTTTTTTATCCCAAAAGCGAACAAGAACTCGAACAATTGCAAACCTAGCTTGTAAAACACAAATAATTCTCGCGGTGTCTTTTCGGCATGGCCTTTTGTGCCTTGGAAAATTCATATTGCTTTCTATTTGCTGGTTTCCGAGATGGTTTTTGACCATGGAGAATATACGCTATCGGCAAGAGAGTAACCCATTGTGTAATAATGCATATTGACGATGTAGTTGCACGAGGAACATCACCACCAGCTAAGGGGGCAAATTGATGAGATCTATGCAACACATTAATATAATTGAGGGAACTGGTAACCAAAATAAACAATGCCAAATCTACAAATCCTCGGACGCAACTGTGTCAAGCACAATTGTTCGATCACAACTCTTTTCGTAGTACTGCCCCTGACATGCCTTTGAGATTTTTTTTTCCACGTCCAATGCTTACACTCCATACTTCCAAGTATGCCCGGCCAACATCGTTTCTTATTCATCGTCATCAACTTCTCTGTATCCTATAAATGAGACCCCCAGGACTAGCCCTTGGCGGCATTGTATTAAGCTTTAGGAGCGCACAGAAGTGCCACGGCGAGTGAGTACCGGGACTCGAACCCAGCGGGGGGGGGGCTTCCCAGGTATCATCACCTTGGTAGCCATCTGGGCTAAGCCTCAGTTGCAAAAGACTCGAACTCTCTGTATCCTATAGCTTGGGAGTTCGCGGGTACATTGGACAAAAGACACGAATCATGAGCTTGTCGAACTTACACACACTCTCTAAGGTCATATATTCGTCAATGCGAAGGTACTTGTCGGCATAGTCGGTCAGGATGCATTTATGTTTGTGTTGTGTGGGTGGGAACGCGTGGCTCATGTGGTCAATCAACAAGCGGCGCATGGGCATCCTCGCTCGCCCGACGCTGCATAGCACATGCCGTCGTCATACGCATCTCCTCTCCTCGCCACCAATGGCACTTTGCGCATGCCTTCCACTGATATCCAAAAAGAAAAAACTTTGGCAGATGGACAGCCAGGATCTCCCGATACCCTTTGTTAGAAAGATTGAAGCTAAGTTCGATGGTGGGGAACACCGGAGCACACCTTTCTGCGAGGGCATCTGCGAGTTTTGGCTCTGAATATGTGCTCTTCTTGAGCGTGTTTTGGCTCTGAACATGTGCTCTTCTTCAGCGTGTTTTTAGAAACCTGAGGAAACATGAGAAAACTACTCTTCCCGTGTTTCTCTTGTGATTAAAATTGGACGCGCGAGCATCAGTACCGAGCGAAAAATAGAGTACCGTACTACAACATGTGAAATGTGAAGCACGAGTGTGTTGCCAGCCAAATTAAATGTGTCGTGCCGTGCCACCGATCAAGAGTCAAGACTGGACGTACAGCGGCCGTACTATCGTTGTGGCTCCTTCCCGGTCAGAGACGATAGGATCAAACCAACTGCTGCGAAAGCAAAATGGTGCGACACTAGTGGTTGGTGATTCGGCCCTGACATTGGAATGGGGTACATAACAAACATGGGCTGGGGCGGAGGTCAACGTGTGCGCCCAAAAGGGGTTTTTGGGTTGGGTTGGGTGACATGGTTTGCAACATTGACGTTGTGGCTTCGGATTCAGAGCCTGCAGCAGAGTGATGATACAGTATGTTGGAGTAAACAGATGTTTGCTCCACCAAACCCACCGTCGACCGGGCAGGTGCTTGACCACTACGGCTGTAACTACCACCAAACAATATCCTCGGAAACTCTGTGCAAGACTGAGATGAGGCCAAATTTGGGCCAGGAAGAATCAGGATAAGAGCTTAGCTTGGAGACCAGACATTTTCTTGGTGGTGCGTTCAACGGCTGTCACCTACGCTAACTAGTAGTTTCAGGCTGCGCAAATTGCTTGGTGCTTATTATGCATTCCACCACCGTCTTGAGTAGTTGTTTCAGGCTGTGCAAATTGCTTGATGTGCATTCCACCACCGTCTTGAGTAGTTTCAGGCTGTGCAAATTGCTACATACTGCACTTGACCACTGTCTAAGTGCCAGACTGCCGGTAGCAGTTCCAGGTTGTGCAAACACTGCCAGTTGATGGCTTGAGTCTTGAGAGTTGAGAACGGACATGACGAGACACGAGAGCGGTGCGACCGGCCAAGCTGTGTGTGTTTGCATTGCAGCAATGCGTTGAACCGCTGTCGCCTATGATATAGGGGAGTAATTTCAGGATGCGCAAATTGCTCATGCACTCCACCACCGTCTTCGATCTCGTCCCTGCTGCTGCGAGTAGTTGTTTCAGCCTGTGCAAACTGATACAACGCACTCGACCACTGTCTCCTAGCGTTCCAAGCTGTCCAAACACTGTTATACTGTACTTTTACCTCCAGTATCTTATCCTCCGTTTCTCGCTGGCTCATATAACTCGATCGGATGGTTAGGGTTTAGTCGTACGTGGAGAGCCAGTGGGGTTACTTGTTCTTTGCTTCCCGACCGGAAAGGATATCACAGCTCGCGCACGCTGGTGAATGCCAGCGTTCCTGCGGCGTCCCGAAAGGGACCAGACCAGGCAGCCACATACCGACATACGCCAGCAATTGGGATATGCGTCACAGATACATCGATCGCTTCCGTTCCGGCGCTCTGCCGGACCCTCCTCGGCCGCCCCACGTCCACACGACGGGCACGGTGGTGGGACGCGTCAGATCGGACCTGCGCGCACACTGACAATTGGGCGTCGCCGTTGCGTCCCAGCCTCCCAGGGCGGCGCAAACTTGCAAACTGGCAACTGGACGTGTGCGCGTCGACCACTCCGTCGCGTGGGGGCGGGGGAACACGTATGACATGGTCAGCACGCACAAGAGCTGGGGCTGGAGAGACAAACATCTCGACGAGGATGCCGCCGGCTGATCCGAATCCAATCGGGAGGCGGCGTCGGATAGGACGTGCGCGCACACTGACTGGGCGTCCCAGGCTCCCAGCACACGGCGCAAACTGGCAGGCTGGCAATGCGCATGCACGCACATTGGATTCGTCCACTCCGTCATCGGAACACGTACGACATGCTCACGACGCACAGGAGGAAACAGGGCTCGGACACAAACAGGTCGAGGAAGATCGATGCCGCCGATCTGAACCGAATCGGGAGGCGGATTCGATTCGGCGGCCGCTAACTCGGCCGGCCGGTTTGGCCGAGACCGCGCATGTTGCGAACGCGCTACATCTGGAAGACCTCACGTTGCTGCGGGCGATCACCACGACGCTATCGATTCGAGTTCAACGGGCCCAAGTCAACACGCGCCAGAACCAGAAAGCATTGCCGGCAACTGCCGAAGTCAAGTGTTCGGTATAGACTACTTATTGTTTACAAAATCTTCACAATGTTAGTAGCCTCACCAGCCTACGATACATTACCAATTTTCCAGAATTCCGAGGCCAAACTGTTCCACTGGACATTTGTTAAACCGTTTGCAGGTAAATAAGCCTCGGCCATCTTCAGTCGAATTTCCCACCAAGGTAAATCATTAAACCTAAGTTTGACAGTAGCAATAGATTTCTCCCTCAAATAATTGCACGAATAATTGACTGCCATAACATATTTTGTGTCCCCAGTTTCCAAAGCCACTTACACAAAAGACTAATGTTTTGTCTATGCAATTTTTTCAAACCTAATACACCTTTCTTCTTGGATCAATAAACTCTGCTCCACTTAACCATGTAGTAACTTTTAAAAAAATAGCATGCTAGAAAATCCTTCTTCCATGTTTATCCAGTTTTTATATAAATTTTTTGTTCATCCTGAACATGAATATATGATATAAAAGAATAGTCGATAAACTACCATCAACCAACACACGAAACTGACGCTATGAGAATAAACAAATTGGGTTGGCGGGGAAATGAGACGTGGGAGGAGAATTTGACCTAATACTTTGTGAGGTTTTTCACCCTAGTTTATATTAATTTGAGCAAACTTGGAGTATCACAAATATTCTAGTAATTTCAAAAAAATTGAAGTATCAAAAATATTCTAGTAAAACTTTTTCAGAAATGAGAAACCATGTACGAATTTCATGGCTTTCAGGCTAACTAAGCTGAGTCATGACAACATGTATGCATCATGGGATGGCAAATATGTTTGATGTTGCGGGTTTTACTTTTATTTGCTCAAAAATCTATTTTATTTTCCAAAATTGTTATTTTGTGAAGTACCTACCAACAAACCATTCCATAATTGGAAACAAAATTTTAATGAGTATTATACCACATTGTATGTACAAATCACCAACTGTTTGCATCTCAAAAGATTTCTAGGTACCTCTTACTAAAATAATATATTGCTGGCGATTTAGTTGGAAGTGGGTCAAATTTGAATTACATGTTTGGTGGATGTGTCCCATGTAGAACATGAGATTGATATGTAGGCCCACATGTCTTCGACCCGATGTAAGTATTTAAATTTGGTAATTTAAATACCACATAGACATGCCACGTAGGCGAATTTCTTACGTATCAACCCATTCACCATTTTATATGGGAATAGTGAATTCACGACGATCTAAATTAGCCGTAATCGACTACAAAAAGGTAGTAAGTTGTGTCGTTCAGATTATGACGATTTCATCTAGTGAAACTATGACTTTTTT
Organism: Lolium multiflorum; assembly: GCA_030979885.1. Taxonomy (NCBI): domain Eukaryota; kingdom Viridiplantae; phylum Streptophyta; class Magnoliopsida; order Poales; family Poaceae; genus Lolium; species Lolium multiflorum. The sequence goes on along the minus strand of CM061749.1, from coordinate 235,207,592 downwards.
GAGCCAAATCACCGTAATTTTTTAGTGTTTTGATCCCCCCAAACGACTAACGACTATTCAATGCAAAATTGTCATAGAATCATGACGATTTTATTGAGGGTCGCTGCGAGAATATCACAAGTCAACATATTTCTTGTAGTGGCACTCTGATGAATGATGTACATTTCATCAGCAAGGTGTTCTAGTCTAATAGATAGAACTTTAGTAATAAACTTGTAAATTCACCTCAACAAACAAATAGGGCTATATTGAGTGATTTTATCGACTCAAACTTTTGGCAGCATGGTAGTATTGCCATAATTCAAAGGTTGCACATCAAGCTCGCGTCTATGGAAAGTATTGAACAAATTCATAATATCCCCGCAAAACATAAAAGAGAAGAAGAAGAAAATGTGATTTATTTCCCCCATTTCTGTTTGGTGTGTCCATTTACATGGGTGCCACATTGTTGACGAACATTGCACGAGATAGGAAATGGTCTGTGTCACGGACTTCATCAATCGAAACGGTGTCATTTGGTTTCAAGCAGAAAAATCAAGGAAGTAACGGATCATGTTCACAGATTCTCTGAACCATACCTCGATACAAGTAGGCAAGTAGCATGCTAATTAGCTAGGAAAGTGTCACAGTTAAACAAACCCACCTGTGCTGAGTGACAGTGCAACCACCATGCGACGATCGTTCTCTGCAGGCTGCAACTGTAAAGAGACTGCTATACGAACCTGCAACAGTGCATTAACTTGGACTTGGGCAACAGTGCATATTCAGTGAACGGAATGTTTATCGCACTAGTTAATTGAATGCCGAGGCAAAATCCGACAGCGGCGGGGAGTATTATTTACTGTCGTGGAGTGAAGATTTGAGCATTAGTCAGGTCCAATCAGGTTTTGCCAATAAAAGAAGGTTCACGATCCCGTTTTTGTCTTCAACTTGAAAAACAATTGTATTAATGGTTTGTTACTACCACTGCTGTCAACAAAATGATAGACTTTGTTGATCCCAGCCATGCCAACGGATCACCACGCTTTTTCCGCATGTCAAAAGACAAGAAAACACTAATTTTTTCGCTGATTCCTGCAAGACTCAAAGATCTTCCTAATCCCCAGTGAAGCGTTGACCATGCCGCCTGCCGACTGACAGGGCTTTGTTAGCCTTAGTGGAGTCAACGTCTAAAAAATGAAGCAAACACCTAAAATTATACTGCTAGTGTAGTATTTTGAACATAGTCAACGCCTCATTGAAATATTAATGGAGACAATCACCGGAAGAAGGCCACGGTAGCCTCGCCGCTGAGGCCGAAATAGTGCAGCGTGATGAAACCGATGAGCCATGGCCTGCGTCAGCCGGCGACGGCCCCACGCATGCCGATGCGGCGCTGGACGGTACAGGTTTCGCCGGGGGCGGCGCCTTGGCTGGACGGTTGGGTCCCCGTGGCGGCGCGGCGGTCACCGCACATATCCATGGCGGATGAAAGGGCCAGCAGCACGTACGGCTTCTTTTTTCTTCGTTTCGCTAGCAGGCGTAGGTCCGCACCGTCGCTGGCTTTTCCACTCTGGATGGAGGCCGTGTTCTTGCCGCGCCATTAATTAAGTGGAGTGGAGGAGACGGTGCAGGCTGACGCCGACGCCGTCCGTGTCGACCCGGCCGCCTCCTCACCTGTTTCATGGCTGACGCGACCCGCGTCGAGCCGACCTGGGTTGGAATTGTTTTTGGAACGGGATAAACCGCACGCATCGTCGTCGGAATCTCTGGTTTCTCTGCCCAAGGAAACAGTCATTCCTGGGTTTTCTTTCCTCTGCCGTGGTTTCACAGGCAAGTGACGCTGTGGCCGGGTTCCACTCTTCTTTCACAGGCAAGTGATGTATTAGTCTATGTTTGACAGGAAAGTATCTTTAAAGTATTTTAATAATACTATAGTTTTTCAAAATACTACAGTAGTTTTAAAGTATATTTATATCATCTAAGTCTAAAATATATATCACCTTCAAAAAATATGCATCACCATATATATAACTATACATCACCTGTTGAGATAGATTTTTATCCAATATGAAATAAAGTTAGTTTTTTTACTTACCTTCCTATTATTCATCACCTGTTAAAAGTGCTCTTATGAAACCATTTTTGAACTTGGAAGCATATGCTTCTAGTACCCGAATACGATTTAAAAATGTCAAAAAATATCTGAAAAAACTTTGGCGCGTATAGTTGGCATTATACGTGTGCATGGAAAGTTTCGGGAAAAAACTATCATTTTTTGCCCATGTGAAAAAGATAATGTCTTCTGAAAAGCTTTTTTTATACATCCAAATTTATCTTTTTTGTTGAGTAACATATTGTATAGGCGTAGATCAGTGTGATACCGAGGGTTGTACACAGCAATTGTACATAATGTCATATATATCACATGAAGCGTGCAGCCCCTTTTATTGAGTCTTGTGCAATCTCCAATATTTCTTCTACATGGTATCCAGAGACCCTTCGGGTCCTAACCTAGCCCGCCGCCTCGCCACTCCCTAGGGCGCGCCGCCTCCTCCCGGCCCTAGCCATAGCCCATGCCCTCCCGGGCGCCGCCGGCCCTCACCTTCCTAACCTAGCCGCCACACTCCCCCGCCCCCGGCGCCGCCGGCTGTCCCTCAACCCCAGCCACCTAGCCCTAGCCACTAGCCGCCTCTTTGCCTTCCCCGCTCCACATGGATCGGCTTGACTCCTCGACCTCGGCTTCAACTCTTCAAGCTCCGGCAGCAACCCCTTCGCCGGCCCTCCGTCGCCGTCATCCGCGACATCACATCCGCCGAGCGCGTGGGTGAAGCTCTCACGCACGCGCCAGCTTCGCGTGGAAGGCGTGCTTGACTTGCCGCGAGCAGTCTTCTGTGATCATGTCGGCCCGGCACCGTCGACCTCCCTGCCTTCGCTGCACGACCCGGTGGCTCGTCATCAACGCCTGTCATCGTGGTTTACGGGCAGTGCTCCAACGACATCTTCCGCGCGATCGTCAGGTAATGACCATTTCATCCTTGATGCAGGTTAAGATCACGACCTCTTCCTGAGCAACAAAATCCGGCGGGTCACCTTCCTCCGGCAAGAGTTCTTCGGCACCCATCAGAACGACATGTCCCTCGACGACTACGCCCTCAAGCTGAAGAGCCTCTCCGACGAGCTCCGCGACTTGGAGTTTCCGATCGATGACAAGATCATGCTCTCGCCTGTCGAGGCGGGTCTTGGCGGATCTCGGCTTAATACGCCTCAACCTCCACGCTCCTCGCCACGCCCGCGCCGGCCGAGCCGTGGCCTACTGCTCTCGGGCCTCCCGCCTCCGCGCCATCTCCAGAACTCCAGGCGGCTCGCCTGCTCGTCAGCCGCTTCTCCCACGTGGTCGCCGGCCCCTGCGCCCCGCCGCACCCGCGCCTCGCCCCTCGGGTCCGCCGGCGGGCTTCCACGCGGCCGGTCCTCGAGGCCGGCAGGCAGAGCACAGGCCCAGGCACGTCGAGGTCGGTGGCCCAGGGCGAGCCAGGACCCTGGACCGGCCATGCGAGGCGCCCGACCCGGTCGAGCCGGCCCTGGACAGGCGAGCGGCTCACTCCAGGCGGTGGTCGCATGGCCCCGTCGTCGCCGCGGCGGCGGCGGCGCGCGGTGGTGGTAACGGCGGGTGCCCCACCCGCCCCCTGCGCCTCGTCGGAGTCTCGGCCTTCACGCCCCTCCCGCCATGGACAGCCGGTCACAATCCGTGGGCCGAGGGTTGTTCCGCCTCCTCCCATGCCGTGTCGCCGCGCCCCCTGCCGGGCATCATGGGGCCGATGTTCGACCACCGCCACATGCATTCGCGCGAGCGCCCAACCTCGCCCGGCCTCCGCCGCCCACCGGCGCGACCCGTGGGATCCGCGCTCTGGCCAAGCCCTCCAGAGCGCCCCCTCGGCGGAGCGTATGGTGGCGGTAGCGTGGTTCATGGACACGGCGCTTGGCATATGGCGCGCGCCGGTAGCCTCTCCCTTTTCTACACCCGCTTCCACTTCCTCCCGCATCATCGTTGGCAACGGTCCGCATGCTCTTCCCATTACTCACACTGGTTCTGTGTCTTTTCCTTCCACCTCCACTCCTCTCTCTCTGCATAACGTCCTTGTTTCTCCTGACTTGATTAAAAACCTTGTTTCTGTTAAGTCTTTCTGTCGCGATAACCCTGATTGTGGAATTTGACGCCTTTGGTTTCTCTGTCAAGGATAGTCGTACCGGATGCTCCTCAGATGTGACAGCCCCAGGTGATCTCTACCAGTTGGCGCGGCCTCCCACCACAAAGCCGCCCACCGCCCTACTCACCGGTGTCGACCTTTGGCACGCCGTCTTGGCCATCCTAGCTACGCCGCTCTTCGTCAAATAATGCAAGGCTTTTCCTTTACTTGTAATAAAACGGATACCCACTCTTGTGAAGCATGTCGTCTAGGCAAACATGTTCGCCTTCCGTTTAGTTCCTCCTCCACAGTCGCGGTTTCAACTTATTCATAGTGATGTTTGGACCTCGCCAGTTCCGAGTAATTTTGGTTATAATTACTATCTTCTGATTCTTGATGATTACTCACATTTTGTATGGACTTTTCCTCTTCGCCGTAAATCCGATGTTGCCACCACCCTTACCGCCTTCTTCGCCTTCGTCTTCACTCAGTTCGGTCGCCCCATTCACGCTCTCCAAACCGACAACGGCAAGGAGTTCGACAACATCACCATTCGCTCACTTCTCGCCACCCACGGCGCCGTCTTCCGCCTCACGTGTCCATACACTTCTTCACAGAATGGCCGTGCCGAACGGATGCTTTGTACCCTCAACGACTGCGTCCGCACCCTTCTGTTCCACGCCTCCATGCCCCCACGATTCTGGCCGGATGCCCTCGCCACGGCAACTCTCCTCGTCAACATCCGCCCGTGCTGTGTGCGTTGGTCCTACAGGCCACATCAGCTCCTCTACGGTGTCACGCCACGCCTACGATGACCTTATCTTCGGCTGCGTTATCTGCTGCCCTGGCTGTGCAGCCGCACAGCATAACCTTGCCGCGCGCTCTCTCACTGTGTGTTTCTATAGAGCTACCCAGCCAACACCAAGGGCTACAGCTGATACGACCGGTCTCCCATCGTGTCCTCACTTCCCGGCACGTGTACTTTGACGAGTTGGTTTCCGTTTCAGCGGGGACTCCACCGGCGGCCTCAAACCTTGAACGCCCCGGCGCAGGTGGCCCTCTAACGACCGCCGCCCATGGCGAGCCACGGCGGCCCCCTGCGCGCCGGCCCGCACGGGCTCCCTCGGCGTCTTCATCGCCCTCGGCGCCCCCACGGCGCCCCCGTCGCCCGAGCAACCCCGGCATCCGTCGCCCCCGTCGCCGCCGCTTGACCCGACATGTCCACGTGGCGCAGCGACCAGGGCGTCCCCGGCGCCCCCCGTCGCCCGGCGTCTCCTTCGACCGCACTCTCGTCGGCGCCCTCGTCGGGCGCCTCGCAGACCGTCTCGCCGCACGTGGCTGCGGCACTGCGCCCATGCTCACCCGCGCACGTGCGAGGGCGTGCGACGGCCGTCTGCTACCCCGGCCCAGGCCGGTATGTGCCACGCCGGCGTCTCCATCTCACTTATACAGGCCGGCGGCAACCGACGCGCATATTGCCTTGGCGGCCCGGCGGCGCCCCCTTCGCCGGCCAGAGACCCGGCCCGGCACCCGTCCGACCGGTTCCCGGCCAGGTCCACCGGCACTGCTGCCCGCCCGCGCGGGGTTTGGCGGCAAGTGCGCCGCCGTGCGCGACCCCGATCTGCGCCCGGCCGGACCGGCCCTCTCTTGCGGCCTACCGACCTACCGCCCGGGGGCGCGCCCGCCGGTTCGGTTGGCGACCAGGTTGGCGACCGCCGGTCAGCCAGGCCGGACAGGCCCCCTGGCCAGGCCGTGCCCGCCGTCGGCAGCTCCGCCACCAGCCGCCAGCCAGCTCCTTCGCGATACCCACCTCGGCTCGCGCTGCCTTGCGCGACCCGCATTGGCGCGCTGCCATGCAGGAGGAGTACGACGCTGACTGCGACTGCAATCGGACCTGGGCCCGTTCCCCGGCCCCCTCGCGCTCAACGTCATCACCGGCAAATGGGTCTTCAAGCACAAGCTCGGCTCCCGGCAGTACTCTCGAGCGCTGAGGCGCTGGCCCGGGTTGTCTTGTGATTTTTAGCGGCGTGCGGCGTGACTCACGGATACGTTTGCCCCGGTTGCCAAACCGGGCACGATCCGCACGGTGTTGCACCTCGCCGCGTCTCGTGCATGGCCGGTGCATGGATGAACGTCTCCAACGCCTTCCTTCATTGCCATCTGCAGGAACAGGTGTACTGTCAGTCAGCTTCGTCGACACCGAGCGCCCCGATGACGTGTGCTTGCTCTCTCGGTCCCTGTATGGGCTGAAGCAGGCGCCCCGCGCCTGGTACCAGCGCATCGCCGGTTTTCTACATCAGCTTGGCTTCCGCTCCACACGTTCGGATGCGTCGTTGTTCGTCTACCGGACCGGTCACGACATGGCCTATCTACTGTTGTACGTCGACGACATCATTCTGACGGCCTCCACTGCTGGACTTCTTCGATAGCTCACCGACAGTCTTCGCGCTGAGTTTGCGTTGAAGGACCTTGGCCCTCTCCACTACTTCCTCGGCATCGAGGTTGTCCGTCGTGCGGATGGGTTCTTCCTTCATCAGCGGAAGTACGCTCACGAGCTTCTCGAGCGTCTTCCGGGATGCTTAAGCTGCAACCCCGCACCTACTCTGTCGACCACGAAGGCCAGCTCTCCGCCGGTGGTGGGTCGTTGCTCAGCGCGCCGTTCTACCGCTCAATCGTCGGTGCTCTTCGATGCTTGACGTTGACACGCCGCGGAGCTCCGGTACGGCTGTGCGGCGGTGTGCTTACACATGCATGCTCCTCGAGATGCCCATTGGGCCACGGTGAAGCGGATTCTCCGCTACGTCTGTGGTACCATGGACTACGACTTGTCCTTGCACGCTTCGCCTTCGACGTCGACCGACCTCGTCGCCTACGCGGACTGGGCGGGCTGGCCGGACACGCGGCGCTCCACCAGCGTTTCTGCGTCTACCTCGGCTCGTCGCTTGTCTCTTAGTCCTCAAGAGGCAGCCCCGTGTCTCGCTCAGTCTTTGAGGCCGAGTGCGTGTGTGGCTTAACGACGTGACTGAGTGCACGTGGCCGCCGGCTCTTGTCGAGCTCTCTTGTCCGTTGACAAGAATACGGTGGTCTTGCGACAACGTGTCGGCGAGTCTATCTCAGCCAACCCCGTTCATCATCAGCGCCCAAGCACATTGAGTTGGACATTCACTTCGTTCATCGTGAGAAAGTTGCCCTCGGTCGTGTTCGAGTTCTTCACTGAAGTAAAACCTCTCAATGATTTACGATATCATGATGAGGATTGCGAGTCACGATTTTCGGAGTTAGCTCCGGTCTATGTGTCAGTCTTGAGCCCTTGTTTACGGAGGGGAGGTGTTGAGTAACATATTGTATGGTATAGGTCCCCGTGTTTTCTCAGGGTTGTACCTGTAATTGTACATGTGTCCGCCTATATATACATGAGCAGCCGGCCCTATTGCTGCTGTGCAATCTCCAATATCTCTTCTACACTTTTTGCACACAACACAAAAAATATTGGGTTTCCAGAAACTGTTTTATGAGCTCATATCTGTATGTGTTAATTGTTTGTTTAATTTTTTTTTACATTTTAAATTGTGTTTAGAAGGTATTTCATCAACCCGAAGCATACCCGGGTGAGTAGTGTAAAAAGAGATATGTTGTTTTCTCCAAACATGCATCGAAATTCAGTACGGACACAGTTATCAGAACGGGTCCAGAACATGGAAGAGAAATTATCAGAACGGGACAGCAAATTTTGTGGAAAACGAAACTTTTCTATTGCATCAATTCGTTTACAAGGTATCTCTCTGTCTGATTTCGAACAGACTTTGTTCTGACGATCAGTTGACTGATCGTCGGCTAGGATATCTCCACCGAAAGGCAGCCCATCCTCTGCATCCAGTTGTTCATCGCTTGAAAGGCCACCGACGACGACAGCCATGTCGTCAGCTGTCACCGCCGCGGACCCGAACACTTTGCCTGGATCTCTGCTCGCCACATCTGCCGGCTCCTTTGTTGCTGGCGAATCGCAAGGTTCGTCACACTGCTCGCCGCCGAGCACATCGATCCAGCCCTCGTCGGAATCCCAGTCCGGCGAGGCCGAGACGGAGCAGGACAAGGACTTGATCCTCTCGGACGCGTTCCCCGAAATCTCATCCTCCTCTTCGGCGTCGGACTCCGATTCCCAAAATGCGGCGTCCAGTGTGCTATTGGGCGACACCCACCGCCTGGCCTTGGCCGCCCCTGCTTGGAATGCCAGGAATGGATGCTCCAGGAGCTCCGCCGCCGTGCGCCGGTCGCGGGGGTTTCTCGCGAAGCACGCCGCGAGGAAGTCCTTGGCCTCGGGAGAGAGCCAAGCCGGCACCTCGGGCACGGCGTCCGTGTAGCCGATCCGGTGGACGGCGGCGAGGACGTTGTCGATGTCGCTCCACGGTGCGCGCCCAGTGGCCATCTCGAGGACCGTGCAGCCGAGAGCCCAGACGTCGGCTTCTGGGCCCTGCTCCTCGCCTCGTGCCACCTCCGGGGCCATGAACGCGGGCGTGCCTCCGATCGGCCGGTCAGAACCTGCCGTCCTCGCGCACCCGAAATCCGCGATCTTTGCTCGACCATCGGCGTCGATCACTATGTTCCTTGACTTAATGTCCCCGTGCACGAGCGACTCGCCGTGGACGTACGCCAGCCCGCGCAGGACGTCCGCCGCGTAGGCGCAGATTGCTTGTTCCCCGAGGTGGCCTCCGTTCCTCGCGACCTCGTCGGCGAGCGAGCCACCGGGGGCGAACTCGAGGAAGAGGTGGTACGAGCCGTCGCGGTGGCCGCCGCCGATGCAGCGCACGACGTCAGGCGAGCAGAGCCCGGTCATGATCCCCTGCTCGCGGCTCAGCATCGCCGCGTCCGCCGCGGCTGCGGACTTTACCGCGAACAGCTCCCCCGACGTGCCGTCGGCCGCCAGCGACACCACGGCTCCCGAGGCGCCGCAGCCGAGCGTGCGCAGCCGCGTCCATTGCCCGCTAACGGCGATCGCCATTCTCCTCCCTCTTTGCTTGTGTTGCAGCTCTGGGATGGATACGGTTGTTGTTTGAATCTCTGTGATCTTCTTGTTCCTTTTGTTTGATCTGAGTAGGTTCTGTGTGGCTTGTGGTTGCGCGCGTTTATATATACAACATCAGAGGAGGATGGGAATGGGAAGGAGAAGACGACTTGGAGCTAATTGGGTGAGGTATTAGATTAGATTATGGGGATGGTGTTTGGTGTGTGTCAAAGCTCAACTTGGCGAGGCACAAAGAAAAGCGTGGGTCTTGCGTTCTCGCCACGCGCGGCAATTGGAAGCTGCGATTTGTGTGGGTGGGATGCGCGGCTCATGCGGGGGTCAATCAGCCGCTCGGGCATCGTCCCCCTCCTCGCAGCCCACTGCCATCGTTGTTCTCGCGAGGGAATATCCGACTTCTATTTGTGTGGTGCTCCATTTCAACTTTTATAGATCGACAGAAAATAACGGAGTCTAGATTCGACATCTATGTGTCTCGTAAATGCGAAATATTCGTTTAGTAGGAGGCGACGTTTTTATTGACAGCGAGACGTCTGTGGTGACTTCATCAATTTCAAGATCCAATCCGCCGGCTCAGTTTTCCGAAGCTTCTCATAGGGCTAGGATGTGCATGTGTGCGTTCATAGGGGTGAGTGTATGCGCGTGTATGCGAGCGTCTATGTTTGTACCGTGTTTCTAAAAAAAGTCATGTAGCAAATTTTCCCTTTTAATAGATGATGTAAAATAGGACATATGATGAAATTTTGAACTTTTGCTCGAGTTGAAGCAAGAAAAAAAAACTCCAACAGGAGCCCTAAAACATTTTGGTGATTTAATTTTTTTTATGGCAGCCCAATTTTTTTGTCCAAAGTCATATAAATATTCATCCTATGGGAGGTGATCTAAAACAAAACTTGGCACGTGCAGCCCAACTGCCACGCTGAACTTTTCCTCCCCTATCACGCTGTTTGCCATCCTCCTCTTCCTGACCAGCCGCCGGTGAGATTCCTCCAGATGGGCGTCATATCGAGTTCCTCCGGCCAGCAGGGGCTAGCTCATGGATGGCGTGGTCGAGGTTTCTGCGTCCGCGATGAGAGGAGCAGAGGTGGGTCAGGCCATAGCTACGCAGGGCAGCAGCATCGCGTAAGAGGCGGAGGAACACAGACCGGGGCGGACAGAGAAGAAACAGAGGGGGGCAAGGCAGCGCGGTTGCTCGGTGTTATGTTGTGATCCAAATTCATATAAAAGGGAGGCTAACTTCTGACGAGCGGAGCAAGACCCGTCACTGGGAAGGCTTGGGACGAAGCGTAGCGGGTACGAATCGTCATCACCGTCTAGATGTACCTCTTGTAAGCCGCCGGCTAGGGTTTATCAGATTATAAAATAACCCACACCATTTTGCAAACACTTGCTGATGTAGTTAAGTTTTGTTGGCCGACTAACATGGTTTTTTCCCCTCTGTGTTAGAGGCGTTTTCCACATTAAAATCATGTGTCTCTCGCAGCGATTTTCTTTTTGTCCTTCATTAATGCTTGTCGCGTTTATAACACTCGGGGTGGGCGCGGGGTCCATTGGGAAAAGCAAGAGAGGGGGGTGCTAGGGGAAAGAGAGTCTGGAGGCGGTCTAGCGTGGCATGAATGGAGATCGATGCAGGCATTGAGGACGGGGATGAGGACATGTAGCACAAGTCGACGGAGCTAGCTAAGTTTTGGCCTCAATATTAAAAAAAACTCCTCCACAAATTATAATGTCTTTGGATATATAGTTTGCTTGTGCATAACAATTTATTAGAATTATTAAAACTAAAGTTTGAGTTGGTGAATTCATCTAGTGTAGCAAGGGTGTCCAATTATACATTATCTTGTAAACAAAAAAAAAGTTAACTGGAGATGTAAAGTTAGTTTTTGGTGATGTAAAAATTATATTCCCTTTGGTTTAATATAATTGCTTAAAATAAATATATCTACACACTAAAACGTGTTTAGATACATCTAGTTTCCGCCGATTATTTTGAAGCGAAGAAAGTATTATATGTCATCTATTGGAGATGCTTTTAGAAAGGAGAAACACGAGTTATGTTACCTCCGGTTAATTAAGGGCTAGAAAACTCGATCTGTTATGCTCGTGTTTCCCGTGTGACTAAAATTCGATGCGCGAGCTGATACTAAATAAGAGGAGCAAAAAATAGCCCTTATTACTTTACATGTGAAGCACGAGTGTGTTGGTACAATGGCGTCAGGTCAGCTGCGCGATGGTTCGCTAATTAATCCGCGGCTGGCGCCGGTCAAGATTGTTAATTGCTGGTCAGTTCATCAGCTGTGCCAAATTAAATCAGCGTTGCCGTGCCGCCGCACCGGTCAAGATAGGACGGGCAACGGCCTTATCGTGGTGGCTCCTTCTTCTCCGTCAGAGACGAAGTCGATAGGATCAGCCGCCGCGAAAGCAAAATGCTGCGACACTACTGCTAGTGGTTGGTGATTGGGCCCTGACAATGAAAATGCCAGGGGCGGAGGTCAACGCGTGCGTGCGCCCAAATGGGGCTTTTTTGGTTGGGTGACATGTCAGGCAGCATTGACATTGTGGCTTCAGATTCAGATTCCGCAGCAGCAGAGTGATGATAGTAGTGGAGTATATGGGTGTGAGCCAGCAGCAGAGGTTTGCTCCACCAAACCCACCGTCGACCGGGTAGGTGCTTGACTTGTAGTACCGGCTATGCACCCACCAAGACCGTGAAGAAATTCTGCAGAGGACTGAGAAGAAATCAAATATGGTTCAGGATTCTCAACCAAGATAAGATCGGAGTTTACAAACAGAGAACTAGTAGTTGCGTTCGATCAGCGTGGCCGATTCCACCGACCGTTGGTGCGTTCTTCCCCTATCAGCAGCTTGCGCCACTGTGCCAGTAGAAGTTTCGAGCTGTGAACACATTGCAGCAAGTGCGTTCAACTTCTGTCACCTACGAGTACGCTAGCAGCAGTTTCAGAGTGTGCAAATTGCTTATCCACTCCGCCACCGTCCTGGATCTCGCCCTACTGCTGCGAGTAGTTGTTTCAGGCGGCGCAAGTTGCCGCCGTCTGCAAGTGCCGGCGCCTAGCAGTAGTTCCAGGCTGTGCAAACACAGACACTGCCACAGTCCATATCTTATCTTGCAGTACTATGAAACTCTCGGGATCGGACGGCTCGCGCTCCTGTGGAAGCCAGCGTTCCTGCATTAGGGTATCTCCCGTGGAGAGCCCTGCGGCGGCCGAAAGGGACCAGGCAATTGGGATATGCGTCAGAGATCGATACATATGCATTGCTTCCATTCCGCAGCGAGCATGGAGATGCTCGGCGCTCAGCAGTGCCGGCCCCTCCCCTCCTGTTAACACGACGAGGACGGCACGGTGGTGGGACACGTCGGATCGGGCGTCGCCGTTGCGTCCCGGCGCTGGCAAGTGGATGCACATCGATCGGATTCGTCCACTCCGTCATCGGAACACGTACGACATGCACGACGCACAGGAGGAGAGACAGACAGGTCGAGGAGGATCTATGCCGCCGATCCGAACGGAATCGGGAGGCGGATTCGGTTCGGCCGCCGCTCCCGCATGTCGGTGTTGGCACATGCATGCATTTTGCCAACGCGTTACGTTACATCTGGTGATCTGCAAGGGCTCACAGCGACGACCATCGGACCACGACGCTCCGGGTTCGAGTTCAACGGCCCAAGTCAACACGCGCCAGAACTCTCCGTACGTCTAGGATTATCGATTTTTAGTAGCCTCACCAACCTACCAATTTTCCAGAATTCCGAGGCCAACCTGTTCCATTGGACATTTGTTAAACCATTTGCCGTATGTTCCTTTTTGTTGGACCAGCACTAGGTCAACAGTTTATACATTTTCTTACTTGGAAGAAGTAACTCATAGCGAATAAAAGAAGAATTTCCCGCAAAAGAATTTTAAAAAAAAAACATGAAGAAGAAAGAACTTGCGATTTATGTTGTCCTCCATTTCTGTTGGATGTGTCCATTAACAGGGAGACGTTTGCTCCGGTACAACCCTTTTCTCCAAACATAGAGAAAACTTAGTCAAACTTAAACACATGAACGACTGAGATCGCTCAATATCCCTCTGTTATTAATATTAAATGGGTATATGTAGCCCTATAGAAAATTTGTATGATCCAAGTAAATTATATGAATATGTAGCATACATGTAGATACGAGTATGTAGGTACGCCGGCTCATCTGCGGCGACTTTTCCAAACGGTGACGATCGTGGCTGGTGGGCAGGAGGGACGGCAATGTGGTGCTTGCCGGCCATGAGGCACTGCGAGACAACACTGGCGGACATGAGCCTCGACAATGCCCTACAGGTGCGTGCTGGCAGGGTTGGTAGCGGCTCGAAGGCTGGATGATGGCTCGATAAGGGGCCAAAAAGTCCGGCGGAAATTTGGCCGGATATTCCGGGGCTTTGGGAGTGTATTTCGGTGCCCACGCCCAACTATCTTCTGGTACCCACGTAGAACTGTCTTGTGGTACTCGCGTCGGACTGTATTGCAACAGCTAGACTGTCTTGCGGTACCCACGCCGGACTATCTCGGGGCGGAGATGGATAGGTTTGTACCCACTCATATGGGGAAGATGTTAAAAGTATATATGCCTATACCTAGGTATACCAGGTTTTGGATATGGACTTGGATGCGGGCTTAATTGAGTTTATGGGACGAAGTTGTATGGAGCAAGCCTCTAACATGGATGTAAGAGGTTGTTCTTTCGCGGTTAATCTAGCGAAAGACAATCCGCATCCTACCATAATAGGAGGGGATTTTAATTTGCTTAGATATCCCCGTGAGAAGAGTAAGGGTAGCCATTGGCCGTTTCTATTCAATGTTGTCATCGACAGTCTGGATTTAAGGGAGATTGCAATGGTTGGAAGACACTTTACTTGGGCAAATAGTCTCCCAGAGCCGACTTACGACAAACTTGATCGCATACTCATGGACTCAGAATGGGAACTGAAATTCCCTATGGTCTCGGTACGGGCTCTACCTCGTTTGGAGCATCCGTATGATCACACTCCCTTATTATTAACAACTGGAAACCCATCTCCTCCGCATAGACGTCAGTTCAAATTTGAACTTGGATGGCTACAAAGAGATGTATTTTTAGATTTGGTTAAGAATGTTTGGGAGAGGCATGTCTCGGGTCGGTCCGCCATCCAAAGATGGAATAATAAACTTCGATCTACACGAAGGTTCCTTGGAGGGTGGGCGAGACACATGATTGGGGTGCTAAAAATTGAGAACCTCAACCTATCATCGAGTATTGACGATTTAGAGGCAATCACTGAGGTAAGGGTGTTGACAACACATGAAATTGAACATAAAAGTCAATATAATGCCAAGTTAGTTGGCCTACCGCGCGAGGAGAAACTCAAATGGTATCAAAGATCAAAGGCTCAGTTCTTGCTTGAAAGAGATTCGAATACAAGATACTTTCATAGTGTCACCAATGGTAGGCATAGGAAGAGGCCCATTCATTCCCTTCAACAGGATGAGGGCATGATTGAAGGCCATGAGCAACTCAAGTCGTATATTACGTCATACTACGGGGGTCTTTTTGGAGCCCCGAGGGAATCAAATGTACCTTTGGAGGAATCAAGGGTTGATGATATCCCCCAAGTGTTGCCAGAGGAAAATGCTATCCTTACTACTCCTTATATCGAGGAGGAAATTAGGAAGGCCGTCTTTCAAATGGAGCACAATAAGGCGCTAGGTTCAGATAGGTTTCCGGCTGAGTTTTATCAGTCTTTTTGGAATTTAATTAAAGGAGATTTGATGGACCTGTTTGTCGAGCTTCAAGTAGGGTAGCTCGAACTGTTCTGTATTAACTTTGGTGAGATTATTCTACTACTAAAGGTTGATAATACGAAGCGGATCCAACAATACAGACCCATATGTCTTCTAAATGTTTGTTTCAAGAGTTTTACTAAGGTGGCTACTATTAGACTGAATCTGGTGGCTGGTCATGTAGTGCGTCCTACTCAGATTGCTTTCATGCAAGGATGATATATTCTCGATGGAGTCGTCACTTTGCATGAAACAGTCCATGAGATGCATCGCAAAAAGTTGAATGGGGTGATTCTCAAAACCGACTTTGAAAAAGCCCACGATAAGGTCAAATACTCATTTCTTCAACAAACTCTCATAATGAAAGGTTTTTCTGATGAATGACGCGCTTTAATTAACAACTTTGTTTCTGGAGGAAGTGTTTCCATTAAAGTCAATGATGACGTTGGTAGATACTTCCATACTAGGAACGGGTTGAGGCAAGGCGATCCACTATCCCCAATGCTTTTCAACATTGTTTGGATATGCTATCTATTTTAATTTAGCGTGCTAAAGTCGATGGTCAGATGGAAGGAGTAGTTCCCCACTTGGTTGATGGGGGTCTGTCTATCCTTCAGTATGCCGATGATACAGTTCTATTTATGGAGCATGATTTGGAAAAGGCGAGAAACCTGAAGTTGATATTTTTAGCGTTTTTGCAATTGTCCAGTCTTAAGATTAACTTCCATAAAAGTGAATTGTTTTGTTTCGGTGAGACCAATGATGCCAAATTTTTTGGATGTGAACTTGGCAGTTTTCCAATCAACTGTCTGGGAATTCTGATTCATTATCGGAGACTCACATTAGCTGAATAAAAAATGGTTGAGAAAAGGCTGCAAAATCGTCTTAGTAGTTGGAAAGGAAAGTTACTATCTCTCGGCGGGAGACTAGTTTTCATAAACTCAGTACTCACAAACATGGTGTTGTATGTGATATCTTCTTCCAGTTGCCAAAAGGAATCTTGCAAAGGTTAGATTACTTTCGCTCCAGATTCTTTTGGCAAGGAGATAGTGATAAGAAGAA
This sequence comes from Lolium multiflorum, assembly GCA_030979885.1. Classification (NCBI taxonomy): domain Eukaryota; kingdom Viridiplantae; phylum Streptophyta; class Magnoliopsida; order Poales; family Poaceae; genus Lolium; species Lolium multiflorum. Next base: position 235,191,533 of record CM061749.1, on the reverse strand, counting down.
ATATTGGTTGACTAAATGGAGTGTTGTTTGTCGTCTGAAGGATCAAGGTGGACTTGGCTTCCATGATCTCAAGGTTAAAAACCAGGCTTTGCTCAGTAAATGGCTAGCTAGGTTGTTAACTGAGGATGACGTTTGGCAACAACTGCTGCAGAATAAGTATGTGGGCTCATGTGCGATCTCTCCGGTTATTTGGATTTCCTTACGGGCTTGATGGCCACCAAGAATAACCAGGAGATTCACATTTCTAGGCGGGCTTGATGGCCACCAAGAATCACTTCTTTCCTTACGGTTCTTTCTCTATTACATATGGGTCGGAGATAAGATTTTTGGGAAGATAGATGGTTGGGACCAACCACTCAATATACAGCCTTGTACAATATTGTTAGGCATAAGGTGACAACTTGCAGAAGGTGATGGAAACATCTTCACCCTCTATATCTTTCAGACCGGATCTGGTTGGTCCCCGGTAAACTTCGTGGGATGAATTACTGCAAAGGTTAGCTTCAATCCAGCTGTCACAAGGGGCTGATGTATTCCGTTGGAGTCTTACCAAGAATGGTATATTCTCGGTAAACTCCATGTACAAAGTCTTAATCGAATCCATTCAATCGGTATACAATAATAAATCAATTTAGAAGATGAAGATACCGTTAAAAACAAAGGTTTTTTGCATGGTATCTACCTCATGGTGTAATTCTTACTAAGGATAATCTTGTAAAACGCAATTGGCATGATTGTACAAAATGTTATTTTGTCAAGAGGAGGAGACAATAGAACATCTTTTCTTCCTATGTCGGTTTGCTAGGTCTATATGGTCAATCATTCAGATATGTTCTACCTTCTACCCTCCTCGCACCATTGCAAATATTTTTGACAATTGACTAAATGGGGAGGATCATAGGTTTTAAAACTTTCATTGGAGTGGGAGCGATTGCTGTTATATGGTCGCTATGGCTATGTAGAAATGATAAGGTTTTTAATGATAAAAATTCTTCTATTATGCAGGTTATTTACCGGCGTACGGCTTTGCTCCGTTCATGGTCGTCGTTTCAGCGATTGGAGGACCGCGACCTATTTACGGAGGTGTTTACACGGTTGGAGAAATCGACCGGTGAGTATATTTATCCACATGCGTGGCTGCATAGTCGTCGGATTGCAGCTCCAATGAGTTAGCTAGTTGTTGGACTTAGCTTCTTTGGTTTTCTTGTCATATTTACAAACTTATATTTGGTTACGACTTGCTTCAGAAAGGCTGTGTGATCGTAGTATGCAGAGGTTAGGTGTAATGCTTAAACTTTTTTAAGTAATAAAGCGTCTTTTATCGAAAACAGACGGAATGCTCCCCTACTGGTGCATTTGAACATCACACGAGATAGGAGATGGTCCATGTCTCGGATTTCATCAATCGAAACAGTGTGATTTGATTTCAAGCAGATAAATTAAGGAAGTGATGGATCATGATCACAGAGTCTCTGAACCATGCAAACAGAGTTTGGCTCTAGTGGTTAGGTCCATTGTGGTGGAACCAGCCCACTCAGGTTCAAGTCCTAGACTTGGCATGGGTGTTTGCATTTATTTGGATTTATTTCAGGATTTAACCCGCGCTATGCTTTCAGTGGTAGGTGACGTGCCCGTCAACAGTGAGGCGCCAGTGGTGACTTCGTCAACCTCAAGATATGCGTGCGTTCATAGGGATGTTTATACGTGCGTGTTTGTGAGCGTCTGCGTTGTACTGTGTTCTCAACAAAAAAAAAAGTCTCTGAACTATGCCACGTAGAACGCTGGAAGCCTCATTCCAAGTAGGCAAGTAGTACTAGCTAGGAAAATGTCATGGTTCTAAACAGACCCATTTGTGTTGAGTGACAGTGCAACCACCATCTGCCGATCCGTCTCAGCAGGCTGCAGCGTCAACTTGGACAAATGTCTTTCACTTCATATTCAGTGTACCGATGTTCATCGCATCAGTGGCCAAGAGCTGAAAACTGAGGCCAAATCCGACAGCGGCCGGTAGTATTATTTACTGTCGTGAACTCGTGAAGTGAAGAATTGAGTTTTAGCCAGGTCCAATCAGGTTTAGCCAATAACAGAAGGTCCAGGATCCCGCTTTTGTTTTCAACTTGGAAAAACAATTGCGAGTACTACCATTTTGCTACCTATCCTGAACAAATGATAGATTATGTTGATTCCGGCTAAAGGCAACTTGAACACTTCGCTTTTTTCAGCATCTCGACAGACAAGGAAGCGCATAGCTTTGACACTTTCCAACACAAATTTTCTTTTGCTGATTCCTGCAAGACTCAAAAATGGCCTTGAACTACCTAATCCCCAGCGAGGCGTGAGGCGTTGACGTTGCAGACTGACAGGACTTTACCAGCCGTAGTGGAGTCAACCTCTAAAAAACAAGGAAATAGCTAAAATGATAATATTAATATTGTCAACGCCTCAATGAAATACTAACAGAGGTTGACATGTATCGGCCGGCGGTGGTCTGATGGCGAGCTACCTATCAGTTTCAGACTTGAAGTTACAAGAATTGGCAACTTAGGAGAGGAGTAGCTATGGCTTTGGGTTAGTACTAAAAGCCGTCCTGATTACAATAGAAATATCATCCTGGCCTAACTCCATCACATTAGTGGCTCGTTAATCATTTGTTAATCCCATGCCAGGCCAAAAGGCCACTTGATAACAGGATAAGGCATCTTGGATTCTTGACTTGGAACAGAACCCTGGAGGATCTGGCAGCTCAGCAGACGGCCTCTTTTGGTTGAGCAGAAGCAGTTATTGCCTTCTCAGTCAGGTCACTGCGTAAAGCCTGAATTAGCAGGGAGCTCACTGGGTATTGTCAATTTGTTGGTGGCTGCTGAGGGCGAGGCTGCGTGGTTCTACAAATAGATCAAGAGAAGCTTTTTAATGTTAAGTTGTAGCATTGCCGGTCGCTGATCTAGATAAGCCGTAGAGCAACTCTAGCAGACACTTCAAACGTAAACCGTATATACGCGTTTGCAAGCCCAAGAATTCGCGATTTGACGACTGAAAAAATCGTCCGCAGAGAATATTATGCTAAACGAAACTGCAAATTTAAAAAAGAAAAAGAATGACCCGGGAGACACAACATGCATTCCATTCCATAGTTAATCAGTGCGTACATATAGAAGCGACTTGAATTTGCATAAAATACGACATAAATTCGCCGCGTCCGACCGCTTCTTTGCGGCCTCCGATTTCTCGTCGACGCCGCCGCGCCCGATCGAGCTTCCGCCACGGCCAATCTGGTTGTCCCCGCGACCGCTCGACCTGCGTCCGGACACCGTGGCGCCGCGGGGAGGTCGGATCTGCCGGCGGCGCGGTCGATTGGGGTCACCGGGCGTCGGAATGTGGGTGGTATGTACGGCGGTGCGGCAGGCGGAGCGGCGGAGAGGTGAGGATTTCGGATGGGGTTTGGCCCACATCGACCTCACTGTGCAGGATATATACGGGTGGATTGAGGTTTTGGGCTGCCGCCCGGATAAACTATCCAGGCCAGACCACATATGTCGTGTGGTCCATCACCGGGCTCACCAACCTCCCCCGCATAGCTCGCAGAGGCCATCGCCGCAGGTGGGCTGCAGGGGTGGGTGTTGCTGCCAGCGGCATACGGGCTTGCTGCCAACAGCGGGGCGGGTTGGTACAAGCGGTGCAAGGGGTTGCTACGGGAAGGCAAAAGGGGTTGCTACAGGGAGCGTATGCCCTTGCTACCATGGTGCAACGGTGGTGCTGCAAAGGTGCGGTGGCGTTTCTACCATGGCGCGGCGGCATTGCTACCATGGCGCGCCGGCGTTGCCCTCATGGTGGGCATTGCCGAGAAGCCCCCTCGTCAACTCCCATCGGAAGCACCAACGAAGTGGCATTTCATTCATAAAAGTAAGCGCTGGCAACAATGCCAACATGGTTCATTACAAAACAGGCGAATAAAGCCATTTAAAGGTATCGATTACAAACAAAAGACATCAAATTCAAGGTGCTTGGGTTTGCGTGGATGCACTCGCGGCAGTCTCGACAACTGCTTGCTTCTTGTGTGCCTCCACCAACTCAAGAAGTTGGCGCAGACACTTGTGAGCCGATTTCGCAGCGCTAGGCATCCATAAACAAAAGAACATGACATCAACTAAATATGAATAAGTGCAATATTGAAAATGTTCCCCATGAAAGCATGGTTGTGCTAAATCCCAACTCGCAATTTGCAAACATATAAAATTCATAAGATAGTCACAATGATCAAGTTTATTAAGTGCAAGAAAGTAAATGTGCCATCAAGTTCATGAGAGCTTTACTGACTAATTTTCTCATGCCAAAAGTTAATTTGGAAGATAAATAAAAACATGATAAATATACTTGGAACAGTAATAATGCTAGTAGCTAGATATGGTGGACACAATTGGCAAACTTTGGTTTATTGGTGGTTGGATGCACGAGTAGAGTTCATACTCAGTACAGGTGAAGGCTAGCAAAAGACCGGGAGCGACCAACTAAGAGAGCAGTAATGGCTATAATCATGCACAGAGAAAAACATTATCAATCAAAGCATAAAGTGATATTACAAGTCAAAAACTAAATGATCATAGAGGCTTTAGTTGACTGGTTATAGTCATAACAAGGTATAAGCATGCACCAAGTCAACCCAATAAAGCATCTAAGGTGAATACCACAATATTATGTTCCTATGATGGAAACAACACATGATTCTTTCAATAGGACATTATGCACTCTCAGCTATTTGGGACAAGTCATGCTACAACAATAAATACTAAGTATATGAAAAAAATAACATCCAACATGACATGCCAAAGTCTAGACAAGCTTCATTTTGCATCACTATGGGAATGAAACATTTTACTCGTCTCAAACACCAATCAACTTATTTGAAATAACTCTCAGAGATGAAAATCAATATGGACCAGAGAGCTAATCATACATAAATAAATAATACTAACGAGCTCTTGATGACCCACAAGTATAGGGGGTGTATCGTAGTATCTTCGATAAGTAAGAATGTCGATCCCAACGAGGAGCAGAAGGTGTTGGCAGCAGTTTCGATGAAGGATTCACTGTAAATGCTCACGGACAAGTATTCAGGGGGTTTGATATTGGAGATAAATAAAGTACAAGTAAATAAAATACGAGAGAAATAATTGCAGCGAGTGGCCCAATCCTTTTTAGCACAAAGGACAAGCCGGTTTGATTACTTATAATGACCAAACGTTCTCGAGGACACATGGGGATTTTAGTCTAGTGCTTTCGCTACATACAGTCGATTAATCTTCATTGTTTTGATAAGTGTTGTGTGGGTGAACCTATGCTAATGCACCGCCCTTCCTAGGACTAATACATACTTGTGATTATACCCCTTGCAAGCATCCGCAACTACAAGAAAGTAATTAAGATAAATCTAACCACAGCCTTAAACTCTGAGACCTGCGATCCCTCCTGCATCGATACACTAACGGGGGCTCAGGTTTCTGTCACTCCGGCAACCCCGCAATTAGCAACCGAATACAAGATGCACTCCCCTAGGCCCATAAATGGTGAAGTGTCGTATAGTCGACGTTCACACGACACCACTAGAAGAATGACACCACAACTTAAATATCATAACATTGAATATTACTCAACCATAATTCACTACTAGCATTTAGACTTCACCCATGTCCTCAAGAACTAAACGAACTACTCACGAGACATCATATGGAATACAATCAGAGGTGATATGATGATGAATAACAATCTGAACATAAACCTTGGTTCAATGGTTTCACTCAATAGCATCTACAACAAGTATAGAATAACACCGGGAGAGTTTCCCTATCAAACAATCAAGATTTAACCCGAATTGCTACAGCGATGACGAGGTGCAGCGGTGGTGATGGCGGTGTAGATGGTGGAGATGATGATGATGATGATGGAGATGATGTCCCGCTCGATGACGATGGCGATGGCGTCGATTTCCCCTCCGGGAGGGAATTTCCGCGGATTCCTGCCCGCCGGAGAGCTCTTTTCTCTCTGGTGTTCTCCGCCCCGCGAGGCGGCTGTAACCCTTCGTGAGGATCCCTCTGTGGCTTAGGTCTTCGGACGAAGGAGTACGCGAAGAAAAGGAGGCGAAAGGGTCGTGGGCCACGAGGCATAGGGTGGCGCGGCCAGGCCTGGGCCGCGCCGCCCTGGTCTGGGCCTTGGCTGGCCTCTCTTCTTCCCCTTGGCTCCCTCCGTCATCTGGAAAAATAGGAATTTTCGTGAAATTCTCTTTCCACAGGATTGATCTTCCGAAATATTGCGTTCTGATGCTTTTTCCAGAGAATCCTGGCTCCGTGCTTGATCCTCCAATAATGATGAAACATGCAAAATAGATGAAATAACATAAGTATTGTGCCCCAATATGAAATATATCAATGAATAACAGCAAATTATGATACAAAATAGTGATGCAAATTGGACGTATCAACTCCCCCAAGCTTAGACCTCGCTTGTCCCCAAGCGAACTGAGCTCGATAAACAAGACCACATGTTTATGGAGTGAAGAGTCGATAAATAAAATACGGACAAGAAGCATCATATTCATTCACACAAGACATTCTAGTAAACAACTTCCTCATATAACTCATCTTGAAATAAGTAAAGAGAAATCACAAGTAAAGGTGCATAAGAAATCATAATTGGTGATGGCAAACTTTGTTCTTGGTCAGAGAACTGCTAACGGATTGTACTTCTAAGCAAAGCTTTCATATTAGATTTTATAGCTGAGCCTTCATATTTAAGCATAACAATCTCTTCATAATCATTGATAACTTCAAAATCATATTCATTCGAGATAAAATTGGTACTAAACAAGAAAGTATAAAAGACATGATTAACTGAATCATAGCATAAATGATTGGTTCACAACAACTCAATTGCTTGCTTGAGATAGAGGGAAATAGGTTGACTCAACATAAAAGTAAAAGATAGGCCCTTCGCAGAGGGAAGCGGGGATTAAATCATGTGCTAGAGCTTTTCAAGTTTTGAAATCATATAAAGAGAATAAAAGTATTTTGAGAGGTGTTTGTTGTTGTCAACGAATGGTAGCGGGCACTCTAACCCCTTGCCAAACGAACCTTCAAAGAGCGGCTCCCATGAGGGACGGCATCTCTACCAGCAAGGTAGATCATCCCCCTTCTCTTTTGTTTGCACATGTATTTTAGTTTTATTATGGGTGACACTCCCCCAACCTTGGCTTTCTCAATCCATGGCTAACCGAATCCTCGGGTGCCTTCCAACATTCACATACCATGGAGGAGTGTCTATTGCAAAATTAAGTTGCTTACTGATAACTCAGAGCAAAACATGTGAAGAGAATTATTAATGAAAGTTATTAATTGAGGCTGGGAACCTCATTGCCAGCTCTTATTGCAAAATTATTGGATAAGCGGATGTGCCGCTAGTCCATTGGTGAAAGTCCGCCCAACAAGATTGAAAGATAAAACACCACATACTTCCTCATGAGCTATAAAACATTGACACAAATAAGGAGTAGTATAGTTTGAATAATTTAAAGGTAGCACATGAAGTATTTACTTGGAATGGGAGAAAATACCATGTAGTAGGTAGGTATGGTGGACACAAATGGCATAGGTTTGGTCTAAGGTTATGGATGTATGAGAAGCATTCCTCTCGATACAGGTCTTTGGCTAGCAAGGTTTGATAGCAAGCATAAAGGTTGAGGGAAACAAACAAATATACATATGATAGAAACAATCATGCATCTTTCTCATAAGCACAAGCAATTTTAATTCTAGAATACCATAGAGATAATAGAATAATGTGTCTAAGTGTATTTCTCTCCTTCATTAAACATCAAGATGTTGTTGCTATTGACCAATGCTAAGTTTGCCAAAACCAAATAGATTTACTCGATGCTCCCAAAGTGATATCAACACTCATGTCAAGAGTAATCATATAATGGAGATTGCAAACTAAAATAAGGTGTGCAAAAGTAAATGATAAGACTTCTCATTAATATTCCATAACGATAACTCACACCAACGGATACATAGATAACTAACTAAGAGAGATACTTCCACATTGCATACTATTCGTATGATAACTTCCCTACTCATGATATGACGCTACTTGATAGTAAAAGATAAAGGTGGTGATGTGATACCGCGGCACTCCCCAAGCTTGGAACAAACCAAGGGGATGCCAATACCGATGATGAATTACTCCTTCGGCGATGGTGGTGATGGATTCTTCTCGCGCTTCATAAGGATCTCCTTCAGCTTCAGCTTCTCAATTTTGCAATTCTGCACCAAACCTGAAAAGACTCATTGTTACCCGAGTGTGGCGGTGACGGCCTTGTGCTGGGATTTGAGTAATATTCCAGCATTCTGCGAAGTCGCTGGTTCTCCTCCTGAAGTATCTCCACTTCCCTCCTTAGAGCACGATATTGATCACAAAACTCATCAACCCGTATTGCTTCCTCCACACAAGGGAAAGAATCAAGGTCCAGAGCAGGCGGAGAGCTCACTGCAAGTTATGAGAAAAACCCAGTATTAATCCGATCCCACCAAAATTGGCTTACTCCTCGTAGTTTCCCACTCTCCTTTTCTGATGCTATCTTCTCCTTCTCCTTATTGATCCTCTCATCCATCTCTTCCCTCCAAGGCCCCTTGTCTTTGTTGCTGGAGACCATGGTGCTTCTAGATCAAAACAAATCGGGAGAAAACAGCTCGAAACAAAACACGACGAAAACGATATTACGGACCTCCGGGGATCCGGGGGATTATATAGCAAATATTTTTACGACAAAAGGAAGGTTCCGGTCGAAACGAGTGGAAACGGGACGCCGAGGCGCCGACCATAGGTCGGCGCGGCCGGGTGGGGCCGCGCCGGCCTATGGTGGCACGCCCTCGCGCGTCTTTTCACTCCGTTTCGATTCCGTAATTTTTCATATTTTCCAAAAACAGCAGAAATAATGTTCGGAAAGGTAAACGCGGACTTTTTATTACCTATACGTTACCTATTCAAAGTCCAGGTTCTGGCGGACTGTCAATTTGTCCTTTGATGAAAGCCTCCGGTGTTTCCACTTGAATAATATCAACATCAACATTATAGGAATCCCCCGAGATATAATGCTTTAGTCTTTGTCCATTCACCACTTGTGTGGCATTGCCTTGGAGAGAGCTAATTTTAATTGCTCCTGAACGATACACCTCCTCAACAACATATGGTCCTTCCCACTTCGAGAGTAATTTCCCTGCAAAGAATCTGAGACGAGACCGATACAATAGAACTTGATCTCCAACATTAAATTCTCTTTTGATGATCCTTCTATCATGCCATTTCTTAACTTTTTCTTTAAAGAGTTTAGCATTTTCATAACTTCACTTCTCCATTCATCTAGAGAACTTAATTGCAACAACCTCTTATTACAGGCTAATTTAGGATCTTTATTTAGTTCTCTAACAGCCCAATAAGCTTTGTGCTCTAGTTCTAGAGGTAAATGACAAGCTTTTCCATAAACCATTTATAAGGTGACATTCCCATAGGATTTTTATAAGCAGTTCTATAAGCCCATAACGCTTCTTTCAATTTGCTAGGCCAATTCTTTCTAGATTTATTAACAGTCTTACCTAAGATAGCTTTAATCTCTCTATTTGATAATTCTACTTGACCGCTAGTTTGAGGGTGATAAGCAGAAGCAATTCTATGATTAATACCATACTTAGCAAGAGTTTTTCTAAAACCTCCATGAATAAAATGAGAACCTCCATCAGTCATAATATATCTAGGTACTCCAAATCTAGGAAATATAATATCTACAAGCATTTTTATAGAGGTCTCACCATCAGCACTTTTTGTAGGTATAGCTTCTACCCATTTAGTAACATAATCAACAGCGACAAGTATATGAGTGTTACCGTCTGAAGAAGGGAAAGGTCCCATGAAGTCGAATCCCCAACAATCGAATGGTTCAATAACAAGAGTATAATTCATAGGCATTTCATTGCGTCTGGAGATATTACCAACTCTTTGACATTCATCACAAGATAAAATAAATTTCCTTGCATCTTTGAAGAGTGTTGGCCAATAAAAACCTGATTGTAGAACCTTTTGCGCGGTTCTATCTCCAGCGTGATGTCCTCCATAAACACTTCCATGACATTTATTCAATATCTCCTGTTGTTCATATTCGGGAACACATCTTCGCATAATACCATCCACTCCTTCTTTATATAAGTGTGGGTCATCCCAAAAATAATGCCTCAAGTCATAAAGAATTTCCTCCTTTGCTGAGCTGAAAAGGTTGGAGGCAAATACTTGAAACAATAAAGTTAGCATAATCCAAGGGCTCTCTCATGAGCTCACCTTTATTACACCAATTGTTCATTTGGAAAACTATCATTACATGAACAGGATCATAAGCAATATTTTCCAATCTAGACAAATTATCAGCAACAGGATTATCAGCACCTTTCCTATCTATAATATGTAAATCAAATTCTTGCAACGAAGTACCCATCTAATAAGCCTTGGCTTAGCATCTTTCTTTGTCATAAGGTATCTAATTGCAGCATGATCAGTATGAATTGTAACTTTCGAATCAACAATATAGGGTCTAAACTTGTCACAAGCAAAGACTACAGCTAACAATTCTTTTTCAGTTGTAGCATAATTTCTTTGAGCAGCATCAAAGTCTTACTAGCATAATGAATAACATTTAATTTTTTATCTACCCGCTGTCCAAGAACAGCGCCTACATAAAATCACTAGCATCACACATAATTTCAAAAGGCAAATTCCAATCAGGAGGTTCGACTACAGGAGCAGTTGTTAAGGCTTTCTTTAGAGTTTCAAAAGCTTCCTTACAATCATCATCAAAAACAAAAGGTACATCTTTTTGAAGAAGATTAGTAAGAGGCTTTGAAATTTTAGAGAAATCTTTAATAAATCTCCTATAGAACCCAACATGACCAAGAACACTACGAATACCTTTAACATCCCTCGGATAGGGCATCTTCTCAATTGCTTCAACTTTAGCTCTATCAACTTCAATACCTCTCTCGGAAATTTTATGTCCCAATACAATTCCTTCATTAACCATTAAGTGGCATTTCTCCCAATTAAGAACAAGGTTAGTTTCTTCACATCTCTGCAAAACTTTATCAAGGTTTCGCAAGCAATTATCAAAAGAATTCCCATAGACAGAAAAATCATCCATGAACACCTCTACAATACTTTCGCAAAAACCATGAAAAATAGCAGACATGCATCTTTGAAAAGTAGCAGGAGCATTACATAAACCAAAAGGCATACGCCTATAAGCATAAGTTCCATAAGGACAAGTAAAAGTGGTTTTCTCTTGATCTTTAGCTTTAACAGCAATTTGTGAAAACCAGAATAACCATCAAGAAAGCAAAAATGAGTATTTTTAGATAACCTTTCTAGCATTTGATCAATAAAGGGTAAAGGGTAATGATCTTTCTTAGTAACTTTATTAACTTTTCGAAAATCAATGCACATTCTATAACCTACAACTATTCTTTGAGGAATAAGCTCATCATTATCATTAGGCACAACAGTCATTCCTCCTTTCTTAGGAACACAATGCACGGACTAACCCATCTACTATCAGCAATAGGATATATAATACCAGCTTCAAGGAGTTTTAATACCTCGTTTCTTACCACTTCCTTCATCTTCGAATTAGACGACGTTGATGTTCAACAACAGGCTTTGCATCTTCTTCCATATTAATAGCATGTTGGCAAATAGAAGGAGAAATCCCTTTCAAATCATCAAGAGTATAGCCAATAGCTCCTCGGTGTTTCTTCAATATTTCCAATAACCTTTCTTCCTCAATCTCTGAAAGCTTAGAACTAATAATAACAGGATATATTTTCTTATCATCAATATGAGCATATTTAAGATTATCAGGTAAAGGCTTTAAATCAAAAACAGGATCTTCCTTTGGTGGCGGTGTTGTACCCAAATCTTCCACCGGTAAATCATGCTTGAGAATAGGTTGGCGAAGAAAAATTTCCTCAAGCTCATCTCTTTCTTTCCTAAAAGCTTCACTTTCACTATTCTCCAAATGTTGCTGCAAAGGATTATTAGGAACAAGAACAATAGATGCACACTGCTCCATTTTAAAATCATTACTAGGCAAGTCAGCTTTATAAGTTTTGGTAAATTTAGAAAAGTTAAATTCATAAGGTTCACCAGCAAATCTAGTCAAAATTTTCTCTTTCTTACAATCTATAATAGCTCCACAAGTATTTAGAAAAGGTCTACCAAAAATGATAGGACAATGATCACTAGCAGCAGAACCAAGTACCAAAAAGTCAGCAGGATATTTAATCTTACCACATAGAACTTCCATCTCGAACAATACCAATTGGAGAAATAGTTTCTCTATTAGCCAAATAATACATCAATATCTTCAAGTTCACAAGAACCAATTTCATGCATAATCTCCGTGTAAAGCTCATAAGGAATAGCACTAACACTTGCACCAATATCACATAAACCATAATAGCAATGATCACCAATTCTAACGAGATAGCATAGGAACACTAACTTGTTTGGATTTATTAGGATGTGAAACAATATTAGAAGCATCTTCACGAGAAAATAATATGACCATCCTCCACATTTTGGTCACAAGATCTTTAACTATTGCAACAGCAGGTTCAATTTTAATTTGTTCTTCAGGTTCTTTAGGTTTCTTTTCACTTTTATTAACCATACTATAACAGAGTACTCCTTCATTTTAGCAGGAAAGTTTTCAATATAAGGGAATAACATTATCAACAGTTTCAACCACTACACATTTGTTTACGGATGAATCAATTTTATCTTTATACGGTTCATGATACTTATCAAAATTCTTCTTAGGCAGTTCATAATGAGGCAAAAGCTCTATAAAGATTTGCAACAACTTGGGAATCAAGACCATATGTAGCACTCATATTAGAAATTTATCAGTATCCATAAAAGCTTCAATGCATTTATAATCATAAATTATACGATTCTCTATCTTTGTCGTTCTCCCATCCTTCAGTATTTTCTTGGATCCGATCAAGAAGGTCCCTTTTAAACTCTTCTTTGTTGCATGTAAATGATCCAGAACAAGAAGTATCCAGCAAGGTCTTGTCTTGAAAAGAAAGTCTTGCATAGAAATTATCAATAATAACATTACCAGGAAGCTCATGAATGGGGCATTTGAGCATTAAAGACTTCAATCTCCCCCAAGCTTGGGCAATACTCTCTCCATCATGAGGCCAGAAATTATATATGCGGTTCCGATCCTTGTGAATTTCACTTGGAGGATAAAATTTGGAATAGAATAAAGGCACAATGTCCTCCCAATCAATAGAATCACCATTCTTCAGCAATTTGTACCAGTGCGCCGCTTTACCAGACAGCGATATAGTGAATAGTTTCTTCCTAACTTCATTCAGAAATACCTGCACATTTGAATAACCCGCATAATTCATGCAAAAACAATAAATGATCACCAGGATGGACAGTTCCATCCCCTTCATAGCGGTTATCCATAACACGTTCAATAATTTTCATAGGTATTTTATATGGTACTACTTCCTCACCTGGCGCTTCATCCACTACCGTTGCAGTAGTAGTAGATTTCCCAAATAGAAATTGAAGAGAAGATCTCTCCATAATGATTTATAGCAGCAGGCAGAAATAAAATCAGCACAAACAGTAAATTTCCTTACCAATTCCGCTTACCAATAGCGCTTCACTCCCCGGCAACGGCGCCAGGAAAATAGTCTTGATGACCCACAAGTATAGGGGGTGTATCGTAGTATCTTCGATAAGTAAGAATGTCGATCCCAACGAGGAGCGAAGGTGTTGGCAGCAGTTTCGATGAAGGATTCACTTTGTAAATGCTCACAGACAAGTATTCAGGGGTTTTGATATTGCAGATAAATAAAGTACAAGTAAATAAAATGCGAGAGAAATAATTGCAGCGAGTGGCCCAATCCTTTTTAGCACAAAGGACAAGCCGGTTTGATTACTTATAATGACCAAACGTTCCTGAGGACACATGGGGATTTTAGTCTAGTGCTTTCGCTACATACAGATGATTAATCTTCATTGTTTTGATAAGTGTTGTGTGGGTGAACCTATGCTAATGCACCGCCCTTCCTAGGACTAATACATACTTGTGATTATACCCCTTGCAAGCATCCGCAACTACAAGAAAGTAATTAAGATAAATCTAACCACAGCCTTAAACTCGAGATCTGCGATCCCTCACATCGATACACTAACGAGGGCTCAGGTTTGTGTCCTCCGGCAACCCCAATTAGCAACCGAATACAAGATGCACTCCCCTAGGCCCATAAATGGTGAAGTGTCGTATAGTCGACGTTCACACGACACCACTAGAAGAATGACACCACAACTTAAATATCATAACATTGAATATTACTCAACCATAATTCACTACTAGCATTTAGACTTCACCCATGTCCTCAAGAACTAAACGAACTACTCACGAGACATCATATGGAATACAATCAGAGGTGATATGATGATGAATAACAATCTGAACATAAACCTTGGTTCAATGGTTTCACTCAATAGCATCTACAACAAGTATAGAATAACAGCGGGAGAGTTTCCCCTATCAAACAATCAAGATTTAACCCGAATTGCTACAGCGATGACGAGGTGCGGCGGTGGTGATGGCGGTGTAGATGGTGGAGATGATGATGATGATGATGGAGATGATGTCCGCTCGATGACGATGGCGATGGCGTCGATTTCCCCCTCCGGGAGGGAATTTCCCGGCCATTCCTGCACGCCGGAGAGCTCTTTTCTCTCTGGTGTTCTCCGCTCCCGCAGAGGCGGCTGTAACCCTCGTGAGGATCCCTCTGTGGCTTAGGTCTTCGGGACGAAGGAGTACGCGAAAAGGAGGCGAAAGGGTCGTGGGAGAGCATAGGGTGGCGCGGCCGGGCTGGGCGCGCCGCCCTATGGTGCGGGCCCACGGTGGCCCCTCTCTTCTTCCCCGGCTCCCTCCGTCATCTGGAAAATAGGAATTTTCGTGAAATTCTCTTCCACAGTTGATCTTAGAAATATTGCGTTGACGGTGCTTTTTCCAGCAGAATCTGGCTCCGGTGTTGATCCTCCAATAATGATGAAACATGCAAAATAGATGAAATAACATAAGTATTGTGCCCCAATATGAAATATATCAATGAATAACAGCAAATTATGATACAAAATAGTGATGCAAATTGGACGTATCAGCTCTGAAAAAATTCAAGTGAAAAAACAAGAGCTAAACGCAGTACTTGAAAACTAGAACACTCGCGGAACAATAACGGCGAAAACTAGAGCGTTCATGCAATTAAAACGGAGTGTGTCTCTCTCGAAAACAAATATGCCGAATTCAACCATATGCTACAGCAAAAATACTAAAAAAAATAAAGACGCTTCAAGAACAACACATAGCGTATGAAGCAATAAAAATATAGCGCATATAAAGTGAAGAGGGGATGCCCCGGGATGCCTTGGGCATCCCCAAGCTTTGACGCTTGTACCTCTTGGATATTTCTTGGGGTGCAGGGGCATCCCCAAGCTTGGGATTTTATCCATTATTCATCTCATCACATCATTCTTCTCTCCCTACACTCAAAACTTCCTTCATACAAAACTTCACACAATTTTTATTAGCAGTATTAGTTCAATTAAAATAAATAAATTTACTTGGATTCTGTTCTAATATATATCAAACATCTATTAAAGCATTAGCTACTGTAGAAACTCTTAAAAAATCTTTTTTGATCAAAAGAACTCAAAAAGAAAGAGATTAAGATGCAAATGCAAGTAGTGGCAGAAATCTGTTAAAACAGAACAATAGGTAAAGATCGATTTTTTTGAAAGCTTCGGTTGCTCAGATCGAAAAGTGGTCAACTAACAAAAGTTAGATAATAACCTGGGGCATATGCACAAAAATTGGAAGCTCAAAATTCCGCTCTGTCTATTTATAAGAATTTATGGTGACATCACAGAATCTGTTTTCAGGACATCAACTTTCCCAAATCTTACTTTCTCTCTATTAGAGGCTATTCTTGGCACAAAAACGAAAGAAAAATTATAAGGAGAGGTTATTAAGAAGATAATAACTTCCAAGACTCAACAAAAGAAAAAATGCAGAAATAAAGCATGGGTTATCTCCCAAGAGTGCTTTTTTTTAACGCCTTTCAGCTAGACGCGGAAAAAGAACGAGCATCAAGTATTATCAATTGAAGAAGCATCAAGATCAATGCGAGAGTTCTTTTCAACAAAGATTTTTTTATTTTATCAGTGTAAGTTTTAGAAGACCCTTTCTCGGCACTTTTAGGTTCACTACTTTCATCAAATGGATTTTCAGATACAATCCAATTAAAATTCTTTTCCAAAGCTTCTTGCATTGCTACAAGTTTGAAAGGTATTGGTATTTTACGTTCTTTACTATTTTTGGTTTTTTCTATTTTTTCAAGTGTACGAATAACATCTACACATGAGCCTAGCATCTTAAACCGATCAAAGACTTTTCTAGCTTCTATAACAACATCTTTAAATAGCCTAAGGAAAGTTTTTAGGATAAAATCTTTCTTTTCATCATCCTCAACTTCATGGAGTTTAAGAAACATTTGCTGCATTATAGGATTAAGGCTAACAAATCTAGCCTCCAACATTTGAACTAAATAAGCTGCAGCGGTTTCATAATTAGGAGCAAGTTCTACAAGGAATTTATCCTCAATATCTTTATGCTTACTAACATGATTGAAGAATTTTTCAATGTTATCTTTTCCAATTATAAAAACACTACCTACTGATAGGTCCTTCCGATCGTACTTAGGGAACAACTTAATGAACTAGAAACAGAATAACAATTATAAAAAACTAATTTTTTGTGTTTTTGATATAATGAGGCAAACAAGACAAAATAAAATAAACTAAGCAAAAATATAACAAAATAAAGAGATTGGAGATGAGCGACTCTCCTTGCAGAAATCCTCTCTCCTCGGCAACGGCGCCAGAAAAGTCTTGCTGACGTGTGACGTGGCTTGATGTAGCGTATATTTCAGACCGTTGGGAAACCCCAAGAGGAGGTATGATGAGCACAGTAACAAGTTTTCCCTCAGTAAGAAACCAAGGTTTAATCGACCAGTAGGATAAGCGTGACTTAGAAGGTGTTGCTAGCTTACTTGTGGCGGGACGCACTAAACGTCGGCAACAACATAGCCACTGCACAACAAGAATACTTTGCACCAACTTACAGTGAGGTTGTCAATCTCTCCGGTTTTGCTGAACACAAAGGATTAAATGTATCGAGTGGAAGGAGACATTTTTAGTAATTACAGAGAACAGTGCTTGCAGTAAGCAAATAGAGCATGATTGATGTGGATGAATTTATCAGTGTAAAGGAAAGGACCGGTGTCCACGGTTCACTAGAGGTGTCTCCCATAAAGCTAAATAACATGATGGGTGAATAAATTACAGCTGGGCAATTAACAGAATACCGACCATACATGACAAGATGATTACTATGAGATTCGTTTGGACGTTACAACATAATACATAGACCGTAATCCAACTGCGTCTATGACTAATAATCCACCTTCCGGTTATCATCCGAACCCCTTCCAGTATTAAGTTGCAAGCAACAGATTATCGCATTAAGCAATGTGTGTAAAGTAAACAATAGAATTACCCTCGGATAAAACATTGTTGTTTTCTCCCTAGTAGCAACAACACATCTACAATCTTAGAAGTTATTGTCACTCTTCCAGAAAACTAGAGGCATGAACCTACTATCGAGCATAAATACTCCCTATTGAGATACAGGTAACACACAATGTAGCATTACATAAGGATGATCTTGATCATGTAGGGCATCACAAGATCTAAACATGACAGAGTTGAAATTGAGAAGAAACTGATCACAATTCCACAATTTATCAGATCCACCAAACACAAAGCGATTACATCATATGGATCTCAATCATGTAAGGCTCTCGGGAATTATATTGAAGAACATGGGAGAGAGAGTCAATGGCGGGCGCGGCGGAACTTTGTGGATGGAGGCTCGGGTGTTCAGGTTTTTCGAGATCGTGAATAAATAGGCGGAGGGCGATGTCGGTGGAGGCCAGGGCCCACACCACCCTAAGGCGCAAGCCAGGGCTAGGCTACGCCTAGGGCTGGTCTGGCCGCCCTGCTGCCTTTCTTCGACTCCCCTCTAGACTCTGTCTTCATTACGGAAAAATATTGAATTCGGCTTTAATTTGTTTCATCCAATTCCGAGAATATTTCCTGTACAACTTTTCTGAAATACAAAACAACTAAAAACAGGGAACTGGCACTGTGGCATCTTGTGAATCAGTTATTGCCAGAAAATATATAAAAGTGCAACGAAGTATGAGCAAAACATATATAAATTGATGTAAAACAAGCACGGAGCATCAAAAATTATAGATACGTTTGAGACGTATCAGACCCTAATGAAGCAAAGCTCATGCAATGGCACGCGGAAAGGTAAAAGCTCGACGAAGATCCGGAGTTGGGCTATATCATGACACACCCTTCAGACGCTGGACAGTGGCAAGCATTGGACATCGCCTTCCCTAGGTTCGGGGGCGACGCAAGGAACATCAGGCTGGGTATGAGCACCGATGGACTCAATCCGTTCGGCAACCAGAGTAGCACGCATAGCACCTGGCCCGTGTTTGTATGGCCTTACAACCTCCCCCTGGCTGTGCCAAGCACTGTAACGTTACGTGTTATTTTTCAGGGGCGCAAACTAAGCGGTGCGGGACAGATACGTCTCAACGTATCGATAATTTCTTATGTTCCATGCTACTTTATTGATGATACCTACATGTTTTATGCATTATATGTCATATTTATGCATTTTGGAACTAACCTATTAACAAGATGCCGAAGTGATTCCTTTTCTGCTGTTTTTGGTTTCAGAAATCCTAGTAAGGAAATATTCTCGGAATTGAAAAATCAACGCCCGGGGTCCTATTTTTGCAGACTCGGAAGACCGAAGAGGGGAAGGAAGTGGGGCACGAGGCGCCGTCACCATAGGCCGGCGCGGCCAGGCCCTGGCGCGCCGACCTATGGTGTGGGGCCCTCGTGTGGCCCCCGCGTTGCCCTTCTACTTAAAGCCTCCATCGCGAAACCCAGCGCAGAGCCACGATACGGAAAACCTTCCGGAAACGCCGCCGCCGATCCCATCTCGGGGGATTCGGGAATCGCCTCCGGCACCCTGCCAGAGAGGGAATCATCTCGGAGGACTCTTCATCGCCATGATCGCCTCCCGAGTGATGAGTGAGTAGTTCACCTGGACTATGGGTCCATAGCAGTAGCTAGATGGTCGTCTTCTCCTAATTGTGCTTCATTGTTGGATCTTGTGAGCTGCCTAACATGATCAAGATCATCTATCGGTAATACTATATGTTGTGTTTGTCGGGATCCGATGGATAGAGAATACTATGTTATGGTGATTATCAATCTATTGTTTATGTGTTGTTTATGATCTTGCATGCTCTCGTTATTAGTAGAGGCTCTGGCCAAGTTTGTACTCTTAACTCCAAGAGGGAGTATTTATGCTCGATAGTGGGTTCATGCCTTCATTGACACATGGGACAGTGACAGAAAGTTCTAAGGTTGTGATGTCTTGTTGCCACTAGGGATAAAACATTGATTCTATGTCTAAGGATGTAGTTGTCGATTACATTACGCACCATACTTAATGCAATTGTGTTGCTTTTAATACTGAATGGGGTTGGGATGATAACACGAAGGTGGACTTTTTAGGCATAGATGCGGTTGGATGGACGTCTATATACTTTCATAATGCCGGATTAAATGTCACTATATTTATCATATCATGTATATGCATTGTTATGCCTTTCTCTATTTGTCAATTGCCCGACTGTAATTTGTTCACCCAACATGTTATCTTATGGGATCTGGTGACTGTGGACCCCGGTCCTATTCTTTACATAGCATACAATCTACTTTCAATACTTGTTTTACGTTTTCTTGCAAACAATCATCTTCCACTCGATCTAATCCTTTGTTACAGCAAGCGGTGAGATTGACAACCTCCTTATTCGTTGGGGCAAAGTACTTTGGTTTTGTTGTGCAGGTTCGTTGTGGCGGAATCCTGATGTTGCGCCGCATCACATTTCGCCACCATCAACCTTCAACGTGCTTCTTGGCTCCTCCTGGTTCGATTAAACCTTGGTTTCTTTCTGAGGGAAAACTTGCTGCTATGCGCATCATACCTTCCTCTTGGGGTTCCCAGACGTGTATCTCGCGCATCAAGCTGTTTTTAAGCCGCCGTTGCCGGGAATCAAGACAATGCAAGGGAGTCTCCACTTCTCAATCTCTTTACTGTTTTTGTCTTGCTTTATTTACTACTTTGTTTGCTGCACCTAAACAAAACACAAAAAAATTAGTTGCTAGTTTTACTTTATTATTGTCTTGCTCTCTATATCAAAAACACAAAAAAATTAGTTACTTGCATTTACTTTATCTAGTTTGTTTTATTTACCGTTGCTAAAATGAATACCCCTGAAAATACTAAGTTGTGTGACTTCACAAATGCAAATAATAATGATTTCCTATGAAAATCTGCTTTACTAAATCTTGTCATGAGAGATCAATTTTTTGGTGCTAGTTCTGATGATGCTGCTGCCCATCTCAATAATTTTGTTGAACTTTGTGAAATGCAAAAGTATAAGGATGTAGATGGTGATATTATTAAATTGAAAGTGTTTCCTTTCTCATTAAGAGGAAGAGCTAAAGATTGGTTGCTATCTTTGCCTAAGAATAGTATTGATTCATGGACTAAATGTAAGGATGCTTTTATTGGTAGATATTATCCTCCAGCTAAAATTATATCTTTGAGAAGTAGCATAATGAATTTTAAGCAATTAGATACTGAACATGTTGCTCAAGCATGGGAGAGAATGAAAACTTTGGTAAAGAATTGCCCAACCCATGGACTGACTACTTGGATGATTATTCAAACCTTCTATGCAGGACTAAATTTTTCTTCGCGGAATTGTTGGATTCAGTATTCTGGAGGTACCTTTATGTCCATCACATTGGGGGCGGCTACAAAACTTCTTGATGATATGATGATAAATTACTCCGAATGGCACACGGAAAGAGCTCCACAAGGTAAGAAGGTAAATTCTGTTGAAGAAACCTCTTCCTTGAATGATAAGATTGATGTGATTATGTCTATGCTTGTGAATGTTAGATCTAATGTTGATCCAAATAATGTTCCTTTAGCTTCATTGGTTGCTCAAGAAGAAAATGTTGATGTGAATTTCATTAAAAATAATAATTTCAACAACAATGCTTATAGGAACAACTTTGGTAATAACTATAGGCCATATCCTTACTCTGGTAATGGTTATGGTAATTCTTATGGGAATTCTTACAACAATAATAAGTGTACCCTCCGGTCTTGAAGCCATGCTTAAAGAATTTATTAGTACACAAACCGCTTTTAACAAATCTGTTGAGGAAAAGCTTGATAAAATTGATACTATTGCTTCTAGAGTTGATAGACTTGCCTCTGATGTTAATCTTTTAAAATTGAAAGTTATGCCTAATAATGATATTGATAATAAGATTACTACTACAGCAAATGCCATCAAGTTAGAATTAATGAGAATATAAGATTAATGGCTGAATTGCGTGCTAGGTGGGATAGAGAAGAAAATGAAAAACTAGCTAAAGAGAATAATGTAGCTAAAGTTTGGACTATTACCACCATTAGTAATGATAATGATTCACATGTTGCTGCACCTAGTAAAATAATTGGTGTTGGCAATGTTTCTACTCCTAGTGCAAAGCGTACAAAACTGCCTGAAATTGCTAAAACTGCTGAAACTGCTAACCAACCTTGGGAACAATGATCCCATTGTTGTAGCTCATAATGATTTAGATTTTGATGATTGCCACATCTCTGAAGTTATAAAGTTCTTACAAAAACTTGCTAGAAGTCCCAATGCTAGTGCTATAAATTTAGCCTTTACAAAACATATTACAAATGCTCTCAATAAAGCTAGAGAAGAGAAACTAAAACTTGAAACTTCTATTCCTAGAAAGTTAGAAGATGGTTGGAAGCCCATCATTAAAATGAAATTCAATGACTTTGAATGTAATGCTTTATGTGATCTTGGTGCAAGTATTTCTGTTATGCCTAAAAAGATTTATGATATGCTTGACTTGCCACTATTGAAGAATTGTTATTTGGATGTTAATCTTGCCGATAATGTTAAAAAGAAACCTTTGGGGAGGATTGATAATGTGCGCATTACGGTTAACAATAACCTTGTCCCCGTTGATTTTGTTGTCTTGGATATCGAATGCAATGCATCTTGTCCTATTGTATTGGGAAGACCTTTTCTTCGAACCGTTGGTGCTGTTATTG
Source organism: Lolium multiflorum (assembly GCA_030979885.1). Classification (NCBI taxonomy): domain Eukaryota; kingdom Viridiplantae; phylum Streptophyta; class Magnoliopsida; order Poales; family Poaceae; genus Lolium; species Lolium multiflorum. The sequence goes on along the minus strand of CM061749.1, from coordinate 235,169,050 downwards.
ATATGAGGGAAGGTAATATTAAATATCAATTTCCTCTCAAGAAAGGTATGGAACACTTCCCTAGAAAGAGAATGAAGTTGCCTTTTGATTCTATTATTAGAACAAGTTATGATGTTGATGCTTCTACTCTCGATGTTACTTGATTTGCACTTTATGCGCCTAGCTGAAAGGCGTTAAAGAAAAGCGCTTATGGGAGACCCATGTGTTTTACTACAGCAATTTTTTTTGTTTTGTTGAGTCTTGGAAGTTGTTTACTGTAGCAACCTCTCCTTATCATGTTTTTGTGCCAAGTAAAGTTTCTATGTCAAAGTTGATGTTATATTTGGGATCGCTGCACAGAAACAGCATTGCTGTCTGTCACGAATCTGGGCACAGGTCTCTGTAGAAAATTCGAAAAAATATGCCAATTTACGAGCGTGATCCTCAGATATGTACGCAACTTTCATTAGTTTTGTTTTCCATTTGAGCAAGTCTGGTGCCATCTTTAAATTCGTCTTTACGGACTGTTCTGACAGATTCTGCCTTTTATTTCGCATTGCCTCTTTTGCTATGTTGGATTCATTTCTTTGATCCATTAATGTCCAGTGCTTTATGCAATGTCCAGAAGTGTAAAGAATGATTATGTCACCTCTGAATATGTGAATTATTAATTGTGCACTAACCCTCTAATGAGTTTGCTTGAAGTTTGGTGTGAAGGAAGTTTTTAAGGGTCAAGAGAGGAGAATGATATACTATGATCAAGAGGAGTGAAAGCTCTAAGCTTGGGGATGCCCCGTGGTTCACCCCTGCATATTTTAAGAAGACTCAAGCGTCTAAGCTTGGGGATGCCCAAGGCATCCCTTTTTCATCGACAACATCATCAGGTTCTTCCCCTGAAACTATATTTTTATTCAGTCACATCTTGTGTTCTTTACTTGGAGCGTCGGTTTGTTTTTGTTTTTGTTTTTGTTTGAATAAAATGGATCCTAGCATTCACTTTGTGGGAGAGAGACACGCTCCGCTGCATATGGACAAATATGTCCTTAGGCTTTACTCATAATGTTCAAGGCGAAGTTTCTTCTTCGTTAAATTGTTATATGATTGGAATTGGAAAATGCTACATGTAGTAATTCTAAAATGTCTTGGATAATGTGATACTTGGCAATTGTTGTGCTCATGTTTAAGCTCTTGCATCATATGCTTTGCACCCATTAATGAAGAAATACATAGAGCTTGCTAAAATTTGATTTGCATATTTGGTCTCTCTAAGGTCTAGATAATATCTAGTATTGAGTTTTGAACAACAAGGAAGACGATGGTAGAGTCTTATAATGTTTACAATATGTCTTTTATGTGAGTTTTGCTGCCAGTTCATCCTTGAGTTTGCTTCAAATAACCTTGCTAGCCTAAACCTTGTATCGAGAGGGAATACCATGCATCCAAAATCCTTGAGCCAACTACTATGCCATTTGTGTCCACCATACCTACCTACTACATGGTATTTCTCAGCCATTCCAAAGTAAATTGCTTGAGTGCTACCTTTAAAATTTCATCATTCACCTTTGCAATATATAGCTCATGGGACAAAATAGCCTTAAAAACTATCGTAGTATTGAATATGTACTTATGCACTTTATCTTTTATTAAGTTGCTTGTTGTGCGATAACCATGCTTCGGGAACGCCATCAACTATTGTTGAATATCATGTGAGTTGCTATGCATGTCCGTCTTTCTGAAGGATCTATCACCTTAGTGGTTGGAGCATGCAAAATTGTTAGAGAAGAACATTGGGTCGCTAACTAAAGCCATGAATCATGGTTGAAGTTTCAATTTTGGACATATATCCTCAATCTCATATGAGAATAATAATCATTGCTACATGCTTATGCATTTAAGAGGAGTCCATTATCTTTGTCCATGTTGTCCCGGTATGGATGTCTAAGTTGAGAATAATCAAAAGCGAAATCCAAAATGCGAGCTTTCTCCTTAGACCTTTGTACGGGCGGCATGGAGGTACCTTTGTGACACTTGGTTGAAACATAGCATGCAAAGATCCGGTAGTCCAAGCTAAGTAGGACGAGGTGCGGGCACTATTAGTATACTATGCATGAGGCTTGCAACTTGTAAGATATAATTTACATAACTCATATGCTTTATTACTACCGTTGATAAAATTGTTTCATGTTTTCAAAATAAAAGCTCTAGCACAAATACACAATCGATGCTTTCCTCTTTGAAGGACCATTCTTTTACTTTTATGTTGATCAGTTAACCTATTTCCTCTCACCTTAGAAGCAAACACTTGTGTGACTGTGCATTAATTCCTACATACTTGCATATTGCACTTGTTATACTACTTTATGTTGACAATATCCATGAGATATACATGTTATAAGTTGAAACCAACCGCTGAAACTTAATCTTCCTTTGTGTTGCTTCAACACCTTTACTTTGATTGCTTTATGAGTTAACTCTTATGCAAGACTTATTGATGCTTGTCTTGAAGTACTATTCATGAAAAGTCTTTGCTTTATGATTCATTGTTTACTCATGTCATTACCTTTGTTTTGATCGCTGCAATCATTACATATGTTTACAAATAGTATGATCAAGATTATGATGGCATGTCACTTGAAATTATCTTTGTTATCGTTTTACCTGCTCGGGACGAGCAGAACTAAGCTTGGATGCTATCAACCGATAATTTCTTATGTTCCATGCTACTTTATTGATGATACCTACATGTTTTATGCACATTATATGTCATATTTATGCATTTTATGGAACTAACCTATTAACAAGATGCCGAAGAGCCAGTTGCTGTTTTCTGCTGTTTTTGGTTTCAGAAATCCTAGTAAGAAATATTCTCGGAATTGGACGAAATCAACGCCAGGTCCTATTTTTGCACGGAGCTTCCAGAAGACCGAAGAGGGAAGGAAGTGGGGCCACGAGGCGCCAGTCACCATAGGCGGCGCGGCCCAGGCCCTGGCCGCGCCGACCTATGGTGTGGGGCCCTCGTGTGGCCCCCACGTGCCTTTCGCCTACTTAAAGCCTCGTCGCGAAACCCTGATCGAGCCCACGATGGGAAAACCTTCCGAAGACGCGCCCCGCGATCCCATCTCGAAGTTCGGAGATCGCCTCAGGCACCCTGCGGAGAGGGGATTCATCTCCCGGAGGACTCTTCATCGCCATGATCGCCTCAGGAGTGATGAGTGAGTAGTTCACCTGGACTATGGGTCCATAGCAGTAGCTAGATGGTCGTCTTCTCCTAGTGTGCTTCATTGTTGGATCTTGTGCTGCCTAACATGATCAAGATCATCTATACGTAATACTATATGTTGTGTTTGTCGGGATCCGATGGATGAGAATACTATGTTATGGTGATTATCAATCTATTGTTTATGTGTTGTTTATGATCTTGCATGCTCTCAGTTATTAGTAGAGGCTCTGGCCAAGTTTGTACTCTTAACTCCAAGAGGGAGTATTTATGCTCGATAGTGGGTTCATGCCTTCATTGATACCTGGGAGTGAAGAAAGTTCTAAGGTTGTGATGTGCTATTGCCACTAGGGATAAAACATTGATTCTATGTCTAAGGATGTAGTTGTGTTACATTACGCACCATACTTAATGCAATTGTCTGTTGCTTTGCAACTTAATACGAATTGGATGATAACTGAAGGTGGACTTTTTAGGCATAGATGCGGTTGGATGGCGGTCTATGTACTTTGTCGTAATGCCCGGATTAAATCTCACTATATTTATCATATCATGTATATGCATTGTTATGCCTTTCTCTATTTGTCAATTGCCCGACTGTAATTTGTTCACCCAACATGCTTTTATCTTATGGGAGAGACACCTCTAGTGAACTGTGGACCCGGTCCTATTCTTTACATAGCATACAATCTACTGCAATACTTGTTTTACTGTTTTCTTTCAAACAATCATCTTCCACTCGATACGCTTAATCCTTTGTTACAGCAAGCCGGTGAGATTGACAACCTCACTGTTTCGTTGGGGCAAAGTACTTTGGTTTTGTTGTGCAGATTGTAGGATAACGTAGCATAGAAAACAAAAATTTTCCTACATGAACACGCAATCCAAGCCAAGATGCAATCTAGAAGACGGTAGCAACGAGGGGGTATCGAGTCTCACCCTTGAAGAGATTCCAAAGCCTACAAGATGAGGCTCTTGTTGCTGCGGTAGACGTTCACTTGCCGCTTGCAAAAGCGCGTAGAAGATCTTGATCACGATCGCTTCCGGTGCCACGAACGGGCAGCACCTCCGTGCTCGGTCACACGTTCGGTTGTTGATGAAGACGACGTCCACCTCCCGTTCCAGCGGGCAGCGGAAGTAGTAGCTCCTCTTGAATCCGACAGCACGACGGCGTGGTGTCGGTGGTGGTGGAGAAATCCGGCGGAGCTTCGCAAGCGTGCGGGATGTGGTGGAGGAGAGAGCTAGGGGTTGGCCGGCCACTATGGGGTGCGGCCAAGCTATGGCTTTGGTGTGGCCGGCCCCCTCCCCTTGGCCCTCATTATATAGGTGGAACACCCAAGAGTTGGTGTACAAGTCTTCGAATAAGACCCCAACCCAAAACCTTCCATGTGTAGGGAAACCTACCCAAGGTGGGATTCCCACCTCAAGTGGGACTCCCACCTTTCCATGAGGGGTGGCCGGCCACCTTGGGGGGAAGTCCACCTTGGACTTTCCCCTCTAGGGTTTGGCTGGCCAAGCTTGTGGAGTCCTTCCTCCACCTTCCATAGTGCGTTTCTTCCGGACTTTTCTAGAACCTTCTAGAACCTGCCATAAATGCACCGGATCATTTCCAAACTTGAATATGACTTCCTATATATGAATCTTATTCTCCGGACCATTCCGGAACTCCTCGTGATGTCCGGGATCTCATCCGGGACTCCGAACAAATATTCGAACTCCATTCCATATTCAAGTTCTACCATTTCAACATCCAACTTTAAGTGTGTCACCCTACGGTTCGTGAACTATGTGGACATGGTTGAGTACTCACTCCGACCAATAACCAATAGCGGGATCTGGAGATCCATAATGGCTCCCACATATTCAACGATGACTTTAGTGATCGAATGAACCATTCACATACGATACCAATTCCTTTTGTCACGCGATATTTTACTTGTCCGAGGTTTGATCTTCGGTATCACTCTATACCTTGTTCAACCTCGTCTCTGACAAGTACTCTTTACTCGTACCGTGGTATGTGGTCTCTTATGAACTTATTCATATGCTTGCAAGACATTAGACGACATTCCACCGAGAGGGCCCAGAGTATATCTATCCGTCATCGGGATGGACAAATCCCTTGTTGATCCATATGCCTCAACTCATACTTTCCGGATACTTAATCCCACCTTTATAACCACCCATTTACGCGTGGCGTTTGGTGTAATCAAAGTACCTTTCCGGTATAAGTGATTTACATGATCTCATGGTCATAAGGACTAGGTAACTATGTATCGAAAGCTTATAGCAAATAACTTAATGACGTGATCTTATGCTACGCTTAATTGGGTGTGTCCATTATATCATTCATATAATGATATAACCTTGTTATTAATAACATCCAATGTTCATGATTATGAAACTAATCATCTATTAATCAACAAGCTAGTTAAGAGGCTTACTAGGGACTCTTTGTTGTTTACATATCACACATGTATCAATGTTTCGGTTAATACAATTATAGCATGGTATATAAACATTATCATAAACACAAAGATATATAATAACCATTTATTATTGCCTCTTGGGCATATCTCCAACAGTCTCCCACTTGCACTAGAGTCAATAATTTAGTTTACATATGTAAAGATATAACACCTTGGCCTTCTGGTGCTTTATCATGTTTTGCTCACGGGATATGTTTTAGTCAACGGTTCTGACACACTCAGAAACGTATGTATTTTGCAATTCATTTGCGTCTTCACGCATCACTCATTTTCCAAATGAGTCGGCATTAAATATGTTTGGTCTTCTGGTGGAACCTTAATTCCGCGGTCTGAAATATGTCACTAATATTGTCACACACAATATAGCTTCAAAGTTCTGACACTATCGGAACTACACCAAGTTCTCAAAGAACTTCTTGACTCAACATCCTCAATCATTGTCAAAACAATGACATACTCTGCCTTCTTTTGTAGAATCCGTCACAATATTTAGAACTCTTCTAAATCTAGCATTGTGCTACCTTTATAATAACACTTAGCCTAATTTAGATTTGAAATTTATTTTTATATGTGACCAAACTAATATCGGTGCAACACTTTACAGCGATTTGTTTGTCATTACCCCATACAAAAATATATTTATATATCCTTGATTCTTCTAAAGTACTCAAGGATATTCTTACTGTCGTCCAATGATCATCACATGAATCATTCTGGTATATGCTCATAACACTTTAGAGCATAGGACATCTGATTATGTACATATTATACGTGATCTATAATCACTCATGTGTTTCAACTCATTAAGTGTCATATACACTCAAGTCTTGTTAATCCTTCACATGAAAAGAACACCTTCTTTATATTGAACTACTTCAATATTCATTCTATGTACTTTAACTTAAATTTATTATGTGTTTCAATCTATCTTCATAGATCTTGACACTAAATATGTTTCAGTCCATATCCTTTCATTGAAGCTAATTTTCAATGAAACCTTTTAATCAATTATATAATTACACTATTTATAATCAACGATATGTCAGCTACATAAAGTATTACAAATATGTCTCAGCGCTCCCACTTAATTTCTTGCAAATGCAAGCACCTTCATCGTTTCTGATGAAATCAAAACTCTTTGACTATTTCATCTGGTGAAGATTCCAACTCCATAATACTCACTTCATCCAATTGAAGTTCGTATTCTTATCTAGTATTCTACGGACTAGCAAAACTCTTGGTTGTATCTTGTATACACCTTTAATACACACTTCTGTTAAGTAATATATTTTGCTATCCTACTAGCATATCTCATAAAGAAATATGTAGTGATTACTAGAATAATCCACATAGACTATAAGCATTGCTACGGAAGATCTAATCTTATCGTAGTCAACTCTTTGAACTTTGTCGTAAACAACTTTTCGACAAATCGTGCTTATTCAAGGATATTGCATCCAAATCCATCAATTTTATAGATCCATTTACTTTCAAAAAATATTCATCTATCTTGGATTTCATGGCGTATAGCCATTTTAACGGAGTCAGGGCCCATCATAACTTCTTTGTTTGTAGTTGGTTTATCATTGTTCAAAAACAATCCTTTGTTCACAAATCATTTATTTGATCACAAAGTAAATCATACCTACAAGGTTCAATAAGTACTTTGATCTCCATGACTATAACATTTTGTAGACATGGGAGCCATGATCGTCGTGGCCGCTTCCGGAACCAATTCCGATGCTGCGCTACTCTGATCATTATGCTCAGGTTCATAAACATTATCAAGTTCTATTGTCCTCCTACTCAAATACTTCGCTAGAAAACAATTTCTTGGAAATAAGCAAGTAACATTAACAAACACTTTTGTCTTTTACTTCATAGTGGAAAGAATTCCCAATTAATCCTTTGGGATAACCAACAAAGACATTCATCCGATTTTGGTTGTAAACTTATTTACTTATGCTATGCATACCAAAGTTTTAAGAAAGGACTATTAGGGTTCATACCTATGCCATAACTCGTATGGTGTCATTTCAACGGATCATGATGACGCTCTATTCAGTGTAAAAGCGGTAGTCACTAAAGCATAATCCACAAAAATATAATGGCATCAATATTTTATATCATCATTGACCCAACAAGGTTTGGATACATCTCTCGGATACTCCATCATCACTATGATACTCCAAGAAACGTGAGTTGTAGAACAATTTCATAACTCTCTTAGATGTTCGCTAAAAACTCGTAATTCAAATATTTCCACCATGATCCAATCATAGATATTTGACTTATTACGATGATTTCCACTTCATGCTGAAATTTATTTGAATTCATTCAAATGTTTCAAACTTCTTCCTTATCGAATATATCCACATATATATACTCAATTCATTGTTGGAAGTTTTCATGAAGTAGAAGAATCTCCCGCACACAACTATGCCCAGTGAACCACATATATCATCATGTATGTTTCCACTAAGTTAGTTGCCCGTTCAACTCTTGGCCTATGAACGGTATTTCAGTCATTCTTCTTTAGAAAAGATTTGCAAGCGCCAAATGATTCAAAAATCAAATGACTCCAAAAATCCATTTGCATGGAGTTCCTTCATGCGTTCCTCTCTAACATGACCTAAATTGCGGTTCCACAAATGAGTGGAATTCAAATCATTTGCCTTATGGCATTTTAGCGTCAGTGTTATGTATGTGTGTTTCACCATTAAGATTCATAATAACTTATCCATCGTACATGGAGTAATGTCATAATTTGAACAACTTATTGTTTTCATTTGACCAGATCAAAATAACAATTATTAAGTTCTTTATTATAAATTCTAAGGGCTAGATAGAATGCCAACGATGAACATAATAACTCTTTATTTTTGTTCCAGACGTGCATTCCTATCATATTCCTTGTCAGTCACTTAGGCCATTGTATTCTTGTATTGCGTTGTTTTGTATGACACTTCATACCAACCAATATGGTACTAATACCCAAGAATTTCATTATGTGACTTAACTAGGAATACAACCATAACATGTATATCATTTATATACACCTGAGCTAGACTTTCTAGTCTTTTCTTTTCTTTCTGCCAAAATATCTTTTGTAGTTTCTCTTTTAGCTTTCCTCATTATTCAGAAAAACACTTCAACATCAATAACTTCTAGGTTTGTTGGTCAAATACCAATAACCTTGAGGTTCTGAAGTTGATCATCATATGACAAGTGTTGCAGATTTCACTATTAGTAACTTTGTAATATGATGAACAATTTCACTCATAATTTTATCCATAAATTCATGACGACTTTCCAAGACCATGTCTGTACATGCTAGGCTTGTAAAGTTTAACCTCGGTATTCGCATGTGCAATCTGGCTTGCACCCGTTGTATGCACTCGTGGAATCTATGACACCCGATCATCACGAGATGCTTCGAAACGACGAGTCTTAGCAACGGTGCATACTAAGGACGATCACTTCATGGATATGCGAATATCGTTAGTGCCCCAAAAGTTGGAGGATTGGGACGCCTTGCGTCTTCAACCTTCGTACATTCCCATAAAACTTATGAGTTTATGTAGTCTCACCAAATTATATTCTATCATCTTGCAATAAGGTTTTAGATATCAAATATATCTCATACCTTGATTATTTCTGAAAACTAAATTTTCAGCCCCTTACTTTTCAAACAGATTTGAACTTCAAGTTTTACGGAGACAAGATGACTTTAGGTACTAATTGAAACCATAGCTCTTTGAATCAACAATGTGAAGTTTACTAAAAGTTTGCAATAGGACTTAAACATTTCTTGATTCTTTAACAATACGGTACCAGTCCGTAAAGTTTCTTGTCAGATTTTAACATATTTCTATCTCAATAATAAGACTAGCGCATGGTAGAAAAACGGATGCCAATACTACAAAATTAATTCAAAATACTACTCAGACTATGTTTATGATAATTAGTTCATGTTTTAATCTAATTACTAATGAACTCCCACTTAATACAACATCCCTCATAGTTGTTAAGTGGTACACGATCCAAATCCACTACACCAAAACCGATCATCACGTGAGATGATGTAGCTTCAATGGTGAACATCAACATGTTGATCATATCATCCATATGACTCGTGTTCAACCTTTCGGTTTCCGTTGTCCCGAGGCCATGTCTGTACATGCTAGTCTCGTCAAGCAAACCCAAGTATTCCGCGTGTGCAACATGGCTTACACCCGTTGTATGTGAACGTTGAATCTATCACATCCGATCATCACGAGATGCTTCGAAACGACGAACTGTACAACGGTGCATACGAGGGGAGAACACTTTATTATCTTGATATTAATGTGAGGGATCATCTTATAATGCTACCGTCGCGATCTAAGCAAAATAAGATGCATAAAGGATTAACATCACATGCAGTTCATATGTGATATGATATGGCCCTTTTGTCTTTGCACCTTCGATCTTCATCTCCAAAGCACGGACATGATCTCCATCATCAACGGGTATGATCTCCATCATCATCATCGGCGTAGCGTCAAGGTCCATGGCGCCGTCTTCATGGTTGTTCACCTCATGTAGCAACTATTACAACTACTTTGAAATACTACTCAACATGAAATATAAAGACAACCATAAGGCTCCTGCCGGTTGCCACAATACAATAATGATCATCTCATACATATTCATCATCATATTATGGCCATATCACATCACCAAACCCTGCAAAAACAAGTTAGACGTCTCTAATTTGGTTTGCATATTTTACGTGGTTTAGGGTTTTCGAGTAAGATCTAATCTACCTACGAACATGAACCACAACGGTGATACTAGTGTTGTCAATAGAAGAGTAAATTGAATCTTCACTATAGTAGGAGAGACAGACACCCGCAAAGCCACTTATGCAATACAAGTTGCATGTCGAGCGTGGAGCAAATCTCATGAACGCGGTCATGTAAAGTTAGCCCGAGCCGCTTCATCCCACTATGCCACAAAGATGCAAAGTACTCAAACTAAAGACAACATAAGCATCAACGCCCACAAAACCATTGTGTTCTACTCGTGCAACCATCTATGCATAGACACGGCTCTGATACCACTTTGTAGGATAACGTAGCATAGAAAACAAAAATTTCCTACCGCGAACACGCAATCCAAGCCAAGATGCAATCTAGAAGACGGTAGCAACGAGGGGGTATCGAGTCTCACCCTTGAAGAGATTCCAAAGCCTACAAGATGAGGCTCTTGTTGCTGCGGTAGACGTTCACTTTCCGCTTGCAAAAGCGCGTAGAAGATCTTGATCACGATCGCCACGAACGGGCAGCACCTCCGTACTCGGTCACACGTTCGGTTGTTGATGAAGACGACGTCCACCTCCCGTTCCAGCGGGCAGCGGAAGTAGTAGCTCCTCTTGAATCCGACAGCACGACGGCGTGGTGTCGGTGGTGGTGGAGAAATCCGGCGGAGCTTCGCTTAAGCGTGCGGGATGTGGTGGAGGAGAGAGACCGCTAGGGTTTGGGGAGAGGGTGGCGGCCAAGCTATTGCTTTTGTGTGGCCGGCCCCTCCCCTTGGCCCTCATTATATAGGTGGAACACCCAAGAGTTGGTGTACAAGTCTTCGAATAAGACCCCAACCCAAAACCTTCCATGTGTAGGGAAACCTACCCAAGGTGGGATTCCCACCTCAAGTGGGACTCCCACCTTTCCATGAGGGGGTGGCCGGCCACCTTGGGGAAGTCCACCTTGGACTTTCCCCTCTAGGGTTTGGCTGGCCAAGCTTGTGGAGTCCTTCCGGGACTCCACCTTCCATAGTGCGTTTATTCCGGACTTTTCTAGAACCTTCTAGAACCTGCCATAAATGCACCGGATCATTTCCAAACTTGGAATATGACTTCCTATATATGAATCTTATTCTCCGGACCATTCCGGAACTCCTCGTGATGTCCGGGATCTCATCCGGGACTCCGAACAAATATTCGAACTCCATTCCATATTCAAGTTCTACCATTTCAACATCCAACTTTAAGTGTGTCACCCTACGGTTCGTGAACTATGTGGACATGGTTGAGTACTCACTCCGACCAATAACCAATAGTGGGATCTGGAGATCCATAATGGCTCCCACATATTCAACGATGACTTTAGTGATCGAATGAACCATTCACATACGATACCAATTCCTTTTGTCACGCGATATTTTACTTGTCCGAGGTTTGATCTTCGGTATCACTCTATACCTTGTTCAACCTCGTCTCCTGACAAGTACTCTTTACTCGTACCGTGGTATGTGGTCTCTTATGAACTTATTCATATGCTTGCAAGACATTAGACGACATTCCACCGAGAGGGCCCAGAGTATATCTATCCGTCATCGGGATGGACAAATCCCACTTTGATCCATATGCCTCAACTCATACTTTCCGGATACTTAATCCCACCTTTATAACCACCCATTTACGCAGTGGCGTTTGGTGTAATCAAAGTACCTTTCCGGTATAAGTGATTTACATGATCTCATGGTCATAAGGACTAGGTAACTATGTATCGCAAATAACTTAATGACGTGATCTTATGCTACGCTTAATTGGGTGTGTCCATTACATCATTCATATAATGATATAACCTTGTTATTAATAACATCCAATGTTCATGATTATGAAACTAATCATCTATTAATCAACAAGCTAGTTAAGAGGCTTACTAGGGACTCTTTGTTGTTTACATATCACACATGTATCAATGTTTCGGTTAATACAATTATAGCATGGTATATAAACATTATCATAAACACAAAGATATATAATAACCATTTATTATTGCCTCTTGGGCATATCTCCAACAGTTCCACGTTGGCGCCGGAATCCCTGTTGTTGCATCACATTTCGCCACCATCAACCTTCAACGTGCTTCTTGGCTCCTCCTGGTTCGATTAAACCTTGGTTTCTTTCTGAGGGAAAACTTGCCACTATGCGCATCATACCTTCCTCTTGGGGTTCCCAACGGACGTGTACATCTACGCGCATCAGGGCGCTAAAAATGTTCCTCCGTCGGACGCTCCAATATACAGCGCGCGGCGCCGGTGAAACCATGAGATCTTTTTTGAGCTCATCATGTATTTCGTTGGGGCGAATGGCATGGTACGAGGCAATGAACCGGGCAATCCTATGTGCGGACCTCCTCACTTGCACGGGAACCCCCATCAACTCATAGTGGGTATGATCCATACTTTTCCCACGATCATCCTCTATAATCATGTTATGCATGATGACACAAGCGGTCATGATATACCAAAGGCACTCTTGGTCCCAAAATCTACCCGGCCCCCTCACAATGGCAAATTGGGCTTGCAAAATCCCAAATGCTCTCTCTACATCTTTCCTAGCGGCCGCTTGTGCATTGTGAAATTGGGTTTGTTTCTTACCTCGTGGTTGAATAACCGGCTTCACAAATGTTTGCCACCTTGGATATATGCCGTCGGCGAGGAAGTAGCCATAGTTGTACTTGCGGCCATTTGCTTCAAACTCCACCAATGGACCAAGGCGGCGATCACCTTCTGATATGTTCTATGACCAAGTTCTCCGGCGGCATTTCTCCATTGCTCAAAGAATCGATCATACTTGGTCACCTTCGTTGCGATGTGCTTGAACAAGTCGATGCTCATTCGAAAATGCCGCCGAAAATAGCTTTCGGGGAAATATCGGATTCTCATTGAAATACGATCTCATCAACTTCTCGTGCCCTTCAATCCTTTCTCTACACAACTTATGTCTACCGAACACCGATCCACCTATTTTTGGCTTCTTGACGACGCGGTATGCCAATAATATGGATATGTTCTCTTCTTCCTCTTGGTCGTACTCGTCATCCGATGAATCGTATGATGAACTCTACAAATATACATATGAAATGACTTCACTTCAACTAGCTAGTAGCAAAAAAAAGTCGACAAAATGATGGCGACCGGTGGAGGCGCATACCTTGCGAGCAAACTGGCGAGCATCTTGGCCGTCAGATTACTCTGGGTTTGGGCCGTCAGATTCGCACCGCTAAAAATGGACGAAGATCTATCTATGCACGTGTTGCAAGGGGAGAGAAACCGGCAGCCCACTACCTCCACTACGCACGAGGATTGAGGAAATGCCTCGGTCAACACGCAAGGTCCGATCATTTCCTAACTGACCGTGCAGACGTGGGGTGGGCCCACTAGGCCATGTCCCGTCAGTCGCGCCGCAGCGGTTGCTACGCCGCTGGTGACATCATCAAAATCATCGGCTCCTCCGTAATTTAGCACCTGAATATTCTCGGAACTCGAAGAAATCTACGATATTCGACTCAGTTATTTATAGCCTATACATGACTACTTCACAGTTATCCACAGGCTTGGAGGCTACTCCCATCGGGAGCGTTGGTCACACACCCGATAAAAAGATGGAAGCCTCGTCGATAATAAGAAATCCAATGAAGAACGGACCCGAAGGTTCTAGCAATCCAGGTTCGAGCCCAGGGACTCGAATCTGTGTAGGGTAACGTTGTTTTTCTCTAGCAGTTAACCAGTCTCGATCCGTCGAGTGAAACTGGGCTAGTTATTCCATCCCTAACGTACGCTCCATTCTTCGGCTTCTCTCGAGTATGTACCCTTTTTGAAGACCCGAAAGATTTAAAAGCATCGGATGATGGAAAGAATTCAAAAACATCGACATCAACATCAGGTTCCTCGAGTAGTACAACTTGAGTCTACGCACGGTTGTAAACACCCGTCCATAGACTCGGGGGCTACTCTCATCGACAGTGTTGGTCGCGCATCAGATAAAAAATGACTTCAACTCTACATCAAGCACAAGATTCAATATTCTTCAAATGATCAAGACGTTCGGATGATGGTAACTTTAGTCCCTGCCCGAAGCTTTCCTTCGGCCAGTCACTCAGGGGCTACTGATGTGGGCATTACCCTTCAGGTACCAGACATTGGACTACCTCCTCTGGCCCAACAGGGGGCCCATGAGAATCACCGCGGCCCAAGATGGACCCGTATGTCGGTTGCAATGGTGGAAAGATGGAAGGAGACAGATTCTTGACGAACAAGGCAAGGAGACGTCGATTAAGGAAAAGGTAGATTAGATCTTGTTGTAACCTATTCAAATCCTTGCAGAACTCTTGGGACCTGCCGTCCTATATAAAGGTCAGGAGAGGGCCTGCCGGATCCTACCCTCACAATCGCATACAACCGCGTATACACTAAACCCTAGAAACCTTGCCTCCCGGCGAGATCACCACCACGCAATCTATCGACTGCTCCATTGTAAACAATTTCACCCATAAACCCACCCAGGATAGGGCCTGCCGGATCCTACCCTCACAATCGCATATAACCACACATACACTAAACCCTAGAAACCTTGCCTCCCGGCGAGATCACCACCACGCAGTCGATCGGCTAAGTTTTATTCCGCAACATGTCGTGTTTTGTATCGAACCTGAGGGCTTTATTAATTTAAAGTTGGGCTCTATGTGGCCTTTTATATAAAATAATCAAGATCAAACAAGCATGAGTAAGGGTTTTTTCTCATCGAGAGCCCCGAATCTGGGTAAATATCGCTCTTCGCTCGTTTGGTATCCGATGTCTCGTGCTAACCTGCAGGATTCCGTCAATCCTAAGCCCCTCGTGGTGGGCATTGCCGAGGAGCCCCCTCGTCAGGTTGGTTGGGTTGCTACAAACGACGGCAGGCGTTGCTATCATGGCGCAACGGAGTTGCTTCCAATGGCCGCCGACGCTGCTACCATGCACCACGAGCATTGCTTCAAGTGCCGCCATGTTGCTGCTACATCAGCGAGGGCCGTGTCCGACGGAGGAGGAACGGCGGCAGATGTGGGAGGCATGGCGGTGAGAGGGCTGCTGCATCGACGAGATATGGGAGGCATCATGATGTTGCTGCTGGCGGTGCTACCAGCCGGGGCAAGGATGCTATCGGTGATGCTGCACGGCGCTGCAATTGGCTGGTGGTGGTGCTGCATTGGGAGGGGGCGATTCCAACTGGCATCGGCGACGCTGCCGGCGATTCTACAAGCCTTCGGGTATTCGAGTGACGGGGACAGGGGAGACGGTGATGCGTTCATTTTCCAACGCGGAGCGTCCTGTTCGTTTTCCTGTGTGCTGAGACACGTGTCATGCGGAAGAGATGGGGGATCGATGGTTTTGATCCCCGGGGACGGGCAGCGCGCCCTAAAAAGAAATACTAACACACTTATCAGAAGGGCGGTCCAGAACATAGTATGAATGGAAGACAAATTATCAGAACGGGACAGTATTTTTTGTGGAAAACGAAACTTTTCTATTGCATCAATTCGGTTACAGGGTATCTCTCTGTCTGACTTCGAACAGATTTTGTTCTCATGGTCAGTGGAACCATCAGTTGAATGATCGTCGGCTAGGATATCTCCACCTTCCCCTACATCCAGTTGTTCATCGCTTGAAAGGCCACCGACGACAGCGATGACTTCAGCTGGCATCGCCGCGGACCCGAACACTTTGCCTGGCGCTCTGCTCCCCAGATCAGCTGGCTCCTTGGTTGCCGGCGAATCGCGAGCATCGTCGCACCGCTCGCCGCCGAGCACGTCGATCCAGCCATCCTCGGAGTCCCAGTCCGGGAAGGCCGACACGGAGCACCCCAATGACTTGATCCTCTCGGCCGCGTTCCCCGAAATCTCCTCCTCCTCCTCATCGCCTTCCTCGTCGGACTCCGATTCGCAGAATGCGGCGTCCAGCGTGCTTTTTGGCGACACCCACTGCTTGGCCTTGGCCTTGGCCTCGCCTGCTTGCAATGCCAGGAATGGATGCTCCAGGAGCTCCGCCGCCGTGCGCCGGTCATGGGGGTTTCTCGCGAAGCACGCGGCGAGGAAGTCCTTGGCCTCAGCGGACAGCCACGCCGGCATGTCAGGCACGGCGTCTGTGTAGCCGATCCGGTGGACGGCGGCGAGGACGTTGTCGATGCCGCTCCATGGGGCGCGCCCGGTGGCCATCTCGATGACCGTGCACCCGAGAGCCCACACGTCGGCCGCTGGCCCCTGCTCCTCTCCTCGGGCCACCTCCGGGGACATAAAAGCCGGCGTGCCGCCGATCGGCCGATCAGAACCAGCCATCCTCGCGCACCCGAAATCCGCGATCTTGGCACGCCCGCCCATGCCGATCACTATGTTCCTTGACTTAATGTCACCGTGCACAAGAGACTTGCTGTGGATGTACGCCAGCCCGCGCAGGACGTCCGCGGCGTAGGCGCGGATGGCGCGCTCCTCGAGGCGGCCCCCGTTCCTGGCGACCTCGTCGGCGAGCGAGCCGCCGGTGGCGAACTCGAGGAAGAGGTGGTATGAGCCGTCGTCGCGGTGGGCGCCGCCGAGGCAGCGCACGACGTCAGGCGAGCACAGGCTGGACATAATCCCTTGCTCCCGACTCAGCAGCGCTGCGTCTGCCGCGGCCACGGACTTGACCGCGAACAGCTCCCCCGACGTGCCATCGGCCGCCAGCGACACCACGGCCCCCGACGCGCCGCAGCCCAGCGTCCGCAGCCGCGTCCATTGCCCGCTCACGGCGATCGCCATTTACTTGTCTGTGTGGCTGCTTGCTTGCTGCTCTGCGATGCGGTGGGTTTGATCTTCTTCTTCTTTTTGTTTGTTTGGTCCGAGTTGGTTCTGTGTGGCCTGTGGTTGCGCGCGCTTATATATACAGAGCATCCATGGAGGGGAATGGGAAGGAGAAGACGACTTGGAGCTAATTGGGTGCGGGTATTAGATTATGAAAGGTGTTTGTTGTGTGTCAAAGCTCAACTTGGTGAGGCAGAAAGAAAGCGTGGATTGTGCGTTCTCGCCACGCGCGGCAATTGGACGCTGCGAGCATCTGTGTTTTGTGTGGGTGAGAACGGGCGGCTCATGCGGAGGTCAATCAGCCAGCGCCGCCCGCCTCGCCTGATTGCTGCACATCACATGCCGCCGTCATCTGCATCTCCTCTCCCCGCCAGTCACAACCTACGGCACTTGGCATTTTGACAAAAAACTGACCTTTCTCGGGAAAGAATTCACAAAGTAACCTGTCCAGCAAAAAAAAGATGTGACTATTCCTCGGTCGACTGAGACCTAATTTCGTTCTCAGTTAGATAATGTCAACAATTTCAGTTGCAACTCATTTTGCAACTCATGACTAGCACGAATCAAATGATGTAAAACTTGACTGGGCACGAAGTTAGTTCTCAGCTAATTGAGAACTAGCAAATCCTGGGGAAAAAATCGTTGAATAACCTTTTTATGGCTTCTCAAATGGAGCTATGTTTCATTGCACAACGCCGCTGCCCAGGACGGTGCCGTGGTCGCACGACGCCGCAGTCAATGACGTCATGCGCAGGACGACGCGGTGGTCGTCAGCACAAGTGGGGGCTGATTCAGGTGAGCTTGGCTCCGTTGACCGCGGACCGTGCTATAGAGTTTGGCTCCGTCCACGATGGAGCCATTTGGGTGAAACAACGTCTAGGGCCGCACTGCCTCAACCCTGTCCTCACTTGTTTCAGTTATCTGTTCCAACACGAGAAGAGGATTGAATTCCATAATTATGGCTCTTGTGGGTAACTAATTCACGGAATGAACTCTTGAGAGCATGTCTAATGGAACCCTTAAACCCTTATAGCTATAAGGGTTGAGAATTGGCAAAATTGGAGAGGTTGGAGGTGTGAAAAACATGAGGCATTTAGTGGAACCCTTAAACCCTTAAATTTCAAGGGTTGAGTCAAATAGTGGAACCCTCAAACCCTTAAATTTTAAGGGTTTGAGGGTTCCACTATTTGACTCAACCCTCAAACCCTCATCACAGTTTCATATCACAAATATCACCATATCAATCAAACAATAATCATTCTAGTTATTATTACAACATCAAATGGTACTCTCAAGCACAAGATAATCATTCCAAATATTACAACAATGTTTTTGGCAAATTAAAAAAATTGTTCGAACCAAAGTGAAACAAAGACACATCATGAGCCTTGGCGCCGCCCATCCAACTGCCAATGGTGCTCTACAAGATCATCCCGGAGTTGACAATGAGTGTTGGCATTCTCAATCGCACGGTGTGCTTCAAGAAAAGCTTCTACGCGATTGGGGTTCCTTTCCGGTTGCACACGGGTGCCAACATTGTCATAGAAGCAAGGGAGGTTTAACCCTCTCTCATCCTCTAGGATCATGTTGTGTAGAATCACACAACATGTCATGATGTCCTGCAAGGTCTTCTTGTCCCAAAAACGAGCTGGACCCCGGACTATGGCAAACCTTGCTTGCAAAATACCGAAAGCTCTCTCAATATCTTTGCGGGCTGCCTCTTGTGCCCTTGTGAAATGAGCTTGTTTTTTTGTTAGGGGCACACCATTTTTCTCCTTGATGGACTTCACAAGAGTTGCCCACTCGGGATAAATGCCATCGGTGAGATAGTATCCCATTGAGTACTCATGGTTCATGACCTTGTAGTTGCAAGTTGGAGCATCTCCAGAAACTAATCTTGCAAACAAAGGAGATCTATTGAGCACGTTGATATCATTGAGTGTACCTGGCAAACCGAAAAATGCATGCCAAATCCATGTGTCCTCCGATGCCACGGCCTCAAGCACAATGGTTGCATCCTTGTTTTTTCCACAATACATTCCATGCCATGATTTGGGGCAATTTTTCCATGTCCAATGCATGCAATCAAGACTACCAAGCATCCCCGGCCATCCCCTTTTTTCATTCATCTCCATCAACCTCTTTGTATCTTCCTCGTTGGGTGCCCGAAGATACAAATCACCATACAACCGGATGACCAACTTTGCAAACCTACGGACGGAATCCGTGGTTGTTTGTACACCAATGCGAAGATACTCGTCGGTATAGTCCGCGGGTACGCCATAGGCGAGCACACGCATTGCCGCCGATATCTTTTGATAAGCACTAAACCCCCATTGACCGGAGGCGGACCTACGACGCTTGAAGTAATCCGAGGCGGCCTCACAATCATTAACAATCTTCACAAACAAACTACGGCGCATTCGGTACCTTCTCCGGAAGAGGCGAGGTGGGTATGTAGGATGCTCCTTCGCGAAGTAGTCTCGCATCAGTTGCTCGTGCCCGAGACCACGGTTGCGGTAAATGTACTCTCGCCCCATCACCGATCCTCTCCTATGATCCAACAGCTTTGCGCGGTCTTCGATCTCTTGGACGTCGACGAGGAGGCTCATCATCTCCACGGCATCGTCTTGAAGCAACTCCTCAATGTCCGAATCGTCCGACGAAGACCAACCGGACTCGGAGGACAACGACATGGAGTTGTCGGAGTTCATCTCCATCTACAACAAATGAGCATATTTGCATCAAAATATAAAATGTTGTGCCTATTTTTCTCATCAATAGTATGAACAAAATTTACAAAAAAAGGGGGAAGAAAATACCTTCGACGGCGGTCGAGCGCGTCGGGAAAGGCTGGGGGCGGAGCGGCGGTGGAGGGGAGGCGGGGCGGAGCGGCGGCGGGAGGGCGGGCGGCGGCGGCGGGGAGGGAAGGCCGGGCGGGCGGCGGTGGAGGGAGGAGGAGGAGCTTGGGAAGGAGGAGCTCGGGCGGAGGAGGAGCTCGGGGAGGCTGGGGCGGAGCGGCGGCGGCAGGGAGGCTAGGGGCGGCGGCGGGGAGGCGGGGCGGCGGCGGGGCGGAGCTCGATGCGGAGGAGGAGGAGCGGAGGCCGGGAAAAGGTCGGCGGGGGAGGAGGAGGTGGGGGTGCTCGATCCGGTGGCGTCGGCGGCCGTCGAGGAGGGCTGGGGGGGCGGCGGCCGGCGGCGTGGTGTGGAGGCGAGCTCGGGAGGGAGGAGGAGCTGAACTCGTTCCCGCGTCCGTTTGAACGTGTAGGGGTCGGAGCACGGGTCGGGGCCTCCAACCCTTACCTGTACAGGTCGGGGCACGGATTGGAGCCTCGACCTCTAAATTTTTTTAGGGATTTAGGGATTTAGGGGTTCCACTATATAGCATTTGAACCCTTAAATCCGTAAAAAACGGTTGTATACGGATTTAAGGGTTCCATTAGACATGCTCTGATGGAACTATTTCACAGATTCACCCTTTTGCACGGAGTTTGCCGCTCAAATTAGTTAGCCACAAGGGCAATGATTGTCGATTTCACTGCTCGAAAAATAGATAGGCTCCCATGGTGTCGGTGGCGCCCCTCCTACTCTAAATCCACGGATTTGAAGTTTTTCTTGGTGGATTTTGTTCCCCTCCCAATCCAAGAAGTAACCCCCCCCCATTTCCTCGTTTTTATTGGTTGAAATCGCCACATCTTTAAGATTTTGGTACCCTAGTTCATCCATTTTTCTGAAGTTAGTGGAGATTAACCCTAATATGTGGTATTTGATGGCATGTATACGGACTGTTTGGGAGTTGTTTGGTGTATCTAGATTTGAATGCTTGTGATGTATATTATGAACTGATAGTGTTAGTGTGCAAATCAAAAATGTGCATACACCATGGCAAATTGGTGTTAGTATACTTTTTCATATGTAAAAACCGATGCAAATTTCTACGTAATTAATTTTAAGCTCACTTTGGGACTTTTACTATAGGTGTGTTTTTATGTGAAAACCTAATACGTTCATGATATGTTGTGACAGCTTTTTTCATAGTCTCAAAATTACAAACGAAATTTAAGTTAATACTACCAACTATGTGTCTTTTATTTGAATCACATATACTTCTATTGTTGAAGCGGCTCCTTGTTAGCTCCATAAACAACATAAACTGAGTGTGTCATACACCCCGGGTGAATTGTCTTAGAAGAAGGCACTTGAGGAGGAGCAGGTACGAAAGGCGGAGCTAGCACGTAAGGTATATGAAGAGGAAGAAGACGGACTTAGAAAGCAACTACAGAAACGGAAGAACGAGTACCATATGAAGTCGAATGTGGACCGCCCCTCATTAGCCGCAGGTAAAAGAGGGAAGGGAAGGAATTGTGTGCTATTTGTCGACTTGTGTGTCTATATGCCAAACTTGTCTATTAGTTAAACTTGTCCGCTAAATGCGATAGAAACTATGTGTCTATTGGCTGAACTTGTCTCAGTCCATGTGTGTGTCTATTAGTTGAACTTGTCTACTTGTTGAGCTTCGCTATTATGGTTATTGAGATGTGTACTGCTACATTGTTGCAAGAAAGTTGTCATATTGTATCATGATGTTGTGTAGCCTTACATTGTTGCAGCAAAATTATGTTGCGAGAAGTTATAGATACGGCTCCGTTTCAGATGGAACAAACTTAATTCCAAGATGTCGTCCAACGGGAGCGTAGCTTAGCAGCACGGTTCCATTCCAGGTAGACCCAAGGTTCTTAGCCGCTTTCCAACCGTAGACCTAGGAGTTATTTTCCACCGATGGGGATGGCTCCATCGCGGATGGGGCAAGGCTTCACAGCACGGCTCCATTGTCGAGGGAGCCAAGCTCATGTGAAGCAGGCCTCATTTATGGCGATGACCCCCGCGTCGATCTGTGTATGGTGCCATTGACTGTGGTGCCGTGGGACACAGATCAGGTGACAAGCACCTTTTGCATGTTACCGTGTGACATGCGACCTAAATCTAAATTTAAACATTGCAAAAAAATTTGAAAAAAATCATGCATGTTCACAGCACATATTAAGATAACCCCTAAAAATTTCAGATCAAAATTCGAAACATACATCGAGAAACAAAAAAAAGAAACTCAGATGTAAATAGTGTACAGAGAAACTCAGATTTGAATTCGGAACTATTCATGACAGATTTATCTTTTTTGTATCTCGATGTATGTTTCGAATTTTGATCTGAAATTTTTAGGTGTTATCTTAATATGTGATGTGAACATGCATGATTTTTTTCAAATTTTTTCGCAATGTTTAAATTTGGATTTGGACCGCATGTCACCTGATCTCTGTCCGGTGCCGTGGGAAGCCAAACAAAGGTTATTCGTGAAAAAAAAATTCAGGACAAGTTATTCTATGAGTTCTTTCTATATATGGGTTTGTTTCGTCAAAACCGACCGCACTTAGCGCATGCCTCCCAGTGCTATTGTTATTTTCGCAGGGAATATCCGAGTTATATTTCTGTGATATGCGCTTTGTTTCGGCGTGTTTACAGAGACCTGAGAACGAGGAACACGAGATTATATGCAGTGGAGGGCCAGAAAAACTACTCTGCTCGTGGTTCTCGAGTGATTCTTGGACGCCAAAATAGCGCTTAATTATTCTACATGTGAAGCACGAGTGTGTTGGTACAATGGCGTCATGGTAAGCTGAGCGATGGTTCGCTAATTAATCCACGGCAGGCACCGGTGGAGATTGTTTAATTCTGGGTCAGTTCATCAGCTGTGCCAATTTAAATCAGCGGTGCCGTGCCGCCGCACCGGTCAAGATTGGACGTACAACGGCCGTATCGTAGACTCGTAGTGGCTCCTTCTTCTTCCCGGTCAGAGACGATAAGATCAGCCGGCGCGAAAGCAAAATGTTGCTACACTGGTGGTTGGTGATTCGGCTGACACTGGAAGAACTCCGATCTCGGTGTTTAATGAAAATGCGAGGAGCGGAGGTCAACGCGTGCGCCCAAAAAAGGTCTTTAGGTTGAGTGACATTGTGGCTTCAGCGTCTGCAGCAGAGTGATGATTTTCTTTCCAGCATCAGAGTGACGATCAGTGGGAGTAAGCACAGGCTTACTCGACCAAACCCACCGTCGACCGGGTAGGTTCTTGACTTGTACGGCTGGAGTAACTACTATTCACCCAAAATATCCTGAACCAATTTTTTGGAGCACTTTTTTAGACGGAATGCTTGAATAAGCTCGACTTTACATTAACGACTTTACATTAACGAAGCCATCGATCGGTTAGAAGTTACATCATGAGTTACAACACACATGCGCAAAGCGCACACCGAAACAAAGATCATAAAACAACATATAAAACACCAATTCAAAGAGTCAATTTGATTCAGAATGGAGAGCCTTGTCTCTTCTCTTGCACCGGAGGGATCACAACCATTTCCACACAAACAAATCTCCACAGGACCGAAATGGTAGCGTAAGGTGGAACTCGACAACATGCCGGCAACCTAGCAAACTTGAGGGTTCAACAGTTGGGGGTGGGGGAGGGTTGTCTTGAGGCGATGCCTCCAAAAAGGTGCATGTCGCGAGAATGTGTCATCCGCATCGGCAAAGACCGAGGTCCCACAAAGCTTTCACCCGTACACCAAATTCAATGGCGTTGGAAATAGCAACACCAGCAACAACTATGTCCTGACGCCGACCTAGCAAAGGCCCCCGACGTCAACCACAACAATATCGTGTAAAAGCATCAATGTCAACGTTGTGACAGGGCTGCGAAGACACTACCAGAGATACTTATAACAAAAAGAGGTCACATGGTGATTCACAAGACACTACCAGAGAGGCTTACTCGAAGCAAGGTCACCAAGGAAAGCAATTTGTGGCGGAGCCATAGAGTACATCAATTCGAACTTGAGGAACATCATCGAAACGCCTTCAACAAGGGAACGATACTCCGGAGATGATGTCGTCACAAACAGTAGCCAAAGCCATGCACAACTTTCGTCGAGGTCTAACCCGATTAAAAATCCAGTCGCAGATTCTCCGGAGAACTGAGAGGAGATCAAGATAAGACCAGAGTTCAGTGGAGAAATCTAGTTGCGGTCGATCAATGTGACCGATTCCACTTGTGGTGCATTCACCCACTATCAGCCGCCTGCCCCGGTAGCAGTTCCAAACTGTGTACATAATGCAGCAGTGTATTCAACCGCTGTCACCTACGCTAGCAGTAGATTCAGGCTTTGCAAATTGCTTATTTCGTTCCACCACTGTCTAGGATCTCGTCCTGCTTCTGCGAGTAGTTGTTTCCGGCTGTGCAAATTGCTAGTACGTACGTAATGCACTCACTCAGCCACCGTCTCCAAGTGCCAGTGCCTAGTACTTAGTTCCAATTCCATATCTTATCTTGTGTTTCTTGCTGGCTCATGTCGGAATCGGATGGTTCGCGTTTGATCGTGCAGAACCAGTGGCGGGTTCCCCCTACCGAAAAGGAAACCACAGCTCGCACGCCGGTGACTGCTACCGACCTAGCGCTCCTGCGGCGGCCGGCCGAAAGGGACCAGACAATTGGGATACAGATATGCTACATGGCATTCCTCAGCGAGCATTGAGATCCACTGTGCCGGCGCTCTGTCCCCTCTCATTCCACGTCCACACGACGAGAACGGCACGGTGGCGGGACGTGCGCGCACACTGACAATTGGGCGTCGCCATTGCGTCCCAGCGCGGCGCAATCTGGCAAGTGACAAGGGGGCGGGGAACACGTATGACATGGTCACCACGCACCGGAACTGGGGCTGGAGAGACAAACATCTCGACGAGGATCGAGGAGGATGCCGCCGGCCTATCGCAGTCGAATCAGGAGGTGCATGTCGGTGGTGGCACATGCCTCGCCTGCACGTTGCAAACGCGTTAGATCTGGAAGATCTCACGTTGCTGCGGCGATCACCACGACGCTCTCTGCTCGAGTTCAACGGCCCAAGTCCACACGCGCCAGAACGCAGGCGACTGCGCAAGTCAAGGGTTCGGTGCAGACTAGTTCAGCATTGTCTACAAAATCTTCTGAACTTTAGTAGCCTCACAACCCTATGATTACATTAGCCATTTGTTCTGGAATTCCGAGGCTAAACTGTTCCATTGGGCATTTGTTAAACCATTTGACAGTAGGAAGAACTAACCTCCTTTTGGTTGAACCAGCTCTAGGTCTGAAGTTGGTCAACCGTTTACACATTTTCTTACTTGGTCAGACAATACACATTTAGTACTCCGTAGAAGAAACTAAGAGTTTGCCCCCTTTTTCGGTACCATGATTAATCCGCAACCCACGTCCTCTTCAAGTGCCGTTACTCCATTTGTCTTTGGAGGATGATAAAGGATTGGCTACACATCCACGACTCGAGCTTTCTTCTTGGAGAGGATTTGATAACGTCGAGCATTGGTGGACCTCGAACGCCTTTGCTCATGGGGGAAGAGGAAAAGCGATGGCCACCGTTCTCATGCTGGTCTCTTGGGAATTTGAATGAAAGAAACCCGAGAACCTTAAAAGTGTGTGCACCATACCCACCATCGTTTTTGATAGAATCAAAGCGGAGGCCATGAATTTGGGTTATCGCTGGCGCTAAGCATTTGGGTGGTTTGATTGCGGGAGACTAAACATTTATTATTCCGGGCATGGTTGTAAGACTAAAACTTGGTTCTCAAACTTCTTTTTATTCGGGTAATTAAGACAAGTCTTTTGCCTCTCTTTCAAAAAAGAAGAAGAAGATGGTTTCCCGCAAAAGATAAATTAGAAGAAAAAAAATTGTGATCCATTTTTTCGTTTGATCTGTCTCGACCGGTCGAAACTGTGTGATTTTATTTCAAGCAGAAAAAATAAGCAAGTGACAGATCATGGCCATAGATTCTCTGAACCATGTCATGTAGGACGCTGGAAGCCTCATTCCAAGTAGGCAAGTACCAAGTAGCATGCTAGGAAAGTGTCACAGTTAAACAAACCATCTGTGTTGACTGACAGTGCACACACCATCTGCCGATCCTACCCACACGCTAACCTGTCCCATTGGGCATTTGTTAAACCATTTGACAGTAGGAAAAACTACGCTCCTTTTGGTTGAACCAGCTCTAGGTCTGGAGTTGGCCAACCGCTTACACATTTTCTTACTTGGTCAGACAATACACATTTAGTACTCCGTAGAAGAAACTAAGAAAGAACTCACTGTGAACAAACGAAGATGGTTTTCCTGCGAAAGATAAAAGAGAAGAAGAAAGAAATTGTGATTTTATTTTTCCGTTTGCTGTATTCGTTTACATGCATGTATGTGAGGTTGTTGACGAACATCACATGATATAGGAGGAGATGGTCCGTGTCTCAATCGCATTTCAATAGTCGAAACGGTGTGATTTGATTTCAAGCAGGTAAATTAAGGAAGTGATGGATCATGGTCACAGATTCTCTGAACCATGTCATGTACTAGAACGATGGAAGCCTTATTCCAAGTAGGCAAGTAGCATGCTACTGTACTGTATTAGCTAGGAAAATGTCATGGTTAAACAGGGAAAAGTCCGGTTTGAACGTGGGTGCATGTGAACCCTAGTTGGAAATGCATTTTCCAAATGTTAAAAAATTCTGAAATAAAAATATCCGGGTACGTACGCATGTTTCATGTGTGCGTAGAAAGTTTTCGTGGAGAAACCACTTTTTTGTTTCAGAATCTAGAAAAGACAAAATACGTCACATATATACTGCTATATAGCCCTGCAAAATTTCACTTTTTTGCCGAGACAAAATAAAAAGTTTTTTCGTCACGAAACTCATGTCCAGGGCACATATTTGAGATCATCTGGGAAATCATTTTGTGTTTCGATTTTTAAAACATGTTTTGAGATCACAAACGGAACTTTTCAAAAAATGGGTTCACATGCCCCCATGTTCTATATATGCACACTCGGTTAAACAGACCCATTTGTGTTGAGTGACAGTGCACCCACCATCTGCCGATCGTTCTCTGCAGGCTGCAGCTGTAAAGAGACTCCTACGAAACTGCAACAGAGCATCAACTTGGACTTGTACAGATGTGTTCCACTTCATATTCAGTGTAACGATGTTTATCCAACGAGTGGCCAAGTGTTGAATACAGAAGCAAATGACAGCGGCGAGGAGTATTATTATCGTGGAGCGAGGATTTGAGCACTAGCCAGGTCCAATCAAGTTTTGCGAATAAAAGAAGGTCCACGATCCCGTCTTTGTTTTCAACTTGGAAAAACAACAGCCAGAACCATTTTGCCACCTATCCTGAACAACTGATAGACTCAAAGATGGTTTTGAACTACCTAATTATTTTTTTGCAAAAGGCAACTTGAACACTTCGCTTTTTCCGCATCTCGAAAGACAAGGAAGCGCATAGCTTTGACACTTTCCAACACTAATTATTTTTTGCTGATTCCTGCAAGGCTCAAAGATGGTCTTGAACTACCTAATCCCCAGCAAGGCGCGAGGCGTTGACGTTGCCGACTGACAGGACTTTACCGGCCGTAGTGGAGTCAACCTCTAAAAAAAGAAGGAAATACTAGCTAAAATGATAACATTAATATTGTCAACGCCTCAATGAAACTAACAGAGGTTGACATGTATCGGCCGGCGGTGAGCTGATGGCGAGCTAGTACCTTTCAGACACGAATACAAGAATTGGCAACTTGGGAGAGGAGCAGTTGCGGTTCTGGTTGTGGCTTTGGGTTAGTAGGGAAAGCCGTCCTGATTGAAATAGAAATATCGTCCCGGCCTAACCCCATCTCATTAGTGGCTCCTTAGTCAATCGCGTGCCTGGCCAAAAGGCCACTGGATAACAGGATAAGGCATATTGCGTTCTTGGCTTGGAACTGAACCCTGGAGGATCCGACAGTTGAGCAGCCAGCCTCTTTTGGTTAAGCGGAATCAGTTATTGCCTCCTGACTCAGGTCACTGTGTAAAGGCTGAACTAGCAACGAGCTCGGTTGCGGCAGAGAACTACAGCTAGACTGCACCGGTTGTCAATTTGCTGGTGGCATAGACCAAAGAGAAGTGCTGGCCTCTGTTTGCTTTTTGAGTCTTCAGTTGTAGCATTACCAGTTGGCAGTTGCTAAACTAGATACGACGTTGTGTCAGGCTTTTCGTGTGAGGTGTCTAGTAAGCCAAGAATGGAGTTTCATTAATTCAAAGATATATAATAAACATGGATAAAAAATCCGTAATTGGAATGTCACCTCCAGTCGAATCTTACAGATTTTGTATGCCCCAATTGTTTGATTGCACCACATGAAAGACAAAGAATTGTTTCCAAGAGTTGTTGGATCAAAAATTTCTATGATTTTTTTTGTAATTTTGGAAAATAGATTTGAGATGACGGACAATATTCATGATTTTTTTTAAAAAATTGTTGTATGAAGTTGGAGTGGATACAAGAATTATCTGCACAATTTAAAATATTTCTATGAACATAGTGCAATGAAATGATTAGAATTCCTATATATTCAGACCTTCTATTCAGACAACCTATATAAGAGAACCACGTAAGGGAAATTTGTAAGAATATCACTTTTAAGGATTATCAATCTCTAACATTCACATAAAAATCCTTTGAATCGAAGAGGCACTTATAGCATTCTTTGGACTTGCTTTAGAAAAAAAAATACATGAGTTTACATGGTGCTCTCAATTGCGTTCAAATTTTGTTTCTAGAACTACCTTGTACTATTAGATTGTAGTCATTTCTCCAGTACCTTGGGCATGACGGAACATAGTTCAAGCGGAAGAAGGAAAAAACGTATAACGATATTCATCTTTTGGGACACCATTAAATCGGACCTTCTTGCTTTATTCAGCTGTCTTCACGACGGACAACTAGAGTTATTTCGTCTAAATTTTGGAGAGATAATTTTGTTACCGAAAGTTAATGAGGCAGAAAGGATACAACAATACAGACCCATATGCCTTCTTAATGTCAGTTTCAAAATCTTCACGAAAGTGGCCACTATTAGACTAAACTCAGTTGCGGATCATGTAGTTCGACCCTCTCAGACTGCTTTTATGCAAGGGAGAAACATCCTGGATGGGGTGGTCACCTTGCACGAAACGGTCCATGAATTACATACCAAAAAGTTGAATGGGGTTATTTTAAAGCTTGATTTTGAGAAAGCATATGACAAAGTGAAATGGTTTTTTCTCGACCAGACACTCCGCATGAAAGGCTTCTCTGTTGAATGGTGTGCTTTGATTAATTCCTTTGTGTCTGGGGGTAGTGTAGCCATCAAAACCAATAACGATGTTGACAAATACTTTCAAACACTAAAAGGTCTCAGACAGGGTGATCCCTTATCACCAATGCTATTTAATATAGTAGCTGATATGCTTGCTATTATGATTGAACGTGCTAAGATGGACGGCCTGATTGAAGGGGTAGTCCCACATCTTGTGGATGGGGGACTTTCTATTCTTCAGTACGCCGATGATACAATTCTTTTCATGGAACACGACCTTGTGAAAGCCACAAACCTGAAATTGATTATTTCGGCGTTTGAGCAATTATCAGGTCCAAAAATTAACTTTCATAAAAGTGAATTGTTTTGTTTCGGTGAGGCAGAATGAAGTCCACGCTTACACCGAGTTGTTCGGTTGTGGGCAGGGCCAGTTTCCAATGAGGTATTTGGGTATTCCGGTTCAATTTTGGAGACTCACGATTGCCGAATGGAAATTAGTCGAGGAAAGACTTCAGAAACGTCTTAGCAGTTGTAAAGGCAAGTTATTATCCATTGGAGGAAGATTGATTCTAATTAATTCAGTACTAACGAATTTGGTTGCATATGGTCTCTTTCTTCCTCTTGCCGAAAGGAGTCTTACGAAAAATGGACTACTACCGGTCAAGATTCTTTTGTCAAGGAGATAATGAGAAGAAGAAATATTGATTGACAAAATGGAGTGTTGTTTGCTGTCCTAAAGACCAAGGAGGGCTGGGTATTCATGACCTAGAGGTCAAGAATACTGCTCTCCTAGGTAAGTGGTTGTTCAGGCTGCTTACGGAGGAAGGGACCTGGCAAACAATGCTTAAAAGGAAATATATTAGCACAAAAGCATTATCACAGGTTACTTGGAAACCAGGTGATTCTCATTTTTTGGCTGGACTAATGGCAACGAAGAATCATTTCTTCCGTCATGGTACTTCCATTAAGGATGGATCGGAAATTCGTTTCTAGGAGGATAGGTGGCTTGATGGCACACCCCTCCGAGAAAAATATCCCGCTTTGTATTCTATAGTGCGTTACAAAAATGAGACCATCGCTAAGGTGATGGACAATTCTCCTCCAAATGTAACGTTCCGTAGGGATTTGTTAGGACAGAGGTTGTTGGACTGGAACGCCTTACTTCAACGTTTGGCGAATGTTCATCTACAACCTGGTCATGACGAATTTCGTTGGAATCTACATGAAAATGGTAAATTTTCGGTAGCTTCCATGTACAATGCACTTATTCATCCGGATTTACCAATCGATACACCTAATAACAATAAACTTTGGAAGTTGAAAATCCCTTTGCGGATAAAGGTATTTGGATGGTACCTCCGCAAAGGCGTTATTCTCACCAAAGATAATCTAGCTAAGCGGAATTGGCAAGGGAGTAAACAATGTGCTTTCTGTCACCAGGAGGAGACAATAAAGCACTTGTTTTTCAATTGCAGGTTCGCTAGGTCTATATGGTCAGTCATCCAGTTAGCTTCGAGCTTGTATCAGCCACGTAGTGTTACCAATATCTTCGGGAATTGGCTAAATGGCATTGATCCTAGGTTCAAGAAGCATATTAGGGTGGGAGCGATTGTCATTATTTGGTCGCTTTGGCTATGTAGAAATAATAAATTGTTTAATGGTACTAATTCTTCTCTGTTGCAGGTTATATACCGGTGTACCAACACCCTCCGCTTATGGTCGTCGCTCCAGCGTGTGGAGCACCGAGACCTGTTTACGGAGGTCTGTTCACGGTTGGAAGCTACGGCGAGGGATACTTTCTCCCTACATGGATGGCAGCATAATCTAAGGATCGAAGCTCCTCCAGTTTAGGCGTCTTTACAATTTATCAATATGATATGTAATCTCGCCTTTTTTGTGTCAAGACTAAACAACGGCTGTGTGCATCTAAGATATGCAGAGGTCGGGTGTAATGGCTTAAAACTCTTAAGTAATAAAACGCCTCTTATCGAAAAAAATCAAATTTCTATTTGTTATCCAAAGCTCTTACAATTATCTTAGCACTGAAAGAACAAACTGGGGTAAGCAAATGTTAGCGGTTGATCTAGTTGCTAGTTTTCAGAGTTTGTTTCCTGTAATTGCTGGACACGCTGTTCGTGTCATCGTTCATAGGAATAAACCTGGCACGTGCTTGTTCACGTGGAGGTCCAGTTTTTCGTTGCTTTCAGTTGTACCTGGACACGATCAAACTCCGTGGGATGGCGCGGACAAAGTGGATCGTGGACAGCATAGGACTCGGTCACGATCGCTACGTCGTCGTGTATCTTGGAATAAAAAGCAAGAACAGAAAAGACGCAAGTTAAGCGCGTCGCAAAACTCTCTCTGTTTTCTCAGTTTCCTTGTGTGTTCATCTGAGATTCAGAGTTTCAGAGGTAGGATTCCACCATAGCCTGTGTTGATCCAGGGGATGATCCGACAGCAAACAGCGATCCATGGAACTCCAGAAGAAATATGGAACGAGAATCTTGTATTTTTAGGGCCTGGACAATATGTAGTGTGTCTGTACATCTCATTGGCGTAAACCAATTCGACTGAATGGACTGACAGTGCAAAATCGTTACAATAGTTTTTTTTTCTCAAGGATAGGCAACCAAATCGGTTGCTGTCATCGCATTAAGACTTTGAATACGAAGTAGGAGTTTTTACAAGAGTTGTTACAACAGAAACCTCTGCCTTTGTTCTCTGACAACCTCAAGGAGGCCTGCACTTGCAAGATCCAATACTCTCGCGTTTCTTTCCAGCCATAACCTGCGCATTCCCGCAATTATCACCGTGGCCAGAGATGAAAGAGACCATTTTGCAGGGGAAAGGTTGCACAATTTCCTGAAGGATGACATCAACACAAGATCCAGTAGTGCCTTGGTTGCGATCAGCTCCTTCTTGTCAGGCTTCAAGAACACTGCTGCATCATCAGCAAACAATGACAGCCTATGCTTGACTCCCCATTTCTTTAGAAATTGGAACACGCTCTTTTCCTCCGCTTTGCAGAACACCATATTCATAACATCCATACTTGAGATAAAGAGTATTGGTGAAACCCGATCGCAGTAACCACACATACTGCTGGACAATTTCAATCGGCTATGGAACGGAAAAATACCAAGTGTAGGACTTCCTAAATTCAGTACTCACAAAAGCTCAATAATCTGATTCACAAAAGCTTTTTTTTCTTAGTTTTATTTTTTCTATTTTGGTTGTGTGCATCTATACTACCATTAGGATACTATGTTATCCTCGAAATAGGCTTTCTCCCCGCTATATTAATATAGCACACACCGATACAACATAGTAGCCATTGCTGGGGCAAACAGCACAAGCATGCCCAAAAGAAAACACAAAAGAAAGAAAAGAGAAACTAATGCCGAAAGGGTCGGATCGACGAAAACGGGATTGTCTCGCAACCGCTGGGCCCACTAGAGAATTCCAACCACACACCTAGCACTCTGGAGCCCCGCGTACCAAGTAGCACCTTCAAGAAGGGATTCGACAACGACGCCGCTGCTGCCCGGATTGGTCCTAGGGTTTCCCCGGTACGCGCAAGGACATGGGAGCAGAGCATCACCCAACGCCCTTCAAGAAGGAAGGGTGGCGCCCGCGGGCGTCACCGCGTCGGTGTCGGCAAGGCCGACAGGGATTTCTCCCGACCCTCGCAACCCCGCCTAGGACGCTCCATCGCGCTCCGCCGCACTCACCGCCCACCACCACGCGCCACCACGGCCTTGCAGGCACCACCGCCGTCTCACCGTGGCCAACGAAGCGAGGTCCGCACGGATAGGATGGCCAACCGAAAGCGGGAGGCAGCACACACTACTAGGAAAAGGCTTATTGCCGGCGCACTAGCGCCCGCCGGTGGGAACAGGCCGGTGATAATGGCTTACCGCCGGCGCACCTGCTGGTTCGCCGGCAGAAACTCGATTTATCCCCGGCGCACCTGCCTTGTTCGCCGGCGGTAAGTTATACCAGAAAACAAAAAAATTTAAATCTAGATCTAGATCTAGATCTAGATCTCGTAAGTTTTACCGAAAGATGACGTCATTTTGCATAATATATCGAAATTAATTTTTTCAAATTTTTATTAAAGCTAGATTACATAATACATGGGCAGTTCAAAGGATTTTATTTTTTGAATTTTCTATCATTTTCTTTTATTTTTTGAAAACTGAAAAGGCCATTCCCGGGGGGGTGTGGAGAGAAAAATGTAGGCACCTTACCCCCGGCGCACCTCTATGGTGGTGCGCTGGTGGTAAATTGTGTACCACCGGCGCACCACCATAGAGGTGTGATGCGCGTAGATGTACACGTCCGTTGGGAACCCCAAGAGGAAGGTATGATGCGCACAGTGGCAAGTTTTCCCTCAGAAAGAAACCAAGGTTTAATCGAACCAGGAGGAGCCAAGAAGCACGTTGAAGGTTGATGGTGGCGAAATGTGATGCGGCGCAACAACAGGGATTCCGGCGCCAACGTGGAACCTGCACAACAAACCCAAGTAAACACAATTGCAGTAGATTGTATGCTATGTAAAGAATAGGACCGGGGTCCACGGTTCACTAGAGGTGTCTCTCCCATAAGGTAAAAGCATGTTGGGTGAACAAATTACAGTCGGGCAATTGACAAATAGAGAAAGGCATAACAATGCATGTACATGATATGATAAATATAGTGAGATTTAATCCGGGCATTACGACAAAGTACATAGACCGCCATCCAACTGCATCTATGCCTAAAAAGTCCACCTTCAGGTTATCATCCGAACCCCATTCGGTATTAAGTTGCAAAGCAACAGACAATTGCATTAAGTATGGTGCGTAATGTAATCGACAACTATATCCTTAGACATAGAATCAATGTTTTATCCCTAGTGGCAACAGCACATCACAACCTTAGAACTTTCTGTCACTGTCCCAGGTGTCAATGAAGGCATGAACCCACTATCGAGCATAAATACTCCCTCTTGGAGTTAAGAGTAAAAACTTGGCCGAGCCTCTACTAATAACGGAGAGCGTGCAAGATCATAAACAACACATAAACAATAGATTGATAATCACCATAACATAGTATTCTCTATCCATCGGATCCCGACAAACACAACATATAGAATTACAGATAGATGATCTTGATCATGTTAGGCAGCTCACAAGATCCAACAATGAAGCACAATTAGGAGAAGACAACCATCTAGCTACTGCTATGGACCCATAGTCTAGGGGTGAACTACTCACTCATCACTCCGGAGGCGACCATGGCGGTGTAGAGTCCTCCGGAGATGAATCCCCTCTCCGGCAGGGGTGCCGGAGGCGATCTCTGAATCCCCCGAGATGGGATTCGCGGCGGCGGCGTCTCAGTAAGGTTTTCCGTATCGTGGCTCTCGGTACTAGGGGTTTCGCGACGGAGGCTATTTGTAGGCGGAAGGGTAGGTCAAGAGGCGGCGCGAGGGCCCACACCACAGGCCGGCGCGGCCGGGGCCAGGCGCGCGCCGCCCTATGGTGTGGCCACCTCGTGGCCCCACTTCGACTCCCCTTCGGTCTTGGAAGCTTCATGCAAAAATAGGACCCTGGCGGTGATTTCATCCAATTTCGAGAATATTTCGTTACTAGGATTTCTGAAACCAAAAACAGAAAACAGCAACTGGCTCTTCGGCATCTTGTTAATAGGTTAGTTCCAGAAAATGCGTAAATACGACATATAATGTGCATAAAACATGTAGGTATCATCAATAAAGTAGCATGGAACATAAGAAATTATCGATACGTTGGAGACGTATCAGCATCCTGATGACCCACAAGTATAGGGGTGTATCGTAGTACTTTCGATAAATAAGAGTGTCGAACCCAACGAGGAGCAGAAGGTGTTGACAAGCAGTTTCGATGAAGGATTCACTGTAAATGCTCACAGACAAGTATTCGGGGGGTTTTGATATTGCAGATAAGTGAAGTACAAGTAAATAAAATATGAGAGAAATAATTGCAGCGAGTGG
Organism: Lolium multiflorum; assembly: GCA_030979885.1. Taxonomy (NCBI): domain Eukaryota; kingdom Viridiplantae; phylum Streptophyta; class Magnoliopsida; order Poales; family Poaceae; genus Lolium; species Lolium multiflorum. Next base: position 235,133,503 of record CM061749.1, on the reverse strand, counting down.
CCCAATCCTTTTTAGCACAAAGGACAAGCCGGTTTGTTTACTTATAATGACCAAACGTTCTTGAGGACACATGGGGATTTTAGTCTAGTACTTTCGCTTCAAGTGGCTAAATAATCTTCATTGTTTTGATAAGTGTTGTGTGGGTGAACCTATGCTAATGCACCGCCCTTTCTAGGACTAATACATACTTGTGATTATACCCCTTGCAAGCATCCGCAACTACAAGAAAGTAATTAAGATAAATCTAACCACAGCCTTAAACTCTGAGATCCTGCGATCCCTCCTGCATCGATATACTAACGGGGGCTTAGGTTTCTGTCGCTCCGGCAACCCCGCAATTAGCAACCGAATACAAGATGCACTCCCCTAGGCCCATAAATGGTGAAGTGTCGTGTAGTCGACGTTCACACGACACCACTAGAAGAATGACACCACAACTTAAATATCATAACATTGAATATTACTCAACCATAATTCACTACTAGCATTTAGACTTCACCCATGTCCTCAAGAACTAAACGAACTACTCACGAGACATCATATGGAATACAATCAGAGGTGATATGATGATGAATAACAATCTGAACATAAACCTTGGTTCAATGGTTTCACTCAATAGCATCTACAACAAGTATAGAATAACACCGGGAGAGTTTCCCCTATCAAACAATCAAGATTTAACCCGAATTGCTACAGCGGTGACGAGGTGCAGCGGTGGTGATGGAGGTGTAGATGGTGGAGATGATGATGATGATGATGGAGATGATGTCCCGCTCGATGACGATGGCGATGGCGTCGATTTCCCCCTCCGGGAGGGAATTTCCCCGGCGGATTCCTGCCCGCCGGAGAGCTCTTTTCTCTCTGGTGTTCTCCGCCCCGCAGAGGGGCTGTAACCCTCCGTGAGGTCCTCTCTGTGGCTTAGGTTTTCGGGACGAAGGAGTACGCGAAGAAAAGGAGGCGAAAAGGGCTGTGGGGCCCCCAGAGCATAGGGTGGCGCGGCCAGGCCATGGGCCGCGCCGCCCTATGGTCTGGGCCCACAGTGGCTCTTCTCTTCTCCCCCTCTGGCTCCCTCCGTCATCTGGAAAAATAGGAATTTACGTGAAATTCCCTTCCACAGTTGATCTTCCGAAATATTGCGTTCGACGGTGCTTTTTCCAGCAGAATCCTGGCTCCGGTGCTTGATCCTCCAATAATGATGAAACATGCAAAATAGATGAAATAACATAAGTATTGTGTCCCAATATGAAATATATCAATGAATAACAGCAAATTATGATACAAAATAGTGATGCAAATTGGACGTATCAACTCCCCCAAGCTTAGACCTCGCTTGTCCCCAAGCGAAACTGAGCTCGATAAACAAGACCACATGTTTATGGAGTGAAGAGTCGATAAATAAAATACGGACAAGAAGCATCATATTCATTCACACAAGACATTCTAGTAAACAACTTCCTCATATAACTCATCTCGAAATAAGTAAAGAGAAATCACAAGTAAAGGTGCATAAGAAATCATAATTGGTGATGGCAAACTTTGTTCTTGGTCAGAGAACTACTAACGGATTGTACTTCTAAGCAAAGCTTTCATATTAGAATTTATAGCTGAGCCTTCATATTTAAGCATGACAATCTCTTCATAATCATTGATAACTTCAAAGTCATATTCATTCAGATAAAATTGGTACTAAACAAGAAAGTATAAAAGACATGATTAACTGAATCATAGCATAAATGATTGGTTCACAACAACTCAATTGCTTGCTTGAGATAGAGGGAAATAGGTTTACTGACTCAACATAAAAGTAAAAGACAGGCCCTTCGCAGAGGGAAGCAGGGATTAAATCATGTGCTAGAGCTTTTCAAGTTTTGAAATCATATAAAGAGAATAAAAGTAAGATTTTGAGAGGTGTTTGTTGTTGTCAACGAATGGTAGCGGGCACTCTAACCCCCTTGCCAAACGAACCTTCAAAGAGCGGCTCCCATGAGGGACGGCATCTCTACCAGCAAGGTAGATCATCCCCTTCTCTTTTGTTTACACATGTATTTTAGTTTTATTAAGGATGACACTCCCCCCAACCTTGGCTTTCTCAATCCATGGCTAACCGAATCCTCGGGTGCCTTCCATCATTCACATACCATGGAGGAGTGTCTATTGCAAAATTAAGTTGCTTACTGATGAATCAGAGCAAAACATGTGAAGAGAATTATTAATGAAGGTTATTAATTGAGGCTGGGAACCTCATTGCCAGCTCTTATTGCAAAATTATTGGATAAGCGGATGTGCCGCTAGTCCATTGTGAAAGTCCGCCCAACAAGATTGAAAGATGAAACACCACATACTTCCTCATGAGCTATAAAACATTGACACAAATAAGGAGTAGTAGTTTGAATTATTTAAAGGTAGCACATGAAGTATTTACTTGGAATGGCAGAAAATACCATGTAGTAGGTAGGTATGGTGGACACAAATGGCATAGGTTTGGTCTAAAGTTATGGATGTATGAGAAGCATTCCCTCTCGATACAGGTCTTTGGCTAGCAAGGTTTGATAGCAAGCATAAAGGTTGAGGGAATCAAACAAATATACATATGATAGAAACAATCATGCATCTTTCTCATAAGCACAAGCAATTTTAACTTAAGAATACTAAGCATAGAGATAATGGAGTAATGTATCTAAGTGTATTTCTCTCTTCTATTAAACATCAAGATGTTGTTGCTATTGACCAATGCTAAGTTTGCCAAAACCAAATAGATTTACTTGATGCTCCCAAAGTGATATCAATACTCATGTCAAGAGTAATCATATAATAGAGATTGCAAACTAAAATAAGATGTGCAAAAAGTATTAGAGATATCAATACTCATGTCAAGATAAGTGAAGTACAAGTAAATAAAATATGAGAGAAATAATTGCAGCGAGTGGCCCAATCCTTTTTAGCACAAAGGACAAGCCGGTTTGTTTACTTATAATGACCAAACGTTCCTGAGGACACATGGGGATTTTAGTCTAGTACTTTCGCTTCAAGTGGCTAAATAATCTTCATTGTTTTGATAAGTGTTGTGTGGGTGAACCTATGCTAATGCACCGCCCTTTCTAGGACTAATACATACTTGTGATTATACCCCTTGCAAGCATCCGCAACTACAAGAAAGTAATTAAGATAAATCTAACCACAGCCTTAAACTCTGAGATCCTGCGATCCCTCCTGCATCGATATACTAACGGGGGCTTAGGTTTCTGTCACTCCGGCAACCCCGCAATTAGCAACCGAATACAAGATGCACTCCCCTAGGCCCATAAATGGTGAAGTGTCGTGTAGTCGACGTTCACACGACACCACTAGAAGAATGACACCACAACTTAAATATCATAACATTGAATATTACTCAACCATAATTCACTACTAGCATTTAGACTTCACCCATGTCCTCAAGAACTAAACGAACTACTCACGAGACATCATATGGAATACAATCAGAGGTGATATGATGATGAATAACAATCTGAACATAAACCTTGGTTCAATGGTTTCACTCAATAGCATCTACAACAAGTATAGAATAACACCGGGAGAGTTTCCCCTATCAAACAATCAAGATTTAACCCGAATTGCTACAGCGGTGACGAGGTGCAGCGGTGGTGATGGAGGTGTAGATGGTGGAGATGATGATGATGATGATGGAGATGATGTCCCGCTCGATGACGATGGCGATGGCGTCGATTTCCCCCTCCGGGAGGGAATTTCCCCGGCGGATTCCTGCCCGCCGGAGAGCTCTTTTCTCTCTGGTGTTCTCCGCCCCGCAGAGGCGGCTGTAACCCTCCGTGAGGTCCTCTCGTGGCTTAGGTTTTCGGGACGAAGGAGTACGCGAAGAAAAGGAGGCGAAAGGGCTGTGGGGCCCCCGAGCATAGGGTGGCGCGGCCGGGCCATGGGCCGCGCCGCCCTATGGTCTGGGCCCACAGTGGCTCTTCTCTTCTCCCCCTTCGGCTCCCTCCGTCATCTGGAAAAATAGGAATTTACGTGAAATTCCCTTCCACAGTTGATCTTCCGAAATATTGCGTTCTGACGGTGCTTTTTCCAGCAGAATCCTGGCTCCGGTGCTTGATCCTCCAATAATGATGAAACATGCAAAATAGATGAAATAACATAAGTATTGTGTCCCAATATGAAATATATCAATGAATAACAGCAAATTATGATACAAAATAGTGATGCAAATTGGACGTATCAACTCCCCCCAAGCTTAGACCTCGCTTGTCCCCAAGCGAAACTGAGCTCGATAAACAAGACCACATGTTTATGGAGTGAAGAGTCGATAAATAAAATACGGACAAGAAGCATCATATTCATTCACACAAGACATTCTAGTAAACAACTTCCTCATATAACTCATCTCGAAATAAGTAAAGAGAAATCACAAGTAAAGGTGCATAAGAAATCATAATTGGTGATGGCAAACTTTGTTCTTGGTCAGAGAACTACTAACGGATTGTACTTCTAAGCAAAGCTTTCATATTAGAATTTATAGCTGAGCCTTCATATTTAAGCATGACAATCTCTTCATAATCATTGATAACTTCAAAGTCATATTCATTCAGATAAAATTGGTACTAAACAAGAAAGTATAAAAGACATGATTAACTGAATCATAGCATAAATGATTGGTTCACAACAACTCAATTGCTTGCTTGAGATAGAGGGAAATAGGTTTACTGACTCAACATAAAAGTAAAAGATAGGCCCTTCGCAGAGGGAAGCAGGGATTAAATCATGTGCTAGAGCTTTTCAAGTTTTGAAATCATATAAAGAGAATAAAAGTAAGATTTTGAGAGGTGTTTGTTGTTGTCAACGAATGGTAGCGGGCACTCTAACCCCCTTGCCAAACGAACCTTCAAAGAGCGGCTCCCATGAGGGACGGCATCTCTACCAGCAAGGTAGATCATCCCCCTTCTCTTTTGTTTACACATGTATTTTAGTTTTATTAAGGATGACACTCCCCCCAACCTTGGCTTTCTCAATCCATGGCTAACCGAATCCTCGGGTGCCTTCCATCATTCACATACCATGGAGGAGTGTCTATTGCAAAATTAAGTTGCTTACTGATAAATCAGAGCAAAACATGTGAAGAGAATTATTAATGAAGGTTATTAATTGAGGCTGGGAACCTCATTGCCAGCTCTTATTGCAAAATTATTGGATAAGCGGATGTGCCGCTAGTCCATTGTGAAAGTCCGCCCAACAAGATTGAAAGATGAAACACCACATACTTCCTCATGAGCTATAAAACATTGACACAAATAAGGAGTAGTAGTTTGAATTATTTAAAGGTAGCACATGAAGTATTTACTTGGAATGGCAGAAAATACCATGTAGTAGGTAGGTATGGTGGACACAAATGGCATAGGTTTGGTCTAAAGTTATGGATGTATGAGAAGCATTCCCTCTCGATACAGGTCTTTGGCTAGCAAGGTTTGATAGCAAGCATAAAGGTTGAGGGAATCAAACAAATATACATATGATAGAAACAATCATGCATCTTTCTCATAAGCACAAGCAATTTTAACTTAAGAATACTAAGCATAGAGATAATGGAGTAATGTATCTAAGTGTATTTCTCTCTTCTATTAAACATCAAGATGTTGTTGCTATTGACCAATGCTAAGTTTGCCAAAACCAAATAGATTTACTTGATGCTCCCAAAGTGATATCAATACTCATGTCAAGAGTAATCATATAATAGAGATTGCAAACTAAAATAAGATGTGCAAAAAGTAAATGATAAGACTTCTCATTAATATTCCATAACGATAACTCACACCAACGGATACATAGATAACTAACTAAGAGAGATACTTCCACATTGCATACTATTCCATATGATAACTTCCCTACTCATGATATGACACTACTTGATAGTAAAAGATAAAGGTGGTGATGATGTGATACCGCGGCACTCCCCCAAGCTTGGAACAAACCAAGGGGATGCCAATACCGATGATGAATTACTCCTTTGGTGATGATGGTGAATCTTTGTCGTCATCAGACTTCCATGGAAGAGGCCCTCCATCAACAAAAGACATCTTGGTCTCCGGAAACCTGAAACTAGCAGCATGACTTATGCGCTTAAACCTGTTTTCATACTCACAGTTTTGATTATGAACGTCATAGAGTTGAGCTTGGAGTTTGTTGGTGGTGTCGTGTGATACGTCTCCAACGTATCGATAATTTCTTATGTTCCATGCCACTTTATTGATGATACCTACATGTTTTATACACATTATATGTCATATTTATGCGTTTTCTGAACTAACCTATTAACAAGATGCCGAAGTGCCAGTTCCTGTTTTCTGCTGTTTTTGGTTTCAGAAATCCTAGTAACGAAATATTCTCGGAATCGGACGAAATCAACGCCCAGGTTCCTATTTTTCCACGAAGCTTCCAGAACACCCGGGAAGGACCAGAGGGGGGCCACAGGCCCACCAGGAGGGTGGCCGGCGCGGCCTAGGGTTGGCCCGCGCCGCCTTACCCCCTGGCCGCCTCTTCGACCTCTGACGCCGCCTCTTCGCCTATATAAAGGTCCCTGACCTAAAAACCCGACGGAGAAACCCACGATACGAGAAAAGTTCCGAGCCGCCGTCATCGCGAAGCCAAGATCTGGGGGACAGGAGTCTCTGTTCCGGCACCCTGCCGGAGCGGGGAAGTGCCCCGGAAGGCTTCTCCATCGACACCGCTGCCATCTCCACCGCCATCTTCATCACCGCTGCTGCTCCCATGAGGAGGGAGTAGTTCTCCATTGAGGCTCGGGGCTGTACCGGTAGCTATGTGGTTAATCTCTCTCCTATGTACTTCAATACAATGATCTCATGAGCTGCCTTACATGATTGAGATTCATATGAGTTTTGTATCACAATTTATCTATGTGCTACTCTAGTGATGTGTTATTAAAGTAGTTTTATTCCTCCTGCATGTGTGCAAAGGTGACAGTGCGTGCACCGTGTTAGTACTTGGTTTATGCTATGATCATGATCTCTTGTAGATTGCGAAGTTAACTATTGCTATGATAATATTGATGTGATCTATTCCTCCTACATATGCATGAAGGTGACAGTGTGCATGCTATGCTAGTACTTGGTTTAGTCGTTTTGATCTATCTTACACTTAAGGTTACTTAAACATGAGCATTATTGTGGAGCTTGTTAACTCCGGCATTGAGGGTTCGTGTAATCCTACGCAATGTGTTCATCATCCAACAAAAGTGTAGAGTATGCATTTATCTATTCTGTTATGTGATCAATGTTGAGAGTGTCCACTAGTGAAAGTGTAATCCCTAGGCCTTGTTCCTAAATACTGCTGAGTTACTACTGCTTGTTTACTGTTTTACTGCGTTACTACTGCTGCAATACTACCACCATCAACTACACGCCATCAAGCACTTTTCTGGCACCATTGCTACTGTTCATATATATTCATACCACTTGTATTTCACTATCTCTTCGCCGAACTAGTGCACCTATTAGGTGTGTTGGGGACACAAGAGACTTCTTGCTTTGTGGTTGCAGGGTTGCATGAGAGGGATATCTTTGACCTCTTCCTCCCTGAGTTCGATAAACCTTGGGTGATCCACTTAAGGGAAACTTGCTGCTGTTCTACAAACCTCTGCTCTTGGAGGCCCAACACTTAAAGGAGGGGGAACGTAGACATCAAGCTAATTTTCTGGCGTTGCCGGGGAGGAAAGGTAAAAGGTACTCACACTCCGGATCTCGGCTACTAAGCTATTTCCGGCGCCGTTGTAAGTACTCGAAGCTATTTCCTTTAGACTCTGCAATTGCGACATTTGGTTTCTTGTTTACACTAGTTAGGCATAATGGAAAACAACAAAAAAATGAGAGATCTTTATGAACTTTATCTTGAATTAGGACATGATGTGTTTGAAGAAAGAATTAAGAAACCCATGGAACTTTATATGCATGCTAATGGGAATGTTGTTACTATGAATGCTTTGAACACCATTGTTGCTAATGCTATGGAAAATTCTAAGCTTGGGGAAGCCGGCTTTGATGAGCATGATATTTTTAGTCCCCCAAGCATTGAGGAGAAAATTTACTTTGATGATACTTTGCCTCCCATTTATGATGATTATAATGATAGTAGTCTTTTGTTACCACCTGTTATGGAGGATAAATTTGATTATGATTACAATATACCTCCTATATTTGATAGCTACTTTGTTGAATTTGCTCCCACTACAACTAATAAAATTGATTATGCTTATGTTGGGAGTAGTAATTATTTTATGCATGAGACTCATGATAAGAATGCTTTATGTGATAGTTATATTGTTGAGTTTGCTCATGTTGCTACTGAAAGTTATTATGAGAGAGGAAAATATGGTTGTAAAATTTTTCATGTTACTAAAACACCTCTCTATGTGCTGAAATTTTTGAAGCTACACTTGTTTTATCTTCCTATGCTTGTTACTTTGCTCTTAATGAACTTGTTTATTTACAAGATTCCTTTGCATAGGAAGCATGTTAGACTTAAATGTGTTTTGAATTTGCCTCTTGATGCTCTCTTTTGCTTCAAATACTATTTCTTGCGAGTGCATCATTAAAACTGCTGAGCCCATCTTAATGGCTATAAAGAAAGAACTTCTTGGGAGATAACCCATGTGTTTATTTTACTACAGCAATTTTTGTTTTGTTGAGTCTTGGAAGTTGTTTACTACTGTAGCAACCTCTCCTTATCATGTTTTTGTGCCAAGTAAAGTTTCTATGTCAAAGTTGATGTTATATTTGGGATCGCTGCGCAGAAACAGCATTGCTGTCTGTCACGAATCTGGGCCTAATTCTCTGTAGAAAATTCTAAAAAATCTGCCAATTTACGAGCGTGATCCTCAGATATGTACGCAACTTTCATTAGTTTTGAGTTTTTCCATTTGAGCAAGTCTGGTGCCATCTTAAAATTCGTCTTTACGGACTGTTCTGTTTTTGACAGATTCTGCCTTTTATTTCGCATTGCCGCTTTTGTTAAGTTGAATGAGTTTCTTTGTTCCATTAACTTTCAGAAGTTTTGTGCAATGTCCAGAAGTGTTAAGAATGATTGTGTCACCTCTGAACATGTGAATTTTTGATTATGCACTAACCCTCTAATGAGTTTGCTTGAAGTTTGGTGTGGCAGAAGTTTTCAAGGGTCAATAGAAGAGGGTGATATAATGTGATCGAGAAGAGTGAAAGGTCTAAGCTTGGGGATGCCCCGGTGGTTCATCCCTGCATATTTTAAGAAGACTCAAGCATCTAAGCTTGGGGATGCCCAAGGCATCCCCTTCTTCATCGACAACTTATCAGGTTTCTTCTAGTGAAACTATATTTTTATTCCGTCACATCCTATGTATTTTACTTGGAGCGTCTGTATGCTTTTGTTTTTGTTTTTGTTTGAATAAATGATTGTTTGGGAGAGAGACACGCTCCGCTGGTTCGTATGAACACATGTGTTCTTAGCTCATAATATTCATGGCGAAGTTTCCTCTTCGTTATATTGTTATATGGTTGGAATTGGAAAATGCTACATGTAGTAATTGTTATAATGTCTTGGATAATGTGATACTTGGCAATTGTTGTGCTCATGTTTAAGCTCTTGCATCATATGCTTTGCACCTATTAGTGAAGAAATACATAGAGCATGCTAAAATTTGGTTTGCATAATTGGTCTCTCTAAGGTCTAGATAATTTCTAGTATTGTGTTTGAACAACAAGGAAGACGGTGTAGAGTCTTATAATGTTTACAATATGTCTTTTATGTGAGTTTTGCTGCACCGGTTCATCCTTGAGTTTGCTTCAAATAACCTTGCTAGCCTAAACCTTGTATCGAGAGGGAATACTTCTCATGCATCCAAAATCCTTGAGCCAACCACTATGCCATTTGTGTCCACCATACCTACCTACTACATGGTATTTCTCCGCCATTCCAAAGTAAATTGCTTGAGTGCTACCTTTAAACAATTCAAAATTTATCACCTCTTATTTGTGTCAATGTTTTATAGCTCATGAAGAAGTATGTGGTGTTTATCTTTCAATCTTGTTGGGCAACTTTCATCAATGGACTAGTGGCTTCATCCGCTTATCCAATAATTTTGCAAAAAGAGCTGGCAATGGGATTCCCAGTCCCAAATTAATTAACAAAAATAGACACTCCTCCATGGTATGTGATTGTTGGACGGCACCCGAAGGATTCGGTTAGCCATGGCTTGAGAAAGCAAAGGTGGGGAGGAGTGTCAACATAATAAAACTAAAATAAAAAGGCACTCCTTCATGGTATGAGATTGTTGGCAGGCACCCGAGGATTCGGTTAGCCATGGTTTGTGAAAGAAAGGTTGGAAGGAGTGCCACCCAAAAATAAAATAAAATGGGAGCCGCTCTTTGAAGGTTTGTCTGGCAAGGGGGTTAGAGTACCCGCTACCATTCGTTGACAACAACAAACACCTCTCAAAATTTTACTTTTATGCTCTCTTTATGTTTTCAAAACCAAAGCTCTAGCACAAATATAGCAATCGATGCTTTCCTCTTTGAAGGACCTTTCTTTTACTTTTATTGTTGAGTCAGTTCACCTATCTCTCTCCACCTCAAGAAGCAAACACTTGTGTGAACTGTGCATTGATTCCTACATACTTGCATATTGCACTTGTTATATTACTTTATGTTGACAATTATCCATGAGATATACATGTTACAAGTTGAAAGCAACCGCTGAAACTTAATCTTCCATTGTGTTGCTTCAATGTCTATACTTTAAATTATTGCTTTATGAGTTAACTCTTATGCAAGACTTATTGATGCTTGTCTTGAAGTACTATTCATGAAAAGTCTTTGCTTTATGATTCAGTTGTTTACTCATGACATTACCTTTGTTTTGATCGCTGCATTCATTACATATGTTTACAATATGATCAAGATTATGATGGCATGTCACTTAAGAAATTATCTTTGTTATCGTTTTACCTGCTCGGGACGAGCAGAACTAAGCTTGGGGATGCTGATACGTCTCCAACGTATCGATAATTTCTTATGTTCCATGCCACTTTATTGATGATACCTACATGTTTTATACACATTATATGTCATATTTATGCGTTTCTGGAACTAACCTATTAACAAGATGCCGAAGTGCCAGTTCTGTTTTCTGCTGTTTTTGGTTTCCTTAGTAACGAAATATTCTCGGAATCGGACGAAATCAACGCCCAGGTTCCTATTTTTCCACGAAGCTTCCGAACACCGGGAAGGACCAGAGGGGGCCACAGGCCCACCAGGAGGGTGGCCGGCGCGGCCTAGGGTTGGCCCGCGCCGCCTTACCCCCTGGCCGCCTCTTCGACCTTCTGACGCCGCCTCTTCGCCTATATAAAGGTCCCTGACCTAAAAACCCTTACGGAGAAACCCACGATACGAGAAAAGTTCCAGAGCCGCCGTCATCGCGAAGCCAAGATCTAGGGGACAGGAGTCTCTGTTCCGGCACCCTGCCGGACGGGGAAGTGCCCCCGGAAGGCTTCTCCATCGACACCGCTGCCATCTCCACCGCCATCTTCATCACCGCTGCTGCTCCCATGAGGAGGGAGTAGTTCTCCATTGAGGCTCGGGGCTGTACCGGTAGCTATGTGGTTAATCTCTCTCCTATGTACTTCAATACAATGATCTCATGAGCTGCCTTACATGATTGAGATTCATATGAGTTTTGTATCACAATTTATCTATGTGCTACTCTAGTGATGTGTTATTAAAGTAGTTTTATTCCTCCTGCATGTGTGCAAAGGTGACAGTGCGTGCACCGTGTTAGTACTTGGTTTATGCTATGATCATGATCTCTTGTAGATTGCGAAGTTAACTATTGCTATGATAATATTGATGTGATCTATTCCTCCTACATATGCATGAAGGTGACAGTGTGCATGCTATGCTAGTACTTGGTTTAGTCGTTTTGATCTATCTTGCACTTAAGGTTACTTAAACATGAGCATTATTGTGGAGCTTGTTAACTCCGGCATTGAGGGTTCGTGTAATCCTACGCAATGTGTTCATCATCCAACAAAAGTGTAGAGTATGCATTTATCTATTCTGTTATGTGATCAATGTTGAGAGTGTCCACTAGTGAAAGTGTAATCCCTAGGCCTTGTTCCTAAATACTGCTGAGTTACTGCTTGTTTACTGTTTTACTGTGTTACTACTGCTGCAATACTACCACCATCAACTACACGCCATCAAGCACTTTTCTGGCACCATTGCTACTGCATATATATTCATACCACTTGTATTTCACTATCTCTTCGCCGAACTAGTGCACCTATTAGGTGTGTTGGGGACACAAGAGACTTCTTGCTTTGTGGTTGCAGGGTTGCATGAGAGGGATATCTTTGACCTCTTCCTCCCTGAGTTCGATAAACCTTGGGTGATCCACTTAAGGGAAACTTGTTGTTCTACAAACCTCTGCTCTTGGACATCATAGAGTTGAGCTTGGAGTTTGTTGGTGGTGTCGTGAAGTGAGAAGATATCGTCCCACAGCTTTGCAGTCTCCTTCTTGTGCCCATCAATGAGTTCAGACACAATCTTGTGAAAGATATCCACTTCACGCTCAGCCATCTTCTTGTAGTTGAAAACCTCTTGTTCCAGCTTCTTGATACGTCTCCAACGTATCGATAATTTCTTATGTTCCATGCTACTTTATTGATAATACCTACATGTTTTATGCACATTATATGTCATATTTATGCATTTTCTGGAACTAACCTATTAACAAGATGCCGAAGAGCCGATTCTGTTTTCTGTTTTTGGTTTCAGAAATCCTAGTAAAGAAATATTCTCGGAATTGGACGAAACTTTCGCCCAGGGTCCTATTTTTGCACGAAGCTTCCAGAAGACCGAAGAGATAACGAAGTGGGGCCACGAGGCAGCCAGAGCTAGGGCGGCGCGGCCCAAGCCCGGCCGCGCCGACCTACCTGGGCCCCTCGTGTGGCCCCTCGCGTTGACCCTCCGCCTACTTAAAGCCTCCGTCGCGAAACCCCCAGTACCGAGAGCCACGATACGGAAAACCTTCGAGACGCCGCCGCCGCGAATCCCATCTCGGGGGATTCAGGAGATCGCCTCCGGCACCCTGCCGGAGAGGGGATTCATCTCCCGGAGGACTCTACACCGCCATGGTCGCCTCCGGAGTGATGAGTGAGTAGTTCACCCCTGGACCATGGGTCCATAGCAGTAGCTAGATGGTCGTCTTCTCCTTGTTGTGCTTCATTGTTGGATCTTGTGAGCTGCCTAACATGATCAAGATCATCTATCTGTAATACTATATGTTGTGTTTGTCGGGATCCGATGGATAGAGAATACTATGATTATGGTGATTATCAATCTATTGTTTATGTGTTGTTTATGATCTTGCATGCTCTCCGTTATTAGTAGAGGCTCTGGCCAAGTTTTTGCTCTTAACTCCAAGAGGGGGTATTTATGCTCGATAGTGGGTTCATGCCTTCATTGACACCTGGGATCGTGACAGTAGGTTCTAAGGTTGTGATGTGCTGTTGCCACTAGGGATAAAACATTGATGCTATGTCTAAGGATGTAGTTGTTGATTACATTACGCACCATACTTAATGCAATTGTCTGTTGCTTAGCAACTTAATACTGAATGGGGTTCGGATGATAACCTGAAGGTGGACTTTTTAGGCATAGATGCAGTTGGATGGCGGTCTATGTACTTTGTCGTAATGCCCGGATTAAATCTCACTATATTTATCATATCATGTATATGCATTGTTATGCCTTTCTCTATTTGTCAATTGCCCGACTGTAATTTGTTCACCCAACATGTTTTTATCTTATGGGAGAGACACCTCTAGTGAACTGTGGACCCCGGTCCTATTCTTTACATAGCATACAATCTACTTGTTTTACTGTTTTCTTTGCAAACATCTTCCACTCGATACGTTTAATCCTTTGTTACAGCAAGCCGGTGAGATTGACAACCTCACTGTTTCGTTGGGACAAAGTACTTGGGTTGTGTTGTGCAGGTTCCGCGTTGGCGCCGGAATCCCTGGTGTTGCGCCGCATCACATTTCGCGACCATCAACCTTCAACGTGCTTCTTGGCTCCTACTGGTTCGATTAAACCTTGGTTTCTTTCTGAGGGAAAACTTGCTACTGTGCGCATCATACCTTCCTCTTGGGGTTCCCAACGAACGTGTGAGTTACACGCCATCAAGCTCTTTTTCTGGCGCCGTTGCCGGGGAGATCAAGACACGCTGCAAGGGGAGTCTCCACTTCTCAATCTCTTTACTTTGTTTTTGTCTTGCTTTATTTTATTTACTACTTTGTTTGCTGCACCTAAACAAAACACAAAAAAATTAGTTGCTAGTTTTACTTTATTTACTGTCTTGCTCTCTATATCGAAAACACAAAAAAATTAGTTACTTGTCTTTACTTTATTTGCCTAGTTTACTTTATTACTGTTATCATGAGTAATCCTGAAGTTGAAGTTCGTTCTTTTAAGCAACAAGGTGGAGAAAGTTTTAAAGATGCTTGGTATAGAATTAGTAATGCTCATCAAAGGTGCATTAAGAAACACTCCACCACTATCCTTCTTAGGAACTTTTATGTTGGTTTATCTAGTTGGAATAGATATGTTCTTGATACTCTTTCGGGAGGTAATTTCCTAGGTACTCCCGCTTTAGAAGCTAGTTGCATCATTGAGAGTCTAGTTGGAATACCACCTGTTAATGAAGTTAAAATTGAAATCTCTCTTGAAGATGTTATGAAAAAATTGGAAACCATAGAGAAAAATTTTCCAAGTGTTGAAACTAAATTGGGAATGTTATTTGACAAAACTTATGAACTTGATAAATCCTTAGGAGGAATTGATGAAAGAATTAGTGTCCTAGGAACTTGTGTTGTCCAGGATAATCAAACCAATAGGATTGATGAACTTGAAAAAGCTATGGGAACCTTGGGTTCAACCTTTTCTTCTCTCAAGTATAATGAGAAAGCTTATGTGGGTAAAGAGCAAAAATTCATGTACGCCTCTAAAGTGCCTAAACAAAAGAATTACTATAGGCCTAAAATTGCTAAAACCCCTAGCACCACCATAGAAAATTTAGATAATGGAGCACCTAAAGTACCCTCTGCAACAAGTTGTGTTTGCATGAAAAATAATAATGTTGATGCTTCTACTCTCGATGTTACTTGATTTACACTTTCTGCGCCTAGCTGAAAGGCGTTAAAGAAAAGCGCTTATGGGAGACAACCCATGTTTTTACCTACAGCAATTTTTTGTTTTGTTGAGTCTTGGAAGTTGTTTACTACTGTAGCAACCTCTCCTTATCATGTTTTTGTGCCAAGTAAAGTTTCTATGTCAAAGTTGATGTTATATTTGGGATCGCTGCGCAGAAACAGCATTGCTGTCTGTCACGAATCTGGGCACAGTTCTCTGTAGAAAATTCGAAAAAATCTGCCAATTTACGAGCGTGATCCTCAGATATGTACGCAACTTTCATTAGTTTTGAGTTTTTCCATTTGAGCAAGTCTGGTGCCAGCTTTAAATTCGTCTTTACGGACTGTTCTGTTTTTGACAGATTCTGCCTTTTATTTCGCATTGCCTCTTTTGCTATGTTGGATTTATTTCTTTGATCCATTAATGTCCAGTAGCATTATGCAATGTCCAGAAGTGTAAAGAATGATTGTGTCACCTCTGAATGAGTGAATTATTAATTGTGCACTAACCCTCTAATGAGTTTGCTTGAAGTTTGGTGTGAAGGAAGTTTTCAAGGGTCAAGAGAGGAGAATGATATACTATGATCAAGAGGAGTGAAAGCTCTAAGCTTGGGGATGCCCCCGTGGTTCACCCCTGCATATTTTAAGAAGACTCAAGCGTCTAAGCTTGGGGATGCCCAAGGCATCCCCTTCTTCATCGACAACATCATCAGGTTCCTCCCCTGAAACTATATTTTTATTCAATCACATCTTGTGTTCTTTACTTGGAGCGTCGGTTTGTTTTCGTTTTTGTTTTTGTTTGAATAAAATGGATCCTAGCATTCACTTTGTGGGAGAGAGACACGCTCCGCTGTTGCATATGGACACATGTGTCCTTAGGCTTTACTCATAATGTTCATGGCGAAGTTTCTTCTTCGTTAAATTGTTATATGGTTGGAATTGGAAAATGCTACATGTAGTAATTCTAAAATGTCTTGGATAATGTGATACTTGGCAATTGTTGTGCTCATGTTTAAGCTCTTGCATCATATGCTTTGCACCCATTAATGAAGAAATACATAGAGCTTGCTAAAATTTGATTTGCATATTTGGTTTCTCTAAGGTCTAGATAATATCTAGTATTGAGTTTTGAACAACAAGGAAGACGGTGTAGAGTCTTATAATGTTTACAATATGTCTTTTATGTGAGTTTTGCTGCACCTGTTCATCCTTGAGTTTGCTTCAAATAACCTTGCTAGCCTAAACCTTGTATCGAGAGGGAATACTTCTCATGCATCCAAAATCCTTGAGCCAACTACTATGCCATTTGTGTCCACCATACCTACCTACTACATGGTATTTCTCCGCCATTCCAAAGTAAATTGCTTGAGTGCTACCTTTAAAATTCCATCATTCACCTTTGCAATATATAGCTCATGGGACAAAATAGCCTTAAAAACTATCGTAGTATTGAATATGTACTTATGCACTTTATATTTTATTAAGTTGCTTGTTGTGCGATAACCATGCTTCTGGGGAACGCCATCAACTATTGTTGAATATCATGTGAGTTGCTATGCATGTCCGTCTTGTCTGAAGGATCTATCATTTTAGTGGTTGGAGCATGCAAAATTGTTAGAGAAGAACATTGGGCCGCTAACTAAAGCCATGAATCATGGTTGAAGTTTCAGTTTTGGACATATATCCTCAATCTCATATGAGAATAATAATTGTTGCTACATGCTTATGCATTAAAGAGGAGTCCATTATCTGTTGTCCATGTTGTCCCGGTATGGATGTCTAAGTTGAGAATAATCAAAAGCGAGAAATCCAAAATGCGAGCATTCTCCTTAGACCTTTGTACAGGCGGCATGGAGGTACCCCTTTGTGACACTTGGTTGAAACATGGCATGCAAAGACCCGGTAGTCCAAGCTAAGTAGGACGAGGTGCGGACACTATTAGTATACTATGCATGAGGCTTGCAACTTGTAAGATATAATTTACATAACTCATATGCTTTATTACTACCGTTGACAAAATTGTTTCATGTTTTCAAAATAAAAGCTCTAGCACAAATACAGCAATCGATGCTTTCCTCTTTGAAGGACCATTCTTTTACTTTTATTGTTGAGTCAGTTTACCTATCTTCCTCCACCTTAAGAAGCAAACACTTGTGTGAACTGTGCATTGATTCCTACATACTTGCATATTGCACTTGTTATATTACTTTATGTTGACAATATCCATGAGATATACATGTTATAAGTTGAAAGCAACCGCTGAAACTTAATCTTCCTATGTGTTGCTTCAACACCTTTACTTTGATTTATTGCTTTATGAGTTAACTCTTATGCAAGACTTATTGATGCTTGTCTTGAAGTACTATTCATGAAAAGTCTTTGCTTTATGATTCAGTTGTTTACTCATGTCATTACCTTTGTTTTGATCGCTGCATTCATTACATATGTTTACAAATAGTATGATCAAGATTATGATGGCATGTCACTTCAGAAATTATCTTTGTTATCGTTTTACCTGCTCGGGACGAGCAGAACTAAGCTTGGGGATGCTGATACGTCTCCAACGTATCGATAATTTCTTATGTTCCATGCTACTTTATTGATAATACCTACATGTTTTATGCACATTATATGTCATATTTATGCATTTTCTGGAACTAACCTATTAACAAGATGCCGAAGAGCCAGTTGCTGTTTTCTGCTGTTTTTGGTTTCAGAAATCCTAGTAAAGAAATATTCTCGGAATTGGACGAAACTTTCGCCCAGGGTCCTATTTTTGCACGAAGCTTCCAGAAGACCGAAGAGATAACGAAGTGGGGCCACGAGGCAGCCAGGAGCTAGGCGGCGCGGCCCAAGCCCTGGCCGCGCCGACCTACCCCCTGGGCCCCTCGTGTGGCCCCTCGCGTTGACCCTCCGCCTACTTAAAGCCTCCGTCGCGAAACCCCCAGTACCGAGAGCCACGATACGGAAAACCTTCCAGAGACGCCGCCGCCGCGAATCCCATCTCGGGGGATTCAGGAGATCGGGATTCATCTCCCGGAGGACTCTACACCGCCATGGTCGCCTCCGGAGTGATGAGTGAGTAGTTCACCCCTGGACCATGGGTCCATAGCAGTAGCTAGATGGTCGTCTTCTCCTTGTTGTGCTTCATTGTTGGATCTTGTGAGCTGCCTAACATGATCAAGATCATCTATCTGTAATACTATATGTTGTGTTTGTCGGGATCCGATGGATAGAGAATACTATGATTATGGTGATTATCAATCTATTGTTTATGTGTTGTTTATGATCTTGCATGCTCTCCGTTATTAGTAGAGGCTCTGGCCAAGTTTTTGCTCTTAACTCCAAGAGGGGGTATTTATGCTCGATAGTGGGTTCATGCCTTCATTGACACCTGGGATCGTGACAGTAGGTTCTAAGGTTGTGATGTGCTGTTGCCACTAGGGATAAAACATTGATGCTATGTCTAAGGATGTAGTTGTTGATTACATTACGCACCATACTTAATGCAATTGTCTGTTGCTTAGCAACTTAATACTGAATGGGGTTCGGATGATAACCTGAAGGTGGACTTTTTAGGCATAGATGCATTGGATGGCGGTCTATGTACTTTGTCGTAATGCCCGGATTAAATCTCACTATATTTATCATATCATGTATATGCATTGTTATGCCTTTCTCTATTTGTCAATTGCCCGACTGTAATTTGTTCACCCAACATGCTTTTATCTTATGGGAGAGACACCTCTAGTGAACTGTGGACCCCGGTCCTATTCTTTACATAGCATACAATCTACTTGTTTTACTGTTTTCTTTGCAAACATCTTCCACTCGATACGTTTAATCCTTTGTTACAGCAAGCCGGTGAGATTGACAACCTCACTGTTTCGTTGGGACAAAGTACTTGGGTTGTGTTGTGCAGGTTCCGCGTTGGCGCGGAATCCCTGGTGTTGCGCCGCATCACATTTCGCGACCATCAACCTTCAACGTGCTTCTTGGCTCCTACTGGTTCGATTAAACCTTGGTTTCTTTCTGAGGGAAAACTTGCTACTGTGCGCATCATACCTTCCTCTTGGGGTTCCCAACGAACGTGTGAGTTACACGCCATCACTTCTCCATCCTGTCTTCCAAGCTCCCTTCTCCCTTAGGACCCTGGACATCTTTGATCTGCAACTCTCCATCCACGAGCCGCAACTCTTTGGGGTGCATCTTCAGCTCGTTCATGTACGGGTTGACGACGTCCTCAAAGAAGCTGTCCTTCTGAGTTCCCGACGAAGACATGATGGATCTAGATCCGCAGATCCTGGCAGAAAACAGCTCGAAACAAAACACGACGAGAAAACGATATTACGGACCTCCAGGGGTCCGGGGGATTATATAGCAAATATTTTTACGACAAAAGGAAACTAGATCGAACCCGAGTCGGAAAGGGGCGACGAGGCGGCCAGACCATAGGTCGGCGCGGGCCCAGGTCAGGCCGCGCCGGCCTATGGTGGCACGCCCTCGTGCGTCCTTTCCACTCCGTTTCGAACTCGTAATTTTTCATATTTTCTAAAAACAGCAGAAATAATGTTCGGAAAGGTAAACGCGGACTTTTTATTACCTGTACTGTTACCTATTCAAAGTCCAGTTCTGGCGGACTGTCAATTTGTCCTTTGATGAAAGCCTCCGGTGTTTCCACTTGAATAATATCAACATCAACATTATAAGAATCACCCGAGATATAATGCTTGAGTCTTTGTCCATTCACCACTTGTGTGGCATTGCCTTGGAGAGAGCTAATTTTAATTGCTCCTGAACGATACACCTCCTCAACAACATATGGTCCTTCCCACTTCGAGAGTAATTTCCCTGCAAAGAATCTGAGACGAGACCGATACAATAGAACTTGATCTCCAACATTAAATTCTCTTTTGATGATCCTTCTATCATGCCATTTCTTAACTTTTTCTTTAAAGAGTTTAGCATTTTCATAAGCTTCACTTCTCCATTCATCTAGAGAACTTAATTGCAGCAACCTCTTATTACCGGCTAATTTAGGATCTTTATTTAATTCTCTAACAGCCCAATAAGCTTTGTGCTCTAGTTCTAAAGGTAAATGACAAGCTTTTCCATAAACCATTTTATAAGGTGACATTCCCATAGGATTTTTATAAGCAGTTCTATAAGCCCATAGTGCTTCTTTCAATTTGCTAGCCCAATTCTTCCTAGATTTATTAACAGTCTTTCCTAAGATAGCTTTAATCTCTCTATTTGATAATTCTACTTGACCACTAGTTTGAGGATGATAAGCGAAGCAATTCTATGATTAATACCATACTTAGCAAGAGTTTTTCTAAAACCTCCATGAATAAAATGAGAACCTCCATCAGTCATAATATATCTAGGTACTCCAAATCTAGGAAATATAATATCTACAAGCATTTTTATAGAGGTCTCACCATCAGCACTTTTTGTAGGTATAGCTTCTACCCATTTAGTAACATAATCAACAGCGACAAGTATATGAGTATTACCGTCTGAAGAAGGGAAAGGACCCATGAAGTCGAATCCCCAACAATCGAATGGTTCAATAACAAGAGTATAATTCATAGGCATTTCATTGCGTCTGGAGATATTACCAACTCTTTGACATTCATCACAAGATAAAATAAATTTCCTTGCATCTTTGAAGAGTGTTGGCCAATAAAAACCTGATTGTAGAACCTTTTGCGCGGTTCTATCTCCAGCGTGATGTCCTCCATAAACACTACCATGACATTTATTCAATATCTCCTGTTGTTCATATTCAGGAACACATCTTCGCATAATACCATCCACTCCTTCTTTATATAAGTGTGGGTCATCCCAAAAATAATGCCTCAAGTCATAAAAGAATTTCCTCCTTTGCTGAGCTGAAAAGGTTGGAGGCAAATACTTCGAAACAATAAAGTTAGCATAATCTGCATACCAAGGGCTCTCTCGCGAGCTCACCTTTATTACAGCCAATTGTTCATTTGGAAAACTATCATTAACAGGAACAGGATCATAAGCAATATTTTCCAATCTAGACAAATTATCAGCAACAGGATTATCAGCACCTTTCCTATCTATAATATGTAAATCAAATTCTTGCAACAGAAGTACCCATCTAATAAGCCTTGGCTTAGCATCTTTCTTTGTCATAAGGTATCTAATTGCAGCATGATCAGTATGAATTGTAACTTTCGAATCAACAATATAGGGTCTAAACTTATCACAAGCAAAGACTACAGCTAACAATTCTTTTTCAGTTGTAGCATAATTTCTTTGAGCAGCATCAAGAGTCTTACTAGCATAATGAATAACATTTAATTTTTTATCTACCCGCTGTCCAAGAACAGCGCCTACAGCAAAATCACTAGCATCACACATAATTTCAAAAGGCAAATTCCAATCAGGAGGTTCAACTACAGGAGCAGTTGTTAAAGCTCTCTTTAGAGTTTCAAAAGCTTCCTTACAATCATCATCAAAAACAAAAGGTACATCTTTTTGAAGAAGATTAGTAAGAGGCTTTGAAATTTTAGAGAAATCTTTAATAAATCTCCTATAAAATCCAGCATGACCAAGAACACTACGAATACCTTTAACATCCCTCGGATAGGGCATCTTCTCAATTGCTTCAACTTTAGCTCTATCAACTTCAATACCTCTCTCGGAAATTTTATGTCCCAATACAATTCCTTCATTAACCATAAAGTGGCATTTCTCCCAATTAAGAACAAGGTTAGTTTCTTCACATCTCTGCAAAACTTTATCGAGGTTTCGCAGGCAATTATCAAAAGAATTCCCATAGACAGAAAAATCATCCATGAACACCTCTACAATACTTTCACAAAAACCATGAAAAATAGCAGACATGCATCTTTGAAAAGTAGCAGGAGCATTACATAAACCAAAAGGCATACGCCTATAAGCATAAGTTCCATAAGGACAAGTAAACGTGGTTTTCTCTTGATCTTTAGCTTTAACAGCAATTTGTGAAAACCCAGAATAACCATCAAGAAAGCAAAAATGAGTATTTTTAGATAACCTTTCTAGCATTTGATCAATAAAGGGTAAAGGGTAATGATCTTTCTTAGTAACTTTATTAACTTTACGAAAATCAATGCACATTCTATAACCTACAACTATTCTTTGAGGAATAAGCTCATCATTATCATTAGGCACAACAGTCATTCCTCCTTTCTTAGGAACACAATGCACAGGACTAACCCATCTACTATCAGCAATAGGATATATAATACCAGCTTCAAGAAGTTTTAATACCTCATTCCTTACCACCTCTTTCATCTTTGGAATTAGACGACGTTGATGTTCAACAACAGGCTTTGCATCTTCTTCCATATTAATAGCATGTTGGCAAATAGAAGGAGAAATCCCTTTCAAATCATCAAGAGTATAGCCAATAGCTCCTCGGTGTTTCTTCAATATTTCCAATAACCTTTCTTCCTCAATCTCTGAAAGCTTAGAACTAATAATAACAGGATATATTTTCTTATCATCAATATGAGCATATTTAAGATTATCAGGTAAAGGCTTTAAATCAAAAACAGGATCTTCCTTTGGTGGCGGTGTTGTACCCAAATCTTCCACCGGTAAATCATGCTTGAGAATAGGTTGGCGAAGAAAAATTTCCTCAAGCTCATCTCTTTCTTTCCTAAAAGCTTCACTTTCACTATTCTCCAAATGTTGCTGCAAAGGATTATTAGGAACAAGAACAATAGATGCACACTGCTCCATTTTAAAATCATTACTAGGCAAGTCAACTTTATAAGGAGTTTTGGTAAATTTAGAAAAGTTAAATTCATAAGGTTCACCAGCAAATCTAGTCAAAATTTTCTCTTTCTTACAATCTATAATAGCTCCACAAGTATTTAGAAAAGGTCTACCAAAAATGATAGGACAATGATCACTAGCAGCAGAACCAAGTACCAAAAAGTCAGCAGGATATTTAATCTTACCACATAGAACTTCCACATCTCGAACAATACCAATTGGAGAAATAGTTTCTCTATTAGCCAAATGAATAACCACATCAATATCTTCAAGTTCACAAGAACCAATTTCGTGCATAATCTCCGTGTAAAGCTCATAAGGAATAGCACTAACACTTGCACCAATATCACATAAACCATAATAGCAATGATCACCAATTCTAACAGATAGCATAGGAACACTAACTTGTTTGGATTTATTAGGATGTGAAACAATATTAGAAGCATCTTCACAGAAAATAATATGACCATCCTCCACATTTTCAGTCACAAGATCTTTAACTATTGCAACAGCAGGTTCAATTTTAATTTGTTCTTCAGGTTCTTTAGGTTTCTTTTCACTTTTATTAACCGCACTAGATATGACAGAGTACTCCTTCATTTTAGCAGGGAAAGGAGTTTTTTCAATATAAGCTTCAGGAATAACATTATCAACAGTTTCAACCACTACACATTTGTTTACAGATGAATCAATTTTATCTTTATACGGTTCATGATACTTATCAAAATTCTTCTTAGGCAGTTCATAATGAGAGGCAAAAGCTTTATAAAGATTTGCAACAACTTGGGAATCAAGACCATATGTAGCACTCATATTACGAAATTTATCAGTATCCATAAAAGCTTCAATGCATTTATAATCATAAATTATACCTGATTCTCTATCTTTGTCGTTCTCCCATCCTTCAGTATTTTCTTGGATCCGATCAAGAAGGTCCCTTTTAAACTCTTCATTCTTGCGTGTAAATGATCCAGAACAAGAAGTATCCAGCAAGGTCTTGTCTTGAAAAGAAAGTCTTGCATAGAAATTATCAATAATAACATTACCAGGAAGCTCATGAATGGGGCATTTGAGCATTAAAGACTTCAATCTCCCCCAAGCTTGGGCGATACTCTCTCCATCATGAGGCCAGAAATTATATATGCGGTTCCGATCTTTGTGAATTTCACTTGGAGGATAAAATTTGGAATAAAATAAAGGCACAATGTCCTCCCAATCAATAGAATCACCATTCTTCAGCAATTTATACCAGTGCGCCGCTTTACCAGACAGCGATATAGTGAATAGTTTCTTCCTAACTTCATTCATAGAAATACCTGCACATTTGAATAACCCGCATAATTCATGCAAAAACAGTAAATGATCACCAGGATGGACAGTTCCATCCCCTTCATAGCGGTTATCCATAACACGTTCAATAATTTTCATAGGTATTTTATATGGTACTACTTCCTCACCTGGCGCTTCATCCACTACCGTTGCAGTAGTAGTAGATTTCCCAAATAGAAATTGAAGAGAAGATCTCTCCATAATGATTTATAGCAGCAGGCAGAAATAAAATCAGCACAAACAGTAAATTTCCTTACCAATTCCGCTTACCAATAGCGCTTCACTCCCCGGCAACGAGGAGCAGAAGGTGTTGACAAGCAGTTTCGATGAAGGATTCACTGTAAATGCTCACAGACAAGTATTCAGGGGGTTTTGATATTGCAGATAAATGAAGTACAAGTAAATAAAATACGAGAGAAATAATTGCAGCGAGTGGCCCAATCCTTTTTAGCACAAAGGACAAGCCGGTTTGTTTACTTATAATGACCAAACGTTCCTGAGGACACATGGGGATTTTAGTCTAGTACTTTCGCTTCAAGTGGCTAAATAATCTTCATTGTTTTGATAAGTGTTGTGTGGGTGAACCTATGCTAATGCACCGCCCTTTCTAGGACTAATACATACTTGTGATTATACCCCTTGCAAGCATCCGCAACTACAAGAAAGTAATTAAGATAAATCTAACCACAGCCTTAAACTCTGAGATCCTGCGATCCCTCCTGCATCGATATACTAACGGGGGCTTAGGTTTCTGTCACTCCGGCAACCCCGCAATTAGCAACCGAATACAAGATGCACTCCCCTAGGCCCATAAATGGTGAAGTGTCGTGTAGTCGACGTTCACACGACACCACTAGAAGAATGACACCACAACTTAAATATCATAACATTGAATATTACTCAACCATAATTCACTACTAGCATTTAGACTTCACCCATGTCCTCAAGAACTAAACGAACTACTCACGAGACATCATATGGAATACAATCAGAGGTGATATGATGATGAATAACAATCTGAACATAAACCTTGGTTCAATGGTTTCACTCAATAGCATCTACAACAAGTATAGAATAACACCGGGAGAGTTTCCCCTATCAAACAATCAAGATTTAACCCGAATTGCTACAGCGGTGACGAGGTGCAGCGGTGGTGATGGCGGTGTAGATGGTGGAGATGATGATGATGATGATGGAGATGATGTCCCGCTCGATGATGATGGCGATGGCGTCGATTTCCCCCTCCGGGAGGGAATTTCCCCGGCGGATTCCTGCCCGCCGGAGAGCTCTTTTCTCTCTGGTGTTCTCCGCCCCGCAGAGGCGGCTGTAACCCTCCGTGAGGTCCTCTCTGTGGCTTAGGTTTTCGGGACGAAGGAGTACGCGAAGAAAAGGAGGCGAAAGTGTGGGCCCCCAGAGCATAGGGTGGCGCGGCCAGGCCATGGGCCGCGCCGCCCTATGGTCTGGGCCCACAGTGGCTCTTCTCTTCTCCCCTTCTGGCTCCCTCCGTCATCTGGAAAAATAGGAATTTACGTGAAATTCCCTTCCACAGTTGATCTTCCGAAATATTGCGTTCTGACGGTGCTTTTTCCAGCAGAATCCTGGCTCCGGTGCTTGATCCTCCAATAATGATGAAACATGCAAAATAGATGAAATAACATAAGTATTGTGTCCCAATATGAAATATATCAATGAATAACAGCAAATTATGATACAAAATAGTGATGCAAATTGGACGTATCAATCCCCAAGCTTAGTTCTGCTCGTCCCGAGCAGGTAAAACGATAACAAAGATAATTTCTGAAGTGACATGCTATCATAATCTTGATCATACTATTTGTAAACATATGTAATGAATGCAGCGATCAAAACAATGGTAATGACATGAGTAAACAACTGAATCATAAAGCAAAGACTTTTCATGAATAGTACTTCAAGACAAGCATCAATAAGTCTTGCATAAGAGTTAACTCATAAAGCAATAAATCAAAGTAAAGGTATTGAAGCAACACAAAGGAAGATTAAGTTTCAGCGGTTGCTTTCAACTTATAACATGTATATCTCATGGATATTGTCAACATAAAGTAATATAACAAGTGCAATATGCAAGTATGTAGGAATCAATGCACAGTTCACACAAGTGTTTGCTTCTTAAGGTGGAGAGAGATAGGTAAACTGACTCAACAATAAAAGTAAAAGAATGGTCCTTCAAAGAGGAAAGCATCGATTGCTGTATTTGTGCTAGAGCTTTTATTTTGAAAACATGAAACAATTTTGTCAACGGTAGTAATAAAGCATATGAGTTATGTAAATTATATCTTACAAGTTGCAAGCCTCATGCATAGTATACTAATAGTGCCCGCACCTCGTCCTACTTAGCTTGGACTACCGGATCTTTGCATGCCATGTTTCAACCAAGTGTCACAAAGGGGTACCTCCATGCCGCCTGTACAAAGGTCTAAGGAGAATGCTCGCATTTTGGATTTCTCGCTTTTGATTATTCTCAACTTAGACATCCATACCGGGACAACATGGACAACAGATAATGGACTCCTCTTAAATGCATAAGCATGTAGCAACAATTATTATTCTCATATGAGATTGAGGATATATGTCCAAAACTGAAACTTCAACCATGATTCATGGCTTTAGTTAGCGGCCCAATGTTCTTCTCTAACAATTTTGCATGCTCCAACCACTAAGGTGATAGATCCTTCAGACAAGACGGACATGCATAGCAACTCACATGATATTCAACAATAGTTGATGGCGTTCCCCAGAAGCATGGTTATCGCACAACAAGCAACTTAATAAAAGATAAAGTGCATAAGTACATATTCAATACTACGATAGTTTTTAAGGCTATTTTGTCCCATGAGCTATATATTGCAAATGTGAATGATGGAATTTTAAAGGTAGCACTCAAGCAATTTACTTTGGAATGGCGGAGAAATACCATGTAGTAGGTAGGTATGGTGGACACAAATGGCATAGTAGTTGGCTCAAGGATTTTGGATGCATGAGAAGTATTCCCTCTCGATACAAGGTTTAGGCTAGCAAGGTTATTTGAAGCAAACTCAAGGATGAACCGGTGCAGCAAAACTCACATAAAAGACATATTGTAAACATTATAAGACTCTACACCGTCTTCCTTGTTGTTCAAAACTCAATATTAGATATTATCTAGACCTTAGAGAGACCAAATATGCAAATCAAATTTTAGCAAGCTCTATGTATTTCTTCATTAATGGGTGCAAAGCATATGATGCAAGAGCTTAAACATGAGCACAACAATTGCCAAGTATCACATTATCCAAGACATTTTAGAATTACTACATGTAGCATTTTCCAATTCCAACCATATAACAATTTAACGAAGAAGAAACTTCGCCTTGAACATTATGAGTAAAGCCTAAGGACATATTTGTCCATATGCAATAGCGGAGCGTGTCTCTCTCCCACAAAGTGAATGCTAGGATCCATTTTATTCAAACAAAAACAAAAACAAAAACAAACCGACGCTCCAAGTAAAGAACACAAGATGTGACTGAATAAAAATATAGTTTCAGGGGAGGAACCTGATGATGTTGTCGATGAAGAAGGGGATGCCTTGGGCATCCCCAAGCTTAGACGCTTGAGTCTTCTTAAAATATGCAGGGTGAACCACGGGGCATCCCCAAGCTTAGAGCTTTCACTCCTCTTGATCATAGTATATCATACTCCTCTCTTGACCCTTGAAAACTTCCTTCACACCAAACTTCAAGCAAACTCATTAGAGGGTTAGTGCACAATTAATAATTCACACATTCAGAGATGACACAATCATTCTTTACACTTCTGGACATTGCATAAAGCTACTGGACATTAATGGATCAAAGAAATTCATCCAATATAGCAAAAGAGGCAATGCGAAATAAAAGGCAGAATCTGTCAAAAACAGAACAGTCCGTAAAGACGAATTTTAAAATGGCAACAGACTTGCTCAAATGGAAAAACTCAAAACTAATGAAAGTTGCGTACATATCTGAGGATCACGCTCGTAAATTGGCAGATTTTTTCGAATTTTCTACAGAGACCTGTGCCCAGATTCGTGACAGACAGCAATGCTGTTTCTGCGCAGCGATCCCAAATATAACATCAACTTTGACATAGAAACTTTACTTGGCACAAAAACATGATAAGGAGAGGTTGCTACAGTAGTAAACAACTTCCAAGACTCAACAAAACAAAAAATTGCTGTAGTAAAAACATGGGTTGTCTCCCATAAGCGCTTTTCTTTAACGCCTTTCAGCTAGGCGCAGAAAGTGCAAATCAAGTAACATCAAGAGTAGAAGCATCAACATCATTATTTTTCATGCAAACACAACTTGTTGCAGAGGGTACTTTAGGTGCTCCATTATCTAAATTTTCTATGGTGGTGCTAGGGGTTTTAGCAATTTTAGGCCTATAATAATTCTTTTGTTTAGGCACTTTAGAGGCATACATGAATTTTTGCTCTTTACCCACATAAGCTTTCTCATTATACTTGAGAGAAGAAAAGGTTGAACCCAAGGTTCCCATAGCTTTTTCAAGTTCATCAATCCTATTGGTTTGATTATCATGAACAACACAAGTTCCTAGGACACTAATTCTTTCATCAATTCCTCCTAAGGATTTATCAAGTTCATCAGTTTTATCAAATAACATTTCCAATTTAGTTTCAATACTTGGAAAATTTTTCTCTATGGTTTCCAATTTTTTTATAACATCCTCAAGAGAGATTTCAATTTTAACTTCATTAACAGGTGGTATTCCGACAAGACTCTCAATGATGCAACTAGCTTCTAAAGCGGGAGTACCTAGGAAATTACCTCCCGAAAGAGTATCAAGAACATACCTATTCCAACTAGATAAACCAACATAAAAGTTCCTAAGAAGGATAGTAGTGGAGTGTTTTTTAATGCACCTATGATGAGCATTACTAATTCTGTACCAAGCATCTTTAAAACTTTCTCCACCTTGTTGCTTAAAAGAACGAACTTCAACTTCAGGATTACTCATTTTAGTAGCAATAAAGTAAACTAGGCAAATAAAGTAAAGACAAGTAACTAATTTTTGTGTGTTTTTGATATAGAGAGCAAGACAGTAAATAAAGTAAAACTAGCAACTAATTTTTGTGTGTTTTGTTTAGGTGCAGCAAACAAAGTAGTAAATAAAATAAAGCAAGACAAAAAGAAAGTAAAGAGATTGAGAAGTGGAGACTCCCCTTGCAGCGTGTCTTGATCTCCCCGGCAACGGCGCCAGAAAAAGGCTTGATGCGCGTAGATGTACACGTCCGTTGGGAACCCCAAGAGGAAGGTATGATGCGCACAGTGGCAAGTTTTCCCTCAGAAAGAAACCAAGGTTTAATCGAACCAGGAGGAGCCAAGAAGCACGTTGAAGGTTGATGGTGGCGAAATGTGATGCGGCGCAACAACAGGGATTCCGGCGCCAACGTGGAACCTGCACAACACAACCCAAGTACTTTGCCCCAACGAAACAGTGAGGTTGTCAATCTCACCGGCTTGCTGTAACAAAGGATTAAGCGTATCGAGTGGAAGATGATTGTTTGCAAGAAAACAGTAAAGAACAATTGCAGTAGATTGTATGCTATGTAAAGAATAGGACCGGGGTCCACAGTTCACTAGAGGTGTCTCTCCCATAAGATAAAAGCATGTTGGGTGAACAAATTACAGTCGGGCAATTGACAAATAGAGAAAGGCATAACAATGCATGTACATGATATGATAAATATAGTGAGATTTAATCCGGGCATTACGACAAAGTACATAGACCGCCATCCAACTGCATCTATGCCTAAAAAGTCCACCTTCAGGTTATCATCCGAACCCCATTCAGTATTAAGTTGCAAAGCAACAGACAATTGCATTAAGTATGGTGCGTAATGTAATCGACAACTACATCCTTAGACATAGAATCAATGTTTTATCCCTAGTGGCAACAGCACATCACAACCTTAGAACTTTCTGTCACTGTCCCAGGTGTCAATGAAGGCATGAACCCACTATCGAGCATAAATACTCCCTCTTGGAGTTAAGAGTAAAAACTTGGCCAGAGCCTCTACTAATAACGGAGAGCATGCAAGATCATAAACAACACATAAACAATAGATTGATAATCACCATAACATAGTATTCTCTATCCATCGGATCCCGACAAACACAACATATAGAATTACAGATAGATGATCTTGATCATGTTAGGCAGCTCACAAGATCCAACAATGAAGCACAATTAGGAGAAGACGACCATCTAGCTACTGCTATGGACCCATAGTCCAGGGGTGAACTACTCACTCATCACTCCGGAGGCGACCATGGCGGTGTAGAGTCCTCCGGGAGATGAATCCCCTCTCCGGCAGGGTGCCGGAGGCGATCTCCTGAATCCCCGAGATGGGATTCGCGGCTGCGTCTCTGGAAGGTTTTCCGTATCGTGGCTCTCGGTACTGGGGTTTTCGCGACGAAGGCTATTTGTAGGCGGAAGGGTAGGTCAAGGGGCGGCGCGAGGGACCCACACCACAGGCCGGCGTGGCCAGGGCCTGGGCCGCGCCGCCCTATGGTGTGGCCACCTCGTGGCCCCACTTCGACTCCCCTTCGGTCTTCTGGAAGCTTCGTGCAAAAATAGGACCCTGGGCGGTGATTTCGTCCAATTCCGAGAATATTTTGTTACTAGGATTTCTGAAACCAAAAACAGCAGAAAACAGGCTCTTCGGCATCTTGTTAATAGGTTAGTTCCGAAAATGCGTAAATACGACATATAATGTGCATAAAACATGTAGGTATCATCAATAAAGTAGCATGGAACATAAGAAATTATCGATACGTTGGAGACGTATCAAGGTGCGCCGGGGGTAAGGTGCCTAGATTTTTTGTTTCCGGCCAGAATTCTTCGAATTTTATTCCCGGCGCACTAAATTTGCTTGTGCGCCGGCAGTATAGGATCTTCGCCGGCGCGGCCTAACATGGCTCGCCGGCGGTATTTTTCCACCGGCGCATGGATTTGCTGGTGCGCCGGTAGTGCTATTTTCATCTATAGGCCTTTTCCTAGTAGTGACGTCAGCAGCCACGTCGGAGGGACCCACCTCCACCACCAGCTGCAGACGCCGGCCGGACGCGTCGACAGAACAGACAAGGCCCACTTTGGCCCGGCCGAGCCCGAGCGGGCTCGTGAAGTTCCGTCACCACGCTGCAGCGTACACGCCGCTGACCTCGCCGCCCCCAACTCCAGCCGCACCTCCGTCCGCCCAGAAGAGCACCGCCGGGCAGGGAGCCTGCTCGCCCGGACCCAGATGGGGGGGCCCAGATCTGGGCCAGGCGAGCGCTGCCCCAAGCCGCTGCGCCGTCCCGTGACCAAGGGGCCACGCCACCGCCTCGTCACCACTCGTCGTCGCGCCGCCTGGAAGGAGGCGTCGCCGCCGGAAGCCCACCGACACAGGGCACCGCCACCTGCTGAGGAGACCCCGCGTCTCCCCTACACGCGCGCGGGAAAGGAAGCTCCGCCGCCGACGGCGGTGGCGGGGAGGGGCGGAGAGGAGCTCGGGCGCTAGGGTTGGTCGCCCTCCGTCGCCCACGGGGAGCGACGCGGAGGGCCGAAACGTTTTTTTCACCTTAGGATACTATGTTATTGCTGAGGCTATGTATAATTGTTATCTATTAATATTAATATATTCCCTTTATAAAAAAAGTAAAATTTATAAAGATAAAAAAGTGTAAGTTATTAAGCAGCAAACCAGCAAAGCATAAGGGGCAGAGACAGCGGCAGCAACCAAATCCGACAGGGGCAGCAACAGACCGCGGTGATCCAGTTCGCGACGCCTGGAGCAGCCCTAGCGCGCACCCTCTCCTCTCGTCTAGCCATCCTTAATATCAGAGTAAACCATGTTTCTGAATCAGAAAACATGTTCCAATGATGTTAATCAGAATAAATCATTAACTACCACAATATCACATTAAAGCTATAGAAAGTATTTTAAACCTCACAATCAGATCAAAGTGTCTACTCTGAAAGTAATAGGCTGCTCTTACATACTCCTGGTCTGCAACAAATTGTAGTGCAACAATTCTCTTCCATCTTCAACTTGACGTCATGTAAAACATATAAGAAGATGTGAAAACATATAAGCGGACGTGTCACCATAAATCTAGGAAAGTGAGAAAACATGAGAAGCAGCAAGTGCACCTATCAAGCCAGTCTCCAGCGAATCCAGAGGAGAGCATCGTAGCAGTATGATGCAGGTCACGTCAGTAGAAATGATGAGGTCATTGTCAAAGCGCACATCTGACTACAACTCCTCACTTTCAACCGGTCTGAACAATTACGAAGTAAACGCCAAAAACAGGTTAGATGGTCAAGTACTACTTTCTTTAGACGGCAGACTAGAAATAAGCCTGCTTTTTAAATTAATGAAGCCATTAACCATCTAGAAGTTACACCAAAAATTACAACACAAGTACGCGCGTACCGCGCACCATGAAACCCACAACAGAGGACAAATAAAAACAAACGCCAAGCCGGAGCGCCAACTTGAACGAGGTTAAGGGAGCCTTGTCTTCTATTGCACCGGAGCGACCACAACCATGCCTACGCCAATAAACCTCCAGCTCACCAGAACTGCAGCCCAAGGGGGCTCGACGATGGGCCAATAGTCTGGCAGAACTTGAGGATCGAAAGGAGGAGGGTCTTGCGGCGACGCCTCCAAGAAGGGGCATGGCTCGAAAATGGGTCATCATCGTCGGCAGAGACCGAAGTCCTGCAAAGGTTTCACCCAGACCACAAACCACCACGTCACCACCCCTAGGGCTCGGGCTAGGTCCAGACTAAAAACACAACATTTTCCAATGGTGTTGGGGTAAGAACAGCGGCAACGGCTATGGCCTGACTCCGCCCTAGCAAAAGATCCCCAAGGCGCTAGGAAGGCTTGTATCCGCTTCGAATTGAGAAAACATCCGACCCGTGTTTGTATTCGAGTAACGTCTGCTTTGAACTCGTACTCAGCAACATCCGTATCCGCATCCGTATATGCATCCGTATTTATTTTAGAAATATGAAACGAATATGGGACTGAAGCATGATGTCCTGCAACAAGGGTGTCTTGCAACAAAGTAGTACATCAGCAAAGTAGAGGTTCAGCAGGATGTCTTGCAACAAGGGTGTCCGGAGCCAATTCGCTTTCACCTAACTTCCGTTTTCCTTATGTACACCCTCCGTTTCATAATTTTTGTTGTGTATTTAGTTCAAATTTGAACTAAAACCACGAAAAAAGTATAGAATGGAGGGAGTAGTTTGTACATTGAAGAATTGGTTAAAAGTAGAGGTGGGGGTTGCAAAAGATGGAATTAAACGCAACTACTTCAGATGACTTCGATATAGTAAGTTGTATTAGAAATCAATGTTGTTCTTACCAGTTTCGGTTTCTTAGAAGTTCCATCTAATTAATCATAAGCTTGAAGTCTAATTGTTTCTAAAAACTAGAAAGATGGCCATCGCAAATGCGAGGGCATCATTGTAGTGTTTGTTTTAAAAAGAAATCTTGTAATATATATTATATTTAATGTCTAAAGCTTATTTTAAAGAGAGCATTGATTTTCTGATTAGAAAAGCAAAGCAATCTGTTTCATGATGCAATTAATAGAAAAATAACTTATTGTTCGTTGATAGGTAGAATACCTAACTAATGAGAAATTTTGATTGGTTTGTTTGTAATTTTATTTGGATCATTTGGTATACACATTTAAAATACATGACACTCTTCACAAATATGTCACATTCTAAATATGAACATGTACTTCAACTCCCAGTTGGTGCCTTGTTTGTAAATTAAACACAAATAGAAGTATAAAATAACATGAGCTTAATTGATATGTTTCTTTATGTCGATGGTTAATTAATATACCGATGGTAATTCTTTTTGAAACATTGCAAACCCCTCCAGGTGGACTTTTCATCGGCAAAATCAGAATGTCTTGGTTCGAGTTGAGACCACCTACAGAAACTGATTTGTTAATGGAATTTTCGTATACTGGCTGGAAGTCTCCAACTTATTCGCGGGTCTTATCTGGGCCACCGTGGCTGATCTGGGCTTATGTGGCTTCGCTACGGAGTCCTAGGGTCGGTGGCTGCTCCCCGTCCGGGTTGGAGGTGGATGGACCGTGGCTCCTAACCATGTGACTTTTCTGGCGAGTGATGCGCGTAGATGTACACGTCCGTTGGGAACCCCAAGAGGAAGATATGATGCGCACAGCGGCAAGTTTTCCCTCAGTAAGAAACCAAGGTTATCGAACCAGTAGGAGCCAAGAAGCACGTGAAGGTTGTTGGTGGAGGAATGTAGTGCGGCGCAACACCAGTGAAACCGGCGCCAACGTGGAACCTGCACAACACAATCAAAGTACTTTGCCCCAACGTAACAGTGAGGTTGTCAATCTCACCGGCTTGCTGAAAACAAAGGATTAAGCGTATCGAGTGGAAGATGGTGTTTGTTTGCAAAGAACAGTAAAAGCAGTAGAATGTATTCAGATGTAAAAGAATGGACCGGGGTCCACAGTTCACTAGAGGTGTCTCTCCAATAAGATAAGTAACATGCTGGGTGAACAAATTACAGGCGAGCAATTGACAAATAAAGATTCAATACATATCAACGATGATTACTATGTGATTTAATCAGGGCATTACGACAAAGTACATAGACCGCTATCCAGCATGCATCTATGCCTAAATAATCCATCTTCAGGTTATCATCCGAACCCCTTCCAGTATTAAGTTGTAAACAACAGATAATTGCATTAAGTATGGTGCGTAATGTAATCAACACAAATATCCTTAGACAAAGCATCAATGTTTTATCCCTAGTAGCAACAGCACATCCACAACCTTAGAACTTTATGTCACTGTCCCAGATTTAATGGAGGCATGAACCCACTATCGAGCATAATTACTCCCTCTTGGAGTTACAAGTATCAACTTGGCCAGAGCCTCTACTAGCAACGGAGAGCATGCAAGAACATAAACAACACATATATGATAGATTGATAATCAACTTAACATAGTATTCTCTATTCATCGGATCTCACCAAACACAACATGTAGCATTACAAATAGATGATCTTGATCATGTTAGGCAGCTCACAAGATCTATACAATGAAAGCACAAGCGGAGAAGACAACCATCTAGCTACTGCTATGGACCCATAGTCCAAGGATGAACTACTCACGCAATCCGGAGGCGGGCATGATGATGTAGAGCCCCTCCGGTGATGATTCCCTCTCCGGCAGGGTGCCGGCGATCTCCTGAATCCCCCGAGATGGGATTGGCGGCGGCGGCCTCTCGGTAATGTTTTCCGTATCGTGGCTCTCGGTACGGGGGTTTCGCGACGGAGGCTTTAAGTAGGCGGAAGGGTAGGTCAAAGGGCGTCACGGGGGCCCCCGGCGGCGGGCCTGGGCCGCGCCGCCCTGGTGTGGCGCCACCTCGTGGCCCCACTTCGTCTCCCTTTCGGTCTTCTGGAAGCTTCGTGCAAAAATAGGACCCTGGGCGTTGATTTCGTCCAATTCCGAGAATATTTCCTTACTAGGATTTCTGAAACCAAAAACAGCAGAACACTGGCACTTCGGCATCTTGTTAATAGGTTAGTGCCGGAAAATGTAAAATAACGCTGTAAAGTATGTATAAAACATTCAAGTATTGTAATAAAAGTAGCATGGAACATAAGAAATTATAGATACGTTTGAGACGTATCAAGCATCCCCAAGCTTAGTTCCTACTCGTCCTCGAGTAGGTAAACGATAACACAAATAATTTCTGAAGTGACATGCTACCAACATAGTCTTGATCAACATTATTGTAAAGCATATGAGATGAATGGAGTGATCTGAACAAAAGATTGCTAACAAAGATAATGACTAAGCAAATGAATCATATAGCAAAACTTTTCATGAATAGTACTTTCAAGACAAGTATCAATAAGACTTGCATAAGAGATAACTCATAAGCAATAAATTCTAAGTAGAATGCATTGAAGCAACACAAAGGATGATTAAGTTTCAGCAATTGCTTTCAACTTGTAACATGTATATCTCATGGATATTTGTCAACATAGAGTAATATAAGTGCAATAAGTAAACATGTAAGAATCAATGCACACAGTTAACACAAGTGTTTGCTTCTAAGATAGAAGGGAATGGGTAAACTGACTCAACATAAAGTAAAAGAATGGCCCTTCGCAGAGGGAAGCATTGATTACTATTTTTGTGCTAGAGCTTTTGTTTTGAAAACATAGAAACAATTTTGTCAACGGTAGTAATAATTCATATGTGCTATGCATAATACTTCCTACAAGTTGCATGTCTCATGCATAGAGTACCAATAGTGCTCGCACCTTGTCCTACTATCTCGGAAAACACGGATTCTCATCGCATAACATATGCTTCAACCAAGTGTCACAAAGGGGTACCTCTATGCCGCCTGTACAAGTGTCTAAGGAGAAAGCACGCATTGGATTTCTCGCTTTTGATTATTCTCAATTTAGACATCCATACCGGGACAACATAGACAACAGATAATGGACTCCTCTTTTTAATGCTTAAGCATTTAACAATAGTTAATATTCTTATAAGAGATTGAGGTTGTATGTCCAAACTGAAACTTCCACCATGATACATGGCTTTAGTTAGCGGCCCAATGTTCTTCTCTAACATATGCATACTCAAACCATTTGATTGTGAAGTCCACTACTTCAGACAAGACGAACATGCATAGCATCTCACATGATATCCAACAAAGATAAAGTTGATGGCGTCCCCAGAAAACATGGTTACCGCTCAACAAGCAACTTATAAGAATTAAGACACATAACCACATATTCATTACCACAATAGTTTTTAAGCTATTTGTCCCATGAGCTATATATTGTAAAGGTAGAGGAATGAAATTTAAAGGTAGCACTCAAGTAATTTACTTTGGAATGTTAGAAAAATACCACATAGTAGGTAGATATGGTGGACACAAATGGCATGGATTTTGGCTCAAGGTGTTTGGATGCACGAGAAGCATTTCCTCTCAGTACAAGGTTTGGGCTAGCAAGGTTGTTTGAAGCAAACACAAGTATGAACAGGTACAGCAAAACTCACACAAGAACATATTGCAAGTATTATAAGGCTCTACACTGTCTTCCTTGTTGTTCAAACACTTTACCCGAAAATATCTAGACTTAGAGAGAACAATCATGCAAATCAAATTAAACAAGCTCTACAGTAATTCTTCATTAATAGATTAAACTACATGATGCAAGAGCTTAAACATGATCTATGAGATCTCAAACAATTGCCAAATTGCCAAACCATATGCAGCATTTTCCAATTCCAACCAAATAACAATTTAACGAAGCAATTTTAGCCTTCGCCATGAACATTAAAGCACAATTAAGAACACAAGTGTTCCATAAGAAAAAGCGGAGCGTAATATCTCCAATATAAGAATGGTGGGATCCAACTTTATTCAAAACAAAACAAAAATAAAAACAAATCGACGCTCCAAGTAAAGAACATAAGAATATGATGGAATAAAAATATAGTTTCACTAGAAGTGACCTGATAATGTTGTCGATGAAGAAGGGGATGCCTTGGGCATCCCCAAGCTTAGATGCTTGAGTCTTCTTAAAATATGCAGGGATGAACCACCGGGGCATCCCCAAGCTTAGACCTTTCACTCTTCTTGATCATAGTATATCATCCTCTTCTCTTGACCCTTGAAAACTTCCTTCACACAAACTTCAAGCAAACTCATGAGAGGGTTAGTGCATAACCACAAATTCACATATTCAGAGGTGACACAATCATTCTTAACACTTCGGACATTGCACAAAGCTTCTGAAAGTTAATGGAACAAAGAAACTCATTCAACATAGCAAAAGCGGCAATGCGAAATAAAAGACAGAATCTGTCAAAACAGAACAGTCCGTAAAGATGCATCTGGACTGGGCACTTAACTTGCTCAAATGGAAAAACTCAAAACTAATGAAAGTTGCGTACATATCTGAGGATCACGCTCGTAAATTTACAGATTTTTTCGAATTTTTTACAGAGACTTATGCCAGAATTCGTGACAGACAGCAATGCTGTTTCTGCGCAGCGATCCCAAATATAGCATCAACTTTAACATAAAAACTTTACTTGGCACAAAAACATGATAAGGAGAGGTTGCTACAGTAGTAAACAACTTCCAAGACTCAACAAAACAGTAAATTGCTGTAGTAAAATAAACACATGGGTTATCTCCCAAGAAGTGCTTTTCTTTAACGCCTTTCAGCTAGGCGCAGAAAGTGCAAATCAAGTAACATCAAGAGATGAAGCATCAACATCATAGCTTGTTCTAATAATAGAATC
Organism: Lolium multiflorum; assembly: GCA_030979885.1. Taxonomy (NCBI): domain Eukaryota; kingdom Viridiplantae; phylum Streptophyta; class Magnoliopsida; order Poales; family Poaceae; genus Lolium; species Lolium multiflorum. The sequence goes on along the minus strand of CM061749.1, from coordinate 235,094,727 downwards.
AAAAGGAAACTTCATTCTCTTTCTAGGGAAGTGTTCCATACCTTTCTTGAGAGGAAATTGATATTTAATATTACCTTCCTTCATATCAATAATAGCACCAACGGTTCGAAGAAAATGTCTTCCCAACACAATAGGACAAGATGCATTGCATTCGATATCCAAGACAACAAAATCAACGGGGACAAGGTTATTGTTAACCGTAATGCGCACATTATCAATCCTCCCCAAAGGTTTCTTTTTAACATTATCGGCAAGATTAACATCCAAATAACAATTCTTCAATGGTGGCAAGTCAAGCATATCATAAATCTTTTTAGGCATAACAGAAATACTTGCACCAAGATCACATAAAGCATTACATTCAAAGTCATGGAATTTCATTTTAATGATGGGCTCCCAACCATCTTCTAACTTCCTAGGAATAGAAGCTTCAAGTTTTAATTTCTCTTCCCTAGCTTTAATGAGAGCATTTGTAATGTGTTTTGTAAAGGCTAAATTTATAGCACTAGCATTGGGACTTCTAGCAAGTTTTTGTAAGAACTTTATAACTTCAGTAATATGACAATCATCAAAATCTAAACCATTATGTTCTACAGCAATGGAATCATTATCACCAATATTTTGAAAAATTTCAGCAGTTTTATCACAAACAGCAGTTTCAGCAGTTTCAGGCAGTTTTGTGCGCTTTGCACTAGGAGTAGAAACATTGCCAACACCAATTATTTTACCATTGATAGTAGGAGGTGCAGCAACATGTGAAGAATTAACATTACTAGTGGTGGTAATAGTCCATACTTTAGCTACATTATTTTCTTTAGCAAGTTTCTCTTTTTCTTCTCTATCCCACCTAGCATGCAATTCAGCCAACAATCTAATATTATCATTAATTCTAACTTGGATGGCATTTGTTTTAGCAAACCTAGCATCTTTAACTTTCTCAGGCATAACTTTCAATTTTAAAAGATCAACATCTAGAGCAAGACTATCAACCTTAGAAGCAAGAATATCAATTTTACTAAGCTTTTCTTCAACAGTTTTATTGAAAGTAGTTTGTGTATTAATAAATTCTTTAAGCATGGCCTCAAGACCAGAGGGTACACTCTTATTATTGTTGTAAAAATTACCATAAGAATTACCATAACCATTACTATTAGAAGGATATGGCCTAAAGTTGTTGTTACCATAATTATTCCTATAAGCATTGTTGTTGAAATTATTATTTTTAATGAAATTCACATCAACATTTTCTTCTTGAGCAACCAATGAGGCTAAAGGAACATTATTAGGATCAATATGAGATCTACCATTTGCAAGCATAGACATAATAGCATCAATCTTATCACCCAAAGAAGAGGTTTCTTCAACAGAATTTACCTTCTTACCTTGAGGAGTTATTTCAGTGTGCCATTCAGAGTAATTGATCATCATATCATCAAGTAATTTAGTTGCGGCGCCCAGGGTGATGGACATAAAAGTACCTCCAGCAGCTGAATCCAATAGGTTCCTCGAGGAAAAATTCAATCCTGCATAAAAGGTTTGGATGATCATCCAAGTAGTCAGTCCATGGGTTGGGCAATTCTTTACCAAAGATTTCATTCTCTCCCATGCTTGAGCAACATGTTCATTATCAAATTGTTTAAAGTTCATTATGCTACTTCTCAAAGATATAATCTTAGCAGGAGGATAATATTTACTAATAAAAGCATCTTTGCATTTAGTCCATGAATCAATACTATTCTTAGGCAAAGATAGCAACCAATCTTTAGCTCTTCCTCTTAATGAGAAAGGAAACAATTTCAGTTTTATAATATCACCATGTATATCCTTATACTTTTGCATTTCACAAAGTTCAACAAAATTATTAAGATGGGCAGCAGCATCATCAGTACTAACACCAGAAAATTGCTCTCTCATAACAAGATTCAGTAAAGCAGGTTTAATTTCATAGAATTCTGCTGTAGTAGCAGGTGGAGCAATAGGAGTACATATAAAATCATTATTATTTGTGCTAGTGAAGTCACACAACTTAGTATTTTCAGGAGTACCCATTATAACAGCAATAAAGTAAACTAGGCAAATAAAGTAAAGACAAGTAACAACTTAGTATTTTCATGAGAACGAGACAGTAAATAAAATAAAGCTAGCAACTAATTTTTTGTGTGTTTTGTTTAAATGCAGCAAACAAAGTAGTAAATAAAGTAAAGCAAGACAAAAACAAAGTAAAGAGATTGGAAGTGGAGACTCCCCTTGCAGCGTGTCTTGATCTCCCCGGCAACGGCGCCAGAAAAAGTGCTTGATGCGCGTAGATGTACACGTCTGTTGGGAACCCCAAGATGATGCGCACAGCGGCAAGTTTTCCCTCGGTAAGAAACCAAGGTTATCGAACCAGTAGGAGCCAAGAAGCACGTGAAGGTTGTTGGTGGAGGAATGTTGTGCGGCGCAACACCAGTGAAACCGGCGCCAACGTGGAACCTGCACAACACAATCAAAGTACTTTGCCCCAACGTAACAGTGAGGTTGTCAATCTCACCGGCTTGCTGAAAACAAAGGATTAAGCGTATCGAGTGGAAGATGGTGTTTGTTTGCAAAGAACAGTAAAAACAGTAGAATGTATTCAGATGTAAAAGAATGGACCGGGGTCCACAGTTCACTAGAGGTGTCTCTCCAATAAGATAACTAACATGCTGGGTGAACAAATTACAGGCGAGCAATTGACAAATAAAGATTCAATACATATCAACGATGATTACTATGTGATTTAATCAGGGCATTACGACAAAGTACATAGACCGCTATCCAACATGCATCTATGCCTAAATAATCCACCTTCAGTTATCATCCGAACCCCTTCCAGTATTAAGTTGTAAACAACAGATAATTGCATTAAGTATGGTGCGTAATGTAATCAACACAAATATCCTTAGACAAAGCATCAATGTTTTATCCCTAGTAGCAACAGCACATCCACAACCTTAGAACTTTCTGTCACTGTCCCAGATTTAATGGAGGCATGAACCCACTATCGAGCATAATTACTCCCTCTTGGAGTTACAAGTATCAACTTGGCCAGAGCCTCTACTAGCAACGGAGAGCATGCAAGAACATAAACAACACATATATGATAGATTGATAATCAACTTAACATAGTATTCTCTATTCATCGGATCTCACCAAACACAACATGTAGCATTACAAATAGATGATCTTGATCTTGTTAGGCAGCTCACAAGATCTATGACAATGAAAGCACAAGCGGAGAAGACAACCATCTAGCTACTGATATGGACCCATAGTCCAAGGATGAACTACTCACGCATCAATCCGGAGGCGGGCATGATGATGTAGAGCCCTCCGGTGATGATTCCCCTCTCCAGGGTGCCGGAGGCGATCTCCTGAATCCCTCGAGATGGGATTGGCGGCGGCGGCCTCTCAGTAATGTTTTCCGTATCGTGGCTCTCGGTACAGGGGGTTTCGCGATGGAGGCTTTAAGTAGGCGGAAGGGTAGGTCAAAGGGCATCACGGGGGGCCCACACAACAGGCCGGTGCGGCCAGGGCCTGGGCCGCGCCGCCCTGGTGTGGCGCCACCTCGTGGCCCCACTTCGTCTCCCTTTCGGTCTTCTGGAAGCTTCGTGCAAAAATAGGACCCTGGGCGTTGATTTCGTCCAATTCCGAGAATATTTCCTTACTAGGATTTCTGAAACCAAAAACAGCAGAAAACAGAACGACACTTCGGCATCTTGTTAATAGGTTAGTGCCAGAAAATGTAAAATAACGCTGTAAAGTATGTATAAAACATTCAAGTATTGTAATAAAAGTAGCATGGAACATAAGAAATTATAGATACGTTTGAGATGTATCAGCGAGTAGCATGGGGGCTGCTCGTTCGGCCAGGATAAAGGTGGTGCTCCTTGGATCTCTCCCACGCCAGGACAAAGATCTCCGTTATGCATGTTCGTCTCGATTTGGTTGGATGTTGAGTTCCGGAAGGCTCCGCCGGTAAATGTAACAGTGCTCGTGCCTGGAGTTTGCTGGTTTAGGAGGTATTTCGGTCGTGCGCACCCATGCTTTTATTCCGACCGTTTGGTTTCGGAGGGAGCGACACGAAGCTCTGTTCTGTGGTTCCATCAGATGACATTCTGGTCCATGGTGTATCAGAGACGGAGAATTTCTTGAAGGCCGATTTAGAGGACTAGCAGTGAAGGATCGAGTTGTGGTGTTTGTTGAGGGGTTTGCTTGGTTTTCTTGGTCTTGTAACAGCAGTATGCAAGTAGGGGCAACAATACATGTGAAGTTCAGAGTCCTATCTTTCAGGGTGAAAATCCAAGGTCTGGCCTAAGTTGGTTGTGCCTGGCAATGGTCTTGTTGAAGACATTGTATTGAGAGCGGGGACTATCTCCAAGGTGAAAACCTGAGATCTTTTTGATCAGGCGACGATGACGCTTGTGCATCGTTTCCTTGTTGGAGGCGTCGCTGGTGGAGAGCCTGGGTTTCAGGTGATGTCTTGGTGGTGGTTGTATTGTTGTTGCTAGGACTGGAGTTCCGTAGCGGGATTTTTTTTCTTAGTTTTTTTTCTTTTTCTTTTTTGGCTGTGTGCATCCGTACTAACCGATAGGGTATTGCGTTGTTGCAGAGGCTGGATGTATTTGGTATCTATCGATATTAATATATTCCCTTTATCGAAAAAATATCTTAGAAAATATATTTTCCAAACATCAGTATTTCTTTGCATGTTTTGTACTTCAATTAAAAATGAGTTTTCTAGTGATATATTTTCTGTTATCAACTGTGAATACATATAGGTATACATCAGTGATAAGTATACTCAAGTATACTCGACTTCACATAGGTAATCATCATTTACACTTGAAACCATACCAAATATTTTCACCACGTTCAAGCTAGCTAGAGTTTTTTTACAGACAGAGCTAGTGTGGACCAAAAGAATATGAATTACATCGATCAAAATTTCTTTCCATATCCAATATGCTACAGACTCTTCCTTAATATTAGACCATACCAAACTGATTATTGAAATATATTTAGTCACTAATATCTATTTAATCCTAGCCACATTTTTTTATTTTTTAACTCAATTTTTATATGTATATTTTTTTTAACACATGTGTGTAGCTCGAGGCCTATACCTAGGTAGCGTCCATTTTTCTTCAAACCATCCTTTTCTTTAATCGTATGTAGCTCATTTTAACTAAATATTTAAATTAAAAATATAATATTCACCACACAAATTTACTTGAATTAAAACTACACAATTTTAGGTCATCCGAATAAACAATTACTGCCACTATTTTTTGGCTAATTAATATTTAAAATTTTGATGATTTTATATGTCTAACTTTCAGCGGAATGTTTTACTAAACTGAGTTGACATAATATTTGTATCTCTAATATGCTTTGTCCTTAAATTACAAATATAGTCGTAAATTGTATCGTGAATGAGACTGCTGCTTTGCGCGCCATTTAGATATAGGAGTTTTACTGAAATAAACATATTGCAAGGGAAATTGCCTCGTTTTGTGCTCTTGATGGTATTTTGAATTAATGAATATCTTTATGCCTCAAAAATATGAAAAATCATCCACATGTATAGGTAAATATACTAAACTACATAAATTTATACGCTCTAGATGCCTAGCGAGTGAGCCGCACATTTTTTTTCTACCGAGTCCGGTCTTTTATATATGCGAGTTATCCTACGGAAGGCCTAGCTCTTTTTCCCTTTTTGAGATCACGGAAGGCCTAACTTGTAAGGACACACGTCTCCTTTTTTAAACGGGCTTGGTTACTTCCGACCTATTAGAGTGTCGTGTTACAAATCGACTCTTACCTTTCTAAATGTAAACCTATCAAATTTAATCGTGTCAAACGAAAATGAAGTTCGGTTACGTGCCATAGTTTACTTTTGTACACATATATTGTTGTGTGTAACGCTTTCATTTTTTAATCTCAAGTGTTAAAATTAGTATCATCGGTTTACATTTATTTAGCATATGTGGATTAATATGGTGCCTTAAAAATACCCTTATTTTACTTTTAGCATATAATAAATAATGCATAGGGTTCTCTCTGTAGAAAAAGTAGATATGCTCTTCTAAAGAGAAGTACTCCTCTATGTTTCTAAATATAAGGTGGTTTGGTAAGCCAAAATTAATTTGGCAAAGCATCTTATACATAGCAATGAGGGACTAGACACACTCCACTATCTTCCATTCAAACATAAAATAAAAATAGTTAACCAATCTCCACACGGCATTATTTTATCTCCGTTCAGCCATGCGTTTGAATCGTGTGCATTACAGAAAGGGATTGTTGGAGTCAACGGTGAGGAAAGAAGGCCGATTATCGCTGGAGAATACACCATCTGAACCCCCTCAAAAAAAAAAATGCACCATCTGAACAGACAAGGACCTTTGGATTCCTTTGTCCGGTACAATGCAAACAAAGGATCGATCAACCCCCACGCGGCGGTTTGACCCAGCCATCAGGACTGTTCAGGCTAAGCCCAGTCTCAACCATGCATCGGCAAGAGGTTACTAGTATATAGGGGTGCTCGAGGTGAGCACACATACATCTCAGGTCTTGCTCGCTCGTTCCTCTGCACTGGTTGTCTGGTTCTGCCTTGGGCCTTGGCTTTGTCGAGCGCAGTCTGGACTCTGAAGCAGTTTAAGCCATGAAGGCTTCACTTGCTTTCACTCTTGCAGTTGCAGTCCTCTTCGTTCAAGCCATTCCACTGCTAGTCCAGGCTCGACCACTTCGACTTGATACGGCAGATGATCCGCGTCTCTCTCTGCTGCCTCGCACAAGCATAGCAAAGTATCCGGGAGAAGCTCCGGCGGTGGACGGCGTAGAACCGGGGCGGAGGAGCGTCGACGGCGAGGAGGAGGTCGCGCCGGGAAACACGGATGACACCCTGCACCGGCCAGGAGAGGTCTCTCCGCCGTCGCCACAGGGGAGCAACCCGCCGCACTATCGGCAGCCGGCTGGGCGCTGGGGTTCCAATCCCTGGGTTGGTGGGTCGCGCCCGCCGTTTCGTCCTCCGGCGCCCAGTGGGCAGAAACCGCCGCACTGGCGCGGGCCAGAAGATCGGTCGAGCTCGAGGCTGGTTGGTGTGTTCCGCCTGCTTCGTGTGTTGAGTAACATGTTTTGTTAAGAATACACACATGTACTTATGTAGTAGCTTACCTAGCGGCAGTCCAGCTTGGAAAGCCATCCCACTTACAAACATACTCCTGCTACTAATACATAGTACTACTAGTAGCTAGGTTTGTGCATGCGCACCCGATCGATCGTGTGACAGCTTGACATACTCCTATGTACAGAGATGGAAATTGGTATTGGATAAGTCGTATTATCCAATATTTGTATTGAAGAAGTTGAAAATAATAGTGGTAATATTCGAATTCATATGTCGGTGGAAATGGATATGGTAAATATTTGAATTTGTTTTACAAAAACAAATACAAATGCGGTACTCCCTCCGTTGCTAAAAAAAAGCTTCTCAATTTTATCTAGATACGAAGGTATAGACATGTTTTAGCTATAGGATCCGTTTTACAAAAAGCAAATACAAAGGAAGGTATTAAATTCTGAAGCAAATATGGATATGAAAATGGATATATACGTATCAAAATAAGATTATGTTAGCAAATTTTAGTAATTCAAACCAAATATGCTAATTACCTAACCTATAGAAAATAAAAAATCGGAAAATGTTATTTTACGTGATTGAACTTGAAACTACTATATATTATATCAGTATATTTATCACTCATTCTATAGTTGGCTCATTATAAGACATGGGTCTACTATTTTCTTATATTCGTATTCGCTCCGAATTGAGAAAACATCACGTCCGTCTATTAATTTTCTAGAATATCATAAATGAATATAGACATATTTATATTTTCACCGAGAAGTTTGATATATTCTCAATGTTTGTTTGATTGGTGCACCATTTTCTGTTTCTACAGTTCGGTTTATCTCTTTTTCCTAGATCTAAATCTGGTTAGCTTTCACTTTGGTCCAGTAAAGGATTATATGGGCTTTTGTTGTTTGTAGGCTCAATACATGATAGTGAGCAAATTTGACGCCACACTAGCATCTCCTAGGGATAGTTGGGCTTAGAGAAATTGTAGTAGACCCTTAAAGTGCCGAGACTGTAAAATAATCGCTCATTTTTAGTTTTATGTAAACTAGCCACCAGGTGGCCCTCGCAAATGCGAGGGCATTGTCCTAAGAGTTTAAATTAGTTGAAACATTAAATACATCATTTTAACAAAAAAATACTACAACCACGCCACCAAATTTTATGGTAAGATAATATCACCGTTGTGTATTAACCATTTTATTTTATGTACGAGTAATTATTATGACTTATCCGGAACACAATGTTATCATATTCTAATATGTCATCTATTACTATATTTTGATCTGTTTGTACTCTTTCATATACCCTCAGAGTTCATCCCACCTCACACTTATTATCAAGAAACACCATGCCACCTTGGATTTATCGTCTTACCACTGCAATAATCTAGGTCTCGACGATTTGATTACCCCAATACTTTAGTTCATTTTTTATTCAGTGATTAAATAAGCACATACATAATTACACTGAGTTTGCAATGATATGTGCATTTAAATAACAAAGAATTAAAAAGCATAGAAAATATAAATGTGTATCTGACTATAAACCATAGATCAAAGCTAGGCAGGTCCATACGCCCTTCCTCAACTTCTTTTTTCTCGCTTGAGGGACGTACAAAAGCGCAACTCCTCTAATTTGTTTCTTACTGTAATAAGATTACTAATTCCTTGTAGTTGGCATGCAGCGTTCCATTTTTTTTTATCGTGCAAGGCAGTTGGCCGGGATACAATTATTAGCGACCAAACAAACTCAATGATTTTTGGGATAAGTCGGAATCCGTCTGACCCTAACTCCACCTATTACATGGCTGCCCGGTGGTGATCTGATACGTCTTATGTTGTACCTGCCACGAGTCTCTACTATTAAAAGCAAACTGTTGAATGCCTGGTGTAGATAATAATATCCCCCCACGTCACAAAGAAAACGCAACTAATAGTGGCCAGAGTAGATAAAATGAGGACGTACGACCAGTCCTCTGTCTAAATTGGAGGAAACCTTTAAATCCGCTAACCGATCAGGGCCAACCTTTTATCGATGTTGTCTCGCGATCTCCCTTTGTCTTCTCTGCCAACTCCTGCCCGCGTCTAGCGTGTTCACTCCACGTCTATAGGCCACCGAGCATGCACGCTCAGCAGGTCAGCAGCACATTACCACATACGAATGCATGAACCAAATTCTTCCATCCATCAAGTTGCTTAGCTAGCTAGCTTTGGCTCGCTTTTTTTTGTTGAACAGTGTAAAATATATTTGTATATTTTTTACGGGGTAGAAATATAAATTATGTTTTTTTGCTAATAAAATATAAATTATGTTAAAGCACATACTACAGGTTACACTAGGTTTCCTTGCCTTTATGTCTACTAGCTCGACCACTCCGTCGCGCTTCCCACTCCGCTTCTACTCCACCGCACCACCCCGCGGACAGTAGAGAGGGGGTCACCGATGTTGCCGATGACGCATGCGATGGTAGGTACGGCGCTGTTGATCGACCATGTCACCGACTATAGGGATGACACCACCACCGATACGAACAATGCGCCGACATGCCACCATTGTGGGATTGGCTCCACCAAATGGTCCCGACTACTAGAGAGATGGCTCCGATGATGGAACGACATGAGGAAGAGAGAATTCCTTATTTGACACTACCTTAAATTTCGCTTCCCTATTTGACACTGGAAAATATTTTTTTCCTTGTTTGCCTCTAGGTATAAATTTGTTTCCTTCTTTTCCACTGCCGTCCATTACGTTAGTCCATACCTGACATAGGCATCCCCAGGCCTGCTGAAGGTGGTACCCGGGGTTTATTGAAGGCCCAGAACTCGAAGAATAAGAAGGTTCGGAAGCCCATTTAGTGTTAAGGAAAGATAGATTGTATTAGGAAATATAGAGACTTGTAATCTTACGGGATGGGTACGAAACCCTCCCGAACTCTGTAACTTGTGTATTACGAAAACCCTCGGCTCCACCTCCTATATAAAGGGGAGTCGAGGGACAAAGAAAGGATCGAACTTATTGTCAACAGAACCCTAGTTTTCATAATCAGCGAGTACTTTTCGGCTGAAACCTTCGAGATCTACTTGCACTCTACTTCCAGCAAAACCCTAGTCTATAATCTGTAGGCATTGACAAATTAATCCTTTGTCAATTGGCGCCGTCTGTGAGAATTAGAGGTTGCAAAACTCGATGGCACGTCCAGAATCGTCAACTTCGTCGGTGGCTAGCAATGCGATGGATCGAGGTAAACGGGAAAAAACTGACTTAGTCGATTTTATTCCTCACCCGCCCTCCCGTGTGGATGCATGTGCCTATCTGGAGGAGCCCATCGTCATGACGTTCGGAGAATTCCGATTTGGCGTAAACAAGGAAGGATCCTATCGTCTCGAAGTTCCGATCTCGTCGGAATTTTCAGCGATTGATTCTGACTTTTCGTCAAGCGACGAAGGGTTTTCGTCGCCACGCTTCGTCGACACCAAGGCAAGCGGAAAGCTCGCCAAGATCTTCAGCGACACATCCTTCGAGTCGTCTGCGGACTCCGTTATAGCAGCGACTCCGACAGCGTCGACAGCTTCAACTTCATCGACAAATCTGCTGCCATCGGAAAGGTCTTCACCAATCTCTTCGATGGTGTCACCAATCCCGACAAAAACCAATACTCAAAATATCATCAAGTCTATGCAATTGAGGAGGCAAGCCGAGCAGACCAGAGACGAGGCTTTCGATGATTTGGGAAATCCATACATCGATCCCGCTGATCTCAGAAGAGACCTAGGCACTAAATATGTCGGGACTTCACCTCGCGAAAGAGTTCAACTCCCGCAAGCAGTGTGGGATAGGGCTGCAAGAGCCATGGATGGTTCAGAACCAATGACCACCACTGCTACTGCAGAAGAATTACAAGCCTATCAATATAGACTTGCTCGTGTGAGTAGGGAGCTGGAAAAACAGACAGCATCCCTGAATAGAAGAAAAGAGGCAGCCTCCGCGTCAAGCAGGCGTCGAGCAGAGCTCAGTCGACAATCAGGAACTTCGGGAGATAGTCACAGAGAAGCTCGGAGGAGGGCAAGATCTCGGCTGCAAAATATACCTGAAGCAGAGAGAGGAAACATAATTCAAAATCTCGACATGTCCTTCATGACAATTGATACAAGGGGAAATATTATCCCGAAAACACCAGAAGCTGGATACATGGCAACGCAAGCTTATATCCTCGCGTCCAGACCACCTCCTGGGGACCCGAGAGAAGCATTGTTTAAGATGGCAATGGCTGGAGTTGGAGTCATGGGAACAGCGTTTGCAGCTACACCTCCCGAAGGAACTCCAAGACAAAATAGTCCACGACCCACGACAGCAGTAGAAGATCCTCCAAGAACAAGTGGAGCAAGAGATACGACGGCACAAGCAAGGGTGGATAGAGCGCGACAAGAAAGAAGAGAACATCGGCAGTCACCAGAAGTCGCCGATGAAGATATGTGCGGGTTACCGTGCTTTACGAGACGAGTTCGAAAAACTCGAGTCCCGAAAGGGTTTAAGTTACCCGAAAATTTCAAGAAATTCGATGGCCTACAAGATCCCGAGGATTGGCTCGTTGATTACCTCGAGATGGTAAAGTTGGTAGGCGGAACCAGAGCAACAGCCATGCAAAGCATCCAAGTACATTTGAGCGGTGCCGCGCGGTCTTGGATAAAGAAACTTCCCTCAGGTTCCATCGACAACTGGGATAGTTTCGAGGATATCTTCGTGAAGAACTTCCGATCCACCTGCAAGAAACCCGCGTCATTGGAAGAGCTGAGGGCGTGTAGGCAGAAACACGACGAATCGATGAGAAAATATATACAGAGATGGAACATTATTAAAAACTCGGCAGAGGATATATCTGACGAGAGAGCAATAGACGCGTTCGTGGCAGGAATTCGACGGGGAGATTTCGTCGAAGACTTAGGGAGAACCAACCCTAAGACAATATCAGCACTGATGGAGATAGCAAACAAGTGGGCAGATGGAGAAGACGCGATATACAACAAGCGACATAGGTCGCCAGAGGAGGATCGCGGTCGAAATTTTCAAAATAGAAGGCGATTTTCTCGCCAGTTTTACAATAATGATGCCCCTGGCCACATATCAGCTGTTTCCGAGGAAACTCTGGAGGGAATAGTCGAGAGGATTACCAAAGGAGTAATGAGCAACAAGGCGACAATAGAGGCGATTTCCGTAGCAACAGGCAAAATAGTGGACCAAGGTTTCAGAGACCTTATGTATCTCCCGAAGAAATGATGAACGGGCCATGTCAGATGCACTTCTATCTCGACAATAATTGAAAGAGGCAGTCAGGTCATCTCCAGAAAGATTGTCGCAATTTCCAAGCAATGTTGCGAGCCGCAGGATCGCCAATGCCCAAGCGATGAATAGAAACCCCCAGGGGCCAAGGAGTGAGATTCATCTCCCACCTCCTCCCGCAATTACGGACGAAAATCGACACCAGCTCAGAATAGCGGCAGCACCACATCCACCTCCATATGTTGACCCCAACTCCAATGGTGCGGTCTCGATGATTCAGAAAACTAGGCCATCCAACAGGGCGCAGAAAGTAATCTCGTGGCAAGTATTCATGGCAGAGAAGATGCCTCCACCAACAGTCGAGTACCTAAATTGGTCGGGGCAAGACATTGGCTTCACAATCGCGGATCAACCGCAGCAAGTTCCTCGACCAGGGCAATCTGCACTTATCTTACCCGCAGTAATCGCTGGTTTTGATGTGTCGAGAGTTTTTATAGATGGTGGCAGCAGCTTAAACCTTATGTATGCAGATACATTGAGGAAGATGAACATATCCCTGGCAAATCTAAAACCAACGATACACGTTTCCATGGGATCACGCCAGAGAAGCCAAGTTATCCGCTGGGCAAGATCAATCTCGACGTTCAGTTTGGGACCCGAGAGAACTACAGGATAGAGAATCTGGAGTTTGAAGTTGTGGATTTCCCGTCGCAATATCACGCCTTGTTGGGACGACCAGCATATGCCAGGTTTATGGCGGTACCTCATTACACATACTTGTTATGGAGGTTGCCTGGACCTAAGGGACCAATCACAATTAAGGGAAGTTTCGCGCTAGCTGATAAGTGCGACAGGGATTTTCATCGACTATCAGAAACCTTCGGGATGCAAGCAGAATATATGGCGCCAAGGCTCACTGATTATGATGTGCTGCCAGATACAGGGAGACCACTCAGAGAACCAACCTTTAATACTGCCAAGGATTCAAAAGAGGTGCAGATCCACCCGACAGACCCAAAGAAAACGACATCCATTGCAGCAAACATGGATCTCGCATAGGAAAGCGCGCTCGTCGAGTTCCTCCGTGAGCACTAGAAAATCTTCGCATGGTGTCTAGATGACATGCCAGGAGTACCCAGGGAACTTGCCGAGCACCACCTCAACTTGGATCCTCTTGCGAGACCAATCAAACAACCTTTGCGGCGTTTTTCGGAACCAAACCGCAAAGCTATGCTATCAGAAATAGATCGACTCAAAGATGTTGGTTTTATTAAAGAGATATCTACAGAAGCCACGTGGGTAGCTAACCCAGTGATGGTGCCGAAGAAAAACACGAAAGTCCTTCGCATGTGTGTCGACTTTACGTGTCTCAATAAACACTGTCCTAAGGATCACTTTCCCCTCCCAAGGATCGATCAGATCATCGACTCCACGGCAGGATGTGAACGTCTTTCCTTCTTGGACGCGTACTCTGGTTATAACCAGATCAGATTAAAAGAGGATGATGAAGCGAAGACAGCGTTCATAACACCTTACGGCGTGTTCTGCTATAGAACAATGCCCTTTGGTTTGAAAAACGCGGGAGCAACATATCAGCGGATGATGCAGAAGTGCCTTGCGACACAGATTGGAAAAAATGTACAAGTCTATATTGATGATGTCGTGATAACATCAAAAAAGGGGACAACACTGATCGAAGATTTGAAAGAAACCTTCGACAACCTCGACAAGTTCTGCCTTAAGCTGAACCCGACAAAGTGCTCTTTTGGTGTTCCTGCGGGAGAACTTCTCGGGTTCTTAGTATCAGCAAGAGGGATTGAAGCCAATCCAGAGAAAATACAGGCCATCGTAACTATGAGGAAGCCGACAAAGTTGAAAGAAATACAACAGCTGACGGGGCGAGTCGCAGCTTTAAGCAGATTCGTCGCCAGGCTGGGAGAAAAAGCGCTGCCGTTCTACGCATTGATCAAACGAGGAGAGAAATTTCAATGGAATGAGGAAGCAGATAGGGCTTTCGAGAATCTCAAGCGCACAATTTCGACACCACCAAACTTGGTGGCGCCTAAAGAGAAGGAACCCCTCCTGCTATACATTGCAGCCACGCCTCAAGTGGTCAGCACGGCCCTGGTAGTCGAGAGGGAGGAAGAAGGAAAGCTTCATGGAGTACAGAGGCCAGTATATTTCATTAGTGAAGTACTGTCGCCCTCAAAACAGCGGTACCCCCAATACCAGAAGTTGGCATATGGAGTATTTACGACAGCAAGAAAATTGCGACACTATTTTTCGGCGCACCCGATAATAGTGGTCAATGAAGCTCCTCTGTCAAATATATTAAACAACCCAGAAGCTACGGGTCGTGTCTCCCTTTGGGGAATAGAGCTTTCCCCTCGGGACATCACGTATGAAAAACGAAAAGCAATAAAATCGCAAACCTACCAGATTTTATCGCAGATTGGATGGAGCTACAAAACACAGGACCTCCAGATTTATCGAGAACCTGGACTATGAACTTTGATGGGTCCAAAAGGTTAGAAGGCGCTGGAGCAGGCGTGATACTAGTATCACCTGAAGGCGACAAATTGAAGTATGTCTTACGGATGACGTTCCCAAACGCATCTAACAATGAAGCAGAATATGAGGCTCTCATACACGGGATGAAGATGGCGAAAGCTGCGGTGCAACTCGACTAAAATCTTTGGCGACTCACAGTTGGTAGCACAACAGTTATGAATCAATGTGATGCAGTCAACGAGAGTATGATAGCATACAAGGAGATGTATAATGAGCTAGAAAAGTTGTTTGATGGATGCGAGGTAAACCACATCAGCAGGCTGAGCAATGATGAAGCCGATGTTCTTGCAAACATCGGGTCGCAATGTCTCGCTATCCCTCCAGGCGTGTTTTGGGAAGAAATAAGCGAGAGATCAACGAAGCCAATGAAAACAAAGAAGAAGAAGGAAGAAAAACCTTCGAGTGTCACCAAAGAATCATTGGAAGAAGAAGAAGAGGAACAGGAGCTAGTCATGATGGTGCAAATTCCATGGATGCAGGCGTACATATCATACATCTTAAGGAAAACAATACCCGACGATCCAGTTGAAGCAAGGCGAGTAATCAGACGATCTAAAGCTTTTACTGTGATAAAAGGGGAGTTGTACAAGCGAAGTATTTCGGGTGTGCTACAGAGGTGTGTCACACCCGAAGAAGGAAGGATCATCTGAAAGATGTACACGAAGGAATATGTGGGCATCACGCAAGCAGTCGAGCTATCGCGGCTAAAGTATTCAGGGCAGGATTTTACTGGTTAACAGCAATTGAGGACGCGAAAGAAATAGTGCGAACTTGCGACGCGTGCCAGAGATTCGCCGCAAAACCTCACTCTCTGGCAGCAGAACTGATGCCAATCCCATTGTCTTGGCCATTTGCTCAATGGGGTCTCGATATGGTGGGAAAACTACACAAAGCTTCGCCAGGAGGATATGAGTATATGCTCATTGCTGTCGACAAATTTACCAAGTGGATAGAAGCAAAGCCAATAAATTCACCGGACGGCGCATCGGCAATCAAGTTTGTGAAAAGCATTGTCTTTCGATTTGGAGTTCCCCATAGCATCGTGATGCGCGTAGATGTACACGTCCGTTGGGAACCCCAAGAGGAAGGTATGATGCGCACAGTGGCAAGTTTTCCCTCAGTATGAAACCAAGGTTTAATCGAACCAGTAGGAGCCAAGAAGCACGTTGAAGGTTGATGGTCGCGAAATGTGATGCGGCGCAACACCAGGGATTCCGGCGCCAACTAGGAACCTGCACAACACAACCAAAGTACTTTGCCCCAACGAAACAGTGAGGTTGTCAATCTCACCGGCTTGCTGTAACAAAGGATTAAACGTATCGAGTGGAAGATGTTTGCAAAGAAAACAGTAAAACAAGTAGATTGTATGCTATGGAAAGAATAGGACCGGGGTCCACAGTTCACTAGAGGTGTCTCTCCCATAAGATAAAGGCATGTTGGGTGAACAAATTACAGTCGGGCAATTGACAAATAGAGAAAGGCATAATAATGCATATACATGACATGATAAATATAGTGAGATTTAATTGGGCATTACGGCAAAGTACATAGACCGCCATCCAACTGCATCTATGCCTAAAAAGTCCACCTTCAGGTTATCGTCCGAACCCCCTCCAGTATTAAGTTGCAAAGCAACAGACAATTGCATTAAGTATTGTGCGTAATGTAATCAATAACTACATCCTTAGACATAGCATCAATGTTTTATCCCTAGTGGCAACAGCACATCACAACCTTAGAACTTTCACTGTCCCAGGTATCAATGAAGGCATGAACCCACTATCGAGCATAATTACTCCCTCTTGGAGTTAAGAGTAAAAACTTGGCCAGAGCCTCTACTAATAACGGAGAGCATGCAAGATCATAAACAACACATGAACAATAGATTGATAATCACCATAATCATAGTACTCTCTATCCATCGGATCCCGACAAACACAACATATAGAATTACATATAGATGATCTTGATCATGTTAGGCAGCTCACAAGATCCAACAATGAAGCACAACAAGGAGAAGACGACCATCTAGCTACTGCTATGGACCCATGGTCCAGGGGTGAACTACTCACTCATCACTCCGGAGGCGATCATGGCGATGAAGAGTCCTCCGGGAGATGAATCCCCTCTCCGGCAGGGTGCCGGAGGCGATCTCCGAATCCCCGAGATGGGATTCGCGGCGGCGTCTCTGTAAGGTTTTCCGTATCGTGGCTCTCACTGGGGTTTCGCGACGGAGCTTTAAGTAGGCGGAAGGTCAACGCGAGGCCACACGAGGGCCCGGGGGCAGGGCCGCGCGGCCAAGACCTAGGCCGCGCCGGCCACCCCCCTTCCTCGTGGCCCCACTTCGTTAGGTCTTCGGTCTTCTGGAAGCTTCGTGCAAAAATAGGACCCTGGGCGAAAGTTTCGTCCAATTCCGAGAATATTTCTTTACTAGGATTTCTGAAACCAAAAACAGCAGAACAGCAACTGGCTCTTCGGCATCTTGTTAATAGGTTAGTTCCAAAATGCATAAATATGACATATAATGTGCATAAAACATGTAGGTATCATCAATAAAGTAGCATGGAACATAAGAAATTATCGATACGTTGGAGACGTATCAGCATCCCCAAGCTTAGTTCTGCTCGTCCCGAGCAGGTAAAACGATAACAAAGATAATTTCTGAAGTGACATGCCATCATAATCTTGATCATACTATTTGTAAACATATGTAATGAATGCAGCGATCAAAGCAAAGGTAATGACATGAGTAAACAATGAATCATATAGCAAAGACTTTTCATGAATAGTACTTCAAGACAAGCATCAATAAGTCTTGCATAAGAGTTAACTCATAAAGCAATAAATCAAAGTAAAGGTGTTGAAGCAACACATAAGAAGATTAAGTTTCAGCGGTTGCTTTCAACTTGTAACATGTATATCTCATGGATATTGTCAACATAAAGTAATATAACAAGTGCAATATGCAAGTATGTAGGAATCAATGCACAGTTCACACAAGTGTTTGCTTCTTAAGGTGGAAGGAGATAGGTAAACTGACTCAACAATAAAAGTAAAAGAATGGTCCTTCGCAGAGGAAAGCATCGATTGCTGTATTTGTGCTAGAGCTTTTATTTTGAAAACATGAAACAATTTTGTCAACGGTAGTAATAAAGCATATGAGTTATGAAAATTATATCTTACAAGTTGCAAGCCTCACGCATAGTATACTAATAGTGCCCGCACCTCGTCCTACTTAACTTGGACTACCGGATCTTTGCATGCCATGTTTCAACCAAGTGTCACAAAGGGGTACCTCCATGCCGCCTGTACAAAGGTCCAAGGAGAATGCTCGCATTTCGGATTTCTCGCTTTTGATTATTCTCAACTTAGACATCCATACCGGGACAACATGGACAACAGATAATGGACTCCTCTTTAATGCATAAGCATGTAGCAAAGTTATTATTCTCATATGAGATTGAGGATATATGTCCAAAACTGAAACTTCCACCATGATTCATGGCTTTAGTTAGCGGCCCAATGTTCTTCTCTAACAATTTTGCATGCTCCAACCACTAAAATGATAGACCTTCAGACAAGACGGACATGCATAGCAACTCACATGATATTCAACAATAGTTGATGGCGTTCCCCAGAAGCATGGTTATCGCACAACAAGCAACTTAATAAAATATAAAGTGCATAAGTACATATTCAATACTACGATAGTTTTTAAGGCTATTTTGTCCCATGAGCTATATATTGCAAAGGTGAATGATGGAATTTTAAAGGTAGCACTCAAGCAATTTACTTTGGAATGGCGGGTAAATACCATGTAGTAGGTAGGTATGGTGGACACAAATGGCATAGTGGTTGGCTCAAGGATTTTGGATGCATGAGAAGTATTCCCTCTCGATACAAGGTTTAGGCTAGCAAGGTTATTTGAAGCAAACTCAAGGATGAACAAGTGCAGCAAAACTCACATAAAAGACATATTGTAAACATTATAAGACTCCACACCGTCTTCCTTGTTGTTCAAAACTCAATACTAGATATTATCTAGACCTTAGAGAGACCAATTATGCAAATCAAATTTTAGCAAGCTCTATGTATTTCTTCATTAATGGGTGCAAAGCATATGATGCAAGAGCTTAAACATGAGCACAACAATTGCCAAGTATCACATTATCCAAGACATTTTTAGAATTACTACATGTAGCATTTTCCAATTCCAACCATATAACAAATTAACGAAGAAGAAACTTCGCCTTGAATCATTATGAGTAAAGCCTAAGGACACATGTGTCCATATGCAACAGCGGAGCGTGTCTCTCCCACAAAGTGAATGCTAGGATCCATCTTATTCAAACAAAAACAAAACGAAAACAAACCGACGCTCCAAGTAAAGAACACCAGATGTGACTGAATAAAAATATAGTTTCAGGGGAGGAACCTGATGATGTTGTCGATGAAGAAGGGGATGCCTTGGGCATCCCCAAGCTTAGACGCTTGAGTCTTCTTAAAATATGCAGGGATGAACCACGGGGCATCCCCAAGCTTAGAGCTTTCACTCCTCTTGATCTTAGTATATCATTCTCCTCTCTTGACCCTTGAAAACTTCCTTCACACCAAACTTCAAGCAAACTCATTAGAGGGTTAGTGCATCATTAATAATTCACACATTCAGAGGTGACACAATCATTCTTTTCACTTCTGGACATTGCATAATGCTACTGGACATTAATGTATCAAAGAAATAAATCCAACATAGCAAAAGAGGCAATGCGAAATAAAAGGCAGAATCTGTCAAAAACAGAACAGTCCGTAAAGACGAATTTATGAATGGCACCAGACTTGCTCAAATGGAAAAACTCAAAACTAATGAAAGTTGCGTACATATCTGAGGATCACGCTCGTAAATTGGCAGATTTTTTCGAATTTTCTACAGAGAATTATGCCCAGATTCGTGACAGACAGCAATGCTGTTTCTGTGCAGCGATCCCAAATATAACATCAACTTTGACATAGAAACTTTACTTGGCACAAAAACATGATAAGGAGAGGTTGCTACAGTAGTAAACAACTTCCAAGACTCAATAAAACAAAAAATTGCTGTAGGTAAAAACATGGGTTGTCTCCCATAAGCGCTTTTCTTTAACGCCTTTCAGCTAGGCGCAGAAAGTGCAAATCAAGTAACATCGAGAGTAGAAGCATCAACATCATAGCTTGTTCTAATAATAGAATCAAAAGGCAACTTCATTCTCTTTCTAGGGAAGTGTTCCATACCTTTCTTGAGAGGAAATTGATATTTAATATTACCTTCCCTCATATCAATAACAGCACCAACAGTTCGAAGAAAAGGTCTTCCCAACACAATTGGACAAGATGCATTGCATTCGATATCCAAGACAACAAAATCAACGGGGACAAGGTTATTGTTAACCGTAATATGCACATTATCAATCCTCCCCAAAGGTTTCTTTTTAACATTATCGGCAAGATTAACATCCAAATAACAATTCTTCAATGGTGGCAAGTCAAGCATATCATAAATCTTTTTAGGCATAACAGAAATACTTGCACCAAGATCACATAAGGCATTACATTCAAAGTCATTGAATTTCATTTTAATGATGGGCTCCCAACCATCTTCTAACTTTCTAGGAATAGAAGTTTCAAGTTTTAGTTTCTCTTCTCTAGCTTTTATGAGAGCATTTGTAATATGTTTTGTAAAGGCTAAATTTATAGCACTAGCATTAGGACTTTTAGCAAGTTTTTGTAAGAACTTTATAACTTCAGAGATGTGGCAATCATCAAAATCTAAATCATTATGAGCCACAGCAATGGGATCATTATTCCCAAGGTTGGAAAAAATTTCAGCAGTTTTATCACAAGCAGTTTCAGCAGTTTTAGCAATTTCAGGCAGCTTTGTACGCTTTGCACTAGGAGTAGAAACATTGCCAACACCAATTATATTACCATTGATAGTAGGAGGTGTAGCAACATGTGAAGAATTAGCATTACTAGTGGTGGTAATAGTCCAAACTTTAGCTACATTATTCTCTTTAGCTAGTTTTTCATTTTCTTCTCTATCCCACCTAGCACGCAACTCAGCCATTAATCTTATATTCTCATTAATTCTAACTTGGATGGCATTTGCTGTAGTAGTAATCTTATTATCAAGATCATTATTAGGCATAACTTTCAACTTTAAAAGATTAACATCAGAGGCAAGCCTATCAACTCTAGAAGCGATAGTATCAATTTTATCAAGCTTTTCCTCAACAGATTTGTTAAAAGCAGTTTGTGTACTAATAAATTCTTTAAGCATGGCTTCAAGACCAGAGGGTACACTTCTATTATTGTTGTAAGAATTCCCATAAGAATTACCATAACCATTACCATTAGCAGAAGGATATGGCCTATAGTTATTACCAGAGTTGTTCCTATAAGCATTGTTGTTGAAATTATTATTTTTAATGAAATTCACATCAACATTTTCTTCTTGAGCAACCAATGAAGCTAAAGGAACATTATTTGGATCTACATTAGATCTACCATTCACAAGCATAGACATAATCACATCAATCTTATCACTCAAGGAAGAGGTTTCTTCAACAGAATTTACCTTCTTACCTTGTGGAGCTCTTTCCGTGTGCCATTCAGAGTAATTCACCATCATATCATCAAGAAGTTTTGTAGCCGCCCCCAATGTGATGGACATAAAAGTACCTCCAGCAGCTGAATCCAATAAATTCCGCGAAGAAAAATTTAGTCCTGCATAGAAGGTTTGGATGATCATCCAAGTAGTCAGTCCATGGGTTGGGCAATTCTTTACCAAAGTTTTCATTCTCTCCCAAGCTTGAGCAACATGTTCAGTATCTAATTGTTTAAAATTCATTATGCTACTTCTCAAAGAAATAATTTTAGCGGGAGGATAATATCTACCAATAAAAGCATCCTTGCATTTAGTCCATGAATCAATACTATTCTTAGGCAAAGATAGCAACCAATCTTTAGCTCTTCCTCTTAATGAGAAAGGAAACACTTTCAGTTTAATAATATCACCATCTACATCTTTATACTTTTGCATTTCACAAAGTTCAACAAAATTATTGAGATGGGCAGCAGCATCATCAGAACTAGCACCAGAAAATTGTTCTCTCATGACTAGATTTAGTAAAGCAGGTTTAATTTCAAAGAATTCTGCTGTAGTAGCAGGTGGAGCAATAGGTGTGCATAGGAAATCATTATTATTTGCATTTGTGAAGTCACACAACTTAGTATTTTCAGGGTTGGCCATTTTAGCAACAGTAAATAAAGCAAACTAGATAAAGTAAATGCGAGTAACTAATTTTTTTTTTTTGTGTTTTTGATATAGAGAGCAAGACAAATAAAGTAGTAAATAAAATAAAGCAAGACAAAAACAAAGTAAAGAGATTGAGAAGTGGAGACTCCCCTTGCAGCGTGTCTTGATCTCCCCGGCAACGGCGCCAAAAAGTGCTTGATGCGCGTAGATGTACACGTCCGTTGGGAACCCCAAGAGGAAGGTATGATGCGCACAGGGCAAGTTTCCCTCAGTATGAAACCAAGGTTTAATCGAACCAGTAGGAGCCAAGAAGCACGTTGAAGGTTGATGGTCGCGAAATGTGATGCGGCGCAACACCAGGGATTCCGGCGCCAACTAGGAACCTGCACAACACAACCAAAGTACTTTGCCCCAACGAAACAGTGAGGTTGTCAATCTCACCGGCTTGCTGTAACAAAGGATTAAACGTATCGAGTGGAAGATGTTTGCAAAGAAAACAGTAAAACAAGTAGATTGTATGCTATGGAAAGAATAGGACCGGGGTCCACAGTTCACTAGAGGTGTCTCTCCCATAAGATAAAGGCATGTTGGGTGAACAAATTACAGTCGGGCAATTGACAAATAGAGAAAGGCATAATAATGCATATACATGACATGATAAATATAGTGAGATTTAATTGGGCATTACGGCAAAGTACATAGACCGCCATCCAACTGCATCTATGCCTAAAAAGTCCACCTTCAGGTTATCGTCCGAACCCCCTCCAGTATTAAGTTGCAAAGCAACAGACAATTGCATTAAGTATTGTGCGTAATGTAATCAATAACTACATCCTTAGACATAGCATCAATGTTTTATCCCTAGTGGCAATAGCACATCACAACCTTAGAACTTTCTGTCACTGTCCCAGGTATCAATGAAGGCATGAACCCACTATCGAGCATAATTACTCCCTCTTGGAGTTAAGAGTAAAAACTTGGCCAGAGCCTCTACTAATAACGGAGAGCATGCAAGATCATAAACAACACATGAACAATAGATTGATAATCACCATAATCATAGTACTCTCTATCCATCGGATCCCGACAAACACAACATATAGAATTACATATAGATGATCTTGATCATGTTAGGCAGCTCACAAGATCCAACAATGAAGCACAACAAGGAGAAGACGACCATCTAGCTACTGCTATGGACCCATGGTCCAGGGGTGAACTACTCACTCATCACTCCGGAGGCGATCATGGCGATGAAGAGTCCTCCGGGAGATGAATCCCCTCTCCGGCAGGGTGCCGGAGGCGATCTCCGAATCCCCGAGATGGGATTCGCGGCGGCGGCGTCTCGAAGGTTTTCCGTATCGTGGCTCTCGGTGCGGGGGTTTCGCGACGGGAGCTTTAAGTAGGCGGAAGGTCAACGCGAGGGCCACACGAGGGGCCCAGGGGGGCCGCGCGGCCAAGACCTAGGCCGCGCCGGCCACCCCCCTCGTGGCCCCACTTCGTTAGGTCTTCGGTCTTCCGGAAGCTTCGTGCAAAAATAGGACCCTGGGCGAAAGTTTCGTCCAATTCCGAGAATATTTCTTTACTAGGATTTAAACCAAAAACAGCAGAAAACAGCAACGGCTCTTCGGCATCTTGTTAATAGGTTAGTTCCGAAAATGCATAAATATGACATATAATGTGCATAAAACATGTAGGTATCATCAATAAAGTAGCATGGAACATAAGAAATTATCGATACGTTGGAGACGTATCACATCCCAACAATGGCAGTAATTTCACATCCAAGGAGTTCAAAGCGTATTGTGAAGAAGTGGGCATTAAATTAAGTTTTGCGTCTGTTGCACATCCACAGACCAACGGTCAAGTCGAGAAAGCCAATGACATCATCTGCAATGGTATCAAGAAGCGCCTGTTAGGACCATTGGAAAAAGCTCGGCACACTTGGCCAGAGGAGCTGCCAAGTGTGTTGTGGAGTATTCGAACAACACCAAATACGGCGACGCAGGAGACACCGTTCTTCCTGGTCCATGGAGCTGAAGCAGTACTGCCGATAGAAATAGAGCATGATTCTCCAAGAGTTACAGAATATGATGAAGAAACTTCGAGAAGAGCTTTGGAGGATGATGTCGACGCACTTGATGAGGCTCGAGATGAAGTATTGTCACGAGTCGCCAAATACCAACAGGACCTGAAAAACTACCACAGTCGACGATTGCGACCAAGATCTTTTCAAGTTGGGGACTTGGTTTTACGACTCAATCAAAAAAGCCATGAAAAACTCGAGTCACCGTGGCTTGGACCTTACATCGTCACAGAAGTAATTGAAGGAGGAGCATACAGAATCAAGGACAAGAAGACGGGGATTGCTGAGCCAAACCCTTGGAACGTGGCGCAGCTCAGGCGTTTTTACGCTTAGAAGCCGAAATATAGTCTCCTTTGTAAACATACAATGTACTGAAACGCCCGCGAGTTTTCAGACGCACTCTTTTCCTTTTCGGGGCACCGAGTGGGGCCGGGAAAGGTTTTTAATGAGGCGGGCTCGCGGTGCTGCAATATAATAAAGATAGTGGAATTATATATCTTTTCGACAGGCTCGGGGGCTTCTACCCAGAAGATACAATATATATATACACAATGCCGACAAATACAACCTGCAAAATATCTCGCCTTGGTATAAAGTACCTCGCCAAAATAAAAATATGTCGCCAAATAGTGATCAACATAAAGCTCGGGGGCTCGCGCCCGCAAAAATAGTGCACAAATATAATTTATCTTGCCTTGGGACAACCTCGCATTATAAAAAGAAAACATCGCCATCAAAACGCCCGGGGGCTTGGCATTGAAAAACAAAAATATAGTGACCTTACAATATAGATTATGTTTACTACATACAAGACACAATCTTTGGAGCAACAAAACTTCAAGGGTTGCCAAGTATATTATCTATCGTCAACCGTTCATTATTTATAGCGCGAGTGCTATGTTCAGCATAGCTGCCCTTCACGAAGAATTCGGCGTCCATCCGAAGAAGTTCATCCATCATATCTTCGGCAACAGGGGTCACAACGTCGTCATATTTGCTGAAGTTCTTCCTCCTCTTCGCCATCTTGGCCAGGCACTTTGGAACAACTTGACCCACGTCTAACTTCGGGTAGCAGATTTTTATCATGATCATAGCAAACCTTGCGCCAGCAGCTAATTGGGCCCGCACAAAGCCGTGGATTCGAGGAGCATCCCGAAATTTGTCCATTAAAGCAGGAAGAGTCTCTGGCATCTTATTACGAGGAAACATGGTGCCATAGACCAGAGACAAGGTCCTTGTACAAAAGTCGAGATAATCGCGAACCTGAAGCGCGCGATCCTGAAACCTGACGATCTGGCGAGTCCGTTCAGGCGTGCCCCAAAAATTTGAACCATGATCACGCGCAAGCCTGAGAAGCGCATTGGATCGAGCTTCGACACGTTCATCTTCGGTAGTAGCATCCAAGAAGGAACCTATTTTGAAAGAATCAGCGGGCAACGAGGAGACAAGCAAAAAAGAAAAATAAAGCATGACAAAGTTAATGAAGCACACCTGCCATATCCAAGCTAGCATCCGTCAGCAGCTGAAGCATAAAATTCTCTCGAGATGAAGCTGCAGCAGCCTCAGCAACCGCGGAATCCTTTTCAGCTATGGCATCTTGAGCCTGTTGAAGTGCAACCTTTTCCCTCTCGGAGGATTTTCGAGATTGTTCCATGAGCATAAGTGACTGCCTCTTCGTGGATTGGAGTTGCTGGCGAAGTTCTTCCAAATCTTGTGCTGAGTCTTTACTCGAAGAATCCTCAGTAAATTCGACAGCGACAGGCGTTTTCTTCAAACGGGTGAAGGAAAAACCTCGGAAGGACCAGGAGTTGCGTATAGTTGTCAAAAATCAACTGAAAATTTTCGACATCAATCATTAAGCAAAGATAGATTTCCATTCATTCTGAAAGTATGTACATGTCTATTACAAAAGAAGGACCTATAGACAACTACTGAAGCAGCCACCGCCAAGAACACTATGGCGACAGTGCCAAAAGAGGGGAAAAACTAAAAGAAAAAAGCAAAGTGGTCTACTTGACCTCCGGCTTTGAAGAACTCGGAGCAGGCGCTGGCTTATATCCAAGGGTGGCAAGGATCTTCTTCGAGTTGGGTTTCGCCGCTTTAATCAGCGACTGCCATTTCTTCGTCTCGATATCCTCTGCGTCGCCAACCCTTGCCCAGTCGACGTTTTGTTGGCTATTAGCAACCAAGGCCATTGTACCTTCGACTCCAACTTTTAACCCTTCTTGGCGAAGTTGGAGTCCAAGGTCTTCTTGAGAAGTGAAGCACTTGGCGAGATCAATAAAAATTGCGGGTTCCTCCTTCTTCTTGAAAAAATAGGGGAAAAGCCGTGACAGGCCAATCTCAGCTTCAGCAAGGCCGTCACGAGCTTCAGTACCATGGATTTCAAGGAGAGAAAGCGCGTCAAGGAGCTGGTCACCTTCAGGATTCTCCAGCTCATACTCTTGGTGTGTTCTCCCTGCTTAAAGCATAAAAAAGAGTTACTCAAAGGGAAAAAGGGACCAAAACATGACGCAAGAAAGCAACAAGGGTGTGGACACTTACTAACAAAACGTCGACTCTGCGACTCCAGTCGACTAAGGATTTCTTCTTCACGAGCAGAATGCTGAGCTACATTTTCACTTAAAGCATTTTTTGCGTCATCGAGTCTCTTTTGAAGATCCTCGACGGTAGCAGCATCCGCTTCAGCTTTCATGCGTGCCGTTTCGCTTTGCTCTAGCTCAGCAGCAAGAGCGTCATCACGTTTGTTGGCTTCCGCAAGTTTTTCTGCCAACATAAAACAGGCGAGTAAAGTACTGCAGCAAAAAATAGTGACTGAATATATTCGACAAGGGCAAGAGAGAGTACCTTCAAGTTTGGCGGTGATGACCCACAAGTATAGGGGATCGCAACAGTCTTCGAGGGAAGTATTACCCAATTTATTGATTCGACACAAGGGAGACAAAGAATACTTGTAAGCCTTAACAGTGAGTTGTCAATTCAGCTGCACCTGGAAACAGACTTGCTCGCAAGAATTTATCAGCAACCGTTTTATAGCAGTAGGAATAGTGAAATAACAGCAGCGGTGAAATAAAGACAGCAGTAGTGATTATAGTGAACAGCAGGATTAAAATACTGTAGGCACAGGGACGGATGAACGGGCGTTGCATGGATGAGAGAATTCATGTAACAATCATGGTAGGGCATTTGCAGGTAATAATAAAGCGGTATCCAAGTACTAATCAATCAATAGGCATGTGTTCCATATATAGTCGTACGTGCTCGCAATGAGAAACTTGCACAACATCTTTTGTCCTATCAGCCGGTGGCAGCCGGGCCTCTAGGGAAACTACGGAAATTAAGGTACTCCTTTTAATAGAGTACCGGAGCAAAGCATTAACACTCCGTGAACACATGTGATCCTCACATCACCGCCTTCCCCTCCGGTTGTCCCAATTTCTGTCACTTTGGGGCCTCGGGTTCCGGACAGCAACGTGTGTATACAACTTGCAGGTAAGATCAATAAACAATGCATATAATGATGAAACAATAACATGTTCAGATCTGAGATCATGGCACTCGGGCCCTAATGACAAGCATTAAGCATAACAAGTTGCAACAATATCATAAAAGTAACATCTACGGATACTAGGCACCATGCCCTAACAATCTTGTGACTATTACATGATCAATCTCATCCAATCCCTACCATCCCCTTCAGCCTACAGCGGGGGAATTACTCACACATGGATGGGGGAAACATGGCTGGTCGATGGAGAGGCGTCGGTGGTGAAGATCCCCTCCAATTCCCCGTCCCGGCGGAGTGCCAGAACGGAGTTTCTGGTCCCGAGGCGGAGTTTCGCGATGGCGGCGGTGTACTGGATGGTCTCTGGAAATATGGTCGAACCCCGGCGTTTTTAGGTCGAAAGGCGTATATAGTCCAGAGGAGAGCGTTGGGGGCCGCCGAGGCACCCACACAACAGGGCAGCGCGCCCCCCTCCTGGGCCGCGCCGGCCTAGTGTGTGGGGGCCTCGGGCCCCCACCTGGCTTGCCCTTGGCTCCGTCATTCTGGGAAAATAGGGCCTTTCGCATAAATTCCGAGGATTTTCCGAAAGTTGGATTTCTGCACAAAAACGAGACACCAGAAATTCTGCTGAAAACAGCGTTAGTCCGTGTTAGTTATATCCAAAATACACAAATTAGAGGCAAAACAATAGCAAAAGTGTTCGGGAAAGTAGATACGTTTTGGACGTATCAACTCCCCCAAGCTTAGCTTATTGCTTGTCCTCAAGCAATTCAGTTAACAACTGAGTGTGATAAAAGAACTTTCACGAACACATTTGTTCATATGATGTAAATATTCTCATGATATGGCAAGTGCTTAAGCAATTCATAATAAGGTACATGCAAATAAGATCATCTAGTAATTGTGTCAATCATAAAAGAGATACCAACAAACTAATAACAAGCATCATGAAGCACTTCAATAAGCAGGATTGCAATGTTCATAGAAGGATATGATAAAGTGGTATCTCGCTTGCCTGTATTTGTAGCAAAACATAAATGCCCAGGCACCTCTGAAGTTCATAGAAAGACTAGAAGTATATTTGTCAAAGATAAAAGCATCAAAGTTATACCACAGCTGATCATATTTTGGGACAAGCATATTATACTAAGAATGACAGTCATGCTCTCAAGAAAGTGCTCAAAGAAAGGATGGTGACTCAACATAAAAGTAAAAGATTGACCCTTCGCAGAGGGAAGCAGGGATTAACATGTGCTAGAGCTTTTCATTTTTCAAAAACAGAAATAAAATTATTTTGAGAGGTGTTTGTTGTTGTCAACGAATGATAGTGGGTACTCTAACCACCTCGCCAACCAGACTTTCAAGAGCGGCTCCCATGAAGGACGTTATCTCTACCAGCAAGGTAGATCATCCCTCTTCTCTTTTGTTTACACATGTACTTTAGTTTCATTATTGATGACACTCCCCCAACCTTTGCTTACACAAGCCATGGCTAACCGAATCCTCGGTGCCTTCCAACATTCACATACCATGGGGAAGTGTCTATTTGCATGTTAAGTTGCTTACTGATGAATCAGAGCAAAACACGTGAAGAGAATTATTAATGAAGGTTGATTAATTGGGGCTGGGAACCCCGTTGCCAGCTCTTTTTGCAAAATTATTGGATAAGCGGATGTGCCACTAGTCCATTGGTGAAAGTCTGTCCGGAGTAAATGACAAGGTTGAAAGATAAAACACCACATATTTCCTCATGAGCTATAAAACATTAACACAAATTGAGAAGTAGTTTGAAGGTTTAAAGGTAGCACATGAGAATTTACTTGGAATGGTTTGAAGTGCCATGCATAGGTATTTATGGTGGACACTTTGGAATAACTTGGTTTTCAGGTGTTTGGAAGCACGAGCAGCGTTCCCACTCAGTACAAGTGGAGGCTAGCAATAGACTGGGAAGCGACAATCAAGAGAGCAATAACTGTCATAATCATGCTTGCGACAAAATAAAATTAATGGAGGCATAAAAGTGATACAAGAACTCTGAAGCAAAGTAAATCATCGAGGCTTAATTGACTTTTGTTTAGTCATATGCATGCGTGAGCATGTGCCAAGTCGATTCAAGTGAATTATTCAGAGGAGGATACCACAATGTCATACCGATTTATGAATAAAACAATGCAAGCAAATATCCATGACATGCTACTCATTATTAATAAATTGGAACTAATCATGAGAGATCATAAACTACTAGACTTTTATTAAATGACATATACCTCACATGAACCAACTAAGCATGCTCACATGGATGAGTATATGTACAAAAATGAAAACAAATAGAGTTCATACCAGCCTCTCACCACAGTCAAATTGCCATAGATCGTCATTATTGCCTTTCACTTGTGCAGCTTGAATAATAATATGAAATAAAACCAAGCTCCAACCACCGGAGACCTCTGAACTCCCTAATGAACTTTACAAAACCAAAGAAGAACAACAAATATTTTTGGTGTTTTCGGGTTAGAAACAAGAACAAAAGGAAACAAGAAAACAAAGCAAAATCTTTTTGGGTTTTCTCATAGCAAACCAACGATAGCAAATAAAGTGAAATAAGAGCAAAGAACCAAATAAATAAATGGTGAAGAGAAACAACAGAAATATTTTTGGTCTTTTTGTGTTTTAGGAAAGAAACAAAGCGAAAACAAGAGAATGCAAGCTAACAGAAACACAGAAAAGCAGGATGACAGAAATCTGCCAAAACCTGACAGCAGTACAGAAATCGAAATTAACAAAAATCTTCCATTGCTCAGCTCAAAAAGTGTTCAACTAATGAAAGTTAGATAACAACCTGGGGCACATGCTCAAAAATTTTCAACTCAAAATAACGTTCTGGCTGTGCGTACGAATTTTTTTGGTAACAGCCCAGAATCTGTTTTTGGACAGCACTTCCCCAAATATCATCTCCCTCTCATTAGAAAACCACTCTAAGAAACTAAACAAATATGTACAAGTATCCAGCAACCATAATATGCAAAGAATGAGTGATGCCGGTATACCTCCCCCCAAGCTTAGGCTTTTGGCCTAAGTGGAGTTCATTCCCACGGTCCCCATGAAGTGGTGTCTCCGTAGTATGACGAAGAACGACCCGGTTCTAGGTATGTGCTGGAAGAAGCAACATGGTACGTGACGGTGTAGTCGTAGGAGGGCTCGGCGTCCTCGGAGTCATGTTGCTGGTGGAAGCCTTGTATCTTCAGTTGCTCATCCACCTCCTCCTTAGAGCGCGACCATGGTTTCCTGCCAATACTGAACAAATCTGTTTGGGGCAAGAGGACTTCCCTCTCATCCCCGTCAGCAAATAACATTCTATAAACAATATTATCCATACTAGAGTCAACTGTAACAAATTGGTGACTCTTCATAGCAGCAATATCTAACCTAACAGGTGGTATTTCTACATCAGTAGGGTCAAGAGGGAGATCTAGACGTGCCAAAATACGCGATGCAATTATTCCCCCATAAATAGGCCCCTTGTTAGACAAACGGCGAGCAATAACAGAACCAAGATGATAAGGTGTCTCCCCAGTGAGTGCAACAATTAAGAAAGCAAGATGATAACTAGAAATATTGCTAGTGTTCTCCCTACCAAGAATGCTAGTAGCAAGGTAATAAGCAAAATACTTAATGGCGGGGAGTTGAATGTTTCTTATCTTGCCACGCTGAATGGTGCGGCAATCATCATTTGTAATTTCTCGATAGAGCTCCAGCAAAACCCTGGGGTTGTCCTCAATCTTCTTCGCTGTACCTGCAGGGGCAATATCCAATGCAGCACAAAAATCCTTCAACTTCATAGTGACAGGATTACCATAGATCTTGAATGCAACCGTCGGGTTGAAGTGCTTGTTGTTGAACTTGAAGCTCTCAACAAAGATTTTAGTAAGCATGTAGTATTGCTTCCTCTCATCCTCCATATAGGCGGTTAAACCCGCCTTTCTGACGAGAGTCAAGAAATCATCCAACAACCCTGCATTGCTCAAAAATTCATAACATGGAAAAGATGAAGCATTAGGGTCTCCATTGCCCTCATCGAAGCTTGGTGCAATCACGTCCTCATTATAGGATCGTCTAATCCGAGTGGATGCCCTCGAGGGCCTCCCCGTGCTCGTCGTCTCTCCTTCGAACACCTCTCCAAAGTTGTAGTTGTTCATTTTCCTTTTCTGAAATTTTTCAACAATCATTATAAAATTTGATTTCAAGGTATATAATTGAGGGGAACTACTATAGGAACTTGCTAGAGTACTAAACATGCATCAAAACTAGTTTCTACCACTTAGAACAAGCATGCAAGCTCACTAAACATGTTACCTACAGCAGCAAAATATTCAAGATATACTCAACCAAACAAAATTCTAATTGGATAATCAAAGGAGTCACATACCGGAGAGCAAATGTGCCAAATTTCAGACAGAAATCTGGGCTGAGCAAAGAGATCGAGAAATCGCGAGTTCTTGAGCAGAAACGCGAGTGAGAGAAAGTGAGTACGAGTTTTTTCGGGAGAGAGAAGAGAATGAGTGAAAGGGATGATGAAATGGGGCAAGGAGGGGCCCACACACCAGGGTGGCCGCGCCGGCCTGTGGGGTGCCACCCTGGGGTGCCCCACTGGTCATCCCCAGGTGCTCCCAGGTGCTCCTTCGAAAAATAAGACTACCAGTATAATTTTTGTAAATTTTTGAGAACTTCGAAAAATGCACATTTCTGGGTGTTAAATTAATTATTACTGCGCAGGAAAATGATTTCCAAAATCTTAAACAACTAAAGCATATTGCAAAACAAAAAGTGCTACAGCAAGTAAAGCAAGTGGAGGAAGGAAGGAAGAAAGAAATGTTGTTTAGCTCTCTTATGCATTAAAATATACTTGTTAACAAGGTTGATCAAGTCTTGCTACCAAATAAATTTTATATGACATAAGAAGAAATAAACCTCAAATCAATCATGTTACCTTATATTGAATTGATATGGATCCAATCACAAGAGTTTGATATTCTTCTTTAGGCTCATATATAGGACAATCAATGGATCCCACTTTGATAGTTTTCACATTAAAAATTGTATTAACTCCATATACTTTATCAATCCTCTTGGGAAAATAGACAGTATGTTCCTTGTCATCAACATTGAAAGTAACCTTGCCTTTATTGCAATCAATAACAGCCCCTGCAGTATTAAGAAAGGGTCTTCCAAGAATAATGGACATATTATCATCTTCAGGTATTTCCAACACAACAAAATCAGTTAATATCAAGCAATATTGAGTAACTTGAACAGGAACATTTTCACATACACCAACAGGAATAGCAGATTTATCAGCCATTTGCAAAGATATATCAGTTGGTATCAACTTATCTAAATCAAGTCTCTTGTAAAGAGAAAAAGGCATTACACTAACTCCTGCTCCCAAATCACATAGAGCAGTTCTAACATAATTATTCTTGATGGAACAAGGAATAGTCGGTATACCTGGGTCTCCCAGCTTCTTTGGAACCTTACCATTGAAGGAGTAATTAGCGAGCATAGTAGAAATCTCCTCATTGGGAATTTTACTTTTGTTAGAGACAATATCTTTCATATACTTTGAATAAGGAGGCAATTTAATAGCATCAGTCAAAGGGATTTGCAAAAATAAAGGTTTCATCCAATCACAAAATTTATTATAGTGTTCCTCCTCCTTTGATTTTAGTTTCTTAGCAGGAAAAGGCATTGGCTTTTGAACCCAAGGTTCTCTTTCATTACCATGTTTCTTTGTAATAAAATCTTCTTTAGTGTACTTTTTATTTTTATCATGCTTTTCAGGTTCTTTCTCAATTTCTTCTTTATCAGGAATATCATTCTTATCATTATCTTCATCATGTTCATTACCACTTTCAGTTTCAGCATCAGAAATAGAAATACTATTAGGATCATTAACAGGTTCAGAGGATTCTACAACAGTTTTATGTTTCTTCTTCTTTTTCTTAGAAGGACTACTAATTTCTTTAGTTCGTTGAGAATCTTGTTCAATTCTTTTGGGGTGCCCTTCAGGATATAGAGGATCCTGGGTAGAAACACCGCCTCTAGTTGTTACTTCATAAACATGTTTCTCTTCATGATTATTTTTTAACAAGTCATTTTGCACTTTAGTAAGTTGATCAATTTGAGTTTGAATCATATTAAAATGTTTAACAAGCATCTTAACATCATTGGAGGTTCTCTCCACAATATCATGCAATTTACTAATAGCTTGATAATTTTCCATTAGATGATTCTCTACTCTCATATTAAAATTACTTTGCTTAACAATATAATTATCAAATTCATCTAAACATTGATCAGGAGGTTTTGAATATGGAATATCTCCTCTATCAAAGCGTTGAAGAGAATGTACCTCGATTGTGGATGAAGGGGGAATTATCTTACATAGGTCTTCTATAGGAGGTAAATTCTTCACATCTTCAGATTTAATACCTTTCTCCATAAGAGATTTCTTGGCTTCCCTCATATCTTCATCATTTAATTCAATCATACCCCTCTTCTTCAATATTGGTGTCGGAGTTGGTTCAGGTGTAGACCAATCATCATGATTTTTGCTTATCTTTGCCAATAATTCTTCAGCTTCGTCCGGAGTTCTCTTCCTGAAAACACAATCAGCACAACTATCCAGGTATGCCCTAGACTCAATGGTTAGTCCACTATAAAATATATCAAGTAAATCATGCTTTTCCAAATCATGTCCAGGCCGAGCTCTAATAAGAGAGCAAAACCTTGCCCAAGCTTCAGGCAATTTCTCTCCATCTTCTTGATCAAAACTATAAATTCTCTGCAGAGCCATATGTTGAGCACTAGCGGGAAAGTATTTCCGAAAGAAAACATCAAGCAAACAACTTGGACTATTAATAGAATCAGGAGGCAAATTATTATACCAAATCTTAGCATCATCCTTTAATGAGAATGGGAAAATCTTAGCAACAAAATAAGTACGCATCTTAACATCATCAGAAAACAAGCTACTTAAAGTAGAAAGCTCATTCATATGTTCTACAACACTTTCTTTTTCAGTACCACAAAAAGGTGTTTTCTCAACAATAGATATATGAGATAAATCAAGAGAAAAGTCATAATCCTTATCCTTAATGTTTATAGGAGATGTGGCAAATTTAGGATCAGGAGACAGTTTATATCTAACAGCATGTTGTGCAATAAGCTTTTTAAGGTTACTTGTACTAGTAGTAGCATTGCATTTATCAATAAAATCATCATCAAGTTCCACATAATCTTCATCAAGATCATCAATCTCAGGTGAATTAACAGGTGTAACAGTATTTTCATTAGGAGTTTCAGTATTTTCAATTTGTCTAGACCTAGCAATTGTAGCATCTAGAAAAGGACCTAACGAACCATCATTATCAAGCACAGCAGAAGCATCATCACAATTATGAGAGGAATTTGCAGATAATAATAAAAGGTATCCAAGTACTAATCAATCAATAGGCATGTGTTCCATATATAGTCGTACGTGCTCGCAATGAGAAACTTGCACAACATCTTTTGTCCTACCAGCCGGTGGCAGCCGGGCCTCTAGGGAAACTACGGAAATTAAGGTACTCCTTTTAATAGAGTACCGGAGCAAAGCATTAACACTCCATGAACACATGTGATCCTCACATCACCGCCTTCCCCTCCGGTTGTCCCAATTTCTGTCACTTTGGGGCCTCGGGTTCCGGACAGCAACGTGTGTATACAACTTGCAAGTAAGATCAATAAACAATGCATATAATGATGAAACAATAACATGTTCAGATCTGAGATCATGGCACTCGGGCCCTAGTGACAAGCATTAAGCATAACAAGTTGCAACAATATCATAAAAGTAACATCTACGGATACTAGGCACCATGCCCTAACAATCTTGTGACTATTACATGATCAATCTCATCCAATCCCTACCATCCCCTTCAGCCTACATCGGGGGAATTACTCACACATGGATGGGGAAACATGGTGGTTGATGGAGAGGCGTCGGTGGTGATGGCGGTGAAGATCCCTCCAATTCCCCGTCCGGCGGAGTGCCAAACGGAGTTTCGGTCCCGAGGCGGAGTTTCGCGATGGCGGCGGCGTACTGGATGGTCTCTGGAAATATGGTCGAACCCCCTAGCGTTTTTAGGTCGAAAGGCGTATATAGTCCAGAGGAGAGCGTAGGGGGGCCGCCGAGGCGCCCACACAACAAGGCGGCGCGCCCCCCTCCTGGGCCGCGCCGGCCTAGTGTGTGGGGCCTCGAGCCCCCACCCTTGCGCTCCGTCAGTATTCTGGGAAAATAGGACCTTTCGCATAAATTCCGAGGATTTTCCTGCAAGTTGGATTTCTGCACAAAAACGAGACACCAGAGCAATTCTGCTGAAAACAGCGTTAGTCTGTGTTAGTTGTATCCAAAATACACAAATCAGAGGCAAAACAATAGCAAAAGTGTTCGGGAAAGTAGATACGTTTTGGACGTATCAGGCGGCATATTCGCGGTACCCGATAAATTGGGTACCGAAACGGATAAGCTCCTTCATGAAAGGCTAAAGAAAGATCATAAAAAAGAGGATCAATATAAGAAGTGAAAAAGTTCGGCATCATGAAGAAACAGGGAAGTTCAGAAAAATGAAGCCAATACAGGACACAGAAGATAACTTACCTCTTCCATCAAAGGAGTCAAGGAACAACCAGCTAATATGGTTGGTTCCTTGGTTGATTCCACCCTGGCTCTCTTCGGGGAGGGAGCCTGGGGGCTTACAGCTGGTGTTGGATGTTCAGGGTTTTGTTGAGGAGGTGAAGTTTCGTCGCCATCAGGACGAGCTTCTGAGACAACTAAAGTACGAGACGTGCTCGTTCGAGCAGTCTCGTCAATAGGTGCATCTTCCTCTTCATCGCCACTGCAACAAATACAGCGACAGGATAAATAGCAATTTCAAAAAGCATCGACAAAGAGACAAATATAATGCATTAAAAACTTACGAGCTAACGAGAGCAGCTTCGTATAGATCCAAAGCTTCTTTCTTAGCGTCAGGCACAATTTCTTCGGCATGGGCAGCACCGGCTTTGGAGGTACCGGTGTCAACAGCATCGTCTCTTTTCCTTTTGCTCCTAGGAGAAGCAGCTGAAGGAGGCGAGCGTGTCGAAGAAGTTGCCTCGGCCTCGGCGTCCTTTTCAGAGGATGCCGCAGATTTCCGAGAACCTGCGGCTTCACTCTCAGGGCGAGACGTACCCTGGTTGTCGTTAGTGACAACGGCCCTTTATTCAACTTCTCCACCTTCGGGAAGGGGAGGAAGAGGTGACGCAGTTGCGTGGTTCTATTCAAAAACAGAAAAATATCGGCATGAAGTATTTGAAGGAAAAAGATAGAAGGAAAATAAAGACATGAACAAAAATATTACCTGTGGGAGTGCGTTGGTGGCGCTATATGGCGCCACACCGCAAGATGTCGGGACGCTGTCTTTCTTGTTCAGCGACGAGATCTTCCGGACGAGTTTCGCCAAGTCATTGACGGACAAGTCAACTGACAAGCGATCCACATCTTTATCGCCAGCGTACATCCAAAGGGGGTTTTTGCGAGCTTGAAGAGGCTGCACCCTAATCCTAAGGAAATACGCCGTGATCTGGATACCCGACAATTCTTGTCCACGAGTATTCTGGAGCTCATGGATGCGAGTCATCAGGGCCTCTGTCGCCGCTTTTTCTGCGTCGGTAGCCTCTGCATCCCAGGATCGGCGGCGACAAATTTTCTCGGCACCGTCAAAAGGAGGAATGTTGTCTTCAACAGAGCCGTGGTTTTCTTCACGGATGTATAACCATTTCTTGCGCCACCCTTGAACTGAATCAGGGAATTTGACGTCGAAATATTCGACGTCAGGGCGGACGCAGATTACAACGCCGCCTATGTTGTAGGCGACGCTGGAAGAGCCATTACGGCGACAGAAGAAGATACGTTTCCAGAGGGACCAATTGGGCTGGACCCCAAGGAAAGATTCACACAATGTGATAAAAATAGCAATGTGGAGGATGGAATTGGGAGTGAGATGGTGAAGTTGCAGTCCATACATGAACAACAACCCGCGAAGGAAGTCATGGATGGGAGTGGAAAGACCACAGATGAGGTGGTCAACAAAACTAACCCGGTATTGCATCGGTGGAGCTGGGTAGCTTTCTTCCTTGGGGAAGCGAAGCGCATCTTGCTTCCCGCTGATGCCAAGCTTCTTCAGCAGGTTGACATCTTGCTGGGAGATCTTGGATCTCTCCCACTCCAAGTTCCCCAGATCTTCGGTTGCCATCTTTGTTGCAGTAGCGCTGTGCTTGGTGAGTTTGCGCGGTGGCATCAACGAGAGTGAAGGCGAAGAGCGCACGAGCGGTGGAGCACAAGGAGCTTTAGGGCGCAATGGAGAGATTTTGCAAAGGAAGAGCAGATGGGCGGCGCAAGCGAAAGTGACAGAGGAAGAAGACGATGGACTTAAATAGAGGTGCGGTGAATCGACGCAACCGTTGGATGGAAATATTATGGAGCAGATGGAGCACACGTGGACAAGGGGTAAAAATGGATTTTCACTGAGAAAAGAAAAGACAGGCGGCACAGTGCGTGCGCCGGAAAAAGTGGAGGACGTGTGTCCCCCACTTACACGACGTGTCCATCAGATGGAGAATCTAGACTTATGGATTTGGTATTGCTTTTTATGGATTGCCAGAATCACTCAATAACATCAATATGTTGCATAAATCTCATCTATTTGCTAGACTAACTACAAAATCAATCGACATGACTACAAAATGTCTTGCATAGATCTTAGGCTAGCTAGTGAAAATGCTCCGGCTTGTAACTACAAAGTTTGCGGGTGCTGTGTGGTTCTATATGTGTTTGTGAAAGTAAGGCTAACCATAATAGGTAGTATCATATATTAGTATTATGCATTATAATACTTGTGCAGTATAATACTATTTCTATTAGAGCAGTAGTATCTTGGATTTACTATATTTATTGATTTACAGAATTCTAATGCAAATTTGTGTAATGAACTATTTGTGATTAACATTTTTCGTAATATGCTCTATGATGTGGTATCTGAATACTCCTAACCAGCTGCCGTAAGTTCAGAAACAATATGGCTAGCCTAATAAAAGTCTATCTGAGCGGTGGGGCCTCAGACTACACCACGAGCCAGGCTGGAGGACCCAGGTTCAAAACAGCACAACATTAAAGAAGGGCTACCAAAATCTTTGGCAATCTATAGGGATTCGGGCCCCTCCCAAGTTCCCAACAGTCTCTCCTCCTTCTCGTCCCTCCACACGACTTTTTTCCCGCTTCCTGAGACATACCACACACATGATAAAAGCAAGCAAGCAAAGCAGAGAGCGGCGCAGACGCCACCTCTGCAGCAAGCGGGCAGTCCAGGGGACAGAAGAGAGAGAAGCCGCGCCAAAGCACGAAAAGACTCGCCGCTTCAAACGAAAAAGAAAATTTGTGTTCGCGGTTTCACACCCAAGCACGCACGCGCGACGGCATACGGTGAAAAAAATTACTACTCTCGATCGCAGGGGCGGATGGCAGAAAGCCATTTCCGATGCGGAAAAATGTTTCGTGCGACGTGAAAAGCGTGGCGTAACGCCTGATCGAAGTCCAAATTTTCTCCACGGCTGGCATGCATGCCGCTGTTACCAATTAATTAATGAGCATACAGTAGTTCTCCAAAATACACCACGTCGCCCGAAGCACCGGAGACTCTGTAACATAAGACTAGTCATAGTGGGAAGTAGTAGTAACACGCACATGTTACTACTTGTTACTACCTTCATAGTGTAACATCAAAGTAGTATCATGTATGTCATCATTAATTAGCTTATATCATTGATCTGTATGATGTTACGAACTAGCTATGTTACTCCATCCTCCTCTCTTCTCATTAACTCACTGCCACATAAGCAAATTTGCTGAGTTGGACACTTAGTTACTAGTGAAGTTACTCTCACTATGAGTAGTCTAAAACATGTACCTCCTTCGTCCACAAATAAAAAAAACAAGGATACACCCTAGAAGGTGCATCAAGATAGAAAAAGAGGCCAAGACGGTGAACAACGCCAACGAAGGCAACTCGATACAAACACGACGCCACACGGATTACAACACAACCCACACCAGCCGAACGACAAACTCGCCTTGCACAGGCGATACACTAAGCTACTGGGCCGCGTCACGACCGAAGAAAGGAACTCCGGGAAGCCAACTCCAACTTCAAGATGGCACAAGCCAACGCACCGCCCACCCAAAAGTGCCCAGGAACGGCGAGTGAACGGCGGGGTTGAACCAGATCGAAGGAGGCGTCGACCACGAAGAAGAGCCGCCGACGGTGTACATAGCGCCCCGGAAGCCCAAGCTCTGAGCGGTGGCCACCACCGACTCCAAATAGCGCACCGAGGACTCCCGAACCATCTAAGCGACGCCTCCAAGAAGGAAAACGACACAGCCGTGCCGCCGCCGCCCGATCCGAAGACCGGATCAAGGTTTCCCCCAATGTTCGATGCGGGGAAGAGCGAGCAATACCATGGCGACGCCTCAAGATAAATTATTAAGTGTAGAAAAATTACATCGAGAAGATGCAAACCAACACCTTTCTCCTCTTTAATTTTTTCTCCTTCAATAGCTAAGAGCAATTAGAAAATAAAAATATCATGTGCTGAATATTATTGAGTTTGATTTCCGTGCGATGAAAGTGAAGTAATTTGGGTTACTTTAAAATGCATTGGGAAGGTAAAATTACACTCTTTATGGACAAAGTATAAAGCTAAACGTCTACTTATTTGAGAACGGAAAAGTATGTTTCGTTTTGTTTAGATCATTCGATGAACTGGGATATAGAGTCGGCCGTATCATTTTCCTTGCCCATTTGGCTCTCAGGTGTACCCACCATTTCATCGCAGTGGCCTTTTGTTTTTGTTTCTCTTTCCCTTCACTCAGTTAGCACATATATATGGAAAATAATAATCCAGCCATATTAATTTACATAGCAAGTGACAAAATAAACAACATATCTCACAATGAAGGTAGTCCATCAAATAAACAAAATTGTTCACATGAAAAACAACAAAATAAGTAGAGATGGCTACCGGTTTCATGCCAATTTCCGATGATGCTCAATCAAGTCCAACTAAACTCAATCGTGAGTGTGGCGATCAAATATCTCATGATCCACATGGAGGTACTCTTCAAACAACGTTGCCCCTAGGATGCGGCTCAACAAATTCACCTTGAAATTGCCCCTTGGATAAGGAGACATTCGTCACGACATCTTCAACGAGCATGTCGTGCATGATTACCATGAGATATGTCTATGCTTCGGTTTTGATGGTGTTGATAGTGGCGGAGAATGTCACGGTGGCTGCGATGGGAGAGCTAGAAGGTTTCCATGGCTCATGTTCAGTTCGAGGTTGCTAAGTAATGGCGGATGCGACGAAGGGTTCGCATTACACACTATTGTACATGAATGGGTTGCGGAGTTCCCATGCTTGCTGGACACGTGATAGTACATGTGAGTCTGGTGTTTGGTGACATGTAATAGCGATATTGACAAGTGGGGGTTGCAGTACCATAGGTTCTCAATTTTGGTGGTGCCCTTGGAGTATCGATTGTCGACATCCACGTTTAAAATCTAAGGTCTTATCTTTATTAGTTGTATACCAACGATTTTGTTGAATGCATTATTTTGAGACCTTAGATCTTCTTCAATGTGAATATCTAATATTTGTTGATTGGGCAACATGTTGCTTTTTAAAAAAAACTCTTTTGTAATTGTGTCACAAGTACTCGTGTGTGATGTTTTTTGTGGTGGTTTGTGTGGTCTGTGTCACAAGTACTCGTGCGTGATGTTTTTGGTGGTGGTTTCTGCGGTGCGTGTCACAAGTACTCGTGCGTGATGTTTTTGGTGGTGGTTTGTGTGGTGCTGCAAGTGGTTTATCACCGTAGCCGAATAAGTTTTTGTTCTTCTTACTTTCCTTTTTTCATTGTATGCATCTTTAATATAATTCAGATATTATTTATGCCAAAGCTATAAGTAATAGCTTCACGATATTAATATATTATTATTATATTTATCAAAAAATGACGAGGGTCACACTACCGATGACTTGTGGGACCTACCACCAGTAGATGAAACTTACCCTTACTTTGGCGGGCCTAGCATGAGGGATGGCCCGCTTCCAGCGGCAGATTAACTTTGTTGGTAAAGGAGAGACCTCTATACACATCGTATACACTCGCACAGTAGAGAGGGAGAGACAGACATGCATGCAAGACTGGGTACGCGCGTTGCTGTGGCAGGAGCAGCGAGGACTGTGCATGCGGACAGGGGGGAAAGCAGCGAAAATAGCTGACAGCCATTGCTCATTTGCTCCCTCCTTTCCTTTTGCCTCTCTGCCTTCTCTGCGCCGCCCTCCTCTCTCCTCTCTCCTCCCTACGCAAAACCACACGGACTGGGCTCAGTCTTAACTCTGCTTCCTTTCTTTGGGAGACACACAGCCCCACCCTCTTGCCGGCTTGCTTTGCTCCCTTGTTCCTCCCAGCCTCCCTCTTCAAAGATCGAGTACACCTATCTAGCACGCTCTCCTTCTCAAGCCAGCGAGCGAGAGGACGCGCCAGGACCCAGCAATGGACGCGGATGGGGCCGATCCAGCTCCCCCTAGGCCTCCATGGCCTCCTCGGCAGCACGAGGTGGACGCGGAGGAGAAGGTGAGCCCATCTCTCTCTCTCTCTCTCTCTCTCTCTCTCTCTCTCTCTCTCTCCACGTTAGCGCATTTCATCTGCTTCTTCTGCTGTTCTTGATTTCGTTTGCGAGTCGTGTGCGTGTCCACGCTGAAGTAGCAAGAACGAAGAAGCAGAGGAGGGCATGCGTAATGTACATTTTTGGAACCGATTGCGGGCGCTAGTTCTAGATTGTCGTCAGATGGATGTGGTCGCTCCTTGCTGTTTCAAGCTACCCAGCCCCCCCTTGAGTTAAGATAGGCACACGGTAGTACACATGTGCATTGAATCACATCTCCTGTAAGTACACGGCGACGTACACATAGAGGGCCAAATCTGTTTCTCCAGCGCGGTTCCAGCTTCAAGAAACAATGCGCGGAACTACTTCCGCTGCAAAACGTGCTTAGATCCAGCTCGCGAGGACTTGCTTGATGCGGGCTAGCTGTTGTAAGGCCTCTAATTGATTCAGCTGCTATATCTTGATTGATTAGCCGCTAATAGGACCATTGTTCAGTTTGGTGGATGTATATTTGGTTTTACTGCACTGTTAGTACTAGTCCTAGCTAGCAGTGCCGCTTCACTGTTTCTTTTGCTGTAGTGCGGTAGTGTAGCTCTCACGTTTCATGTTCCTTTCCGCCAAAAGGGGAGAAAAACTTAGCATTAGTTTCTTATTTCTTGGATTGTTGGCTTCACATTTAGCTGACGAATCTAAGAGAGTTAGGTCGTGGTTCCAGCATGGGTTTAGTTTATTGCTTTCCTCGGCATATATGCCCTCATGTAGGTGGGTGTCTCTTTGCCTAAAAAAGCAGACGATTTTATACTTATCAGAGTTCAGTTGTGCTCTCTAGCCATCTTAGGCCACACAAAGAAATTGATTACTAAGAGTAGAGATTAGTTTGATAAGATGTTTTGGTCTTTTGTCTGGTGAATGTCCCATGCCCTGTATGATCTGCATTAATTTTTGGCAATAGTGATGGCACTGTTGGGCCTTGATTCTTTTGACAATTGACATTTTACCAATGCAACATAGGTTAATGAATTCATCGTTATATTTGCTTCCAGTTTTGTTTCACTAGTTTGGCTACTTTCATGACGGCGTTGCTAATAGACTTCCGCTTACTGTGAGTGTGAGGTGACTTGACCAGTGTGATCAGTGTGGAGTGTTTACAACAAGTATCCCATTAGAAACTCACATGTTCTCCATTGCCTCCTTGGCGTTGATCATTTGATCTTTTCCTGATAGGTGAATCTGTGTTTTAATATTCTCTAGACTCGAGTGAACTTGCAAGACTTCTTTTTGAAAAGAATTCAGATTAAGGCTACTCCTACTTGTGTTGCAATTGTTATCACGTAGGCCTAAGACTGGAGAAATTTCTCTTAGCATCTCAATTTGAAGAAAACAATATTTGGTCCTAACCCCTTATGTCTTTTATATTGTTATAGCATTGACATGCAGAATAGTACAGACTTATAGATTTGTGTGGCCCCTTTAGGTTCTGATGTCAGCTAATTGTCTGTCACTTTTTTCATGTACATGATCTGCCTGCTCTACTTAAGGGCCTCCCTGTTAGGACCAGAGCCATAAACCCTCATAAAAACAATTAATGTTTGTTGTATACTGTTGTCTTTTCCTAATAGTTGTGATTGTGTATAGTACTTGATTAACTTACTCGCTTCCTAGGAGATCAATACACAATGAAAGTCGGGGCATTCATATCTTTGTGCAGATCAACACAGCAACTTTGATGTTAAGTTTTGTTAGACGCCTTATTCACTTGTTTTTCTTTTGACATTTTAAGTGTATGATGCAAAAAGAGTTATTTACGTCTGCGAAAGTGATAAGACTCCGACATGGAACCATTTATGTTTCTTTTGCTTGCAACAGTTTGCATTTTTCTTAACCTACACAATGGAAAGAAAATCTGATCTAGAGAAAGCTTAAATAGAAGCCGTTAACCAGTGTGACAGTAGACAAAATTTCTACTAGGGAGACATTGGGGTGAGTACTCTCGTTGAATTCTGTATCTATTAAATTCTCCTTTTGAAGCAATATACTTTGTTGTCATGTTCAAGTTGTATTGTACATTCTACAATTCTGCATAGCCCCCATGACACAGGTTATCCACGTGCATTATGCATGTTCGTTCCTCGGTTTGAAGGAGTGTGCTATTCTAAATAGGGTCATGCTACTGATGCTGCTGTGCTAATTTCAGTCCTTCGTCAGTTTGCATTATGCA
The DNA here is from genome assembly GCA_030979885.1 of Lolium multiflorum. Taxonomy (NCBI): domain Eukaryota; kingdom Viridiplantae; phylum Streptophyta; class Magnoliopsida; order Poales; family Poaceae; genus Lolium; species Lolium multiflorum. The sequence goes on along the minus strand of CM061749.1, from coordinate 235,049,813 downwards.
TGTTCGTTTCTCGGTACTCGGTAGTATGTCCTATTAACATTTTAAGTAATGTGCTGTTCTGAAATCTGAATGCGGTCCTGCTGCTGTGCTAACTTCAGCCTTTCTTCAGTTTATTTAACCTTGCTTTACAATTGTTGACAATAGATTTTGATCTTCTCCTTCCTGATCTGCAGGTCCCAGGTCCACTTTGATCACTCGGAGGAGCATGGTGTCCGCCAGTCGTGACGCCTGCTCGGTCGAGGGAGGGAGGAGAAGTCGGGAATGAAGCCGTATTGGTCCGGGAGCGCGTATACATAGTATTCTTTTTGTGGCGTAACGTCAGATAGTAGAGTACCACCAGATAGTTATAAGTTTCAGTTTTCAGGTGGAGGTTTAATCCAGGAGCAATTCAGTACCACCCCAGCTAGCCTATTCTTTAATTTCGATGTACTGGCACTGCCGGCAACCGCTGAAGCGGGCCGCCTGTTATTCCATTCGTATCCATTGTCCAGATGTGGTGTGCTGGTCTCGTGTGGTCTCGCTGTGCAGATGAATTGGTTCGTCACCAGTCAGACACTGCTGCTCGCGCGTGCCGTGCCGCGGCCCGCGGTGTTGGCGCTTAGCGGCGTGCTGGTGCCCGTGCCGGTACGGCGAGCATGCGCTGGGCGCGGGACCGCCGGCGCTATGCACGGTGATGCGGGTCGCGTGCCGATGCAGCGATGCCCAGCATTTTGGGGATAGACCATGGAACCGGGAAAAAGAAAGAAACATTTTTTTTTTCCGAAATGAGGGTGAGACGGCTAGGAATGGCACCCGCAAGGTATCCCGTCGTCTTCAATCTTACCCGTCACTCGTACCCATATCCGCGAACTGGTACAAGTTTTTTCCATACCCGTCACCCGGCAGGGTAAATGGGTACCCGCGGGTAAAAAATACCCGCGCTTACAACGGCGATCCTAAATAGTGGTTTTATCCTCACTAACCTACTAGCGAGATTGTCAGATCGGAAAGCGTGAGGTTCAACCAAGCAATGTGAACGCGCGGTTAGGGAAAAATTAAGAAGTTCAAAACATTACTGCCCATTTGTCAAATTTATATGGGTAAACGGGTACGCGGGTATGGGTTGTACAATCCCATACCCGTACCCGCTGACATAGGCATCCGCAATGGGCCTGTCGAAGAAGGTACCCAGGGTTTACTGAAGGCCCACGACTCGAAGTTTGTGAAGCTCAGAAGCCCAGTTGTGAAGTAGTTTGAAAATATAGAGTTGTATTAGGAATAATGACTTGTAACTATTACGGAACGAACTCAAAGAGTCTCCCGGACTTTGTAACTTGGTGTATCACGAAACCCTCGACTCCGCCTCCTATATAAGGGGGAGTCGAGGGACAAAGAGAGGATCGAATCATTGTCAACACAACCCTAGCTTTCATAGCAGTTGAGTACTTTTTCGGCTGAAACCCTCGAGATCTACTTGCCCTCTACTTCTAACAAAATCCTAGTCTACAACTTGTAGGCATTGACAAGTTAATCCCTTGTCACCCGCTCTATGATATTTTTCCCGTTTACAAATCTATGGGTAATATTTTGTCCCATACCCGTATTCCTATTGGGTTTTTACCCGACGGGTATGCGGATCATGGGTACCCATTGCCATCCCTAGAGACGACCTTTGCATCGAAAAGAAGTATCTAACTGTTTTTATCATTTTATTCAACAAAGGACCTACAAAAAAACATACATAAAAACCAAAAATCTTCACACAACACCTACAAACTCGACAACAAGTGAAGATCATGTTAGTACAGACTATGCTCTGTAAACAACGAAAAACCCCGAACTGGAAACATCGCATACCTCGAGACGCCCTCTAAGCGAAACGAGAGCGTTCATCCGGTTTAGCATACTCTTAAAGAGCACCTCATGTACATGTTACAAAAGTTGTCACTGCCATCGAACATCCGATAAATCTTCACGGTTAGCATCCGCATGAACATCGTCTATCCTGCCGATGATGCCACCATAGTGCTAGACGGAGCCTCCTCCCTGCGCGCGCACCTTCATACACGTCCTCCGTCGAGACTTTGTGGCGCCACGCCGCCAAGACCTACCATCGTTGACGCGGTAAGAACCATGCCGCTCCACCTCAAAGCCCCTCCAGCCAGCATCTGCTCCAAAAACGATGCCCACATGAGGGAGAATGGTGCCGCGCGTCGCCATCGTCCGATCTTTGAGACCCAGATCTAAGATTTCCTCCAGAGCAACCTGAGCGAGAAGATGATGGATACGACGACGGTGCCTTCTGTTAGAGCTATATTTGTATATTGTATTTCCCCACTTGTTAGGGGGTTTTCCTGCATATTTCCACCTGTACATGTACTACATATTGTGGCCTTTGGCCCTTGAGGAATACAAGCTGTCTATTCCTATCATGGTATCAGAGCCCACGTTAGGGTTCCTGTGACCGCCGTCAACTCGCCCCGGTCTTCTTCCGGTTCCCGATTTGGCCGCCGTCGTCGTCTTCTTCTCTCTGGATCCCGATTCCATCACAGCCCCGAATTCCCCAATTCCCCATCCACCAAAATCCCCATCTTCCAGCCCCGAATCCTGCTGCTACGCCCCCCAGCCCCGAATCCCCAGCAATCCCCACACCCGAGCTCCCCATCGCCAAAACCGCCGCCGCCGGACCGTTCGCCCCGCCCGCCGCCGCCGGACCCGTCCCGCCGCGCCGCCTCGCCCGCCGCCGTCAGACCGATTCCCGCCGGTCACGCCGGCCTCCTGCTGCTCCGCCCCTCTCGCCCCGCCGGTCACGCCGGCCTCCTGCTGCTCCGCCCCTCTCTCCCCATCGGTCCGTCGGCCCCGTAGTGCCGATCGAGATCGAGATCGATCTCCGATCTCTGCTCCTCCCGCCCACTTTCGGCCCAGGTCGGCCCGTTCTGGCCTAGCTCGCGTCCGTCTCGCAAAAAAAAAAAGCAAAATTTTTTTTTTGAAAGAGATGTCTTCTGCATCGGGCTACGTCGCGATTCCTCGCTGCCCGGTGATTTTTGATGGCGCGAATTATCCTGATTTCGCTGCCTTCATGCGCGTCCACATGCGCGGTCTTCGCCTTTGGGGTGTGCTTTCCGGTGAGGTCTCCTGTCCACCGCGCCCCGTTGCGCCTACGGCGCCTCTTGCTCCGACGCCTGTTGTCCTTGCTCCTGATGCCACTCAGGCGGTCCAGGATGCCGCTCAGAGTGCTGATGCTACTGCTCAGGAGGAGTATGTCCGGAAGGTCCAGGAGCATTCTACTGCTGTTGCGACCTACCGGCTGGATCTGACTGACTACACTCAGTGGATAGATGAGGATGCTCGTGCTGCTGCTGTTCTCACTTCCAGTGTTCTGCCCCAGTATGCTGCTGAGTTCATGGCTCTTCCCACTGCTGCGCTCGTGGGCTTATCTTCGTCAGCGCTATCGTGTCTGGAGATGCACTTTATTTGTCTGTGGTTCGTCAGGAGCATGCTCTTCAGCAGGGTGATTCCACTATTGATGCTTTCTACACTCAGAGTGCTGCTATATGGCGTCAGCTTGACTCTCTTCGTACACCTGTGTGTGCCACCTGTCCCTGCTGCCTGGTTGTGCGCGCCGATCTGGAGTTTCAGCGCGTCTTTGAGTTTTTATCGCGGCTCCGCCCGGAGTTTGAGCCGCGTCGTGCCCAGCTGGTGGCACGTGGTCGTGTTCCGCTCTCTGAGGTACTGGCTGAGCTTCGTGCTGAGGAGACTCGTCTTCGTGGTGCTGGTCTGCTTGAGGTTCCCTCTGTTCTTGCTGCTCGTGGTCCTCCTGTTTCGTCGCGCTCTCTAGCACCGCCACTGCTCTCCGCCCCGCCGACTCCAGGGTCAGCCAGCCTCAGCAGCCTCGTGGTCCTCGTCCTCCTTGTGCCCACTGTGGCAAGACTGGACATGATGTTTCTGGCTGCTGGACGAGGCATCCTCACCTCCGTCAGCAGTATCTTGCTCGTCGTCAGGCTGGTTGCTTCAGGATCTTCTGCTGCTGCGCTGTCTGATCAGGATATTATCCGTGGTCTTCGTGGTCTGCTTGCTGCTACAGGCTCTTCCTCGTCGGGTACTGCTGGTTCTGTGTCTAGCTCTTCGGGCACAGCGCGACCACCACCTTCTACACAGTCAGGTACGTCATCCCCATGGTATCTGGATTCTGGAGCTTCTTTTCATATGACTTATGAGTCTTCTCTCCTTTCTGCTCTTCGCTCTTTTTTTTTCTCCTGTCCGTGTATGCAATAAACTACAAAGTTCATGTATGCATTTTACATGCATCAACCGCTTAATACGCACGGCCGCGTGAGGAGTAGCACACCGTCAGGTTGAGTAGTACAACACAGACCAACTTTTTTGAGGATGAATGTATTTTTTTATTTTATTAATATGAAAGAAAACAAGTGTCTACAAAACAATACAGTTGCTTAAGGCAGGAGGCACCAGGCCCAAAGGGAAAAACTATCTAAAATTTTCCATCCAAGAAAATATGCCATGATAGGATTTCCTTTTTGCTTTACAACACAGCCCAACTAGAGGCGGGTGTCTTCGCCTCTGGGCAGCACGAAGCGAACCACGTGGCGCATCGAGGCCATTTTGCAGGCTTACATGGCTGACTCGTCCTCCGACGAGGACGAGTGAGGCGTCGATGTCTCCTCGTCCCAACGCGTACTGAAGCACTGCCGAGGCCGCGTCCGCCTGCACCAAAATGCGGCGGCACTGGTCTATGCGCCACCACATTTTGGTCCCCCGGTTAGTTGTTAGTTGCTTTCCGCTGCGCCCAACACGTAGATAAGCGCCGCCGCATCTTTAGTTGAGCGCCATCGCCTTTTGGTCGCCGATGAAATGTTACCACCGATGCCTCTGTCGTCTTAGGGTTAGGGCTAGATGTAGGTCATGCTAATGTAGGCCTAGGTTATACTTAATTAGTTTTAATTATGAACTTTGCCTTAATTATGTTGAAGACTAACTAGTGTGGTGAAAAAAATCCCGCGAACTAACAACCGGCGAACACCTCTCCTTTTTCAAATATGTAGTATGAATTTGTGTTATCGTACAACTCTGCGTACTAGATAACACATATCCAGCACCCTGATCTGAGATATGCGGGTTCGGATTATCGAGTATACCCTAGAGTTGCTCTTATCCGTGTATTTGTGTTGCTCCTCCTATGAAAGCTTTGTCTTGGTAACTTGGGAAGAAGGGACTGAGAAGAACAAGCTTAATACCAGACCCGAGACTGTCTAACTTTATAGCCATGCGTTTGTGAATCATGTGATCTAGGGAACAAGACTTCCCAGTTTGTAAAGTCAGCATTATCCTCGACTAGAAGAGAGAGTCGAAAAATAAGGAAAACCCTTATGAAGGTTAAGCCCCGAGGTGCTTAGATACATATCATTCCTTCCCCGCAGGAAACGTGAAATCAAACCCTACTTTGGATGCATACACGCTCGATTCAGGTACTTTGTAAAACTGACGATAATTTTTTGGCATTAGCTTCCAAATACTCATTACACAACACTGCTCAACTCCAAGCGTCTCAAAGAATTTTATATAGCCCAACGCCCAGGGAAGAGACGTTCGGAAATAACTTAGATGAGCAGCATAATACAGATCAAGTCAACCATACAAGTCGTACAGAGCAACTGCTAAAAAACTCCTCTTGTACCATTTTTAGGGGTAACACTAGGACCCTCATTGTACAGATAGCCTAGAACCAGAGTGATACATTTACAAGATAAAGTTGTTGGATCTTCGACAAGGGCACCAAAGAAACAACATTCTTATACCTCTAGTCTCCTTGGAAACCCTTCCATCGAGAAGAATGAAACTGCCAACAAATTAAACTGGTCAGACGTAAGAATCACGGTGTCTCAATAAAAAAAAGATACCCATGGGCACTAGCACCCAGGGCATATTTTTATAGAAGGAGCTATGAGCCGCAAACCCCCATAAAATGGGACTCCAACATGGGTTGCGGGGCAGCAAGCTAAACTCCAGCTCGAACCACCTGACTCTCTGGTCACTCTCAAGAAACTAAAAGGACACAGAACATCTTGTTTTGTTCTTTGACCAATCGTGAAATGTCAAGGCACCCGAAAAAGAGATCCCCAAATGGCTAAACTTGGTATCCCCCTAGATCAAGAAAGCTAAATGGACATTTCAAAGGCATCACCATTATAGTGGTAATAGTTTTGGATGGGATCATACTATGGTGGATATAATGCTCAAATATGCATACACATGTTCTCACTGCAATTTTCAGTCTTCAGAATCTGTCACTAATTACCCTTAATATAAATATAAGTAACCAGTGAACTAGTACATGAGAAAAGTTCAAATTCATAGCATCCTGATAACACAAACGAAGAGGCCAGTATCAACTGAAGTTCGCAACATAAAAGAGAGGGCAGATCGCCAGATTCGACAATAAAATACAAACCACTAGTTTACTACTAGTATTTTACTCCAAGCAAACAAATGATCTTCGTACACTAATGTCAAAAACACAAACTTGGTTAACAATAAAAATACCAGTTCAATTTGATTATAAAGATTATACTTGGGTAAAAAGACTTTGCTACAAAAAGAAGAGGCCCATTTATTTATATTCATAAAACAGAAAAAGGTGCAAGGTTTACTTTTTCCGTCAAAAAAAGTACATGTTTCACAAGATATCACTTAGCATCACTAGAAAGTGGGTTGACATTACGACATCAAATGGAAAAAAAATCAAGTTAAACTAGTGGCATGGGTCAAAAAGCAAGCAATTCAACAGAGGCAAGAAGAAAACAAGAAAAGGTTGTTGCTTCCAACATATTTACCTAATTTGGGGCTACAATCATTTCATCAACACGTGGTGCTTTATCATCTGCATGACCATCTGTATTAGCAACTGCAGAAACAAAGAGGAAATGACGCTGGTAAGTGTACATTAGTGTTTACAAGAGTAACTCAAAAGTGAATATATCTGATAGGACTTGGTAATACCTTCTGTGTCTGCGAGTAACCAGTCTTGCGCGCAGACCAATCCCTCAACTGTTGAAGGATCCATAGTACTGAGATACTCATTTAGCACCCGGGCTTCACTATCCAATGGGATGATAGATACAGGGATAGCTAGAATATCACGAGCCATTTGAGAAAGGACAGGATACTTTGCCGCAAAAGACTTCCACCATCCCAGGATGTCAAAATTTTCTTGATTCCCTTCTTTTTGACGATAGACAGCTTCCTCGAGATACATGTCCAAGTCAGACTTTAAGGACTGGCCTGATGATGACTCCTGAATATACTGATCAAGTCCCCGTCGGGCATCTGATAATGTGATGCGAGAGAAGGTCTTAGAGTCATTTCCATTGCTATACACAGAGCTCATGCAAGAACTACTATTTCCGGTGTAGAAGAGAACAGATGGATTCTTCAATGAATCTGCTGAATGCTCATAATCATTGCACAGACTGGTAAAATTTTGCTTGATGGCTTCTATTGTCGCCTTTGCTGTAAATTGGTCGTTTCCATAAATCAGCTGAAAAAAGTACTCAATTGACTTCATCTTGTACCGAGGATCCAGTATAGATGCGAATGCCATTACTTGCCTAGTAAGATCCCAGTATCCCTCAAACTTTTTCAGCATTCGGCCAGCCATTTGTGCAACAACTGGAGATGGACTATTGCGCCAGGTGTTCAAAAGGACATGGATCTCACACATGTCATTGAAATATAGGTTTGCAGTCGGGTTTTCCACTGGAAACTTCTCCATTGTATTATTGAGCGCATCAAGTATTTCGGTGAGGGCTTTCACATCAGCCCACTCCTTAGGAGTCAAGAAAGCAGCATAGTGTGATTCCTGTTCCGCAAGGCGCAGAAGCACATCATGATAATAGCATGCAGAATCAAACATTAAGTAAGTGGATGGCCAGTTGTTAGGCGAATCAAGAACTAACATTTTTTGGTCAATCTGAAGCAGCTTTGCTGTACTGAGAAACTTCTGAAGCCGCTCTTGTGGGAACTTGACATTCTGAATCATCTCGCGGACTCTATTAATTATGTCGGATGTTTCTTCCAAACTTTCTTCAACTGTGAGATTCAGAATATGCGCACAAGAGCGTACATGGAACAAGTTTCCGTTTAACAGGAGAAGTCTCCTAGGCTGCAGAACTCTGACAAGCTCTGTGGCAACACTGTCTCCAGAGGGACAGTTGTCTAATACAACAGCAGCTAGCTTCCTGTCAATACCCCACTCTTGCAACTTCTCCAGAATTAGATTGGCAATCTGGTTGGGTGTAAAATGTTCATCAACATGCACAAAGTTGAGGATTTTTTTCCTGAGTTTCCACTCATCACTGGCATGATCAATGTAGTGGCAGGTCAAACACAAGTAGTCCATCTGTGTACTTGATCGCCACATATCAACTGAGATGCTAATCCGGCAAGGGGTCTTGAGGAGCACATCCTGCAGCTTAAGCCTCTCACTTGCGTAAATTGCCATGCTATCAGCTCTCACAATGTCATATGACACCATGCTAAACTGTGGCTGGAGGTTCTTAACAAACTTCTGGAACCCCAGATCATCCACCATTGAAAACCGGTAGCCATGCTGGACAATCATACGGGCAAGGTCTTGCCGGCTGAGTTCTTGATCAAAGTGCGCGTTGTCGTTGTCATGATCATCACCAGATGCATGCCCATCGCCCGGCAGCCCAGTGGAAGATTTGTTGTTGAGGATACGTCGTACAATAAGCTTCCGACGCTTACCAGCGCGGCGGGTAGAGGTGGTGGTGCAGATTGCAAGGTGGTTGCGTAGGTGCGTGGTGCCTGACCGGCTAGTTGCGGTGAGCTGCTTCTTGCAGTGGTTACAGATGGCGACACAGTTCCCATCAGCACGGCGCTCCTTAGTGAAGTCCTGCCAAACTGCAGAACGCAGCTTTCGTGCCCGTGGATTGTGCACCACGGGCACAGCTTCCACTGTGGTGCTCATCGTGCCGGCAATCGGCACTTCCATCGCTGCCGGTTCCAGCATGCTATCGCATATATGCTCACCAACTGCAACAGATCCAAAGAAGTATCATGAGAACATTCCATGGTGGATACTAAACCTATGTGAAGTTAACGGAGATGGACCATGATGCTTCATCTTTCGCAGAAACAGAAGATAAAAACAGAAGACTTTGTACACTCCCCTGACGAACTGAAGTAAATGGATGATGACCTTCCAACTTAAAGACTGCTCGTACGGTACAAGCATACACTCGCACAGTCGCACTACAGAACGCAAATGGCATCACAAAGATTCGGCTTTAATTTCGCGGAATGCTGGGAGCTGCCATGCCACAGTGCAAATGAAAATAAAGGAACTTCCTTGTCGAAATCCCCCTTTTACGGCCTTACCTACCTACCAAGTCTGAAAACCCAAATCCCCCAAAATTAAACACAATCAGCCGCAACAAGCAAGCGATCTCCGGAATCCAGGAGCTAATCGGCCCAGAGGGGTGCTCCTCCCACCCCCAAGCTCGAGCCCCATGAAATGGACAGGAGACATCTCCCAGGCCAGGGCTTGAGCTAGGGTTTATGGCTTGGGTAAGTGGACCCGATAAGACGGAGGAGGGAGAGAGGCAGAGGGCGGAGGGCGGGAGGCGGGGAGACTGACCTCGTCGGAAGCGGCCGGCGGCGAGCGGTGGTTATGGGTCGCGGGGAGGGGACCCGCAACCCGATCCGGTGGGGGCTTAGCAGATCGGAGTCCGGGCCGACGAGGTGTGGGTTGCGGAGTCGCGACCCATTACTGCTGGTGGTGGTGGTTTTGTCGCCGTGGTGGGTTTCGGGTCCGCCCTGCGCGATGGACGGCCACGATGCCGCCACGTGTGCCGGCTTCTGGCTTTGGTGTGGTGGGCAGAGTTGGTACTTGGTTGGAGTTTGGAGTTTGGAGGCCGGTGGACTTAGTTAAACGCGAACGGGTTCAGTGTTCAGATGAATCCCGCATTTTCACTTCAAGAAACTCATGGGAGAGCTGCCACCGAATGGTAAACTGTACTTTTCAAAATTTCGCGTTCGTACTTTCGGGAAATTCAGAGAAAGTTCAATACACACATAGTTCATACGGATCATAGTTCAGACGAATCATAGTTCATATACATATAGAGCAAAAGAAACGGCGGTGCATCTACCTACGACCGCTAGCTACGGTGGCGCATCTACCTACGGCGGCTAGCGCGCATCAACTACGGCGGCGACGGCGACGCTTCATTCGATGACGATGACGCCCGCCGCGCGCTCCTCCGCCTTCTGGCGCTGCTGAATCTGCTGCACCGCCTCCTCCGCCGCCTTCTGGCGCTCAATGAGGCGGAAGGCCTCCTCCAGCTCGGCGTCGTCGGCGGCGGCCTCGCGGAGGCGGGTGCGCTCGGAGCGCCGCTTGATCCGCGTGAGGACGCACGCCTCGTCCTCGTCGGAGGCGACGTAGTCGCCGTTGACAACGTCTTCTTTTTTTCGGATTCCTCGGAGCTGAACCCCGAGGAGAGGGCGGGCGGTGGAGAGGGAGTACGGCTGCAACGGCGGCGACTGCTGCTACTGCTTCCCGCACCTGAGGAGGAGGCATCGCCGTAGGCGTATGGCACGAGGGAGAGAGGCGGAGTAACTCCCCAGTTGGTCCAGCGCCGCGCCGCCCGCTTCTTGCAGCCCACCGAGCGGCTTGCTTTGAGTTCGGCGCTCGTCTTGAGGAGCTGGCCGCGGGCACCGTAGCGCGGCGGGGAGGGCGGTGGGATGGGGTCCATGTCAACGCGGCAGAGCGTTTGGCGTCGACGACGGTGTGGATTAGGTGGTGGTGGTGGAGTATTTGGTCGCTGGAGGTTCGTCAGCGGCGGTGAATTTTGCAAGGGAATGTGGCGAAGTAGATAGGGTTTCTGCTCGGGTCCGGCGACCCGAGCGGCATATGTACCGCCTGAAGCAGGCTATTCTCGGGCCACTGAACTACGTTTATGGGCCGACACCACTATATAGACAACACGAAGCGCAAAACCAAGTGTGGCCCATATGTCGCCGGAGTTTTTCGATTTTAGGCCTATTTACGGTAGGTGCTAGAGCTGCTCTCACAACGGGCCGACCCAAAACAAACTGAGGAATCCAACGAGCCGACGATTGGGTCCGGCATGATTCGTCTTTTCTTTTTAATTTTAAACCATGCAACTTATCTCTGTTTCTAAGGTCGGTGGCTGGGTGCTTTACAAGCATGGACTCTCCCTATATAAAAGCATTGCCTACGACAGATTTCCATCGTGAAATAATTTTCCACAAGCGCGATGGGGCGGTTAGCACACTAGTAGGAAAACCATTATAGGTGGAAACCACCTCTGTGGCGCACCAAACGGCCCATGCGCCATAAAAATATTTCTGTGGCGCACCACTAAAATGCGCCATAAAAGATATAACGTTTCTGTGGCGCACGTGCAAGCATATGCGCCACAGAAGATGGAGATTCTGTGGCGCACGGTGGGTAGTGCGCCACAGAAAGTTCGTGGGACCCACGCTGGGTCCACCACTGCACATGGCCGAAGGATATTCTGTTAACTTTCTGTGGCGCACGTTGATCCATGCGCCACAGAATTTCCTGCGGGGACCACCCCCCGGCTCACACCACCATGATTATGTGGCGCATGAGCTCATATGCGCCACAAAAGTTCATGTTTCTGTGGCGCATATCAGCATATGCGCCACAGAAAGTGCATAGTAGATCTCACTTTTGGAGACAGCTTTCCCCCTCTTTTCTTCCACCCACCACCCTTTCCATTCTTGTCTCCTCCAACCAGCTCGTGTTGCTCCTCTCTCCCACTCCATTTTGGTCATACTTTTCTCCATTGTTGATAGCTCTAAGCCTATTTTGTGGGCATATTTGTGAGGGGAAGCCACTCCAACTTGTAGAGGGGTACTAAAAACCACAATTCTCTTTCCCTCCTCCTCCACTTTCCCTCTTGCATGGTCCATTGTTTTGTCTCCACCACCCCATCCTCTTGCTCCACCATGATCTTGGTAGATTTGTGAGAGGTTGAGTACTATTGGATGCATGTTTTGTGTGTATGGATGTTTTGTAGGTGAAGATTATTATCGCGCTCCCGGACGGTTTGCGGTGGCGAGACGATGATGTTTATATGTGTTGAGCTTTGTGTTGTGGTTGAATGTTTGCTTGCGAAGAAGCTTATTTGTGTTGTTGGTTTGTGCCGGCGTGTGGTGCATGGATGTTTGCCGAAATGTTGATTCATTTCCATTTCGGCAAATTCTTGCACTAGCCATATGTCCCACTTTTAGGATAGGTCATGTCGAAATTTTCCGGCGATCATGCATGCATGTGTGTTTGTGCATGGTGTGTGTGGTTCTAATTAACTCTCTTTTGCTCTATATATGTATGATGCAGTCAACCATGGTCGTCCATATGAGGGAAGGACAAGTGGTTAGATACAAGGTGAACGCGAAGGCCGACATGGTTAGGAACAACATGACCCTGATAAGATGTCCGTGTCGAAAATGCGGACTCCGGCAGTGGATCGACCCTGATTCTGGACAACTGGAGGAACACCTGCTCAGGCGCGGTTTCATGCTCGGCTTCAACGAGGAGCCGGCGGCAAATGTTGGTCATGAAGAAGAGGCCGACATCGGGCGAGAAGACGAAGAGTCTCCCGAACATGGTGTTCATCATGAGGAAGGAGAGGCCGATGAAGGAGATGATGATGCCGGAGGAGATGGTGGTGGAGATGCCGAGAGCAAGCAGACGCCGCTAACGTCGGCCCTGCGGGACCCTCATGTTCAAGAGCTTCTCCTGAAGGACACGGGCAACGCCAAACCTGAAGCCAAGCTGGCGCAAATGGAGGTAGACGGGATGACTCCATTGTATCCAGGGTGCCGGCCCGAGGATACACGCTTGAGTGTAACGCTCGAGTGTCTGGAGATGAAGGCGGAACACAAATGGACCGACAGCAGCTTCAGCGATAACATGAAATCCTGGCATGCTCGTCTTCCCAAGGACAACACATTGCCGACAAGTATCGACGAGGCCAAGAAAGTAGTTTGCCCACTCGACCTACCGCACGTAAAGTACCACGCATGCATCAATGATTGTGCACTTTTTCGGAATGAGTACAAGGATAGAACCACATGTCCGGTGTGCGGCCAAGGACGGTACAAGAGAGGGAACAAGAAAGTTCCTCTGAAAGTTGTCTGGTACTTTCCTATCACTCCCCGTCTGCAGCGGTATTTCGTAGATCCTAAGGAAGCAAAGCTCATGCAATGGCACGCGGAAAGGGAGAAGCCCGCAGATGATCCGGAGAAGGGCAAGATCCTGACACACCCTGCAGACGCTAGCCAGTGGAATGCGTTGGACATTGAGTTCGCAGATGAGTTCGGGAGCGAACCGAGGAACATTCGTCTGGGCATGAGCACCGACGGACTCAATCCCTTTGGAAACCAGAGTAGCACGCATAGCACCTGGCCCGTGTTTGTATGGCCATACAACCTCCCCCCTGGCTGTGCACAAAGCAGCGGTACGTACACATGAGTATTCTTATTCAGGGGCCAAAACAACCGGGCGTGGACATGCATCTGTATCTCGGTCTGTTGAAAGAGGAGTTAGCCACGCTGTGGCAGACGCCGGCCCGTACTTGGGACGCGTACAAAAGAGATTATTTCCCTCTCAGAGCCGCATTGCTAACGACAGTGCAGGACTATCCTGGTTACGCATATGTATCGTGCCAGGTGAACCACGGATTCAAGGCATGTGTCAAGTGCATGGATAAGACCCCGCATCTGCAGCTGCCGAAGCCTCCCGGGTCTTGTAAAACTGTGTTCCAAGGGACTCGAATGTGGCTTCGCTTCGATCACCCGTGGAGAAAACGCAAGGATCTGTTCAACGGCGAAGGGAAGCTCGGAAGAGCCCTGATGCGCGTAGATGTACACGTCCGTTGGGAACCCCAAGAGGAAGGTATGATGCGCACAGTGGCAAGTTTTCCCTCAGAAAGAAACCAAGGTTTATCGAACCAGGAGGAGCCAAGAAGCACGTTGAAGGTTGATGGTGGCGAAATGTGATGCGGCGCAACAACAGGGATTCCGGCGCCAACGTGGAACCTGCACAACACAACCCAAGTACTTTACCCCAACGAAACAGTGAGGTTGTCAATCTCACCGGCTTGCTGTAACAAAGGATTAAACGTATTGTGTGGAAGATGATTGTTTGCAAAGAAAACAGTAAACAAGTATTGCAGTAGATTGTATGCTATGTAAAGAATAGGACCGGGGTCCACAGTTCACTAGAGGTGTCTCTCCCATAAGATAAAAGCATGTTGGGTGAACAAATTACAGTCGGGCAATTGACAAATAGAGAAGGGCATACAAATGCATGTACATGATATGGTAAATATAGTGAGATTTAATCCGGGCATTACGACAAAGTACATAGACCGCCATCCAACTGCATCTATGCCTAAAAAGTCCACCTTCAGGTTATCATCCGAACCCCTTCCAGTATTAAGTTGCAAAGCAACAGACAATTGCATTAAGTATGGTGCGTAATGTAATCGACAACTACATCCTTAGACATAGAATCAATGTTTTATCCCTAGTGGCAACATCACATCACAACCTTAGAACTTTCTGTCCCAGGTGTCAATGAAGGCATGAACCCACTATCGAGCATAAATACTCCCTCTTGGAGTTAAGAGCAAAAACTTGGCCAGAGCCTCTACTAATAACGGAGAGCATGCAAGATCATAAACAACACATAAACAATAGATTGATAATCACCATAACATAGTATTCTCTATCCATCGGATCCCGACAAACACAACATATAGTATTACAGATAGATGATCTTGATCATGTTAGACAGCTCACAAGATCCAACAATGAAGCACAACAAGGAGAAGACAACCATCTAGCTACTGCTATGGACCCATAGTCCAGGGGTGAACTACTCACTCATCACTCTGGAGGCGACCATGGCGGTGTAGAGTCCTCCGAGATGAATCCCCTCTAGGGCGGAGGCGATCTCCTGAATCCCCGAGATGGGATTGCGGCGGCGGCTCTGAAGGTTTTCCGTATCGTGGCTCTACCGGGGGTTTCGCGACGGAGGCTATAAGTAGGCGAAAGGGTAGGTCAAGAGGCGGCACGAGGGCCCAGGGGGCAGGCCGGCGCGGCCAGGGCCTGGGCCGCGCCTGTCACTGGCCACCTCGTGGCCCCACTTCGACTCTCCTTCGGTCTTCTGAAGCTCCGTGCAAAAATAGGACCCTGGGCGGTGATTTCGTCCAATTCCGAGAATATTTCGTTACAGGACTTGAAACCAAAAACAGCAGAAAAACAACAACGGCTCTTCGGCATCTTGTTAATAGGTTAGTTCCGTAAAATGCGTAAATACGACATATAATGTGCATAAAACATGTAGGTATCATCAATAAAGTAGCATGGAACATAAGAAATTATCGATACGTTGGAGACGTATCAGCATCCCCAAGCTTAGTTCTGCTCGTCCCGAGCAGGTAAAACGATAACAAAGATAATTTTTAAAGTGACATGCCATCATAATCTTGATCATACTATTTGTAAACATATGTAATGAATGCAGCGATCAAAACAAAGGTAATGACTTGAGTAAACAACTGAATCATAAAGCAAAGACTTTTCATGAATAGTACTTCAAGACAAGCATCAATAAGTCTTGCATAAGAGTTAACTCATAAAGCAATAAATCAAAGTAAAGGTATTGAAGCAACAAAGGAAGATTAAGTTTCAGCGGTTGCTTTCAACTTATAACATGTATATCTCATGGATATTGTCAACATAAAGTAATATAACAAGTGCAATATGCAAGTATGTAGGAATCAATGCACAGTTCACACAAGTGTTTGCTTCTTAAGGTGGAGGGAGATAGGTAAACTGACTCAACAATAAAAGTAAAAGAATGGTCCTTCAAAGAGGAAAGCATCGATTGCTGTATTTGTGCTAGAGCTTTTATTTTGAAAACATGAAACAATTTTGTCAACGGTAGTAATAAAGCATATGAGTTATGTAAATTATATCTTACAAGTTGCAAGCCTCATGCATAGTATACTAATAGTGCCCGCACCTTGTCCTACTTAGCTTGGACTACCGGATCTTTGCATGCCAAGTTTCAACCAAGTGTCACAAAGGGGTACCTCCATGCCGCCTGTACAAAGGTCTAAGGAGAATGCTCGCATTTTGGATTTCTCGTTTTTGATTATTCTCAACTTAGACATCCATACCGGGACAACATGGACAACAGATAATGGACTCCTCTTAAATGCATAAGCATGTAGCAATGATTATTATTCTCATATGAGATTGAGGATATATGTCCAAAACTGAAACTTCAACCATGATTCATGGCTTTAGTTAGCGGCCCAATGTTCTTCTCTAACAATTTGCATGCTCCAATCATTAAGGTGATAGATCCTTCAGACAAGACGGACATGCATAGCAACTCACATGATATTCAACAAAGAATAGTTGATGGAGTTCCCCAGAAGCATGGTTATCGCACAACAAGCAACTTAATAAGAGATAAAGTGCATAAGTACATATTCAATACTACGATAGTTTTTAAGGCTATTTTGTCCCATGAGCTATATATTGCAAAGGTGAATGATGGAAATTTAAAGGTAGCACTCAAGAAATTTACTTTGGAATGGCGGAGAAATACCATGTAGTAGGTAGGTATGGTGGACACAAATGGCATAGTAGTTGGCTCAAGGATTTTGGATGCATGAGAAGTATTCCCTCTCGATACAAGGTTTAGGCTAGCAAGGTTATTTGAAGCAAACTCAAGGATGAACCGGTGCAGCAAAACTCACATAAAAGACATATTGTAAATATTATAAGACTCTACACCGTCTTCCTTGTTGTTCAAAACTCAATACTAGATATTATCTAGACCTTAGAGAGACCAAATATGCAAACCAAATTTTAGCAAGCTCTATGTATTTCTTCATTAATGGGTGCAAAGCATATGATGCAAGAGCTTAAACATGAGCACAACAATTGTCAAGTATCACATTATCCAAGACATTTTAGAATTACTACATGTAGCATTTTCCAATTCCAACCATATAACAATTTAACGAAGAAGAAACTTCGCCAGAACATTATGAGTAAAGCCTAAGGACATATTTGTCCATATGCAACAGCGGAGCGTGTCTCTCTCCCACAAAGTGAATGCTAGGATCCATTTTATTCAAACAAAAACAAAAACAAAAACAAACCGACGCTCCAAGTAAAGAACA
Source organism: Lolium multiflorum (assembly GCA_030979885.1). NCBI lineage: Eukaryota > Viridiplantae > Streptophyta > Magnoliopsida > Poales > Poaceae > Lolium > Lolium multiflorum. The sequence continues at coordinate 235,032,537 of CM061749.1, read as the reverse complement.
CAAGATGTGACTGAATAAAAATATAGTTTCAGGGGAGGAACCTGATGATGTTGTTGATGAAGAAGGGGATGCCTTGGGCATCCCCAAGCTTAGACGCTTGAGTCTTCTTAAAATATGCAGAGGTGAACCACGGGGGCATCCCCAAGCTTAGAGCTTTCACTCCTCTTGATCATAGTATATCATACTCCTCTCTTGACCCTTGAAAACTTCCTTCACACCAAACTTCAAGCAAACTCATTAGAGGGTTAGTGCACAATTAATAATTCACACATTCAGAGGTGACACAAACATTCTTTTCACTTCTGGACATTGCATAAAGCTACTGGACATTAATGGATCAAAGAAATTCATCCAACATAGCAAAAGAGGCAATGCGAAATAAAAGGCAGAATCTGTCAAAAACAGAACAGTCCGTAAAGACGAATTTTAAAGTGTCACCAGACTTGCTCAAATGGAAAAACTCAAAACTAATGAAAGTTGCGTACATATCTGAGGATCACGCTCGTAAATTGGCAGATTTTTTCGAATTTTCTACAGAGACTTGTGCCCAGATTCGTGACAGACAGCAATGCTGTTTCTGCGCAGCGATCCCAAATATAACATCAACTTTAACATAGAAACTTTACTTGGCACAAAAACATGATAAGGAGAGGTTGCTACAGTAGTAAACAACTTCCAAGACTCAAATATAAAACAAAGTACTGTAGTAAAAACATGGGTTGTCTCCCATAAGCGCTTTTTTTAACGCCTTTCAGCTAGGCGCAGAAAGTGCAAATCAAGTAACATCAAGAGTAGAAGCATCAACATTATTATTTTTCATGCAAACACAACTTGTTGCAGGGGGTACTTTAGGTGCTCCATTATCTAAATTTTCTATGGTGGTGCTAGGGGTTTTAGAAATTTTAGGCCTATAATAATTCTTTTGTTTAGGCACTTTAGAGGCATACATGAATTTTTGCTCTTTACCCACATAAGCTTTCTCATTATACTTGAGAGAAGAAAAGGTTGAACCCAAGGTTCCCATAGCTTTTTCAAGTTCATCAATCCTATTGGTTTGATTATCATGGACAACACAAGTTCCTAGGATACTAATTCTTTCATCAATTCCCCCTAGGGATTTATCAAGTTCATCAGTTTTATCCAATAACATTTCCAATTTAGTTTCAATACTTGGAAAACTTTTCTCTATGGTTTCCAATTTTTTCATAACATCCTCAAGAGAGATTTCAATTTTAACTTCATTAACAGGTGGTATTCCAACTAGACTCTCAATGATGCAACTAGCTTCTAAAGCGGGAGTACCTAGGAAATTACCTCCCGAAAGAGTATCAAGAACATACCTATTCCAACTAGATAAACCAACATAAAAGTTCCTAAGAAGGATAGTGGTGGAGTGTTTCTTGGTGCACCTATGATGAGCATTACTAATTCTATACCAAGCATCCTTAAAACTTTCTCCACCTTGTTGCTTAAAAGAACGAACTTCAACTTCAGGATTACTCATTTTAGTAGCAATAAAGTAAACTAGGCAAATAAATTAAAGACAAGTAACTAATTTTTTTGTGTTTTTGATAAAGAGAGCAAGACAGTAAATAAAGTAAAACTAGCAACTAATTTTTGTGTGTTTTGTTTAGGTGCAGCAAACAAAGTAGTAAATAAAATAAAGCAAGACAAAAACAAAGTAAAGAGATTGAGAAGTGGAGACTCCCCTTGCAGCGTGTCTTGATCTCCCCGGCAACGGCGCCAGAAAAAGGCTTGATGCGCGTAGATGTACACGTCCGTTGGGAACCCCAAGAGGAAGGTATGATGCGCACAGTGGCAAGTTTTCCCTCAGAAAGAAACCAAGGTTTATCGAACCAGGAGGAGCCAAGAAGCACGTTGAAGGTTGATGGTGGCGAAATGTGATGCGGCGCAACAACAGGGATTCCGGCGCCAACGTGGAACCTGCACAACACAACCCAAGTACTTTACCCCAACGAAACAGTGAGGTTGTCAATCTCACCGGCTTGCTGTAACAAAGGATTAAACGTATTGTGTGGAAGATGATTGTTTGCAAAGAAAACAGTAAAACAAGTATTGCAGTAGATTGTATGCTATGTAAAGAATAGGACCGGGGTCCACAGTTCACTAGAGGTGTCTCTCCCATAAGATAAAAGCATGTTGGGTGAACAAATTACAGTCGGGCAATTGACAAATAGAGAAGGGCATACAAATGCATGTACATGATATGGTAAATATAGTGAGATTTAATCCGGGCATTACGACAAAGTACATAGACCGCCATCCAACCGCATCTATGCCTAAAAAGTCCACCTTCAGGTTATCATCCGAACCCCTTCCAGTATTAAGTTGCAAAGCAACAGACAATTGCATTAAGTATGGTGCGTAATGTAATCGACAACTACATCCTTAGACATAGAATCAATGTTTTATCCCTAGTGGCAACAGCACATCACAACCTTAGAACTTTCTGTCACTGTCCCAGGTGTCAATGAAGGCATGAACCCACTATCGAGCATAAATACTCCCTCTTGGAGTTAAGAGCAAAAACTTGGCCAGAGCCTCTACTAATAACGGAGAGCATGCAAGATCATAAACAACACATAAACAATAGATTGATAATCACCATAACATAGTATTCTCTATCCATCGGATCCCGACAAACACAACATATAGTATTACAGATAGATGATCTTGATCATGTTAGGCAGCTCACAAGATCCAACAATGAAGCACAACAAGGAGAAGACAACCATCTAGCTACTGCTATGGACCCATAGTCCGGGGTGAACTACTCACTCATCACGGAGGCGACCATGGCGGTGTAGAGTCCTCCGGGAGATGAATCCCCTCTCCGGCAGGTGCCGGAGGCGATCTCCTGAATCCCCCGAGATGGGATTCCGCGGCGGCGTCTCGAAGGTTTTCCGTATCGTGGCTCTCGGTACCGGGGGTTTCGCGACGGAGGCTATAAGTAGGCGAAAGGGTAGGTCAAGAGGCGGCACGAGGGCCCGGGGGCAGGCGCGCGGCCAGGGCCCGGGCCGCGCCGCCCACCGGCCACCTCGTGGCCCCACTTCGACTCTCCTTCGGTCTTCTGGAAGCTCCATGCAAAAATAGGACCCTGGGCGGTGATTTCGTCCAATTCCGAGAATATTTCGTTACTAGGATTTCTGAAACCAAAAACAGCAGAAAACAACTGGCTCTTCGGCATCTTGTTAATAGGTTAGTTCCAGAAAATGCGTAAATACGACATATAATGTGCATAAAACATGTAGGTATCATCAATAAAGTAGCATGGAACATAAGAAATTATCGATACGTTGGAGACGTATCAAGCCCCACGACCGAGGAGCGGCGAAGAAATATCCGAGCTTTTGGAAAATTGGGAAGAGTGCCCCGCGCCGGGAAAGAAGCGACCGCGGGAATCGCCGCTGCTGGGAGTATGGAAAGCGAGGTCTGTTTTCTGGGACCTGCCGTACTGGAAGGTCCTCCACACGCCCCATAGCCTCGATGTCATGCACATCACGAAAAACGTTACCGAGAGCCTACTTGGCACTCTGATGAACATGCCGGAGAGGACCAAGGATGGCCCGAAAGCAAGAACCGACCTGAAATTGCTTGGCCTCAAGAAAGAACTTCAGTACCCCACCGATAGTGATGATGATGATGATGAACAGACGGAAACGACTCAGGGTCACCACAAAAGGGCTAAGAAGAATGAGGTGGTGGTGCTTAAACCTGCCTGCTTCACTCTGAGCGAGGAGGAGCTCGAGAGGTTTTTCGAGTGCCTCCTAGGAGTAAAAGTTCCTCACGGTTACTCGGGGAAGATAAGCAGATATCTGGACGTAGCGAAGAAGAGGTTTAGCGGGATGAAGTCTCACGACTGTCACGTGCTGATGACACAGATACTTCCCGTTGCGATGCGAGGGATAATGGACGACCACGTCCGCGAGACGCTGTTTGGCCTCTGCAACTTCTTCGACGTCATCTCTAGGAAGTCCATCGGCGTTAAGCAGCTCAACAGGCTACAAGAAGAGATCGTCGAGATACTATGCGAGCTCGAGATTTACTTCCCGCCAGCGTTCTTCGACATCATGGTGCATCTGCTTGTCCATGTAGTGGATGACATCATCCACCTCGGGCCGACATTCCTGCACAACATGATGCCATTCGAAAGGTTGAACGGTGTCATCAAAGGATTCGTTCGCAACAGGGCCCGTCCAGATGGAAGCATAGCCAAGGGCTTTCTCACCTACGAGTGCATCTCCTTCTGCCAGAACTACCTAAGCACCGAGAACGAGGATGTCGGTCTGCCCACCAGGAAGCACGTCGGCAGGCTAGCAGGGTTTGGTCACCGCGAGGGCTACCGCGCAATGCATGTCGGCATCGCTGGTCGACACGCCGACTTTGACAGGGCACACCGAGTCGCGCTACAACACATAGAATTGGTCAGCCCTTGGGTGGATAAGCACAAAAGCTTAATCGAGCAGAAGTTCATCGACCTAGGACGGCCGAGGAAAACAGGGGACGTTACGAAAGAGCACAACTCCACCTTCACGGGGTGGTTCAAGAAAAGGCTACTGGAAAGTCCCGCACCGATGCCTTCTACTGAAGAGCAGAAACTCATATTCTCCCTGTCACAGGGACCCGGGCACAACGTAAGGACCTATCAGTCGTACGACATCAACGGCTATAGATTCTACACCGAGGAAAAGGACAAGAATAGCGAATATCAAAACTCAGGAGTAACTATGCTATCCTACACCGATGACAAGACTGATGTCAAGGAAAGATTCTACGGAAGGATCGAGGAGATTTGGGAACTCGACTACGTTGGAGTGACGATGCCGATGTTCCGTGTGAGATGGGCCAAGAGCGTCGAAAAAGATGGACTATATTTCACCACCATGGTTATACCCGATGCCAAATCGAAGACCCCCTCCGCGAAAAATGAGCCGTGGGTGCTCGCTAGCCAAGTTGACCAATGCTTCTTCATTACCGACCCGTCAAAGCCCAGCCGTGTGGTCGTGAGGAGGGGCAAGAGGAGCATCATCGGAATGGAAGGAGAAGCCGACAAGCAAGACATCGACAAGAACGGCGATCCGAAGATCGAAGAGGAATTTGACAAGTACTTCGACAAGCCTACTACTTATTCGAAAGTAAGAAGGAAGACCACCCTACCGGCTAAAGGTTGCCCGTACACGAGAAGAAATCTCAAGGTGGCCGGGCTAAAGTATTCAACAACCGCGATGAAGAAGGGCAAGAACATTGTCAAGAAACGCTAGCTAGCCACCGATCGGAACCGAGAAGTTCAATTGTGGCTTTTTTTGTGTACTATGTACTTTGGCAAAAACACATGTGTGTATATGTGTGTGTATGACACAAGCATCCATGCATGCATGTGTGTATTTTTTTTAATTATCTATATTAATTAACTTGCATAACATTTATTTCTTGAATAAAACACTAGTAATGTATTAAATGAAATACTTTTAAAAATTAATAAAACACTTGGGCATATGATGCAGGGATTTAGAAATATGCCTAAGTGTCGAATTTCGTGGCGCACCAAACGACCCATGCGCCACGGAATCTTGAGATTCGTGGCGCATGTTGCGTTGCGTGCGCCACGTAAATTTGACACTTAGGCATATTCCCCACCACAAGTATACGTATTATATTGCTAAGTCATGGAATTAGGCGCACAGCCAACATGCGCCACGAATTTCAAGATTCTCGTGGCGCATGTTGGCTTTGGTGCGCCAATTCCATGACTTAGCCATATACGAACGGTTCGGCCTTCTTCTCCCCCAACCCTAGCACACATCTCTCTTCTTCCCCGGCCCAACTCATCGCCGCGCCGCCCTGCTCAACCGCCTCGCCGCGCCCTCGCTCAACCGCCTCGCACCCGCTCAACCGCCGCCGCGCCCCGCCAACCCGCACCCCCGCCGCCCGCGCGCCTCCTCGCCACGCGCACCAACCTCGCCGACCAGGAGGACCATCGCAGGAGGAGGAGCGTTGCCCGCCCGCCCGCAGACTAGGAGGAGCAGAGGACGCCACCGCGCCGCCCGTCGCCGCTGCTCGCCCACGCCCGCGCCTCGTCGACGACCACCCGCACCCTCCCCGGTAAGCTTCTTCTCCCTCCCCTCTCCTCCATGAAGGTGGCCTGCCAGATTTTTGAGTACATGCCTGTCGCGCGAAGGGGAATTGGAAAGAACTATAGAGGAATTGCAAGAAAAATGTAGTCAAGATAAATATCAAGAAAACCGTAGTCAAGATAAATTGCAAGATAAATTGAGGTAGTTAGGGTTAATGCAAGTGGTAAAATTATTTCATGAGTAGCTTCTCCTAGAGTAGCAAGTGGTAAAATGGCATGTGATTTAATTGACTAATGGATTCTTGACTGAAAATTGAGGTAGTTTTATTACCAGGGATGTTAGTGACACCTTTATTAATTACTTACCATGTATTCTTGACTGAAAAATGATCAATTACTTAGTTGTTTCTTACTGTCATTGAATTGAAGTGATGCTTAAATAATCTGGCAATGTTGGAAATACTACAAAATGTTGCTCTCCTATAGAAGCAATTAGTGATACCCTGGTTAATACTCTGGCAATGTTTGAAATACTAAATTGATGTAGTAAATTATGCAGAGATTTATCCCTACAATTGATGTAGATAAATTCAAGTCAGAGGGATTTATCTCACTAAAATGATGTAGATAAATTCAAGTCAGAGAAGAAAAATTGCTACTGTTGGCATTAGCAGAGACCCTTTAGGAAGTTGATCCAGTTTACAAAATAAAATGAGCAAATAAAATGAGCAACCAAAATTGCTAGCCATTTTCTGATAGGCTACAGTATTTCGATATGCTACAAGACACATTTTTTTTGGGTGCATTATATTGCGTAGTGGCATGCAGACACTACAAGAAAAGTTCTGATAGACAACGTCTCAAAATCGTCCGCTAAGGGGTATTTTTCGTCGCCTATGGGCCTAACCCGACGATATGGGTTCCGTTGTGGAAACTGCGTCAGGCAAAGTCCAACGACGATTTTTTCGGTCCGTCGCGCTTGGGCGCCCTTCCGCCACGGAAAATCGGACCGTTGCGAAGTGTTTTCGGGAGCCCGTTGACTGCTGACGTCATGCAAACGACACGTGGCAGACGCCGTTAATCGCCGTTAACGGCGTTAACCGGCTGAAACCCCGTGGTAGATGGTAGGCCCACACGAGGCCTGCCACGTCTTAAGCGGGCCAGATGACATAGTTTGACCGGTCAACTATATAGCTGGGCCGGTCCATTAGTTACGTGGGCCGGGCCTAACCTCTAAGGTTGATCGGTCAAAACTTAAATGGGCCGGCCCATTTAACATGTGGGGTCCACCTTACAAAGAATCGGGCAGCCCAAGAAGCAAGTGGACCGGGCCAAACACAGTGGGTCCCACTTTCCGTTAAAAGGCCGCCCATTTAGTGTGGGGTCCACCGTATAGCAAATGGGGGCCAAAACACAGGTGGGTCCCACTTTCCATAAAGGGGCCCATTTCGTTTGTGGGGTCCACCATACAAGTGGGCCGCCCAACAAAATAGTGGGCCGGGCCAAAAATACAGTGGGTCCCACTTTCCCGTTAAAGGGTCGGCCCATTTAGTATGTGGGGTCCACCATATAGCAAGTGGGCTGCCCAAAGAAGATAGTGGGCTAAAACACGTGGGTCCCACTTTCCTGTAAAGGGCCTACCAATTAGTATGAGGGGTCCACCATATAGCAGGGCCGGCCCAACAAGATAGTGGCCGGGCCAAAATCACGGTGGGTCCCACTTTCCTCTTAAAGGGCCGGCCCATTTAGTATGTGGGACCACCATATAGTGGGCCGGCCCAACAAGATAGTGGGCCGGGCCAAAACACATGTGGTCCCACTTTCCTGTTAAAGGGCCCAACTAGTATGTGGGTTCCACCATATAGCAAGTGGGCCGGCCCAACAAGATAGTGGGCCGGGCCAAAAACACAGGTGGGTCCCACTTTCCTCTTAAAGGGCCGGCCCATTTATTATGTGGGGTCCACCAAAAAGCAAATGGGCTGGCCCAACTAATTAGTGGGCCGGCCCAGTAGTTGGTGGGTCCACCTTAAAGCAAGTGGGCCAGCCCAATTAGTGTGGGGGTCCACCGTAAATCAAATGGGCTGGCCCAAGAAGTAAGTGGGCCAGCCCGTTTAGTTGTTGTTTATATGCCGGCATAATATGCGCTTTAGGATTTTGCGGGCAGGCACATATGTGATTTCGCTTAATTGGGCCGTTTAAGGGATGGGAATTCGTGATTTAGATACTGAGAATATTTACGCAGCATTGATTTCTCTCGGATAGCCTCACTTACCACAAGCACCAAAGAAAAAATGCGCGAAAGAACTATAAAAACTAACTAAATATTACATCAGCTGCAAGGCATTGAAAAAATATTACAGAACCCAGAGAAATTGAATGGTAATTAAACCTAGCAATACAATGAAGCGATCCGGCAATCTTTTAAGTTGTCCATGCAGCACCTATATCTGAAACAAAGACATTACAAGTTAAGACAACAACAATGGAAAGGCAAAGACACTACAATATTGTTTGGCAAAGAATTTGGAACTCATCATTTCGTCGTTATAACAAGATCATTGTAATGCGCACAATAAGCAAACAAAGAGTGCATGCCGCATACCAACAGCCAATATAACAGAGCATGTTAGAATGAAACAGCAGACTTACTACTGTCGAGTCCCATGCAAACCAACATGTTCAGGGAGTACAAAATTGGCATGAACAACATAGTAGCAGGCTATAAATTTTGTAACAACGACTGAGCAAGATGAAGTTATGATGGCTACATCTACAGAGCAGGGAATGTAAACCAAAAATAGAAGTTACGATGGCAAAAGCTAAAGAGGAGGGAATGTGAACCAACATGTGCCAAGTGCAATTACTTCACTTTGGCCGTGAACTAAATAATACTCCTGAACTTATAGTGAAGGGGATGCAAATCAAGATGTTTCGGGATATAAACTTGTAATGAGCAACACATGGAGGATAGTTAATGCTGGAGCTTAGGATGGACCAGATACAGAATATAGTGGGATCACCTGTGAACTTGTATAAGAGGGAATGCAAACCAATATGTTCAGCTTTCCATATGTGAGCGTCATGCCAAGTCAGAGAAACAAGTCAATAATGCAGCTTTTGAAGAACAAGATGGCACGCAAAATTATTATCTAGTAGTATGACAAGTTTATTTGTACTACAGGCTAGATAGCAGAGTGATAGCATGCCAAACTAAGTCCTTACTTTGTTAGCTTACAATGAACTAGATACAAAACAATGGCATCACCTGTAGTACAGGGAATGCAAGCCAACATGTTCATGGAGTAAAAAATTGGCACAAACAACATAGTAGCAGGCCATAATTTTTGTAACAACGACTGAGCAAGATAAAGTTATGATGGCTAGATCTACAGAGCAGGGAATGTAAACCAAATATAGAAGTTACGATGCCAAAAGCTATAGAGCAGGGAATGCGAACCAACATGTGCAATTACTTAAAATTGGCCATGAACTAAATAATAGCAAGATGTTACTATAATACCTACAGTATAATTTTTGTAACAACGACTGAGCAAGATAGAAGTTATGATGGCTACATCTACAGAGCAGGGAATGCAAACCAAAATGTTCAATCGCTTAAAGTTAGCAATGAAGTAGAAAATAGCAACGTGTTACGGTCATAGCTAGGAATGAACTAAAAGAGCTTCAGACAAACAAGCATCTGAACCCAGAACATGGCGCTAAAACAAGGGACTTACATTAGGAGAAGCACTCTGTGGGAGTCACAGCAGATCTTCCTGGGGTTGATAGATCCGGTGATGAAGTACGCTACATGTGCTACTTGGGGTTGGAGAGACGGCCATTACACTTCATGGTTACTCATCTCATCTGCAAAAACGTAACGGCGCGTCGTTAGCACAAACAGGTTCCCCCAAGATTAAACAAGAACTTGCAGGCAAGCAATAGAAAAGCGACAGTAGAAGAGTTTAGATCATGCACGCGCCGGTGAAGCAGATCCGGTTCATGCACAGCGGTGTCGGTGAGCAAGATCCGATGCGGTGGACGACGGATCCGGCGAAGCGGCTCCGGCGGGGTGGACGATACCGCAGCTGAAGCGACTGCGGTAGACTGCTGGATGAGCATATGGTTTCGAGGTTCGGCGGGGATGATCCGGTCCGGTTGATGACGGCGTCGATGAAGCGGCTCCGGCAGGCAGCCGGATGACGAGGATCGCGAGGGCTCGGGTAGGCCAGGGAAGTCCGGCGGGGATGTTCCGGTGCGGTGGTCGTGGAGGTGGTAGAGAGAGGGACTTGAGAAGTTCCGGTGGGTGGTCTCAGATGAGAGACTGAAGGAAATGTATTTTTTTTGGGAGGGTTTCCGGGCTAGGGAGGTGGTGATCGAAAAAATGACGGGCAAACCCCTCACCAACCGACTTTGCTGTCATCTCCACAGGGGTAGAATGGGAATTTGGAAGCGTGTGAAATTTTTGTATTTTGTGGGCGGGAAGTTTTGCCGCTATGAGATTTTGAATTTCGCTAAGGTACAAGTATAATGATAAAAAATTGTGACACCGTACTAGTACCTCTGTTCATGGCCGAGTGCAAAATCAAATCATCATCACGTTGAATATAGGTCACTACCATGATCATGATATATCTTCTTAATCCCATTCAAAAATGCGTTTGAAATATTTCAGGATTGGTGGGAGATTTTGCCGCCCGACAGAGATTAAATTAAACCACACGTTCGACAATTCAAACTTGAGACCTTGGCTATGATACCATTTAAGTTCGAACTGATTCAAAAAAGGCTAGGCAATTAATTTATATAACATCCACAGGAACAACTACCAAGTTGATCCCAACCGCAGATAAATGCATCCACCAACAAAAGTCTGAACGGTGCCTTAATCTAAGGAAACATTTCACAAGACCAATGTACTCACTATGTTAGTGTTCATCTCCAATTATCTATGGCATTTTCTTAGTCTTTGGGAGATTATAACGAACTTGATTGGCCTCGTGCAATAGGGCATCACATGCTTCTAATCTCGATCTCAACATGTCAACTTTTGTTCTTAGCATAGCTGTTGCAACTCGTTCTACTTGGAGTTGTTCCTCCAAAACTTGAGCAGAGAAAGACTTGGACTTGGGCTTCAAAACCCAGCATTTCGCAGGAAAGAGTTTTTGGTGATATCTTTATCTTTCCCGGGTTTTGCCATCTCAAATTTCATATTAGCCAGACAAGTTTTGAGTTGTGTAAAAAGAAAAGTTATTACAGAGAAAAATGCAGATGGTAGATTTAATGTGTACGAACTACTTTTAATCATACAAGTTGACATGCCTGACTATAATAAGGACCATCTATCTTGCTAGCAGGCATAATTATTAATGGGCTACCATGTACGGGAACCGTATCCTCTAACGTGAAGGAGCTAAGTCAGGAAAAATAAAGAAGCAAAGTCAGGCTTCTGTAGCATAAGTACAAGGTTATGCACTGTCTTTAACTAATAAAGGTGATTACTGTAGATGTTTAAAAACTAAACTAAATTTTATTACACCATAATTTTCTCTGCATGTAATTACTTCAAATGCAAGACACAAGTTTGTATTGTGCAAATTAATTTAAATTATTTGGATTTTAGACATATGGTTTGGGGGAAGGAAAGTTAGAGTACTGTAGCTTCTCTAACTTTTCACCTTCAAGTTAGAGTACTGTAGCTTCTCTAACTTTTCACCCATGTACGTAGTCCTTCCAAGAAACAGCCGTTATTGCATTACGAGCAGAAAATAGTTCACACGTGCGCTCAGATTCAAATTTTCAGCATGCAGTCGATTTATGGTTTAATTGAAGTACACATCAGGAAATTATTTCACACAAAATACAGCAGCCACATGGAACATATCTAATTTTAGTACAACAACAAAATTTGCAATTATTACAGACCACGAAATTTTGAACGAAATTTTGAGCAGTAATTAGTTACAGCATTGGCATCAGCAGTCCACTTGACTGAACAACAGAATCAAAGTTTATTTAGACACCTTCAATTCCCAGACACATCACAACTGGCTTACCATGACAAGTGCATAGGAGATTCTTTAGAACATTTTCTGTCAAAGTTTGCCTATTTTTCAATTCATGTATCTCTTGGCGTGTCTTGGCAATTAATTCATCAGCATCTTTGTTTTCCCGCCCAAATATATCAACTGCCTCTTGGAGTGCATCCCCGAAATCTCTTTGTGCCGGATTAAGTTGACCAATAGATACCATGGGCCTATGCGAGCAATATGCACTCTCACTGCTGCTTTGTGAAACATCAATACTTGAGGCATTGGCCCTTGCTTCTGGCATTGTAGCTTTATTTGAAGCCTGAAATTTAGATAAAACAAGTTACAACATCATATGATGCAATAAAAGACCTCCAATTTCAAGAACATCATTGAGCTGATATAACACAACAAGCAATCAAAAATAGAGCCTCGTACATCTATTTCTTCTGGAATGGTTGGTGTACCGGACTCAGTGGACCAATGAGAGCACGTGCCACTGTCACTGTTGCTCTGTGAAATGACCGCAACACTTGATAAATGGGTTGTCCCTACTGACATTACAGCTTTGTTTGCAGGCTGAAACTAAGACAAAACAAGTTAAAATGCAATACAATACAAGGCAAACAAACAACATTGTTGACATAATTTTGAAAGAACCATGGGCAGATACAACAAAGAAACCAGTTAAGCCACATGCCTCTTAGAACAAACCAAACTAGATCATGGCGATGATGTATACAATGAACCAAGCAACTAGACATCATGTGCCCAATAACGAAGCCAGGTCACTGCACAGAAGAAATCTAGCAAATAGCCAAATACAGTCAAAAGATGTGCATGTTGGATTTGATACTATTAGGAAAATAATGTATGATTGATTTAAGCATGACTCAGATAGTGCCTTCGACATCGCAGAAGGTCAATGCAACAATTAATTGTATGGCTTGTATGAAGTGCCATAACATTTAAATTAAGCATAACGAGGCATTGCTTAATCTGAGAACTGAGTGCTAGCTCAGTGGCAAGGCTTGCGAGTGCGCAGCCAGCCCACCCGGGTTCGAGTCCCAACAGGACCGAATTAAACGGGGTGTTATCTAGCGCGTATAAATTCGCTGCTAGAGAGGTCTCATCATCTATCTCACAACGTATAGACAAGGGAGGGAATCTTCCTACGTTGGTCAACGTTTAGGCAATGCTTAATCTTGAATTCATGATCAAACTCAAACAAAAAAGGGCATATAACAAGTAGCACCATGTGCATCATGTATAATAGATTACTAGAAACTGAATGAAGCAATTGAACATGGAGCGTATTATATAAACAGCCAGATCATTTGAATATGGATATACCACATCATGTCAATGGGACTCAGAAAAACAAAGCTAGACATTTAAACAAGTAATATAACTATTTTTTCACCATGTTTCAAGTAGAATAGGAAGCTAGGTTAGGAATAAAGCAATCATGTTTCAAGTAGAATAGGAAGCTAGGTTAGGAATAAAGCAATAAAAAAACACAAAGTGCATCATTTCAGCTAGGATCATTTCTATCAAACTTCATGCACTAGCCATGGAACAACAGGCAAACTCAATGAAGCAACAGGCAAAAAATTAACATAATAGAATTTCAGGACTTGTATTAACATAGCCAAATCATGTAACTTATACCCAGGCATGCCGGATGCCAGATGGGTCAAAGGCAGTGTGCAATGTTCCATATGGTCATTGTTTATATTTTATTAGATTCCATTAGGCAACTTAGGTAGTGCAACATACAGAAAATGATGCAATTGAACTATGCACAGGAGGTAAATTAACATTCCAAAAAAAACAGGGAACTTACGTGAGCTTTTTTTTGAGTCACACGGACCTCATCGGGTACTTGGACAGAAGAACCTGGTGCCTCACTGTTTCTCCTCTGCATGAAGGAGAGGCCAATTGTAAACAGAAACAGGTCCAAGATATAGAAGTTTGCATTAAGCAATATACAAAAAACAGCAGGTACTTACATGATTATAGGCGAGCTTTACTCTACGTTTATGAGTGTAAGATGTGCCTGCTGCACGTGTAATAATAACAAACAGTTACGAGTCACGGCTTTGCTATAATTAAATTGACACCAAATAGTAGTAGAAGCCATGGTTCAAAAAAGCGTACGCCTAGGTACGCTTAAGCGCGCTTAAGCGCTGAGCGGTTGTCTTCCGCTTCGCTTTTGGCCTAAGCGTTCGATTAAGCGAGACAGGGAATCTGGTCGTGTTTTGTGCTAGAATCTCCTCTATGCGAGTGTTGGTGTGTTGCCTGTGTTGCTCTGCTCCTTGCTCGATGCATTGATGGTGATTAGGTCTGGCTTAGCTGCTTGCTACTCCTCTACTGCTTAGCTGCTTGCTACTCCAGTAAAGCTTAGCTGCTTGTTTGTGTTTGTTACATTGTTTGCTTAGCTGCTTGTGTGTTTATAAGAAATTGGAGCAAAACCGAGGCTAACCAAGGTATTAATCCCCGTATTCCTCAGAAATGTAGCATTACATGCTTAGGATACAAATTTACAGCATATTATAGGGGTATATGTGCCCATCTTGACTTCCCTGTTTCATGTTCGTACGATTTTAGCCTGAGCGCTTAAGCGGCGCTTAAGCTCGCTTAAGCAGCAGTTCCTCTAAGCAGTGCCTCACCGCTCGCTTAGCGCCTAGCGCTTTTTTGAACCTTGGTAGAAGCATTATGACGTGCATAAACATGTAATACAGGATCGCAGAAAGATATCAAACATGATGTAACTAGAGCAGTAGCCTACGGCCAAATAGTGAGAAATTGTAATCGTGTCAATTGTGGACTTGTATAGCCTACCCCAACTTGTTTGGGAATAAAGGCTTTGTTGTTGTTGTTGTTGTCAATCGTGGACATGTAGAGCATTCAACGGCTCATGATTGGTGGCTCATATTTTGTAGAGTTTCAGCGAATGGGTGGGTTAGGTTACTCAGACCACCACACTGTATTTATATCATCTGAGTTAGGGTTACAATACTACTGGACATGGGCCTCTATGGGCCTCACACTGGATACAATATTACTACAGCGCTACTACTAAACTCACTCATGGTAACACACCCCCTCAAGATGATCATGGGTAAACAACCATGGCCATCTTGCAACAACAACATGACACATATGACAACTACCAGTAATGAACATTCAGCATAACTCCTAGGATACATGACAGCATTGCACTTTCCATCATCTTGTCATCTCGATTCATCTCTTCATCAGCAGCGAAGATATCCAGCTTCAACCATCTGGGATACGCACAACTCCTAACCATACACGTCCTCAACAACCCCGGCTGCCTCACCACACAAGTTCCGCAGAACCATCCACACTCGCCTCAATGTCCTCAGCCTCTCTTCTCCACTCTGCCCGGCCACCTCTTCCGTCTCTCCCACAAACCCCCAGCCAACTCCTGCCTCAACCATCCACTCCTCAAGCACCCATGCCTATCCCCCGGTCAGGCCTCAACCAGTCTCACCTCAGGCACGCATGCCTTTCCCCTGGACATATCCACAACCATCACCATCACCACTAAACCGCAGCCTCATCAACTCCATCACGACTCAACCGCAGCCTCATCAACTCCATCACCACATATCCTCACAGCCTCACATCTCCATTTTCTCCTCACTTCCACTCGGATGGCGCCTCGTCTGCGCGCCCTGGCCAACCTGGCGTACGGCACCTGGCCACATCGACCGGCTCGCGCTGGTCAACGTCCAGCACCAACCTCCGGCTCCGCCCTGCGCTCAAAGGCTCGCCCCACTCCGCACGCCTCCAACTTCTGCCCCTCACACGGATCCAGATCTCTCTGCCACGGATTCACTTCCTCTTCTCTCCTTTCTAAACCAAAACGATCTTCACCCTCTTCTTTCTCCCCGCGCGAGCAGCCGCCGATCTCACACAGCTCACATCGCTGTGTGTGATAGCCGCAACCGACGCAGAGCACCTGATGCGGCCTCCCGCCGCCTGGATTTCTACATCTCAACGGTGGGTTTTGTGATCAAAGGAAGAACTTGTTTGGTACTGTTTGTGGCGGCTAGCAGGAAGGAAACCTAGGCTCTGATACCATGTAGAGTTTCAGCGAATGGGTGGGTTTGGTCACGGAAAAACATACTTATGCGTCGTGTTTAAACCTAAAGGATGAGGTGGTTATCAACGAAAGCACTTGTAAGTTAGAAATATAGCACGAATTCAGAAATACAGTCAGCTGCAATACTCCTAACAGAACAAAACGCGCAGGGATGTCTGGTTACCTATTTCTGGGCGGCGTTTAGACGTGTTCCGCGTTCTTACGGGTGACGTGGAGGTCGGCGAGGGGACTGCTGTTGCGGTGGGTGCCGGGGAAGCAGATCTTGGGGGGTCGGAGAAGGACATGCTGGGCGGTCGATGAAGTGTTCAGCGCGCCGGCCGAACTAGAAGGTCGGTGAAGCAGATGATGTGCAGTGCACGGTGGCGTCGGTGTCGGCGAAGCTGGTCAGGTGCGGTGGTCGATAGAGTCGGCGAACGAGATACGGTGCGGTGGACGCCGGAGTAGGTGCGGATAGGGCAGCCTCGGGGTTTGAAGCCGTGGCAGCTTGAACGGCGAAGTGCGGCGGCCGGGAAGATCTGGAGGTAGGCAAGAGGGGCGGTTTCTCTGAGGGCTTGCGGGCGAAACTAGGGCGAAGCTGGGCGATAGAGGAGTAGAAGGGAATTTCGCAGTCCTTCTTTTGAGGAAAAAAATATTCGCAGATCTGAAACTTTGCGGCGCGAGATATTTGGGCGTTGGCGGGGAATTTTACCGCTCGATGATATTAAATTTTGGCTGCAGTAGGTTTTTTTTTTAGAGTATGTAATAATAATAAATAGTAGGCCCTACTAGTACTGTACGTCTGTTCAGGAATCCAAGGGGGTAGAGGTAGAGGTATAGATATATAGACAATATAGAGATATAAGAAATGGCGGGGGCTAGCGGAAATGCACTTTGCCTCATAGGAGCATATGCTCCCATTATGTGAATCCATATTTCAAAGTGTCAAAAAATTCTAAACTAAAATTTTACATGTATATCTAGACATTTTATGTTGGTACACAAGTTTTCTCACAAAAAAATTATGTGGCTCCTATAAAAAAGACAAATTTTGATGTTGTAACACGACTACGTACAGTATATTTTTTGCCTTTTTTTACACGCCACACAAAATGTCGTTTTTCCACGAAAACTTGTGAACGAACATATGATGTCACAATGTATACCAAAAAAATTAACATTTATATAATTTTTTTTAATCATTTTCTATAATTGGTGCATATGCACGCGTGTGCCAAAACGCCACCTCCGCAGGCTAGGAGTTTCTAAACTTCTTATGGCACATCAAATAAAATGTTGTTCAAACAATAATAATAATGTGCTTATGATTGTTACTCCCTTCCACCATGAATAAAGTCCACATCGGTTTCGTGTCAAACTTTGACTCGAGATTTAGGTACCCACATGATAGTGCTAGTATCATAGCTAGTATCATACACATTGGTCCCACAAAAATGTTGATCTGGCAGCTAATTAAGTAGGAGAGAGGAGATTAGTGTAACATAGGTAGATACTGTATCATAGCGCAAACAACGAGAAAACTTAATGCTAAACAAATCTTGTACACAAATTTGCATTGAGATTCTAAAAAATAATAAATGTAGCATTACTATGATACTACTCCATGATACTACCCACTATAGAAATAGTATGACCAGCCTAATTTTATGACATCCGCAAAATATACCATTGGAAAGTTCATCGAAACAAGCATCCGATGATATAGTTTTGAATGACATGCAACTCATAATTGGCGGGCCCAAGTATTAGTCTAAGTTTGCCTCTGAAAACAAATTGGCATTGTACTCTAGGACAAAGGGAGACTACTCGCAATGGCAATATCATAAGTAGTATCATGCACTACATGCATGCAAAATGTTGATGTGTCATATCAGTTAATGATGAAAGAGACGATAGTGGTATCATAGGTAGATATCGTATCATATCATGTAGAACTAGAAAAATTACTGCCAAACAAATCTTGTACACACTTTTGTATTGAGATTCTACAAATCCCTAAATACATGTAACATATTATACTACTACATGATGATAATATGGACTGTGAAAATAATATTGTACATTAGTATCATATGTATGATACTATTATATGATACTCCCCATTGTGACTAGTCTAATAATAACAATAGTACTCAAATTTGTCTTGTCCCTCGGGTGTTTAGAAGTATATGTTCGGTCCCTCACGTATTTAAGAATTATGTTTGGCCCCTCAACTCTAATGTGGTCAAAATTGAGCACTTGAACACTTAGTTAGGTCTAGCAATGATAAAAACTTGATTGGTCTGTTTATTATTTGTTATGTGGCACGGCGGCAAAGCATTTTGCTAAATCTCAAGCACACATAGTTGGGGTCCATTAGAGGGACTAATTAAATCAAAGTACAATGGATTATGAAAGCAGGTTTTATCATTGATTAGCTTTGCAACG
This sequence comes from Lolium multiflorum, assembly GCA_030979885.1. Classification (NCBI taxonomy): domain Eukaryota; kingdom Viridiplantae; phylum Streptophyta; class Magnoliopsida; order Poales; family Poaceae; genus Lolium; species Lolium multiflorum. The sequence continues at coordinate 235,013,855 of CM061749.1, read as the reverse complement.
GCCTATCAACTGTAAGTGTTGCATGTGTTCTAAAGAACTATGTTCATCGTCACAGATCAAGAGGAGTACGCAGTGGAGGACGCACAAAACAACCGTAGGCCAGGTGGGCACACCTTACTAATTTTCTTTTTTCCACTTTATATGTGATAATTTTTTACATAATTAATTAACTAAAACATTTTAAAATAGGGTGGGCCATTCAACCCAAACACCATGTTGCGTACGTCGCTGAGGGTAAGGGGTAGTCTAAGGGGGCAATGTAAGACCTAATTAAGTGTTTGAGGTTAGTTATGGACCGCTGTTATACCTAATTGTGTTTGAGGTTAGTTAGGGACCTTATTATACATAATTAAGTGTTAGAGGTGAGTTCAAATAATAATATATAGTTGGGGTCTAAAGTTCACCAACGTATGCAACACACGAGCTGCCAAATGTGTACTTAATTAACCCTATTAGGAAAACACAAGATTATCTCATTCAACAAAATATTAGGAAAGTGTATCACAATTGTATTTATCCCTTATCTCTCTCATGTTAACCGAGACAAGAGTTCGTTCTAGGTCAGCTCTACGACAATTAGCGTCGCAAGGGTGGTAACATAGGTGTGCAGTTGCGAAAGTTTTTTCCCAAGTTATCGACTTCCTCAATCCACACTTAATATTTGTGCATGCGGGCCTAAGTATATGGTACTACTTAGTTCTATTCCTAGTATATATGTTGGGTGACTTAGAAAAATCATACTTCGTACATGATTCCTTCGAAAATCCTTTAGGGCTTCTTTGATTCATATTAGGTTGGTATAAGATAATAGGATTTAGATCTTATAGGAATATTTCCTACACTAGTAGTTTGATTCATATGAACATATCCAATAGGAAATAATCCTATAGGAATCATCAAGTAGTGCAAATCCTAGTATAGGATTAAATATTTGGTCCTACCTCATGGAAAAATTCATTTGGCGCAATCAAACGCAACTCATCTTATTATAGGATTTAACTACACATGTCATCCCAAATCCCAATCCTACATTCCTACTCCTATGATTTCCCTATCCTGTGAATGAAAGGAGCCCTTAAAATCAAACTATCCCGCACCTCGTCGATTCGTATAAAACCGACTCTAGCCAACAACTCTTCGCCCGACCTTTCTTCTTCACCATCAGGCCACCACACACTGTCATTTTCCATTGCAACGCATTTAGGGTGTGTTCGGTTCCAGAACCAAGTGGAATGGAATGGAACCGTTCCGCACCTAGAGCCCATTCTTGTGTTCGGTTGTGGAATGGAACGGAACCGAGTGGTTCCTCGAAAGGGAATATTCTCCCCATATGCAGAATGCACCCATTCCACCGAATCGGTGGAATGTGGTGGAACGGCTGTTACTTAGCCGCTATTAATTACAAAGCACTTCACTAATCCAACCAAAAAAATTATTAGTTGTTGTTAATTATGATTTTGAGATTAAAAAGGCCACTATTAATTACGATATTTAGACAAAAGATTAAACTTTAACTTCATTCCGTTCTACTCTCCAAATTCCCCGACCATACAAAAAATAACATTAATTACGATTTTAAGATTAAAAAGGCCATTAGGCGTTGTTAATTACGATTTTAAGATTTAAAAGGCTATTTGCCATTGTTAATTACGATTCTTAGACAAAAGTTTAGTTTAACCACATTCCGTTCTGCTCTCCAATTCCTCCAACCGAACAAAAAACAGTACCATTCTGTACCTCCTTTTTGTCCAAACCGAACGCGGGGATGGAACCATTCCATTCCTCTGGAAAGGAACCATTCCTTACTAAAATCTTCTTGTGCCACCTCCCAGTTTAAAGGCCTACTCGCATAACCCTACAGCTCTGCACTCGCGTGGGCAACCGAACACACCTACATCATCAATGCCCCGCGTACTTATCCGCACCGCCTACAGCTCTGCACTCCTATGACCTATCCATGGCTGGGCAGTCAAAAAAAGCTGCGTCACCTGGGAAATCAACAAGCCGCGCAAGCAAGTCGCAAGCATCATAAATTCCGAATCAATGCCTAGCTACAGTCTACCTGGCCTCCTCCCAACTCATTGTCCTTGAGGCCTTAACAAAGCCTTCTAAAAGGGTTTTATCAAAATATTCCATATGGATTAGTAAAAAAACGCACCTGCTAAAGATTCATATATGCCCATTTGAATCTTGGTCAAATCCTAGGTTTGACCATGATTTAAACAAGTTTAAAACATGAATATGAAAATTAAGCATGTATCCTTCGTAGTCACTCCAAAATGAAGCTCTTGAGAGGGTTTTTGAAATTTCCATGTTTGAAACCAAAAAACCACGTACTTCTCTTCATGCATGCTTGACTTCATAAGACAGAGTTGAGGGCTAGGGTAGCTAGATACATGATGTTTCTGGTTTGAATATGTCTAGACCTTGTTTATCAACTTAATTGAATGCTTACTATATGACATAAGAAGACTACGTGCCTTGGTTTTTCATTTATTTTCATTTATTTTGAATTTTTATGCCCATTTGAATCTTGGTCAAATCCTAGGTTTGACCATGATTTAAACTAGTTTAAAACATAAATATGAAAAATTAAGTATCTATCCTTCTTAGCCACTCCAAAATGAAGCTCTTGGGAGGGTTTTTGAAATTTCCATGATTGAAACCAAAAACCACTTCTCTTCATGCTTGACTTCATAAGTCAGGGTTTAGGGATATATATATATAGGGGGTACATGCATGATTTTTCTGGTTGGAATATGTCTAGAACTTGTTTTTCAACTTGAGCTTATCTAGAGCTTGTTTTTAAATTTTTTATACCCATTTGATTCTTCATCAAATCCTAGGTTTGTTGACCTAGATTTGAACAAGTTTAAAACATGAATATGAAAAGGTAAGCATGTATGCTTCTTAATTAGTCTCACTCCAAAATGAAGCTCTTGGGAGGGTTTTTGAAATTTCCATGATTTAAACCAAAAACCACTTCTCTTCGTGCTTGACTTCATAAGTTAGGGTTTAGGGATATATAGGGGGTAGATACATCATGATTTTTCTGGTTTGAATATGTCTAGAGCTTGTTTATCAACTTAATTGAATGCTTACTATATGACATAAGAAGACTATGTGCCTTGATATTTCATTTTTTTTAATTATGCCCTTTTGAATATTGGTCAAAACCTAGGTTTGACAAAGATTTAAAAAAGATTAAAACATGAAAATGAAAAAGTAAGCCTTGATCCTTCTTATTAACTCCAAAATGAAGGTTTTTGGGAGGGTTTTTGAAATATCCATGTTTGAAACCCAAAACCACTTCTCTTCGTGCAGAGTTTAGGGTTAGGGGTAGCTAGCTAGACACCTGAATTTTCTGGTTTGATATGTCTAGACCTTGTTTATCAACTTAATTGAATGCTTACTATATGACATAAGAAGACTATGTGCCTTGATTTTACATTTTTTAAAAATTATGCCCATTTGAATCTTGGTCAAATCCTAGGTTTGACCATGATTTAAACAAGTTTGTTTATCAACTTGAATGCTTGCTATATGACATCAGAAGACTATGTGTTTGGTTTTTGTTTTTTGAATTTGTTATGCCCATTTGAATCTTAGCTAGTCAAATCCTAGGTTTGAATATATATGTCTAGACCTTGTATATCAACTTGAATGCTTACTATACATATGACATAAGAATGTTATGTGCTTTGGTTTTTCATTCTTTTCATTTTTTCTGAATTTTTAGGGCCATTTGAATCTTGGTCAAATCCTTGGTTTGACCAAGATTTAAACAAATTTAAAACATGAAAATGAAAAGGGAAGTCTGTATCCTTCTTAGTCACTCTAAAATGAAGCTTTTGGGATGTTCTTTAAATTTCAATGTTTGAAACCCAAAACGACTTCCCTTCATGCTAGACTTCATAAGATCGACAGGGGGTAGATACATGATTTGTCTGGTTTGGATATATCTAGACCTTGTTTATCAACTTGATTGCTTACGATATGACATAAGAAGACTATGTGATTTGGTTTTTCATTTTTCTGATTTTTTTGAATTTTGTGCCCACCCATTTGTATCTTCGTCAAATCCTAGGTTTGACCAAGATAATTTAAACAAGTTTAAAACATGAAAATGTAAAGGGAAGCATGTATCCTTCTTAGTCACTCTAAAATGAAGCTTTTGGGAGGTTTTTGAAATTTCGATGTTTGAAACCCAAAACCACTTCTCTTCACACGCTTGACTTCATAAGACAGAGTTTAGGGGTTAGGGGTATAGATACATGATTTGTCTGGTTTGAATATGTCTAGACCTTGTTTATCAACTTGAATGCTTACTATATGACATAAGAAGACTATGTGATTTGGTTTTTCATTTTTCTGTTTTTTAATTATTTTTCTGCCCATTTGAATCTTGGTCAAATCCTAGGTTTGAACAAGATTTAGACAAGTTTAACACGTGAAATTAAACGAATAAGTAAGCATTGATCCTTCTTAGTCACTCCAAAATGTACCAATTGATAGTGTTAACTTTGCTTCATGGAAAAAATAATGTCATGTAAATGAGTTAACTTGGATTTCCTACCCTTGAATCCATAGGAAACTTTGTTCTAATGCACTATTATAATCAACCGAGTTTTTACACCAAGGTCTTCACACTTACGTGTGGTGCCCACGCGTGAGGTCCCACACTTGAGTGAGCACAAGTCACGTGCAATAGGTACGCCAACTCCCAGCCATCTTCTTTGTCAAGAGAAGACGCATCAGGATGCGTATTGTGGGTCCTTCTGGATCCTTCGGTTGTCCCTCTCACAAAAAAAAACAAATCTCTCTCATTCTCGGCCTCGCTCGACTCGCTCGCTCGCTCGCACCTCCTGCGCACTGACAAACCCTGCACAACAGTCAACATCATCATCATCACCCGAAAAAGGGAAGACACCATAATGCTCTGCCTTTTTTCTCTCCTTCCGAGTGATCCCTCTTCCTCCGAGTTTCACTCGACGGGCAAACGCACATCTGCAGCATAGTAATAATAAAAAGGTAGAAAAATCGATATACGAATCTATAATTAAATAGGTTAAACTAGGGTTTTGCCCTGTACTACAGATCAAGGTTCAAAAAATCCAACTACGGGGTTCGAACAACACGATTCTAATCCAAGAACTTTTTCGACCTCATCCAAGTGGCCTCAAACTATAGGGTTAGCATCTAGTGCAGTATGTGTGAAAATGTATGCACTATGTGTGCTATAACTTGTATGTCTTTCAAATTTGAACCAACTTTGAATAAGTTTGAAATATTTGAAATGGGGCTTTTGGCTTAAACGTTTGAAACTCAAAACGATTCTCTTCATGCTAGACTTCATAAGACCGAGTTTAGGGTTAGGGGTAGATACATGATTTGTCTGGTTTGAATATGTCTAAACCTTGTTTATCAACTTTAATGCTAACTTCTCAGTCACTCTAAAATGAAGTTTTTGGAGGTTTTTGAAATTTCCATCTTTGAAACCCAAAACCACTTCTCTTCATGCTTGACTTCATAAGAAAAAGTTTAGGGTTAGGGGGTATAGATACATGATTTGTATGGTTTGAATATGTCCAAACCTTGTTTATCAACTTGAATATGCTTACTATATGACATAAGAAGACTATGTACTTTGGTTTTTAAATTTTCTGACTTTTTTAATTTTCTGCGCATTTGAATCATATCTTGGTCAAATCCTAGGTTTCACCAAGATTTAGACAAGTTTAACACGTGAAAACGAGTAAGTAAGCATGGATCCTTCTTAGTCACTCTAAAATGAAGCTTTTGGGATGTTCTTGAAATTTCCATGTTTGAAACCCAAAACCACTTCTCTTCATGATTGACTTCCATAAGATCGACAGATCAGTTTAGGGTTAGGGGTAGATATATACATGATTTTTTGGTTTGAATATGTCTAGACCTTGTTTATCAACTTGAATGCTTACTATACATATGACATAAGAATGCTATGTGCTTTGGTTTTTCATTCTCTTTTTGATTTTTTTCTAAATTTTTAGGCCCATTTGAATCTTGGTCAAATCCTTGGTTTGACCAAGATTTAAACAAGTTTAAAACATGAAAATGAAAAGGGAAGTCAGTATCCTTCGTAGTCACTCTAAAATGGAGAAGCTTTTGGGATGTTCTTGTAATTTCTATGTTTGAAACCGAAAACGAGTTCCCTTCACATGCTAGTAGACTAGCTTCATAAGATCGACAGGCCGGGGGTAGATACATGATTTGTCTGGTTTGGATATATCTAGACCTTGTTTATCAACTTTAATGCTTACTATATGACATATATAAGAAAACTATTGCTTTGGTTTTTCCTTTTTCTGTTTTTTATTTATTTTGATGCCCATTTGAATCATGTCGAATCCTAGGTTTGACCAAGATAATTTAAACAAGTTTAAAACATGAAAATGAAAAGGGAAGCATGTATCCTTCTTAGTCACTCTAAAATGAAGCTTTTGGGAGGTTTTTGAAATTTCGATGTTTGAAACCCAAAACCACTTCTCTTCACATGCTTGACTTCATAAGACAGAGTTTAGGGGTTAGGGGTATAGATACATGATTTGTCTGGTTGAATATGTCTAGACCTTGTTTATCAACTTTAATGCTTACTATATGACATAAGAAAACTATTGCTTTGGTTTTTCTTTTTCTGATTTTTTTGAATTTTGATGCCCATTTGAATCTTGTCAAATTCTAGGTTTGACCAAGATTTAAACAAGTTTAAAACATGAAAATGAAAAGGGAAGCATGCAACCTTCTCAGTCACTCTAAAATGAAGTTTTTGGGAGGTTTTTGATATTTCCATGTTTGAAACCCGAAACCACTTCTCTTCATGCTTGACTTCATAAGACAGAGTTTAGGGTTAGGGGTAGATACATGATTTGTGTATGGGTTGAATATGTCCAAACCTTGTTTATCAACTTGAATATGCTTATGTGCTTTGGTTTTTTATTTTTCTGATTTTTTTGAATTTTATGCCCATAAATCTTGGTCAAATCCTAGGTTTGACCAGGATTTAAACAAGTTTAAAACATGAAATGAAAAGATAAGCCTGGATCCTTCTTAGTCACTCTAAAATGAAGCTTTTGGGAGGTTCTTGAAATTTCCATATTTGAAACCCAAAACCACTTCTCTACATGATTGACTTCATAAGACATAGTTTAATTAGAGTTTTAGGGGTAGATATATACATGATTTTTCTGGTTTGAATATATATGTCTAGACCTTGTTTATCAACTTGAATGCATGCTTACTATACATATGACATAAGAATGCTATATATGTGCTTTGGTTTTTCATTCTTTTGATTTTTTTCTGAATTTTTAGGGCCATTTGAATCTTGCATGGTTAAACTTGGGTTTTGCCCAGTTCTAAAGATCAAGGGTTCAAAAAAATCCAACTACGGGGTTCGAACAACACGATTCTAATCCAAGAATTTTTTCGACCTCATCCAAATGGCCTCAAACTATAGGGTTAGCATCTAGTGCAGTATGTGTGAAAATGTATGCACTATGTGTGCTATAACTTGTATGTCTTTCAAATTAAGTTGATAAACAAGGTCTAGACATATTCAAACCAGAATATTATACTGCATTAGTACAAAAAGTTTCCTATGGATTCATCAAGGGTAGTAAAGCCAAGTTAACTCATTGTCATGACTAAGAAGGATCCATGCTTACTTTTTCATTTTCATGTTTTAAACTTGTTTAAATCTTGGTCAAACCTAGGATTTGACCAAGATTCAAATGGTCATAAAAAATCAAACAAAATCAAGAAAATCAAAAACCAAACCACATAGTCTTCTTATGTAATATACTAAGCATTCAAGTTGATCAACGAAGTCTAGACATATTCAAACCAGAAAAATCATGTATCTACCCCCTAACCCTAAACGTTGTCTTATGAAGTCAAGCATGAAGAGAAGAAGTGGTTTTGGGTTTCAAACATGGAAATTTCAAAAACCCACCCAAAAGCTTCATTTTGGAGTGACTAAGAAGGATCCAAGCTTACTTTTTCATTTTCATGTTTCAAACTTGTTTAAATCTTTGTCAAACCTAGGATTTGACCAAGATTCAAATGGGCATAAAAATTCAAAAAAGAAATCAAAAAAATGAAACACCAAAGCACATAAACTTCTTATGTCATATAGTAATTAAGCATTCATGTTGATCAACAAAGTCTATATATATTTAAACAATAAAAATCATGTATATATACCCCCAAACCCAAAACCACTTCTCTTCACATGCTTGACTTCATAAGACAGAGTTTAGGGGTTAGGGGTATAGATACATGATTTGTCTGGTTTGAATATGTCTAGACCTTGTTTATCAACTTGAATGCTTACTATGTGATTTGGTTTTTCATTTTTCTATTTTTTAATTATTTTTCTGCCCATTTGAATCTTGGTCAAATCCTAGGTTTGAACAAGATTTAGACAAGTTTAACACGTGAAATTAAACGAATAAGTAAGCATTGATCCTTCTTAGTCACTCCAAAATGTACCAATTGATAGTGTTAACTTTGCTTCATGGAAAAAATAATGTCATGTAAATGAGTTAACTTGGATTTCCTACCCTTGAATCCATAGGAAACTTTGTTCTAATGCACTATAATAATCAACCGAGTTTTTACACCAACAGGTCTGTCACTTACGTGTGGTGCCCACGCGTGAGGTCCCACACTTGAGTGAGCACAAGTCACGTGCAATAGGTACGCCAACTCCCAGCCATCTTCTTTGTCAAGAGAAGACGCATCAGGATGCGTATTGGAAGTCTGTGGGTCCTTCTGGATCCTTCGGTTGTCCCTCTCACACAAAAAAAAACAAATCTCTCTCATTCTCGGCCTCGCTCGACTCGCTCGCTCGCACCTCCTGCGCACTGACAAACCCTGCACAACAGTCAACATCACCAGAAAAAGAATATACAACATCAATAAGAGGGGCCCCGTGACTGCTCTCCCTTCTTCTCCTTCCGAGTGATTCCTCTTCCTCCGAGTTTCACTCGACGGGCAAACACACATGTGCTGCATAGTAATAATAAAAAAGTAAAAGAATCGACTACGAATCTATTATTAAATAGGTTATAAACTAGGGTTTTCCCCAGTACTACAGATCAAGTTGAAAAAAAATCCAACTACGGGGTTTGATTTTGGCCTACAAATAAAAAATTAAATAAGTTGAACTAGTATTCCTCTAAAAAATCATTTTGGTTTGCATTGTTTGATAATTTTCATAGCTAGAGTGCATCACAATTTTTTGATTTCATGCTTTGCTTTGCCAATTTTGATTTTTTCTAACCACCTTCTCTTTGATTTCAAATTTAGGTCAAACTATCGGTGCCTACTATGTGTTCTACTTGAATTGGATGCAGCATGCGCACATGATATGTTTTGCCATTGTTTTGGGCTTCCACACATCTTGGGGCATCCAAGTATTTAAGTTACCTTGTTTTTTAATTGTAATTCATGTACCCTTTCCTCCCAATTAAATTTTGGTTTTACATTTTTAATTTTTTTAAATTTTTATGCCCATTCTGATGTCATATAGTTAGCATTTAAGTTGATAAACAAGGTCTGGACATATTCAAACCAAAAAATCATGTATCTACCCCCTAACGCTAAACTCTGTCATATGAAGTCAAGCATATGAAGAGAAGTGGTTTTGGGTTTCAAACATGGAAATTTCCATGCTTGAAACCAAAAACCACTTCTCTTCATGCATGCTTGACTTCATAAGACAGAGTTTAGGGTTAGGGGTAGATACATGATTTTCCTGGTTTGAATATGTTTAGACCTTGTTTATCAAATTAATTGAATGCTTACTATATAACATAAGAGAAGACCTTGTTTTTTTTTGAATTTTTATACCCATTCGAATCTTTGTCAAATCCTTGGTTCCACCAAGATTTGAATAAGTTAAAAACATGAATATGAAAAAGTAAGCATGTATGCTTCTTAGTCACTTCAAAATGAAGCTCTTGGGAGGGTTTTTGAATTTCCATGTTCGAAACCAAAAACCACAATGCTTGACTTCATGAAACAAAGTTTAGGGTTATGGGTAGATACATGCATGATTTTTCTTGTTTGAATATGTCTAGAACTTGTTTATCAACTTAATTGAATGCCTACTATATAACATAAGAAGACCTTTTTTGTATTTTTTAAATTTTTATACCCATTTGAATCTTGGTCAAATCCTAGGTTTCACCAAGATTTGAATAAGTTTAAAACATGAATATGAAAAAGTAATTAAGCATGCATGTATGCTTCTTAATTAATCACTTCGAAATGAAGCTCTTGGGAGGGTTTTTGAAATTTCCATGTTTGAAACCAAAAACCACATATCTTCATGCATGCGCTTGACTTCATGAGACAGAGTTTAGTGTTAGGGGGTAGATACATGATTTCTCTCGTTTGAATATGTTTGAAACCAAAAACCACATATCTCTGGTTTGCCCGCACTTAGAAATGATATTTGCATCACTTATCATATGTTTGCCCATTTGAATCTTGTCAAATCCTAGATTTGACCAAGATAATTTAAACAAGTTTAAAACATGAAAATGAAAAGGCAAGCTTGTATCCTTCTTAGTCACTCTAAAATGAAGTTTGGGGAGGTTTTTGAAATTTCCATGCTTGAAACCAAAAAACCACTTCTCTTCATGCTTGACTTCATAAAGACAGAGTTTTTGGGGATATATAGGGGTAGATACATGATTTTTCTGGTTTGATATGTCTAGACCTTGTTTATCAACTTAATTGAATGCTTACTATATGACATAAGAAGACTATGTGCCTTGATTTTACATTTTTTTAAATTATGCCCATTTGAATCTTGGTCAAATCCTAGGTTTGACCATGATTTAAACAAGTTTAAAACATGAATATGAAAATTAAGCATGTATCCTTCGTAGTCACTCCAAAATGAAGCTCTTGAGAGGGTTTTTGAAATTTCCATGTTTGAAACCAAAAAACCACGTCTTCTCTTCATGCATGCTTGACTTCATAAGACAGAGTTTAGGGCTAGGGTAGCTAGATACATGATGTTTCTGGTTTGAATATGTCTAGACCTTGTTTATCAACTTAATTGAATGCTTACTATATGACATAAGAAGACTACGTGCCTTGGTTTTTCATTTATTTTCATTTATTTTGAATTTTTATGCCCATTTGAATCTTGGTCAAATCCTAGGTTTGACCATGATTTAAACTAGTTTAAAACATAAATATGAAAAATTAAGTATCTATCCTTCTTAGCCACTCCAAAATGAAGCTCTTGGGAGGGTTTTTGAAATTTCCATGATTGAAACCAAAAACCACTTCTCTTCATGCTTGACTTCATAAGTCAGGGTTTAGGGATATATATATATATAGGGGGTACATGCATGATTTTTCTGGTTGGAATATGTCTAGAACTTGTTTTTCAACTTGAGCTTATCTAGAGCTTGTTTTTAAATTTTTTATACCCATTTGATTCTTCATCAAATCCTAGGTTTGTTGACCTAGATTTGAACAAGTTTAAAACATGAATATGAAAAGGTAAGCATGTATGCTTCTTAATTAGTCTCACTCCAAAATGAAGCTCTTGGGAGGGTTTTTGAAATTTCCATGATTTAAACCAAAAACCACTTCTCTTCGTGCTTGACTTCATAAGTTAGGGTTTAGGGATATATAGGGGGTAGATACATCATGATTTTTCTGGTTTGAATATGTCTAGAGCTTGTTTATCAACTTAATTGAATGCTTACTATATGACATAAGAAGACTATGTGCCTTGATATTTCATTTTTTTAATTATGCCCTTTTGAATATTGGTCAAAACCTAGGTTTGACAAAGATTTAAAAAAGATTAAAACATGAAAATGAAAAAGTAAGCCTTGATCCTTCTTATTAACTCCAAAATGAAGGTTTTTGGGAGGGTTTTTGAAATATCCATGTTTGAAACCCAAAACCACTTCTCTTCGTGCAGAGTTTAGGGTTAGGGGTAGCTAGCTAGACACCTGAATTTTCTGGTTTGATATGTCTAGACCTTGTTTATCAACTTAATTGAATGCTTACTATATGACATAAGAAGACTATGTGCCTTGATTTTACATTTTTTAAAATTATGCCCATTTGAATCTTGGTCAAATCCTAGGTTTGACCATGATTTAAACAAGTTTGTTTATCAACTTGAATGCTTGCTATATGACATCAGAAGACTATGTGTTTGGTTTTTGTTTTTTGAATTTGTTATGCCCATTTGAATCTTAGCTAGTCAAATCCTAGGTTTGAATATATATGTCTAGACCTTGTATATCAACTTGAATGCTTACTATACATATGACATAAGAATGTTATGTGCTTTGGTTTTTCATTCTTTTTTTTTTCTGAATTTTTAGGGCCATTTGAATCTTGGTCAAATCCTTGGTTTGACCAAGATTTAAACAAATTTAAAACATGAAAATGAAAAGGGAAGTCTGTATCCTTCTTAGTCACTCTAAAATGAAGCTTTTGGGATGTTCTTTAAATTTCAATGTTTGAAACCCAAAACGACTTCCCTTCATGCTAGACTTCATAAGATCGACAGGGGGTAGATACATGATTTGTCTGGTTTGGATATATCTAGACCTTGTTTATCAACTTGATTGCTTACGATATGACATAAGAAGACTATGTGATTTGGTTTTTCATTTTTCTGATTTTTTTGAATTTTGTGCCCACCCATTTGTATCTTCGTCAAATCCTAGGTTTGACCAAGATAATTTAAACAAGTTTAAAACATGAAAATGTAAAGGGAAGCATGTATCCTTCTTAGTCACTCTAAATGAAGCTTTTGGGAGGTTTTTGAAATTTCGATGTTTGAAACCCAAAACCACTTCTCTTCTTGACTTCATAAGACAGAGTTTAGGGTTAGGGGTATAGATACATGATTTGTCGGTTTGAATATGTCTAGACCTTGTTTATCAACTTGAATGCTTACTATATGACATAAGAAGACTATGTGATTTGGTTTTTCATTTTTCTGTTTTTTAATTATTTTTCTGCCCATTTGAATCTTGGTCAAATCCTAGGTTTGAACAAGATTTAGACAAGTTTAACACGTGAAATTAAACGAATAAGTAAGCATTGATCCTTCTTAGTCACTCCAAAATGTACCAATTGATAGTGTTAACTTTGCTTCATGGAAAAAATAATGTCATGTAAATGAGTTAACTTGGATTTCCTACCCTTGAATCCATAGGAAACTTTGTTCTAATGCACTATTATAATCAACCGAGTTTTTACACCAACAGGTCTGTCACTTACGTGGTGCCCACGCGTGGTCCCACACTTGAGTGAGCACAAGTCACGTGCAATGGTACGCCAACTCCCACCCATCTTCTTTGTCAAGAGAAGGCATCGGGATGCGTATTGGAAGTCTGGGTCCTTCTGGATCCTTCGGTTGTCCCTCTCACACAAAAAAAAACAAATCTCTCTCATTCTCGGCCTCGACTCGCCGCTCGCTCTCTCGCACCTCCTGCGCACTGACAAACCCTGCACAACAGTCAACATCATCATCATCACCCGAAAAAGGAAGACACCATAATGCTCGCCTTTTCTCTCCTTAAGTGATCCCTCTTCCTCCGAGTTTCACTCGACGGACAACATCTGCAGCATAGTAATAATAAAAAGTAGAAAAATCGATATACGAATCTATAATTAAATAGGTTAAACTAGGGTTTTGCCCTGTACTACAGATCAAGGTTCAAAAAAATCCAACTACGGGGTTCGAACAACACGATTCTAATCCAAGAACTTTTTCGACCTCATCCAAGTGGCCTCAAACTATAGGGTTAGCATCTAGTGCAGTATGTGTGAAAATGTATGCACTATGTGTGCTATAACTTGTATGTCTTTCAAATTTGAACCAACTTTGAATAAGTTTGAAATATTTGAAATGGGGCTTTTGGCTTAAACGTTTGAAACTCAAAACGATTCTCTTCATGCTAGACTTCATAAGACCGAGTTTAGGGTTAGGGGTAGATACATGATTTGTCTGGTTTGAATATGTCTAAACCTTGTTTATCAACTTTAATGCTAACTTCTCAGTCACTCTAAAATGAAGTTTTTGGAGGTTTTTGAAATTTCCATCTTTGAAACCCAAAACCACTTCTCTTCATGCTTGACTTCATAAGAAAAAGTTTAGGGTTAGGGGTATAGATACATGATTTATATGGTTGAATATGTCCAAACCTTGTTTATCAACTTGAATATGCTTACTATATGACATAAGAAGACTATGTACTTTGGTTTTTAAATTTTCTGACTTTTTTAATTTTCTGCGCATTTGAATCATATCTTGGTCAAATCCTAGGTTTCACCAAGATTTAGACAAGTTTAACACGTGAAAACGAGTAAGTAAGCATGGATCCTTCTTAGTCACTCTAAATGAAGCTTTTGGGATGTTCTTGAAATTTCCATGTTTGAAACCCAAAACCACTTCTCTTCATGATTGACTTCCATAAGATCGACAGATCAGTTTAGGGTTAGGGGTAGATATATACATGATTTTTTGGTTTGAATATGTCTAGACCTTGTTTATCAACTTGAATGCTTACTATACATATGACATAAGAATGCTATGTGTGCTTTGGTTTTTCATTCTCTTTTTGATTTTTTTCTAAATTTTTAGGCCCATTTGAATCTTGGTCAAATCCTTGGTTTGACCAAGATTTAAACAAGTTTAAAACATGAAAATGAAAAGGGAAGTCAGTATCCTTCGTAGTCACTCTAAAATGGAGAAGCTTTTGGGATGTTCTTGTAATTTCTATGTTTGAAACCGAAAACGAGTTCCCTTCACATGCTAGTAGACTAGCTTCATAAGATCGACAGGCCGGGGGTAGATACATGATTTGTCTGGTTTGGATATATCTAGACCTTGTTTATCAACTTTAATGCTTACTATATGACATATATAAGAAAACTATTGCTTTGGTTTTTCCTTTTTCTGTTTTTTTTTATTTTGATGCCCATTTGAATCTTGTCGAATCCTAGGTTTGACCAAGATAATTTAAACAAGTTTAAAACATGAAAATGAAAAGGGAAGCATGTATCCTTCTTAGTCACTCTAAAATGAAGCTTTTGGGAGGTTTTTGAAATTTCGATGTTTGAAACCCAAAACCACTTCTCTTCACATGCTTGACTTCATAAGACAGAGTTTAGGGGTTAGGGGTAGATACATGATTTGTCTGGTTGAATATGTCTAGACCTTGTTTATCAACTTTAATGCTTACTATATGACATAAGAAAACTATTGCTTTGGTTTTCTTTTTCTGATTTTTTTGAATTTTGATGCCCATTTGAATCTTGTCAAATTCTAGGTTTGACCAAGATTTAAACAAGTTTAAAACATGAAAATGAAAAGGGAAGCATGCATCCTTCTTAGTCACTCTAAAATGAAGTTTTTGGGAGGTTTTTGATATTTCCATGTTTGAAACCCGAAACCACTTCTCTTCATGCTTGACTTCATAAGACAGAGTTTAGGGTTAGGGGTAGATACATGATTTGTGTATGGGTTGAATATGTCCAAACCTTGTTTATCAACTTGAATATGCTTATGTGCTTTGGTTTTTTATTTTTCTGATTTTTTTGAATTTTATGCCCATAAATCTTGGTCAAATCCTAGGTTTGACCAGGATTTAAACAAGTTTAAAACATGAAATGAAAAGATAAGCCTGGATCCTTCTTAGTCACTCTAAAATGAAGCTTTTGGGAGGTTCTTGAAATTTCCATATTTGAAACCCAAAACCACTTCTCTACATGATTGACTTCATAAGACATAGTTTAATTAGAGTTTTAGGGGTAGATATATACATGATTTTTCTGGTTTGAATATATATGTCTAGACCTTGTTTATCAACTTGAATGCATGCTTACTATACATATGACATAAGAATGCTATATATGTGCTTTGGTTTTTCATTCTTTTGATTTTTTTCTGAATTTTTAGGGCCATTTGAATCTTGCATGGTTAAACTTGGGTTTTGCCCAGTTCTAAAGATCAAGGGTTCAAAAAAATCCAACTACGGGGTTCGAACAACACGATTCTAATCCAAGAATTTTTTCGACCTCATCCAAATGGCCTCAAACTATAGGGTTAGCATCTAGTGCAGTATGTGTGAAAATGTATGCACTATGTGTGCTATAACTTGTATGTCTTTCAAATTAAGTTGATAAACAAGGTCTAGACATATTCAAACCAGAATATTATACTGCATTAGTACAAAAAGTTTCCTATGGATTCATCAAGGGTAGTAAAGCCAAGTTAACTCATTGTCATGACTAAGAAGGATCCATGCTTACTTTTTCATTTTCATGTTTTAAACTTGTTTAAATCTTGGTCAAACCTAGGATTTGACCAAGATTCAAATGGTCATAAAAAATCAAACAAAATCAAGAAAATCAAAAACCAAACCACATAGTCTTCTTATGTAATATACTAAGCATTCAAGTTGATCAACGAAGTCTAGACATATTCAAACCAGAAAAATCATGTATCTACCCCCTAACCCTAAACGTTGTCTTATGAAGTCAAGCATGAAGAGAAGAAGTGGTTTTGGGTTTCAAACATGGAAATTTCAAAAACCCACCCAAAAGCTTCATTTTGGAGTGACTAAGAAGGATCCAAGCTTACTTTTTCATTTTCATGTTTCAAACTTGTTTAAATCTTTGTCAAACCTAGGATTTGACCAAGATTCAAATGGGCATAAAAATTCAAAAAAGAAATCAAAAAATGAAACACCAAAGCACATAAACTTCTTATGTCATATAGTAATTAAGCATTCATGTTGATCAACAAAGTCTATATATATTTAAACAATAAAAATCATGTATATATACCCCCAAACCCAAAACCACTTCTCTTCACATGCTTGACTTCATAAGACAGAGTTTAGGGGTTAGGGGTATAGATACATGATTTGTCGGTTTGAATATGTCTAGACCTTGTTTATCAACTTGAATGCTTACTATGTGATTTGGTTTTTCATTTTTCTATTTTTTAATTATTTTTCTGCCCATTTGAATCTTGGTCAAATCCTAGGTTTGAACAAGATTTAGACAAGTTTAACACGTGAAATTAAACGAATAAGTAAGCATTGATCCTTCTTAGTCACTCCAAAATGTACCAATTGATAGTGTTAACTTTGCTTCATGGAAAAAATAATGTCATGTAAATGAGTTAACTTGGATTTCCTACCCTTGAATCCATAGGAAACTTTGTTCTAATGCACTATAATAATCAACCGAGTTTTTACACCAACAGGTCTGTCACTTACGTGTGGTGCCCACGCGTGAGGTCCCACACTTGAGTGAGCACAAGTCACGTGCAATAGGTACGCCAACTCCCAGCCATCTTCTTTGTCAAGAGAAGACGCATCAGGATGCGTATTGGAAGTGTGGGTCCTTCTGGATCCTTCGGTTGTCCCTCTCACAAAAAAAAACAAATCTCTCTCATTCGGCCTCGCTCGCTCGCTCGCTCGCACCTCTGCGCACTGACAAACCCTGCACAACAGATCAACATCACCAGAAAAAGAATATACACCATCAATAAGAGGGGCCCCGTGACTGCTCTCCCTTCTTCTCCTTCCGAGTGATTCCTCTTCCTCCGAGTTTCACTCGGCGGGCAAACACACATGTGCTGCATAGTAATAATAAAAAAGTAAAAGAATCGACTACGAATCTATTATTAAATAGGTTATAAACTAGGGTTTTCCCCAGTACTACAGATCAAGTTGAAAAAAAAATCCAACTACGGGGTTTGATTTTGGCCTACAAATAAAAAATTAAATAAGTTGAACTAGTATTCCTCTAAAAAATCATTTTGGTTTGCATTGTTTGATAATTTTCATAGCTAGAGTGCATCACAATTTTTTGATTTCATGCTTTGCTTTGCCAATTTTGATTTTTTCTAACCACCTTCTCTTTGATTTCAAATTTAGGTCAAACTATCGGTGCCTACTATGTGTTCTACTTGAATTGGATGCAGCATGCGCACATGATATGTTTTGCCATTGTTTTGGGCTTCCACACATCTTGGGGCATCCAAGTATTTAAGTTACCTTGTTTTTTAATTGTAATTCATGTACCCTTTCCTCCCAATTAAATTTTGGTTTTACATTTTTAATTTTTTTAAATTTTTATGCCCATTCTGATGTCATATAGTTAGCATTTAAGTTGATAAACAAGGTCTGGACATATTCAAACCAAAAAATCATGTATCTACCCCCTAACGCTAAACTCTGTCATATGAAGTCAAGCATATGAAGAGAAGTGGTTTTGGGTTTCAAACATGGAAATTTCCATGCTTGAAACCAAAAACCACTTCTCTTCATGCATGCTTGACTTCATAAGACAGAGTTTAGGGTTAGGTGGTAGATACATGATTTTCCTGGTTTGAATATGTTTAGACCTTGTTTATCAAATTAATTGAATGCTTACTATATAACATAAGAGAAGACCTTGTTTTTTTTGAATTTTTATACCCATTCGAATCTTTGTCAAATCCTTGGTTCCACCAAGATTTGAATAAGTTAAAAACATGAATATGAAAAAGTAAGCATGTATGCTTCTTAGTCACTTCAAAATGAAGCTCTTGGGAGGGTTTTTGAATTTCCATGTTCGAAACCAAAAACCACAATGCTTGACTTCATGAAACAAAGTTTAGGGTTATGGGTAGATACATGCATGATTTTTCTTGTTTGAATATGTCTAGAACTTGTTTATCAACTTAATTGAATGCCTACTATATAACATAAGAAGACCTTTTTTGTATTTTTTAAATTTTTATACCCATTTGAATCTTGGTCAAATCCTAGGTTTCACCAAGATTTGAATAAGTTTAAAACATGAATATGAAAAAGTAATTAAGCATGCATGTATGCTTCTTAATTAATCACTTCGAAATGAAGCTCTTGGGAGGGTTTTTGAAATTTCCATGTTTGAAACCAAAAACCACATATCTTCATGCATGCTTGACTTCATGAGACAGAGTTTAGTGTTAGGGGGTAGATACATGATTTCTCTCGTTTGAATATGTTTGAAACCAAAAACCACATATCTCTGGTTTGCCCGCACTTAGAAATGATATTTGCATCACTTATCATATGTTTGCCCATTTGAATCTTGTCAAATCCTAGATTTGACCAAGATAATTTAAACAAGTTTAAAACATGAAAATGAAAAGGCAAGCTTGTATCCTTCTTAGTCACTCTAAAATGAAGTTTGGGGAGGTTTTTGAAATTTCCATGCTTGAAACCAAAAAACCACTTCTCTTCATGCTTGACTTCATAAAGACAGAGTTTTTGGGGATATATAGGGGTAGATACATGATTTTTCTGGTTTGATATGTCTAGACCTTGTTTATCAACTTAATTGAATGCTTACTATATGACATAAGAAGACTATGTGCCTTGATTTTACTTTTTTTTAAATTATGCCCATTTGAATCTTGGTCAAATCCTAGGTTTGACCATGATTTAAACAAGTTTAAAACATGAATATGAAAATTAAGCATGTATCCTTCGTAGTCACTCCAAAATGAAGCTCTTGAGAGGGTTTTTGAAATTTCCATGTTTGAAACCAAAAAACCACGTACTTCTCTTCATGCATGCTTGACTTCATAAGACAGAGTTTAGGGCTAGGGTAGCTAGATACATGATGTTTCTGGTTTGAATATGTCTAGACCTTGTTTATCAACTTAATTGAATGCTTACTATATGACATAAGAAGACTACGTGCCTTGGTTTTTCATTTATTTTCATTTATTTTGAATTTTTATGCCCATTTGAATCTTGGTCAAATCCTAGGTTTGACCATGATTTAAACTAGTTTAAAACATAAATATGAAAAATTAAGTATCTATCCTTCTTAGCCACTCCAAAATGAAGCTCTTGGGAGGGTTTTTGAAATTTCCATGATTGAAACCAAAAACCACTTCTCTTCATGCTTGACTTCATAAGTCAGGGTTTAGGGATATATATATATATAGGGGGTACATGCATGATTTTTCTGGTTGGAATATGTCTAGAACTTGTTTTTCAACTTGAGCTTATCTAGAGCTTGTTTTTAAATTTTTTATACCCATTTGATTCTTCATCAAATCCTAGGTTTGTTGACCTAGATTTGAACAAGTTTAAAACATGAATATGAAAAGGTAAGCATGTATGCTTCTTAATTAGTCACTCCAAAATGAAGCTCTTGGGAGGGTTTTTGAAATTTCCATGATTTAAACCAAAAACCACTTCTCTTCGTGCTTGACTTCATAAGTTAGGGTTTAGGGATATATAGGGGGTAGATACATCATGATTTTTCTGGTTTGAATATGTCTAGAGCTTGTTTATCAACTTAATTGAATGCTTACTATATGACATAAGAAGACTATGTGCCTTGATATTTCATTTTTTTAATTATGCCCTTTTGAATATTGGTCAAAACCTAGGTTTGACAAAGATTTAAAAAAGATTAAAACATGAAAATGAAAAAGTAAGCCTTGATCCTTCTTATTAACTCCAAAATGAAGGTTTTTGGGAGGGTTTTTGAAATATCCATGTTTGAAACCCAAAACCACTTCTCTTCGTGCAGAGTTTAGGGTTAGGGGTAGCTAGACACCTGAATTTTCTGGTTTGATATGTCTAGACCTTGTTTATCAACTTAATTGAATGCTTACTATATGACATAAGAAGACTATGTGCCTTGATTTTACATTTTTTAAAATTATGCCCATTTGAATCTTGGTCAAATCCTAGGTTTGACCATGATTTAAACAAGTTTGTTTATCAACTTGAATGCTTGCTATATGACATCAGAAGACTATGTGTTTGGTTTTTGTTTTTTGAATTTGTTATGCCCATTTGAATCTTAGCTAGTCAAATCCTAGGTTTGAATATATATGTCTAGACCTTGTATATCAACTTGAATGCTTACTATACATATGACATAAGAATGTTATGTGCTTTGGTTTTTCATTCTTTTCATTTTTTTCTGAATTTTTAGGGCCATTTGAATCTTGGTCAAATCCTTGGTTTGACCAAGATTTAAACAAATTTAAAACATGAAAATGAAAAGGAAAGTCTGTATCCTTCTTAGTCACTCTAAAATGAAGCTTTTGGGATGTTCTTTAAATTTCAATGTTTGAAACCCAAAACGACTTCCCTTCATGCTAGACTTCATAAGATCGACAGGGGGTAGATACATGATTTGTCTGGTTTGGATATATCTAGACCTTGTTTATCAACTTGATTGCTTACGATATGACATAAGAAGACTATGTGATTTGGTTTTTCATTTTTCTGATTTTTTTGAATTTTGTACCCACCCATTTGTATCTTCGTCAAATCCTAGGTTTGACCAAGATAATTTAAACAAGTTTAAAACATGAAAATGTAAAGGGAAGCATGTATCCTTCTTAGTCACTCTAAAATGAAGCTTTTGGGAGGTTTTTGAAATTTCGATGTTTGAAACCCAAAACCACTTCTCTTCTGCTTGACTTCATAAGCAGAGTTTAGGGGTTAGGGGTATAGATACATGATTTATCTGGTTTGAATATGTCTAGACCTTGTTTATCAACTTGAATGCTTACTATATGACATAAGAAGACTATGTGATTTGGTTTTTCATTTTTCTGTTTTAATTATTTTTCTGCCCAATTGAATCTTGGTCAAATCCTAGGTTTGAACAAGATTTAGACAAGTTTAACACGTGAAATTAAACGAATAAGTAAGCATTGATCCTTCTTAGTCACTCCAAAATGTACCAATTGATAGTGTTAACTTTGCTTCATGGAAAAAATAATGTCATGTAAATGAGTTAACTTGGATTTCCTACCCTTGAATCCATAGGAAACTTTGTTCTAATGCACTATTATAATCAACCGAGTTTTTACACCAACAGGTCTGTCACTTACGTGTGGTGCCCACGCGTGAGGTCCCACACTTGAGTGAGCACAAGTCACGTGCAATAGGTACGCCAACTCCCAGCCATCTTCTTTGTCAAGAGAAGACGCATCAGGATGCGTATTGGAAGTCTGTGGGTCCTTCTGGATCCTTCGATTGTCCCTCTCACACAAAAAAAAACAAATCTCTCTCATTCTCGGCCTCGCTCGACTCGCTCGCTCGCTCGCTCGCTCGCACCTCCTGCGCACTGACAAACCACTGCACAACAGTCAACATCATCATCATCACCCGAAAAAGGAAGACACCATAATGCTCTGCCTTTTTTCTCTCCTTCCGAGTGATCCCTCTTCCTCCGAGTTTCACTCGACGGGCAAACGCACATCTGCAGCATAGTAATAATAAAAAGGTAGAAAAATCGATATACGAATCTATAATTAAATAGGTTAAACTAGGGTTTTGCCCTGTACTACAGATCAAGGTTCAAAAAAATCCAACTACGGGGTTCGAACAACACGATTCTAATCCAAGAACTTTTTCGACCTCATCCAAGTGGCCTCAAACTATAGGGTTAGCATCTAGTGCAGTATGTGTGAAAATGTATGCACTATGTGTGCTATAACTTGTATGTCTTTCAAATTTGAACCAACTTTGAATAAGTTTGAAATATTTGAAATGGGGCTTTTGGCTTAAACGTTTGAAACTCAAAACGATTCTCTTCATGCTAGACTTCATAAGACCGAGTTTAGGGTTAGGGGTAGATACATGATTTGTCTGGTTTGAATATGTCTAAACCTTGTTTATCAACTTTAATGCTAACTTCTCAGTCACTCTAAAATGAAGTTTTTGGAGGTTTTTGAAATTTCCATCTTTGAAACCCAAAACCACTTCTCTTCATGCTTGACTTCATAAGAAAAAGTTTAGGGTTAGGGGGTATAGATACATGATTTGTATGGTTTGAATATGTCCAAACCTTGTTTATCAACTTGAATATGCTTACTATATGACATAAGAAGACTATGTACTTTGGTTTTTAATTTTTCTGACTTTTTTAATTTTCTGCGCATTTGAATCATATCTTGGTCAAATCCTAGGTTTCACCAAGATTTAGACAAGTTTAACACGTGCAAACGAGTAAGTAAGCATGGATCCTTCTTAGTCACTCTAAAATGAAGCTTTTGGGATGTTCTTGAAATTTCCATGTTTGAAACCCAAAACCACTTCTCTTCATGATTGACTTCCATAAGATCGACAGATCAGTTTAGGGTTAGGGGTAGATATATACATGATTTTTTGGTTTGAATATGTCTAGACCTTGTTTATCAACTTGAATGCTTACTATACATATGACATAAGAATGCTATGTGCTTTGGTTTTTCATTCTCTTTTTGATTTTTTTCTAAATTTTTAGGCCCATTTGAATCTTGGTCAAATCCTTGGTTTGACCAAGATTTAAACAAGTTTAAAACATGTGCCTTGATTTTCCATTTTTTGTTTTTTCTGAATATTTATGCCCATTTGAATCTTGGTCAAATCCTAGGTTTGACCATGATTTAAACAAGTTTAATAAACATGAATATGAAATTTCCATGATTTATACCAAAAACCACTTCTCTTCATGCTTGACTTCATAAGTTAGGGTTTAGGGATATATAGGGGGTAGATTCATCATGATTTTTCTGGGTTGAATATGTCCATAGCTTGTTTATCAACTTAATTGAATGCTTACTATATGACATATATAAGAAGACTATGTGCCTTGATTTTTCATTTTTTTAAATTATGCCCATTTGAATCTTGGTCAAATCCTAGGTTTGAGCAAGATTTAAACAAGATTAAAACATGAAAATGAAAAATTAAGCCTTGATCCTTCTTATTCACTCCAAAATGAAGCTTTTGGGAGGGTTTTTGAGATATCCAGGTTTGAAACCCAAAACCACTTCTCTTCATGCATAGTTTAGGGTTAGGTGTAGATACATGAATTTTTGGTTTATAGTAAGCATTCAAGTTGATAAACAAGGTTTAGACATATTCAAACTAGAAAAATCATGTATATACCCCCTAAGGCTAAACTCTGTGATATATATGAAGTCAAGCATATAAGAGGAATGGTTTTGGGTTTCAAACATGGAAAATTCAAAAACCCTCCCAAAAGCTTCATTTTTTGAGTGAATAAGAAGGATCCAGGCTTACTTTTTCATTTTCATGTTACTGACTTGTTTAATTCTTGGTCAAACCTAGGATTTGACCAAGATTCAAATAGGCATAAAAATTCAATAAAGAATTCAAAAAATGAAAAACCAAAGCACATAATTAAGCTTCTTAAGTTATAGTAAGCATTCATGTTGATCAAGAGAGTCTATACATATTTAAACATTACAAATCATGTATATACCCCAACCCTAAACTCTGTCTAATGAAGTCAAGGACGAAGAGAAGTGGTTTTCGTTTTTTTTTTGAATTTTTATGCCCATTTGAATCTTGGTCAAATCCTTGCAGGTTTGACCAATATTTAAACAAGTTTAAAACATGAAAATGAAAAGTAAGTGTGGATCCTTCTTATTCACTCCAAAATGAAGCTTTTGGGAGGTTTTTTTAAATTTTCCATGTTCGAAACCCAAAATGATATCTCTCCGTGCTTTACTTCATAAGACAAAGTTTAGGGGTAGGGGTAGATACATGATTTTTCTGGTTTGAATATGTCTAGACCTTGTTTATCAACTTGAATGCTTATTATGTGACATCAAAAGACTATGTGTTTAGTTTTTTTTTGAATTTGTTATGCCCATTTGAATCTTGGTCAAATCCTAGGTTTGACCAAGATTTAAACCAGTTTAAAACATGAAAATGAAAAGTAAGCCTGGATTCTTCTTAGTCCCTCCAAAATGAAGCTTTTGGGAGGTTTTTTAAATTTCCATGTTTGAAACCCAAAACCACTCCTCTTAATGCTTGACTTCATAAGACAGAGTTTAGGGTTAGGGGCCAAGTATATACATGATTTTTCTTGTTTAAATATGTCTAGACTTTGTTTATCAACTTGAATGCTTACTATATGACATCAAAAGACTATGTGTTTGGTTTTGATTTTTTTGAATTTGTTATGTCCATTTGAATCTTGGTCAAATCCTAGGTTTGACCAAGATTTAAACCAATTTAAAACATGAAAATGAAAATGAAAGCCTGGATTCTTCTTAGTCACTCCAAAATGAAGCTTTTGGGAGTTTTTTCAATTTCCAATGTTTGAAACCCAAAACCACTTTTCTTCATGCTTGACTTCATAAGACAGAGTTTAGGGTTAGGGGGTATATACAATATTTTTCTGGTTTGAATATGTCTAGACTTCGTTGATCAACTGTAATGCTTACTATATGACATAAGAAGCTTATGTGCTTTGGTTTTTTTTTTGATTTCTTTTTTGAATTTTTATGCCCACTTGAATCCTGGTCAGATCCTTTGTTTGACCAAGATTTAAACAAGTTAAAACATGAAAATGAAAAAGTAAGCCTGGCTCCTTCTTAGTCATGAAAATGAGTTAACTTGGCTTTCCAACCCTTGAATCCATAGGAAACTTTGTACTAATGCAGTATAATAATCACTCGAGTTTTTACACCAACAGGTCTGTCACTTACGTGTGGTGCCCATGCGTGAGGTCCCAAACTTCAGTGAGCACAGTCACATGCGGTAGGCAGGCAAAATACCCGATCAATCCGGGCGGTGGCTGTTAAGGACCCGATCGCATTTCTTGCTTTCAGACTGGGGTCTACCATGTAAGAAGTTTGTTCCTTTTGGATGCATCACTCGTATTTGCAAGTTTTTTGGGGGTCCCGCAAATTCAGGGTAGCATCATGCCCCCTTCCCACGCCAACACAAACAGAGTTCAACACAACCTAATTAAGCAAGGTTCAACACAGACATAGTTCAACAACCCCTAATTAAGCTAATAGGTTCACCACAAACGCTGCTGAGCAGCAAACATAAACAGAGTTCAACAAAAGATGCTGCTTTTGAAGCAGTAGGAGAGACAAACATGCACAACAGTTACGGAGTATATTTACCATCTTCTTCCTGGTCCCGCTTCTTCTGCTTCTTGCTGCCCATACCTTTAATCTTTGGTGGCTTGGGCTTGGGAGGAGGCACACGACCGGTCTCGATAGCTTGGTTCAATTTCTTCCTTAGGAATAGCCCATATGCCATGTGGTTGGCTATGAAGCCGGATCGGTTAACAGTTTCCCCAACTTTGAGACAGCCGGACCCACCGGCTTCGGCATGCTGCAGGACGCTTCGAAAGTCAACCTTTATGCTCTTTGTGCAGAAGGGGCAGCTGTTCCTGGCACCAGTCCAGGGTTCACTCCAATACTTGTCGAACTTCCCCGCCTTAAGCTTGTTGAGAGTGGCCCTGGCCTTCCTATGACGCGACTCGACATCGCTGTCAACCTCATCAGTAGCAACCTGATACATGCCAAATAAACAGGTGAAGCAAATATGTAGCAGTTGCAACTAATAATGAATATGAATCTAAAAAGATTCTGACGCTAATTCAAAACCCTATAGCGCAAAAAAAAGAGGGAGAGACCATAGAGCAAATCGATACAGGGCTATGTTAAATAAGGGAGAGAGGTGAATCGGATGTGAAGCAAATATGTAGCAGTTGCAACTAATACTGAATATGAATCTAAAAAGATTCTGACGCTAATTCAAAACGCTATAGCGCAAAAAAAAGAGGGAGAGACCATAGCGCAAATCGATACAGGGCTATGTTGAATAAGGGAGAGAGGTGAATCGGAACATACTTCCTCCCCCTCGTCGACGATATTCTCGTCGAAGGTCGGCGGCGGCGGTTCAAAGATGAGTTCAACCTCGTCCTCGTCATCTAGGGGATGCTTCCCAAGAGAGTGGACCCATCTACCAACAGCATCAGATGCCGATGAGCGACCGATGGCCCGACCTTCGGCAATGGCCTCCGCTTCGTCTTTGGCATCCGCTGCGGCAATGATCGCCGCCGTTGCGGCCATGCGTGCTGCGGTCGCGGCTCTGCACGCCTCCTCTGCGGCTAAGGCCAGCCGCGCGGCTTTCGCTTTCGCTGCGTTGACGGCGTCGGTTGGGCTCTCCATCGGTGGAATGGGAAGGGGAAGTGAAGAGAGGGTTTTTTCCTAGTCCGTGGAGAGAGGGAGAAGTGTGGACGTGAAATGGATAACTGACGATATTTCAAGATTTGGGAGACATAGCACGAACCGGCAGATGACAGCGCGTGGGTGCATTACCTCATACTGCCTCTGTCCTAGAAAGAGCGTACGTGTGGGTTTTCAAGGCATATTAAGGATTTTATTATTACATTGGGAAACTGTCATCGACCATCACTTTCCTCTTCAACTTTTCCACCTCCAATGATCTAAATGCATGTAGTAAATAAGAAAACCATATTATGCTAAATACTACTACCTCCATCCCAAAGCGTAAGGCTTATATTATTTTTAGAAGCTCAAACTATGTCAAGGTAAACTAAGATTTTACCAAAAATCATTATCATGCAAAATACAAAATTAATATCAATACATAGACAACGATTTTTTTTGGTATGGTATCTACAAAATATTATATTAGTTGATAGATTGTTCTAAATTTTCGTCAACCTTTACTTGCTTTGACTCTTAAAAAAAGACTTAAGCTTTGTGATGGAGGTAGTACGTACTAGTCGTGAAGAAACTATATCCCTCGTGATGAGAAAGAAATATTTTTTACTACCACTCTTTTGTGGACAAATTTTGAAGTGCATTGCAAAACGAGAAGTACACTCTTTTATGGACAAATTTTAACTCTACACCCATTATTTCAGGATGGAGGGAGTATAACCCAACTTGTTTTTTTCTTCTGGGCACTACACTGCTTTTTCCCTGTGCAATGCTTGGTTCTACCCTTTTTCTCAATGTAATGGTCACTTTAAGTCATTTTTTCCCACACACATTTATTTTGTACTTCTCTACAGTGTTGACCGTGCTACTACTATTTGTGTTAGTGCGCCAAAAACAAAATGTTATTTTTTAAGTGCCAAATTAATCTAGGGCGTTGGTTGTGAATCGGTGAACAAAAAAGAGATAGCCCAAAAGAGGAACACACCAAGGTACAAAAACTAGTATATATGCATGTTTCTATGTACATATATATGACCCTGGGTTTGTAGATAAAAAACATTCATATATGCGCTTACTATTAATATACATAAGTTTATGCTGATTCTCTTGGTTTAGGTATATATATGGTTAGGCATCACTACTAATTCAGAAAAAAACAAAAATGTAACTCTTCAAGTGAAGTCATTTTAAGTGACCTAACAACTAAAATTCATATATAGGATTTGTATAGGAATTATGTAGGATTTAGATCACATGTGAATTTTCCCCACACTAGTTGTTTGATTCATAGGAACATATCCTATAGGAATCTTGCAGTGCAAATCCTATAAGAATAAAACATTAGGTCATACCTCATGGAAAATTTCCTTTGGCACAATCAAACACAACTCATCTTCCTATATGATTCAACTAGCCATTAAATCTCAATCCTATGTTTTCCATATTTCTATGGTTTTCCCATCCTATGAATCAAAGGAGCCTTAGGGCTTATATCTTTTTTTAGAAAGGCAAACTATGTTAAGATTGGCCAAGTTTTACGAAAAACCTTTAACATGCAAAATACAAAGTTGAGTCATTTCGTTTGAATCGGAGGGAGTACATTTGACGTTATGGTACTATTTGACAGCTGCTTGGCACTGTATTTTTTTTCGAACCAAACTTCCCCCTTCATGAAGCTTTTATTTTAGCTTCAGTGACTTGATACATCCATATATCTAGACAAAGTTGAGTCAATTCATTTGAATCAGAGGGAGTACATTTGACTATATGGGTATTGTTTGACAACTGCTTGGCACTGTCTTCTTTTTTGAACCAAACTGCCCCCTTCACGAAGCTTTTATTTTGGGATAGAGCTTCACTGACTTGATACTTCCAAGTTTCACAGTGACTTGGTGCCACCATCCACCATCCATCTCAGATCCAATGTATGCGATCGACTTAGAATTTAAACTAAATAATTATTATAATTGCTCAGAAATATTTCAAGAACTTCCAGTTAATCGTGCATATTTCGATTTATATTTTGGTGAAGTTTCATTCGATTTGAATCAAAGGTTTGTGAGCAAATATATACTCCCTCCGGTTCATATTAATTGACTCTAATATGGATGTACTAGACACATTTTAGTTCTAGATACATCCATATTGAAGTCAATTAGGGCTCCTTTGATTCAAAGGATTTGCATAGGAATTGTGTAGGATTTGGTTCCTATGGGAAAAATTCCTATACATGTTGTTTGATTCATAGGAACATATCCTATAGGAAAAATTCCTATAGGAATCTTGTAGTGTAATTCCTATAGGAAAAAAGCATTAGCTCATACCTCATGGAAAAATTCCTTTGCTACAATCAAACAAACTTCATCTTCCTATAGGTTTCAAGTAGACATGTCATTCCAATCCTATACCTTTCCTATTCCTATGCTTTTCCTATCCTTTAAATCAAAGGAGCCCTTAATATGAATCAGAGGGAGTATTTAGTTTAAACTAGTGCTCGTATACGTAAAAAGCTCTTTAATCACAAGCTAATCGTCCGAGTGGGATGAAATATTCACAGATTTTAGAACAAGGCATCTACATTTTACTGGATTTTTTTCGTAATTTTTGTTTTTAGGTTCGAAATAAGAGATTAGTTTGGAACGTTGGATCTCAAATGGTTGGTAGATGGTGGCACCAAGTCACAATGAGATTTGGAGACTTCAAGTCACTGCAGCTCTGTCCTTTTATTTTGACAAACTGCAGAGCCGCTGGTGCATCTATGCTTGCGTACGGCCGACGCCGATTCTTAGCAAGGAAGTTCTTCCTATAAGTAGTAGTAGTATCCATACTCCACTCCAAGGCATGTATAAAAAAAGAACCCATCCCGTTCTCGTTTTCCCGATCACTCTTCTCTGAAGATGGAGGAGGCCCTCTTCTTGTGCCCCCTCTGCCTGCTGCCCTTCAAACCCCCCATATCCAAGGTCGCTCCCTTCCGATTTCATTCTTAGGTTCACCTGTGAGAAATGTCAATGACAACTGATGCCACGTACGTTGTTCCGTGCAGTGCAAGGGCGGTCATATGGGCTGTCGGCGCTGCGTCGGCGAGCTTGCGCCGAACCCGTGCAAGAAGTGCGAGCAGCCGGCGTGGTTGCCGCCGTCGAATCGATCTGGGCCAAGATTGCCGCCGTCGAATCGATCTGGGGCAATGGTCAAGTGCGTCGGCTGCCAGAGCTTGGTCGCCTCCACGGAGTCCTACAAGCACTATATCGCGTGCCCGCATGGTCCGTGCGGCTGCACAGAGGCCATCAATACCGGCTGCAGCTTCACCGGCCCGCCGCGGGAGCTCCTGGTACACCTCCAAGCATCCCACTCCATCCCAGTGTTTACGTTCCAGTATGGCATACCCGCCTGGTGCATAGTTCGTCTTCCGGTACAACCGCGGGGACACCTGTTCATCGGCAGTGGGGAAGAAGACGGTAGCGTGTTCGCCATCACCGTTGGAGCGCTCGGCCCGACCACCATTGTGTCCTGTGTGTGCATCAGGTCGGCCGCGTGCTTGTTTCCGATGTACAAGGCGCAGCTGTTGGTGATTGGTCCGCCGGCGCCGGCGACGGCTGGGACCAGTGACCTCTCGACGGACACCTTGATGGCGGTAATCGAGCCGACGAGCTCCCCGACGCCTAGCTCGATCATGTTGCAGCAGCTCACTTCTTTCCTGGCGGTGCCGCCCCGTTACGCGAAGCAGAATGGAGGGCAGCGTGTGTTGCCTATCTGCGTTTGCATCAACAAGAAGGTTATACAATAATCTTCGTTTAGTCATACTGCAATGTAGTTACTCGAAGATCGGAGGGAGTAGTTTAGTTCGAAGTAGGGTTCGTTCGGATGTATTTTGGACTTGTATAGTAGTAGTACTACTACTCCAGAACTATTACTAGCTAGTTGGAGTGCTAGAATGCAGCTCGGAGTATTATAGTATTTTGGCAGTACTACTAGTTATGTATGTGACTGCAAATTCAAACTAAAATGGACTATTTCTTGCTAATGTTGTTCTTTTGGAGTCATCATTTTTTTCTGAACGTGTTAACTATGCTATTGTCTAAGGATTCGTTTAGATTTCTTTGGTTGAATTCATATTTCGTCTCTTCCTAATTTGGCAAAACTGCACTGTCATGGGCATTCTTACAAGGTCGCTGAAGTTTCAAAGTTTCTTAATGTATATTGCGTAGGGTGTACCCCCTTAACATGGATCTGTTGCATTTTTGGGTTGTATTTTTTTTGGCAATTTTCAGGACCATAAAATAGCACGCCTTCAGTTGAAATTTGAATTAGTGGCCGATACTAGCATGGAGTAGTGAAGTTTTTTTGTACTCCCTCGGTCCCACCAAAAGTGTCTCACCTTTGTTAAAATTTAGATGGATAGATGTATTTTTTTTTACAAAGTTGAGACAACTTTGGTGGGACGGAGCCACGGAGTCGTAGTTGATGGCGAGAAGGTTGATGCCTTGCTAGGTTGGTGTACGTTGCAAAAAGAACAAGGTTGGTGTGTATTTGTTTTATTTGTTCACCATAATACTGACATGGCCATCGATTTGATTAGACAACACAAGCCTGGGATGTTTCACTTATTTATTGTAGGAAGCACGATTAATGTTCTGTAATGATGGGGCTACTCCTATAGTCCGTCTGCTCGGCTCCTACTCGGGTGTCGGGTCACATTCACACTCTCCTCTTTTTTTGAACACATTCACACTCTCCTCTTTTTTTGAACACATTCACACTCTCCTCGAAACTGCAGTAGGCAGTATATGAGCGTCTCGGTTCACCTCCGTCGTCTATCCCCACTCCGCCCATCTTCCATAGCACGCGCCTGCGTTTCGCATCCTATCCAGCAGTGCCCAGTTTGAGAGCCTCTGTTCTCCAACTCAAACCCCCACCTGCCGCCATTGATCGCCATCTCTCTCCCAAAGTTCGAATCAGTAGATCGCCCAAGAAAATACCAACCCCATTGTACCACCTGCCTCATTGTGATGGCGAAATCGAGCAGGGTCTGTGGATCTGGGCTGTTTCACAAGGTGTTTACGGAAGGCCCCCTTGAAGTGCTCATCAGCCAGTGCGACGCCATCACCGCCGCGTCCCTAGTCGGTTCCTCCAAAAGTATTCTTCAGTCAGCCAAATACAGTGCCACTCTGCCTGCTTCTCAGCCGTTTGGCCTTCCGTGTGTTCTCTGTTGTGACCCGGCGGATAAACCATGGGCGGTGTTCAAGGAGGATTTGCCGGTGCACAGCAAGTGCAAACTACTGCCGCTGGACAGGTTCTCCTATGATGGCCTAATGCCACACGGTAAGGATGAGGAGCGGGCAGGCGCCAATGGAGATTGGATCGCCATGGTTGGCCCCGAAGGCAAGTGGAACCTCCTCAATGTGTACACTCATCGCAAGATTAAGCTTCCATCTTTGAGGAACAAGTTGGAAACCACACACAATCCACTTATATTCGAGTATCAGCGTTCTGCTATTCAACTGCAGAAGATAGCTATTTGCCAAGTTCCTACAGCTGCTAGGGGGTATCAAGATTTCTCCCTTGTCGCAATCTTCGACTTTGCAATTGCCTACCTCCATGGCGAATATCCTCGTGAATGGATATTTCTTGAAAACCAGTTTCAGTACGGCGCCATATACTGCGATGCAATTATACATAACGGACTTGTGTTCGCCGTTACTGAGCTTGGAAATGTTTATGCATGGGATCCTAATCAATTTGGTAACATTTCCTCCCTATCTTTTTTATATACGTAACTTATATAGTATTTCACCTCTTATTTGTTGAACTGTCTTGGCATCTTTTGGCTTAAAGGAATTCCATAGGCGCACACCATAACCCTCTTGTGGTATGGACATATATAGAATTTAACATCTATAGGAATTTTAGTATGGTCTAATGTGCATGTTGTTCCTTAGGAAAAAGGCCCCCTAGTAATTAAGTTTCTTTATTATTACTCCCTAGAAAATTTAAGGTAGAGTAGAAATAGAATCAATAAAGGTGCCATGCAATATTGATAAAGACTTTCATTTGTTTATATTCAAACCATCTAAAATTTGGACCAATATTTTCGGGAACATGTTTTAAATCCACATGAAGTTTTACCAAGATGTTCGAAATATATTTCAAACCATCTTATGTTCGACCATGATTTTATAAAGTACTAGTATTGGCATCCCAATATCAAATCAATATCACTAGTAGATAAATCATGAAATATATTTTCATGTGACGTGTTCTTTCCTTTTTCAAGGTCCTATAGTGCTCCCTGCTCCATTCATTCCGTGGACGGCTGGATTTGATGACGATGATGATTTTGACTCTAATAGTCGTACGTGGTGGCTGGCAAGATCTCAAGATCGTTCTAGACTTCTCCTGGTCTATGCACGTGGCGTAATGGATTTTGACGCTGACGGTGCTCCAACTCATTATGATAGTACCCCTTCTGTCCATTGCGGTCGCGCTGTTCACAGCTATTCGGGGTATACCTGCATTGTATTCTCGAATGACACTAGTCGGTTACTTCCAGCCAACCCGTGGGAAAGGGTTACTAATCTTGGAGACTATTCTATGTTCCTTGGGTTGAACTATCCGATTTTCATGCCAGTGGGTGGTGCAACATTTCCCCCAGGATATTTGACAAGAAGAAACTGCATCTACACCACGCCTCAGGCCATTGGCTCTCAGTTTGACACATCACATCAAGAAATTTTCCGCTTCAGTCTAAATGGCGAAGACCACCAAAGCATATCTTTCTCAAGCAGCGGTCCAGGGGCCAACTGGCATACGGGGTTTTGGTTCATCCCAAGCTACACCAACGCGCTGGACTGGAACAAAGACAATCAGAGTTAGGGATATTTATGTAATAGTAGGATCATACTACTAGCTAGCTCAGTTGGTCTTGACTCCTATTTAACTATTTATAGCTAATGTACTTAGGTGATAAATTTATGCTATTTGCATGAACCCAGGCGCTTCTTTTAATTTGATCAAATACGGTCTATACACATGCATGGTTGTTTGGCTGTTTCAGTGTCCCTAGAGGCATACATATATACTGTTATTTAGCAATCTTTATTACAGTACAAAGGTCTTAACCTCATGGTTCACAGAAAGTATAAACGTAGATCAACCATCTAAACATAGAAGACATTCTAGTGTATGATTCTTACATATACACATCAACATCCTATCAGAAAATCTTAATGTGAATTGTACTGGCTGTACAAACCCGTGCATCATTCTCTAGCCGGTTGCACCCAAAAACCAAATCGTGGTACTTCATAGTTGACTGTATGTAGGACAACATACAGATCCAATGCGAAGCCATGGGTATCACCTGCATGACAGAACCATATTTCACATGGTTGGAGGTACTCTATATGGCATTTAAAATCATTCCTTGTCTTTCATATGGTCCTAAAAATAGTACAGTTGGATTTGTGGGTTTTAATTTTTTATTAACACACTCAATTGATTGCCCAAACATTGATTAATAATATTATTAAGGGGTGTGATGTTGAAAGCCATAAGAACAATGTGCCAAACAATCTTTGCTAGCGGACGGTAAATGTATACCCATCAGAAATAATCAGCAGACGTGCATGTTTCTTTGGTCAGAATAACTGCTGCACCATCTTAAAAGTAAATGGCATGACCATTTATTTGATTTGATAGCGTGCAGCTAGATGGCGTACATTACTATCTCTACTTCCTTGGGTCGCCCAAATCTGGAGTACTAAAAGCAAATCCTGGTGATTCATTTGACAAGACAACACAGATGCGACCAAATTTCTCCGTCCATATTATTATAATAATCTGGAGTGCGTTGCCTCGTTGCCTTCCAAGAGAAGCTGCATTCCTTGCCAAAAAAGAGAGAGAGGCTGTATTTATAACTATCTCACCGGCCGCCACTAGTACAAACCATCACTCCCTCTCCACCTCCACCTCCATCTCTTCCCTAGTAGCTCCACCTCCATATCGGCGACGGACCACAATCGCGCGGCTTCGACTTCATCTTCGACGGCGGCGGCGACAGAGGCGTGAGGCACCTTCTCCGCGGCGCATCACTCATCCTCGTCCCGCGGCAACAATGGCTGTATGTGAAATCACCATACCCTTTTGTATGGTAGAGATGATGATGTGCGGATAAAATTTTATTGGCGGTTGCTCATCCTTGTTTGAATATTTGGTGTAGATTCACATCTAGGGCAGGGTGTCAAGCGGGGTGGGTAGCGGGCTAGCTAGTTTCAGTGCGAGTGCTTTAAATCTGCTCTAATCTCAACCACTATTTGCTCTAATTTTCTGCTTTGCGGGACGATTCGCGGACGCCGCTTGCAACCCTAATCTAGGGTATTGATCCTAGTTTAGTAGACTACTAGGATTTACATGCCAATTTGTTTTTAGACTAGATCCGGATATTTGTCAATACTACTACGTACTTCTTCCGTTCGTATTTAATTGACTCTAGTTGAAAGCATCGGCAGTTCATTTTCTTCTCTCCCTCTCGTCGACTAATTAAAACCGAACAGAGGGAGTATTAGGAATCCATGTGCATCCGTACTACCAGTAAGGTATTGCGTTGTTGCAGAGGCTCAGTGTAATCAATATCTTTCGATATTAATATACTCACTTTATCAGAAAATAAATTAGTAATCCATGTTCAAACTTGCTAGTTTGATCGACGTTTGATGATGATTTGTGAGGCCATGTATGGGCCTAGTTTGTTTTGCCTGGTGGTCAGTAGGCTGATGATTTTTTTTTGCTTGGTCGATCTGTGGTCGTTCCATGGCCACTGCTGATTAAGCATTACTAGAATCAACAATTTTTTGCTTGTCTGGTGATTGGAAGTGTATGCGCTAGCACCATCGCACGATGATTAGTCTTAATGGAGATGCAGATGTCGATCAAGAGGGAGAAACATATCTTGATCATGCATTTCTCACGAGATTACTTGGTGATTGGAAGTAGAATCCACAATTTGTTGTGCAAACTTCTCAACATATGCATATATTCAATGAATTGGCTTTATGTGATCAATAGTACTTCTTATTGCAGATGGATGGAGGGGAAAGAGCGAAAAAACCGATACTTAGTGAGATGACTTCTCATTCTTTGACTTCTGATATCCCAGATAACAAGGTAAATATATAGAACGACGATTCGTAGGTGATAAAAGCAGAATCCACAATTTGCCGTGCAAACTTCTCAACATATGCATATATTTGATTAATTAGTTTTATGTGATCAATAGTATTACTTATTCCAGATGGACGTAGGGGAAGGAACGAAAAAGCGGATGCTATGTGAAATGACTTCTAAATCTGTGTGTTCTGATATCCCAGATGACAAGGTAAACATATGGACCGACGCTTGTTTTGCTGCTGCCCCCGTTAGATGGCTAGATGCTCTGGTCTAATTTCTGTTCATGTGCTTATTATTGCAGAAACATAGAGTTGAAGAAAACTCTATATTGTCTGATGACAAAGGTGAAATGGCATGCCAGTCTTTTAAACCTCCGACGCCACCTTGTTTACTGTCTATGGAGACTGATGCAGCTGGACCTGGTACTGATGAGCCTATACCTGGCATCATCGTGTCACATGAAGAAGGTTGTGGATTGGGTTTACCCCCTGCTGTAGAAACTGGTGGTGCAGCTGGAGCTGCTAGTGTAGAGCCTCTAGTGAACGGTGTCGTGCCACGGGAATTCTCTGAACTGGAGCAAAACGGTTTACCTATTGTCAAGACCGATATAACTGGTGCTGATGCTGGAGTTGCTACTGATGATCCTGCACCTGAAGTATGTTTTGCATTGTTAAAACCCGTCCTGCCCAGAGTACTGACTGGTGGTGGACCTGGAGCTGGTAGGGTAGAGCCTCTAGCTGAAGTGGATATTGGTGGTTTACCCTCTGGTATTGTAGAGATTTCAGCAAGCGGTCCTGTCCGAGAACATATCTGGTCCTACTATCCCTTTAGGTTCTACCGTGCTACCGACTCCTATGAACCGGAGCATGTACCTGATGTGCCTTCTGTTGAACCTGACGCACCTGTAAGTAGTGGTGATGATCAAGAAGGATCTGCATCTGATGATCCTGCACCCGAAGTTGCCACGCCACCCGAAGGAGGTTTTGTATTGGTAGAACCCGTCATGACTATGCCCACAGTACTGACTGGTGGTGGACCTGGAGCTGGTATGGTAGAGCCTCTAGCGAAAGGTGTCGTGCCACGAGAATCCTCTGAAGTGGATATTGGTGGTTTACCCTCTGTAGATACTGGTGGTCTACCTGGAGCTGGTATTGTAGAGATTTCAGCAAACAGTGCTGTCCCACCCAACTCCTATGAACTTGAGCATGTACCTGATGTGCCTTCTGTAGAACCTGATGCACCTGTAAGTAGTGGTGATGATTCCGCTGAATCTGATCAAGAAGGATCTGCATCTCGAGGACAAGATGTCAGCTGTCATTCACCTGAACCCGAGCTGAAGTCAGCAACGGTAGCTTATATGGCACGGACTGTCCTTCAAGCTCTAAAGATCCAGTTGGGTGGTTCACAGGACCAGCTACTCCAAGCCATTGTCACTACAAAAGACCAGCCAGCATGCTTCGTTATCTCCTGCATACTGTTTGACAAGCTGAAGCACTGCAACTGGCGCATTGTTCAATCCCATCAGCATGGAGAGAGGAGCTATGTTTATGTCAAGATGATTCATGCTGATTTGGTAAGGTTCCATGATAAGATGTATGGGTGGGGTGAGGCAAGAGCCACATTTTGCAGCATTCACACAGTCTTCGCTCTTGAGCCAGACCCCATGGATGCTTACCCAGTGGTGCAGCTGTCCTGACTTGATATATGTTTTATGATCAGTATGCTGCTGTCGTGGAACTGTGATGTCGAGCTACCTTTCTTATGGTTTCTAGGCTTTTGGTTTCAACATGTATTATGGAGCTTACCTTAGGACTTTCGCATGCGTTTGGCTGTTGACCTGTAATGTTTGTGGTTGGTTGTCTAATCTACTTGGCACAATCACATTGCAAAGGCAAATGTTCCTTTTCTCTTTAATTGTTATTATGACTTATGTGTTATAACCAGGCAAGAATATGCAATCTTGGTTCTCTGACCGATATATATGTACATACAACTTTTGTTCACATAATAACACTTACACGGGAAAAGAGTAGCTTTCTCTGTTGGACAAACACCAAACCACAAAAGGGTAACAACACAATATCCAAACTAGGTACGGCACCTGTTGAGCATACATGACTTTTGTCGTAAAATCACGTTAACCAACACTAGCAGCATCTTGTTCTTTGCAAGGTGCTATGCTTATCAGTCTAATCCCAATACACAACCTACTTCAGGTGGCACGATGATGTCAGGTGCAGGTTCACCAGTACCAACTCTCTTGCATCAGTCTCCATTGAAGGTACGCCACTGCTGCAGTAGACACCATTAGCAATGCAACCTGAAGGTGTTCTTATCCTCATATCAGGATCACATAATACAGGTGTCAAGCTTCATGCACTAGCCAACACAATGAAAAGTCCGAACTAGGATAGCTAGGAAAAAAACATGAAGATCTTTTTTTCGAATCCCACGCTGAACATCTTTTTTTAACTAATTAGGTAAGCTCCTGCTGACAAACATATTACAGCAACTCCAGTGGCTCTATATTTTGGCGCTGTGGGCTGAATGGCTGATGCTGCGCATGGAGCCGGCAATAGCTTCACCGGAAGCTGCAAACTGTGGCGGCCAAATGCAGGGCTGAAACAGCGTATTTTCAGAGGCGCTATAAATGCAGCGCCAAAAACAGAATATAATGAAAAATAGAGTGCAGTAAAACAGAAGATCAAACAAAGACTAGAAATAGACATAAAATAGGATAAAATTAGCTTGATAGATACTCCGTAGTTCATATTTGTACAAAGTAGTGCGATAAAACTAAACTAAAACTCGACATCTGACGAGTCCGGTGTCGTGCCCGACACCGGATCCGACGAGAAGAGGTCAATCCAACGGGGGTCGTCCTCGCCAATGGTGGTCGGCCCGGCGAGCTGCGCTTCGATGAAGGCCCGCTTCGTCGCCTTCTCCGCCCTCCGTCGTGCGCGGTCCTCCTTCTTCGCTGCCCGCCTCGTCGCCTTCTCCGCCCTCCGTCTGCGGAAGTGCTCGTTCTCGGCGGCAACGTCCTCGGGGAAGCGGGCCGCCCACTCGCGCGCCGCGCGCTCGTCCCGCTCGGCGATGCGCAAACGGCGCTCCGTCTCGCGGCGGCGGTGCTGTTCCTCCTGTCTAACGATGTACGGCGGCGGCGCGAGATCCTCGGCCTGCTGGCGCGTCCACACGTCATGGAAATTCATCGACGATCGCGGGCGCCCGAGCCGCCACGCCACGGCGTCGTACGCGCGCGCGGCCTCGTGCGCGGTCTCGTAGGTGCCGAGGCCGATGCGCTCGCCGCCGTCACGTATCTCCGCGTAATACGTACCTTTGGGGCGCGCGCGGACGCCGCGGTACCCCGTGCCCGAGACGCGGCAGTACCGCGAGCTCGACGCGAGACGAGGCATGGCGGCGGCGGCGGAAGCGGAGCCGCGGCGGCGATATTAGGCGCAGATGGGCAAATTTCAGCAACCCGTGTCCATCTTTTTTTTGGCAGGATTACGCCATGTACCACCTTCCAATTAGAAAATAGTACTGTTCAGCATTCCCCTGTTGGGCCCAATATTTCACTTTGGGTTGCCAACGGCCATCTACATGGTAATTGCTCTCGGCCTACTTGCTCCGGCTGTCGAAGCCCAATAACTACAAATGGGCCTTTCTGCTCATGCAATTTCGGCCCTTTTCTAATGAAACACAGATCCTATGATTGGCAAAAAAAAATACACGGAGATTCTACATAAAAGTTGTTTTTATTTATTTTGAATTATAGGGTTCCAATTTTTGAAACTGCTCATGCCCAATATGAAAATCCTTGATCGCTCCATACCCACATGGATAACGGTATTTTTAAAAATTCATAAAGTGGATTTGAAATTTAAAACATATCCTAATAATTCCTTGATTTAATCTATCAACTTGCAAGATCTTGGAGCCAAAGAGCTTGTATTAGTCTGCGAAAATAATACTGATAAACCTGTCGTTAACAAGAAATGAAGGTTTATCGTTCAGAGAGGATGCCATGTGGGACCCATGAGACAGTACCGTCCTCAACGTTTCAAAGAAAAAGGCAAGTAGCCCGAAAATAGGGGTAAAAAATAAATCCTACAAAGGAAACATTTATTGTTCATAGAGGCTGACATGTGGGACCGATCTGCCAGCTGCATCCTCATCATTTCGAAGTCGGCAGGGATCAGAAGAAAAAGGCAAATAGCCAGAAATTAGGGGTCAAAAATAAATCCAAAAAGGAAACTTATATTCTTCATAGAGGATGACATGTGGGACCGACCTGCCAGCAGCGTCCTCATCGTTTCAAAGGCCGCAGGGGATCAAAAGAAAAAGGCAAATAGCCAGAAATTAGGGGTAAAAAAAATACAACAAAGGAAAGGTTTATTGTTCATAGAGGCTGACTTGTGGGACTCATGAGCCAGCGGCGACCTGAATTTCAAAGGCGGCATATGATCGAAAAGAAAAAGGCAAGT
The DNA here is from genome assembly GCA_030979885.1 of Lolium multiflorum. NCBI lineage: Eukaryota > Viridiplantae > Streptophyta > Magnoliopsida > Poales > Poaceae > Lolium > Lolium multiflorum. Next base: position 234,973,145 of record CM061749.1, on the reverse strand, counting down.
TAGCAAAAATCAGTGGGTAAAAAAATCTAAGAAATGAAACTTTATTGTACAGTCCCATGAGCCAGCACCTTACTCAACGTTTCAGTGGCGGCATGAGATAGAAAGAAAAAGGAAAGTGACCAAATATCAGGAGCAAAAAATAATCCAAGAAAAGAAACTTTTATTGTACATAGATGATGACATATGGGTCCCACTTATACAAGCTCTTTCGCTCCAAGATCTTGCAAGTTGATTGTACATAGGGATGACATGGGCCCTTGTGTCACATCTTACTCAACGTTTCCAAGGCGGCGGATCAAAAGAAAAAAGAAGTAGCCAGAAATTAGCGGTAAACAATAACTCCAAGGAAGGAAACTTTTATTGTTCATAGAGTATGACATGCGGGACCCATGCGCTAGCAGCTTCCTCAACGTTTCAAAGGGGGCATGAGATCGAAAGAAAAAGACAAGTGACCAAATATCAGGAGCCAAAAATAATCCAAGAAAAGAAACTTTATTGTACATAAAAGATGACATGCGGGTCCCATTTTGCAGCAGCGGTGTCAACGTTTCAAATGCGGCTTGAGATCAAAAGAAAAAGAGTAGCCAGAAATTAGGGGTAAAAAAACTCCCAGAAAAGAAAGTTGATTGTACATAGAGGATGGCATGCGGGTCCCATGACCCAGCACCTTACTCAACGTTTCAGGGCGGCATGAGATCGAAAGAAAAAGGAAAGAGACCAAATACAGGAGCAAAAAATAATCCAAGAAAAAAGAAACTTTTATTGTACATAGAGGATGACATATGGGTCCCACTTATACAAGCTCTTCCGCCCCAAGATCTTGCAAGTTGATTGTACATAGAGATGACATGCGGGCCCCCGAGCAATCAATGTTTCAAAGGCGGGGATCAAAGAAAAAGGAAACAGCCAAAAATAAGAGGGTGAAAAAATCCAAGAAAAGAAACTTTTATAGTATCGGGATGACATGTGGGTCCCATGAGCCAGCAGCTTCTCAACGTTTCAGAGGCTGCATGAGATCGAAAGAAAAAGGCAAGTGACCAAAAATAAGGGGGTAAAAAAATCCAAGAAAAGAGACTTGATTGTACATAGAGGATGACATGCGGGTCCCACCAGTCAGCAGCTTACTAACGTTTCCAAGGCGGCAGGGGATGAAAAGAAAAAGGAAATAGCCAAAGATCAGAGGGTGAAAAAAATCAAAGAAAAAAATTTATAGTACATAGAGGATGACATGTGGGTCCCATGGGCCAGCGGGTTCCTCAACGTTTTCAAGGCGGCATGAGATCGAAAGAAAAGGCAAGTGACCAAAAATCAGAGGGTGAAAAATAATCCAAAAAAGAAACTTTTATTGTACATAGAGGATGACATGCTGTCCCAACGTTTCAAATGCGGTTTGAGATCAAAAGAAAAAGAAAGTAGCCAGAAATTAGGGGTAAAAAAAACTCCAAGAAAGAAAATTGATTGTACATAGAGGATGACATGCGGGTCCCACGGTTTGCAGCTTACTCAACGTTTCCAAGGCGGCAGGGGATCAAAAGAAAAGGAAATAGCCAAAAATCAGAGAGTGAAAAAAAACCAAGAAAATAAACTTTTGTAGTACATAGAGGATGACATCGGGTCCCATGAGCCAGCAGTTCCTCAACGTTTCAAACGTGGCATGGGATCGAAGGAAAAAGGCAAGTGACCAAATATCAGGAACCAAAAATAATCCAAGAAAAAACTTTATTGTACATAGAGGATGACATGCGGGTCCCATTTTGCAGCGGTCCCAACGTTTCAAATGCGGCTTGAGATCAAAGAAAAGAAAGTAGCGAGAAATTAGGGGGTAAAAAAACTCCAAGAAAGGAAAGCTTTATCGTTCATACGAGGCTGACATGTGGGACCTATGAGCCACAGCTTACTGAACGTTTCAAAGGCGGAAGGATCAAAAGAAAAAGGGAAATAGCCAAAAATCAGAGGGTGAAAAAAAATCCAAGAAATCAAACTTTTATTGTACATAGAGGATGACATGCGGGTCCCATGGGCAGTGATTCCTCAACGTTTCAAACGTGGCATGAGATCGAAAGAAAAGGCAAGTGACCAAATATCAGGAGCCAAAAATAATCCAAGAAAAGAAACTTTATTGTACATAGAGGATGACATGCGGGTCCCATTTTACAGCAGCTGATCAACGTTTCAAAGCGGCAGGGACCAAAGAAAAATGAAGTAGCCAGAAATCAGGGGGTGAAAAAATCCAAGAAAAGAAAGATTTCAATTGGGCTACATCTAGACATCTGGGCCTTCGAACTATCCTTCTGGGCCTTTGGACACGTACAATTTCAGCCCACTCCAGAACATGATAGTTCGGATTTTTCTCAAAAAAAAAACAGGAAAGTCCTATGCTTCGCCAAAACAAAAAACAAGGAGATTCAAGATATATGTTGTAAAAATAAAGATTTAATTTATCCGTTTGCAATAGCTCAGAGCGAAATACACTGTTTATTGTCTGCAAAATAATCAAGATATCACATGTTTCTTGTACGGGGAGGCTGACATCGGGACCCATGAGCCAGCAGCGTCGTTTAAAGGCGGCAGGGGATGGAAAGAAAAAATAAACCAAAAATCTGTTGGTAAAAAATCCAAGAAAAGAAACATTTTCGTTCTGAGAGGATGACATGCGGGACCCATGAGGCAGCAGCGTCCTCAGCGCTTATTGTTCATAGAGGCTGACATGTGGGACCGTGAGCCAGCGGCGTCCTCAACGTTTTAAAGGCGGAAGGATATCGAAAGAAAAAATAAGCCAAAAATCATTTGGTAAACAATATCCAAGAAAAGAAACATTTACCGTTACCGAGAGGATGACATGGGACCATAGGCAGCGGCATCCTCAACGATTCCAAGGCGGATCAAAAGAAAAAAAAATATCCAGAAATTAGAAGGTTCAAAAAAAATCCATCAAAGGAAACTTTTATTGTTCATAGAGGATGACTTGTGGGACCGACCTGCCAACAGCGTCCTCATCGTTTCAAAGGGGGGAGATCAAAAGAAAAGGCAAATAGCCAGAAATTAGGGGTCAAAAATAACTCAAGAAAGGAAACTTTTATTGTTCTAAGAGGATGACATGCGGGACCCATGAGCCCAGCATTACGTTTCAAAGGCGGCATGAGATCGAAAGAAAAGGCAAGTGACAAAATATCAGGAGCAAAAGATAATCCAAGAAAAGAAACTTTATTGTACATAGAGGATGACATGTGGGTCCCATTTTGCAGCAGCGGTCTCAATGTTTGTAATGCGGCTTGAGATCAAAAGAAAAAGAAAGTAGCTAGTAATTAGGGGTGAAAAAAATCCAAGAAAGGAAAGTTGATGGACATAGAGGGATGACATGCGGGTCCCTTGAGCCAACAGCTTACTCAACGTTTCAAAGGGGGCAGGGGATCAAAAGAAAAGGCAAGCCAAAAATCAGAGGGTGAAAAAAAATCCAACAAAGGAAACTTTTATAGCACATAGAGGATGACATGCGGGTCCCATGAGCCGGCAGGGTTCCTCAACGTTTCAAACGTGGCATGAGATCGAAAGAAAAGGCAAGTGCCCAAATATGAGGAGCCAAAAATAATTCAAGAAAAGAAAGTTTTATAGTACATAGAGGATGACATGCGGGTCCCATTTAGCGGCAGCGGTATCAGCGTTTGAGGTGGCGGGGGATCAAAGAAAAAGAAATTGCCAAAAATCAGATGGTGAAAAAAACCAAGAAAAGAACTTTTATAGTACATAGAGGATGACATGCGGTCCCATGAGCTGCAGGTTCCTCAACGTTTCAAACGTGGCATGAGATCGAAGAAAAAGGCAAGTGAAAAATATCAGGAGCCAAAAATAATTCAAGAAAGAAAGTTTTATAGTACATAGAGGATGACATGCGGGTCCCATGAGCCGGCAGGTATCACGTTTGAGAGGCAGCAGGATCGAAAGAAAAGTCAAGTGACCAAATATGAGGTGCCAAAAAAATCCAAGAAAAGAAAGTTTTATAGTACATAGAGGATGACATGCGGGTCCCATTTAGCGGCAGCGGTATCACCGTTTGAGAGGCAGCAGGTGATCGAAAGAAAAAGGCAAGTGACCAAATATGAGGTGCCAAAAATAATTCAAAGAAAAGAAAGTTTTATAGTACATAGAGGATGACATGCGGGTCCCATTTAGCAGCAGCGGTATCACCGTTTGAGAGGCGACAGGGATCGAAAGAAAAAGGCAAGTGAAAAAATATGAGGAGCCAAAAATAATTCAAGAAAAGAAAGTTTTATAGTACATAGAGGATGACATGCGAGGTCCCGTTAGCGTGTTTATCCTGGATTTGAGGAGGCGGGGATCGAAAGAAAAACAAATGACCAAATTTGAGTGCCAAAAATAATCCAGGAAAAGAAAGTTTTATAGTACATAGAGGATGACATGCGGGTCGATTGGCACAGATATGAGAGGCAGCAGAGGATCGAAAGAAAAAGGCAAGTGACCAAATTTGAGGTGCCAAAATAATCCAGGAAAAGAAAGTTTTATAGTACATAGAGGATGACATGCGGGTCGAGTTAGCAGCAGCGGTATCACCGTTTGAGAGGCGGCGAGGATCGAAAGAAAAGGCAAGTGACCAAATTTGAGGTGCAAAAATAATCCATGAAAAGAAAGTTTTATAGTACATAGAGGATGACATGCGGGTCCCAGTTAGCAGCAGCGGTATCACCGTTTGAGAAGCGGAGGATCGAAAGAAAAAGGCAAGTGACCAAATTTGAGGTGCCAAAAAAACTCAAGAAAAGAAAGTTGATTGCACATAGAGGATGACATGCGGGTCCATTTAGCAGCGTCTCAAGCGTTTCAAAGGCGGCAAGGGATCAAAAGAAAAGGAAGTAGCCGAAATCAGGGGTCAAAAAATCCAAGAATAGAAAAATTTTGGTTCATAGAGGATGACATACGGGACCCATGATCCTGCATCGTAAACGGCTCGTTGAGCAGAGATGGCGCGATGTAGAAAAAAACAATGCCAGAGGCTGCCATCTGGGCCCTACATCACTCGGCGGTGCGGATTTGCGTTGACTCGACCGGCGAACCCGAGATTTCGAGATGCACCACGTCCGGGCCACCATACGCCACGTTTTGGCCGCTTTCGTCGGGCTAGGTGGCCTCAAAACGAGAAAAAAAAAAGTTTTGACATGCACCACGGAGGGACCAAAATCGTCGGCCATGGTACACCAGCAACCACGGCGCGACTTCAACTTCGTCGGCCATGGCAACTTTTCTTGTAGTGGTAGCTAGCTAGACAGTTGGCATGCAATAGTCTTAATTATGCTTGATGAATATTGGCAGTAGTAGCAGTAGCTAGGTAAATTATATATATTTGTATGCTGGTTTAATTAAAAATACTAAGCTGATGCTATTGTCTCTTGAAGCAAGCATGCAGTAGTGGCATAATACTGGAGCATTCACAACATTCAAGAAAATAGCCATTCTTTACAGAAGAAGTTGTTGGTAGTAAGCAAGTAGTAGTAAATTGATGTACAGTGTAGCAGTAGCAAGGTAGAGTGTGGGTATGCTACCAGGGATATAATTCATTTTATGTTATGGTCACTTCATTTTAAATGTACAGGCTAAGCATGAAATGTATAGACTTTGCTTATTTTAAATGTACAGTCTTAATTAAGCATGAAGAATTACTACTGTTAGTCATCCTATAAGATATGCTACAGTACACTAAAATGGATATGCTACACAGAGAAGTGTTGACTTGTGCAAAAATGGTTTTATGTAGCTAGGATTTTTCTATATATTTCAGTCAGAGAAGAAATACAATGAGTAAAGCAGTAGGTGTTGTTTTTTATACTGCCTTGGTTCTTCATTCAAGAAGGCAGTAGTGGCAGTAGTGCTAAATTCTGTCAATTGGTATACTGGTTATATAAAAATTGGGTCTAAATTCTGTCAATTGCTCAGAGAAGCAAGTCATTTCCAGGACAGCTGTTGCTTGGCTGCAGCTGTTGCTCATACAGGAAGTGTTTAAATTCTGTCTAAATGAAGTGTTTAAGTGCTGCAAAAAATAAATAATTTGATGGTTATTTACTTTATTTACAATGTTGTTGGTGTATGCTGGTGTATGCATGTTGTGTATGCATGCTTGTGTACTGTTCCAGGTGGTATGCTCCTGGTGGTATATATCGGTGTATGAAAGTGTGGGTGTTGGTGTAGTATTCGGTGTGTGGTGTTGTTGGTAATGGATGCTGGTATGGTGTATGTTGGGTTGTTGTTGGTGATGGACCTGGTGGTATGCTGGTGTATGATGGTGCATATATGGTGGATATTTTTGCAGGGATTTCATTGAGTTGCCCATTTCTCCCGAAACGTTGATTCACTTCCGTTTCGGTTGAGAAATGGGGCTCCTATGTCCAAAAATTAGCAAAGGTCATGCCGAATTTTCCGGCCGACAATTGTACTAATAGATTTCATCCTCTTCTTTATAGAAATTGCAAATATGTCGGCCGACGACAACGTGGCCGGCACTTCTAAGGCCGCCATGACCCTCGAAGAGGAAGCCAGAGCGGCGAACGTCGAGTTCTGGGAATTCGGCCCCTCCCAGCGACAAGAGGAGGAGGAGGTGGACTTGGCGGCGGAGGAAGTCGGAGCTGACCGTCAGATGACTGAAGCCGGGGAGGAGGAGGAGTATGAACCCACCACCGACGGCGGCGACCACACGGGGGGTGACGGCGTCGGGGAGGCTGACGGCAGCGGCAACCCGGCTGCTAAGAAGAAGAAGAAGCCGCGGAAGGATCGGAAGCCGACGGTGCTCGCCAACACCACCAGCGAGATCACATTGGTCTCCGAAAGTGGGCAGCCAAAGGAGCCTTTGGATGTTGCCGCTGGGTACGGCATGCAACTCGGGTGCATTGTCCGGGAAAGCATGTCGATCAACACGGTGAATATCCGAGGTGAAGGCAATGAGTGATGGGGTTCGTAGCATAGAAAACAAAAATTTTCCTACCGCAAGACGAATAAATCCAAGATCTAATCTATGGAACACCCAAGATCTAATCTACAAGATCGGAGCAATGAGATTGATATGAGACTAACCCTCGAAGATTTCCAAAGCCTACGAGATTAGATCTCGTTGTTGGTGTAGACGATCGTCCCCGGTGCTGCAATCCGGCAGCACTTCCGTACTCGGTCGCGCGCGGTGTCGATGAAGCCCTTCCTCTCCCCGTTCCAGCGGGCAGCGGAGGTGTGGTAGATCCCCTCGGAATCCCAGCAGCACGACGGCGTGGTGGTGGAGGTGGAGGAGAAATTCCTGCAGGGCTTCGCCAAGCCTGCGCAGGAAGAAGGAGGAGGGAGAGAGGGGCGGCTAGGGCTTGGGGAAATCATGTGCTGCGCCCCAGCCCTCCCCTCCCTCTTATATAGGCGTGGGGGGCTGCCTTGGCCCCCCCTCCAAGCCTTTGGGTCGGCCAAAACAAGGGGGGCAACTTCCCCCCCAAGTTAAGTCCCTAATTTTAAGGGATTTGATCTTATCCACTTGATCCAGCCACATGGGCCTTGGGGGGCTGGTGTGCCTGGCCCATGTGGGCCTATGTGACCCCCTCCGGTCCATGTTGGACGTTCGGGATAGGTGGGCCCCACTATGGTACCCTCCGGAACCTTCTAGAACCTCCGGTACAATACCGAAAAATCCTGAACTTTTCCGGTAACCCTGAAAATGACTTCCCATATATGAATCTTATTCTCCGGACCATTCCGGACCTCCTCGTGATGTCTTGGATCCCATCCGAGACTCCGAACAAAAACTTCGGACTCCATCTCATATTCCGAATCTACTTATGCGACATCGAACCTTAAGCGCGTCACCCTACGGTTCGCGAACTATGCAGACATGGTCGAGACTCCTCTCCGAGCAATAACCAATAGCGGGATCTAGAGATCCATAATGGCTCCCACATATTCAACGATGACTTAGTGATCGATTGAACCATTTACATATGATGCCGATTCCCTTTGTCACGCGATATTTTACTTGTCCGAGGTTCGATCATCGGTATCTCCATACCTTGTTCAACCTCGTTACCGACAAGTACTCTTTACTCGTACCGTGGTATGTGATCTCTTATGAACCATTCATATGCTTGCAAGCTAATCAGATGACATTCCACCGAGAGGGCCCAGAGTATATCTATCCGTCATCAGGATGGACAAATCCCACTATTGATCCATATGCCTCAACTCACACTTTCCGAATACTTAATCCCATCTTTATAACCACCCATTTACGCAATGGCGTTTGATGTAATCAAAGTACCCTTCCGGTGTAAGTGATTTACATGACCTCATGGTCGAAGGACTTGGGCAACTATGTATCGAAAGCTTATAGCAAATTGAACTTAATGACTTGATCTTATGCTACGCTCATTTGGGTGTGTGTCCATTATATCATTCACCTAATGACATAACCTTGTTATTAATAACATCCAATGTTCATGATCACGAAACCATGATCATCCATTAATCAACAAGCTAGTTATACAAGAGGCTTACTAGGGACTCCTTGTTGTTTACATAACACACATGTATCAATGTTTCGGTTAATACAATTATAGCATGGTATGCAAACATTATCATAAACACAAAGATATATTATAATAACCATTTTATTATTGCCTCTTGGGCATATCTCCAACAGTCTCCCACTTGCACTAGAGTCAATAATCTAGTTTACATATGTAAAGATATAACACCTTGGCCTTCTGGTGCTTATCATGTTTTGCTCACGGGAGAGGTTTTAGTCAACGGATCTGACATGCTCAGAAACGTATGTATTTTGCAATTCATTTGCGTCTCAACGCATCACTCATTTTCCAAATGAGTCGGCATTAATTGTATATGCTTAGTCCTCTGGTGGAACCTTAATTCCGCGGTCTGAAATAAGTCACTAATATTGTCACACAATATAGCTTCAAAATTCTGACACTGTCGAAACTACACCAAGTTCTCCAAGAACTCTTCGACTTAACATCCTCAGTCATTGTCAAAACAATGACATACTCTGCCTTCGTTTGTAGAATCCGTCACAATATTTAGAACTCATCCAAATCTAGCATAGACTTGTTCTAGCTCATTGTGCTACCTTTTAAATAACTCTTAGCCTAATTGAGATTGAAATTTTATTTTTATATGTGACCAAACTAATATCGGTGCAACACCTTACAGCGATTTGTTTGTCATTACCCCATATAAAAACTATATATATATATATATCCTTGGTTCTTCTAAAGTACTCAGGGATATTCTTACTGTTGTCCAATGATCATTACATGAATCATTCTGGTATGCTCGTAACACTTTAGAGCACAGGACTTCTGACTTTGTACATATTATTCGTGATCTAAAATCACTCATGTGTATTTACTCATCGAGTGTCAAATACACTCAAGTCTTGTTAAACCTTCACATGAAAAGAACACCTTCTTAATTGAACTACTTCAATATCTATTCTATGTACTTAAACTTAAACTTATTATGTGTTTCTATCTATCTTCATAGATCTTGACACTAAATATGTTTCAATTCATATCCTTTCATTGATGTTAATTCTCAATGAAACCTTTTAAATCAATTATATAATTACACTATTTATAATCAACGATATGTCATCTACATAAAGTATTATAAATATGTCTCAGCGCTCCCACTTAATTTCTTGCAAATGCAAGCATCTTCATCGTTTCTGATGAAATCAAAACTCTTTGATTATTTCATCCGGTGAAGATTCCAACTCCGCGATACTTACTTCATCCAATTGAAGTTTGTATACCTATCTAGTATTCCACGGACCAGCAAAACTCTTGGTTGCATCTGGTATACATCCTTCATACATACTTCTGGTAAGGAATGTATTTCTGCCATCCTACTATCATATCTCATAAAAGAAATATGTAGCGATTACTAGAATAATCCACATAGACTATAAGCATTGCCACGGAAGATCTAATCTTATCGTAGTCAACTCTTTGAACTTTGTCGTAAACAACTTTTCGATAAGTCAAGCTTCTTTAAGGATATTCCATCCAAGTCCATCTATTTGATAGATCCATTTACTTTCAAAAAGTACTCATCTATCTTGGATTTCATGGCGCATAGCCATTTTAAACGGAGTCAGGGCCCATCATAACTTCTTTGTATGTAGTTGGTTTATCATTGTTCAAAATCAATCCTTTGTTCACAAATCATTTATTTGATTACAAAATAAACCACATCTACAAGGTTCAATAAGTACTTTGATCTCCATGACTATAACACTTTGTAGACATGGGAGCCATGATCTTCGTAGCTGCTTCCGGAACCATTTCCGATGTTGTGCTACTCTGATCATCATGCTCAGGTTCATAAACCTTATCAAGTTCTATTGTCCTCCCACTCAAATAGTTCGCTAGAAACAATTTCTTTGAAATAAGTAAGAAACATTGACAAACACTTTTGTCTTTGACTTCATAGTGGAAAGAATTCCCAATCAATTTCATGGGATAATCAACAAAGACATTTATCCGATTTTGGTTGTAAACTCATTTACTTATGCTATGCATACCAAAATTTATGAAAGGACCATTTAGGGTTTATACCCATGCCATAACTCGTATGGTGTCATTTCAATGGATCATGATGATGCTCTATTCAGTGTAAAAGCGATAGTCTCTAAAGCATAATCCACAAAAAATATAATGGCGTCATTTTATTTTATCTCATCATCAATCCAACAAGGTTTGGATACGTCTCTTGGATACTCCGTCATCATTATGATACTCCAAGAAACGTGAGGTTGTAGAACAATTTCATAACTCTCTTAGATGTTCGCTAAAACTCGTAATTCAAATATTTCCACCATGATCCAATCACAGATATTTGACTTTTCTATTACGATGATTTCCACTTCATGCTGAAATTTATTTGAATCCATTCAAATGTTTCAAACTTCTTCCTTATCGAATATATCCACATATATATACTCAATTCATTGTTAGAAGTTTTCATGAAGTAGAAGAATCTCCCGCACACAACTATGCCCAGTGAACCATATACATCACTATGTATGTTTCCACTAAGTTAGTTGCCCGTTCAACTCTTGGCCTATGAACGGTATTTAAGTCATTCTCTTTTAGAAGAGATTTGCAAGCGCCAAACGATTCCAAGTCGAATGACTCCAAAAATCCATTCAAATGGAGTTCCTTCATGCGTTCCTTTCTAACATGACCTAAATGGCGGTTCCACTAATGAGTGGAATTCACATCATTTGCCTTATGGCATTTTAGCGTCAGTGTTATGTATGTGTGCTTCACCATAAAGATTTATAATAACTTATCCATCGTACATGGAATCCTGTTACAATTTGAACAACTCATTGTTTTCATTTAACCAGAACAAGAATAACAATTATAAAGTTCTTTATTATAAATCTGAATGGCTAGACAGAATGCCAACGACGAACATAATAACACTTTATTTTTGTTCCAGACGTGCATTCCTATCACATTCCTTTTCAGTCACTTAGGCCAATGTATTCTTGTATTGCGTTGTTTTGTATGACACCTCATACCAACCAATATGGTACTAATACCCAAGAATTCCATTTTGTGACCAAACAAGGAATACATTCATAACATGTATATCATCTATATACACCTGAGCTAGACTTTCTAGTCTTTTCTTTCTTTCTGCCAAAATATCTTTTGTAGTTTCTCTTTTAGTTTTCCTCATTCTCAGAAAACACTTCACTTTCAATGACTTCTAAGTCCATTGGTCAAATACCAATAACCTTGAGGTTCTTACTTTGAAGTTGATCATCATATGACAAGTGTTCCAGATTTCACTATTAGTAACTTTGTAATATGATGAACAATTTCACTCATAATTTTATCCATCATATCATGACGACTTTCCGAGACCATGTCTGTACATGCTAGGCTCGTAAAGTTTAACCTCAGTATTCGCATGTGCAAATCTGGCTTGCACCCGTTGTATGCACACGTAGAATCTATCACACCCGATCATCACGTGATGCTTCGAAACGACGAGTCTTAGCAACGGTGCATACTAAGGACGATCACTTCATGGATATGCGAATATCGTTAGTGCCCAACTAGTTGGAGGATTGGGACGCCTGGCATCTTCAACCTTCGTACATTCCCATAAAACTTATGAGTTTATGTAGTCTCACTAGATTATATTCTATCATCTTGCAATAAGGTCTTAGATATCACATATATCTCATACCTTGCTTATTTCTGAAAACAAAATTTCCAGCTCCTTACTTTTCAAACAGATTTGAACTTCAAGTTTCATGGAGGCAAGATGATTCTAGGTACTAATTGAAACCATTGTTCTTTGAATCATTAATGAGAAGTTTACTAAAAATTTGCAATAGGACTTAATCATTTCTTGATTCTTTAACAATACGGTACCAGCCCGTAGAGTTACTTGTCAGACTTAACAGTATTTCTATCTCAATTACAAGACTAGCGCATGGTAGATAACGGATGCCAATTCTACAACTTTAATTCAAAATACTATTCAGACTATGTTCATGATAATTAGTTCATGTTTTAATCTAATTACTAATGAACTCCCACTTAATACAACATCCCTCATAGTTGTTAAGTGGCACACGATCCACATCCACTACACCAAAACCGATCATCACGTGAGATGATGTAGCTTCAATGGTGAACATCAACATGTTGATCATATCATCCATATGACTCGTGTTCAACCTTTCGGTTTCCGTTGTCCCGAGGCCATGTCTGTACATGCTAGGCTCGTCAAGCAAACCCAAGTATTCCGCGTGTGCAAACATGGCTTACACCCGTTGTATGTGAACGTAGAGTCTATCACATCCGATCATCACGAGATGCTTCAAAACGACGAACTGTAGCAACGGTGCATACGAGGGGAGAACACTTTATTATCTTGATATTAATGTGAGGGATCATCTTATAATGCTACCGTCGCGATCTAAGCAAGATAAGATGCATAAAGGATTAACATCACATGCAATTCATAATATGTGATATGATATGGCCTTTCTTCTTGTGCTTTTGATCTCCATCTCCAAAGCACATGATCATGATCTCCATCATCACCAGCATTGCACCAAGGTCCGTGGCGCCGCTTCATGGTTGTCCATCACTTATAGCTACTATGACAACTACTTGAAATAAAGCTATTACATGATGAATAGACACGCAGGTCTTTAACAAAAATTAAAGACAACCATTAGGCTCCTGCCGGTTGCCATAATACAACAATGAACATCTCATACATCAAATATAATCATCATCACATCATGACCATATCACATCACCAAACCCTGCAAAAACAAGTTAGACGCCTCTAATTTGGTTTGCATATTTTACGTGGTTTAGGGTTTTCGAGTAAGATCCAATCTACCTACGAACATGAACCACAACGGTGTAAATTGAATCTTCACTATGGTGGGAGAGACAGACACCCGCAAAGCCACTTATGCAATACAAGTTGCATGTCAAGCGTGGAGCAAGTCTCATGAGACGCGGTCATGTAAAGTTAGCCCGGGCCGCTTCATCCCACCATCCCGCAAGATGCAAAGTACACAAACTAAAGCAACAAAAGCATCAACGCCCACAAAACCATTGTGTTCTACTCGTGCAACAGATCTATGCATAGACATGGCTCTGATACCACTGATGGGGTTCGTAGCATAGAAAACAAAAATTTTCCTACCGCAAGACGAATAAATCCAAGATCTAATCTATGGAACACCCAAGATCTAATCTACAAGATCGGAGCAACGAGATTGATATGAGACTAACCCTCGAAGATTTCCAAAGCCTACGAGATTAGATCTCGTTGTTGGTGTAGACGATCGTCCCCGGTGCTGCAATCCGGCAGCACTTCCGTACTCGGTCGCGCGTACGGTGTCGATGAAGCCCTTCCTCTCCCCGTTCCAGCGGGCAGCGGAGGTGTGGTAGATCCCCTCGGAATCCCAGCAGCACGACGGCGTGGTGGTGGAGGTGGAGGAGAAATTCCTGCAGGGCTTCGCCAAGCCTGCGCGAGGAAGGAGGGAGAGAGGGGCGGCTAGGGCTTGGGGAAATCATGTGCTGCGCCCCAGCCCTCCCCTCCCTCTTATATAGGCGTGGGGGGCTGCCTTGGCCCCCCCTCCAAGCCTTTGGGTCGGCCAAAACAAGGGGGGCAACTTCCCCCCCAAGTTAAGTCCCTAATTTTAAGGGATTTGATCTTATCCACTTGATCCAGCCACATGGGCCTTGGGGGGCTGGTGTGCCTGGCCCATGTGGGCCTATGTGACCCCCTCCGGTCCATGTTGGACGTTCGGGATAGGTGGGCCCCACTATGGTACCCTCCGGAACCTTCTAGAACCTCCGGTACAATACCGAAAAATCCTGAACTTTTCCGGTAACCCTGAAAATGACTTCCCATATATGAATCTTATTCTCCGGACCATTCCGGACCTCCTCGTGATGTCTTGGATCCCATCCGAGACTCCGAACAAACTTCGGACTCCATCTCATACTCCGAATCTACTTATGCGACATCGAACCTTAAGCGCGTCACCCTACGGTTCGCGAACTATGCAGACATGGTCGAGACTCCTCTCCGAGCAATAACCAATAGCGGGATCTGGAGATCCATAATGGCTCCCACATATTCAACGATGACTTAGTGATCGATTGAACCATTTACATACGATGCCGATTCCCTTTGTCACGCGATATTTTACTTGTCCGAGGTTCGATCATCGGTATCTCCATACCTTGTTCAACCTCGTTACCGACAAGTACTCTTTACTCGTACCGTGGTATGTGATCTCTTATGAACCATTCATATGCTTGCAAGCTAATCAGATGACATTCCACCGAGAGGGCCCAGTATATCTATCCGTCATCGGGATGGACAAATCCCACTATTGATCCATATGCCTCAACTCACACTTTCCGAATACTTAATCCCATCTTTATAACCACCCATTTACGCAATGGCGTTTGATGTAATCAAAGTACCCTTCCGGTGTAAGTGATTTACATGACCTCATGGTCGAAGGACTTGGGCAACTATGTATCGAAAGCTTATAGCAAATTGAACTTAATGACTTGATCTTATGCTACGCTCATTTGGGTGTGTGTCCATTATATCATTCACCTAATGACATAACCTTGTTATTAATAACATCCAATGTTCATGATCACGAAACCATGATCATCCATTAATCAACAAGCTAGTTATACAAGAGGCTTACTAGGGACTCCTTGTTGTTTACATAACACACATGTATCAATGTTTCGGTTAATACAATTATAGCATGGTATAAACATTATCATAAACACAAAGATATATTATAATAACCATTTTATTATCCTCTTGGGCATATCTCCAACAATGAGCATTTGGTCGAAGCTTCACCGACGGTACACGTTCCCGGCGCCATACAATAACTTGGAAAGATCCAACCCGGTGAATAAATTGGCCATCACGAAGATGAGCAACGCCCTGAGCAGCTGGAAAAGCCGGGTGAAGGCCAAGATCGACAAAGGTGAAAGCTTTGAGAGTATTAAGAAGGGTGAGCCGATGCTCGATGAAGCAGAGTTCCAGATATTCAAGGAGCGGCTGGATAGCGAGGATGCGAAAGCATGGACGGAGTGGGGTAGACAAATGCATGAGCTCAACTTAGGAGCACATCACCTTGGAAGCGGCGGTTATAGAGGAAAGATTCCCATTTGGGAAAAGGAGGACGAAGAACTTGCACGTGCTGGGAAACCGAACCCATGGTTGAAAATGACGGACCTGCAGGTGAGGTACTTTGTCCGGGCCCGCTACACTCTGGACAGGAATACAATGGAATTCGTTACCGAGCATGACGACGTGAGGAAGTTCGAGGAAAAGCTGGTAAGGGAATTTACTCGCGCGGTCCATTGCTGCACATATTACATATATGACGTGAATGCAATGCCCTAAATGTGTTCACCCTATCCTTGTCTGCAGAACGAGCAGTTGGCGGCGGCCGATCTCCCCGAGGCCGAATCGTCGTCCCAGGGCTCGACGGAGCCGTGGGACACGCCTTTCAACAGGGCGTTGAATATCCTCAAGGAGAGGCCAGTATCCAAGCCGCCGACGTCGGCTGGACGTGTCTGCGGCTTTGGTACAAGCATGAAGTTTCGCGAGTACTACAAAGAGGAAAGCAGCAAGAAGAGAAGGAGGAGCGCGATGTCATCAGAGGATAAAGCCGAGGTGGAAGAGCTGAGGAAGAAGGTCTCCATGCTCGAGGAAAAACAGGCAAACTCGATGGACAAAGATGAGGTGGACAAGCTTTTCGAGAAGAAGCTCCGCGATTTCCTGCCCCCTCAGGTCATCGAGGGGATAGCTGCGTGGAATGCGGCCGGTCAGGTGGGGTCGATAAAAGTGCCTAGCGCCGGGGCCAGCAACTCGATCTTCAACGCGTCGCCATCTCCGGATCTGGTTACCCCGCCGCCCACCATCGCCGCGGGGCAGCCGATGGAGTTGGATGAACCGGTGCCCCCCGCTGATCCTGCCGAGGCTACCAAGGCGCAGCCGGCGGCGGTGGTGCTTCATAATGCACCCGAGCCGCAGAAGATTGATAGGCCGGCCGCCACTGTCTCCACATTAGCACAGCTCAACGCCATCACCAAGGTACTTAACTAATTAGTTATTCCATGCCATCTCCTTCATGCGTTTTGATACCCGGCTATCTAATTAATGATGCCCAACATTACTCAGGACACTCCTTGCGTGCTCCTTCACTGCGCGCCCGGCGGCGAGTTGAAGGATGTTGCCACGGGAATGATCATACAACCGAAGAGCACCACGTTGCACACCGTGGCTATGGACGCCAACGTCCTGAAGGTCACTTTGGGTCGGGTGTTGCCGGGGTGCGAAGACATGGACCCCCCAATACAGCCCGAGGGAGCCGACGAGCACCTGACGCTTGAGAACTGCCATGGCTATACCATGGTATGGCCAAAGACCCAGATCCGTCTTGGGGGTCGCTCCACCGGCGCCTCCTCGATCATCCGGCAGCCGATCGTCCGGCCGCCTGCTCGGAGGGCAGCTCCTCCCGTCGTCACCGCCACAACAAGCCGCCACAAGAAACTGCTGGGAGAGTCTCTGCCTCAACCGCCACCGGCGGAGCCTAAAGGCAAGGCCGCTGCACCGCTATCGCCCATCCCATCACCCAACGAAGATGACATCGATGATGATGGGCCGGTAGACGTCGATGCCTACCTCAACACCGGCGCCGACATAGATGATTTGTACATGGCGGGCGCGGATGAAGAAGCATACCGCGCTCGCGACGAACCAGCTGGCCCACCCAAGGCAACCAAACAGCGCCTGGTGTTCCGCGGCTTCTCTCAAGAGACGCCTCCGGCAGCCGATACACAAGAGCCAACCGCCGCAAACATCTTCAGCCCCAATACGCTGATCAACAAGGTCAACGAGCAGTTTGAAGCGTCAGGGGCCGTTGCTCCGAAGAAGCCCCGTAAAAGACCTAGTAAGAACAAGGAGAAGTCTGCGAGCCAGCCACCTCCGACGATCCGTCATCGGGACTCCATGGTACCTCCCAGCAAGGATGGCTTGACCAGAATGCATGAAGCTGGCAAACCAATACTGGGTCCGGAGCTGCAACACCTTGCTTCCGGAGATATGCTGCCTCTGCAGGACAGTATCCTGGTCCTAGAGAGTATCCTTCTTAAGGACAAAGATCCAAATTACCCGGTCTTCACGGTCAAGGTGCCAAGAGATGTGGGCTTCGTCACTGATGCCCCCGCGGATATATTCTTTATAGCGTACGAGGACATCTTCAAGCTATTCCACGCGAGAAGGCTGGACTATAACTTGGTCCGCCTATTCGCGCTCAATCTGGCGATGAAGATCAAGAGAGAGAGTACCCCGGACGTCGCGATAGCGGATCCCTACTACATGCGTGAAAGCCAGTTGGCCTTATCAGCGGTGCGGGTACGGGCTTCGTTGTACCTACAGAAGTGCTTCTTGGACAACAAGAGGAAGGACAACATCCTCTTGGCTTACTTTCCCGAGTAAGTACACATCCGCTAGCCCTGTAATAAATTTCTTTTCCATTGCTCATTTCCAACCTCGATCTTGTTCCAAATTTGTGTTGCGCAGAGACACGCACTGCGTACTCATCTCCATTGCCCCGAAGTTTTCTCTTGCCACCTATTTCGACTCGGGGAGTGCGAAAAAGAAGAACTACGCCAGAATAAGGGGTGTGCTAGATGATGCTCTCGAGGGCTACTTCAAAAAGGGAGGCGCCTTCAAAGAAAAGGCGGAATGTTTCAGGGATGATGGTAAACACAAGTTCAAGCACGTGTTCGAGTTCCCCTGTGTCAAGCAGCCGGAAAACAGCACTCTGGACGCCTTCTATGTCATGCATCACCTAAAAGGGTTTGTCCGGGATAGCCAGAACTTGCGTTTACCATCTGCTCTCCGAGGATGGGCCGAAAAGTTGGCGCGGATCAACGATGATGACCTCAGAGAAGACTTCCAGGATACCAGGGTCAAGTTATCACATATCATCATTCAAGACGTCACCACAGGGGGAGGGCCCTTGCACCAGGGTAGAGCGTTATGCAAGAGGGACATCGAACACCGCCTCAAAGCGCAGGGTGACACGAGGACGTGGATTACAAAAGATCTGTACAAGCCGTTCCCGGAGCCCTGCGAGCCTTGACTTAGTGTGTGATAAACTAGCTATCTTCATCGGTTAGTTTGTATATATATCGATGGACGTGGTCTTTTGTGTGGGTCGTAATTAAACTCTAAGTACTATGTTCATCGGTTTATGTGTATCGGTGGACGTCGTCTTGTGTGTGCGTGTCGCAAACTTATTGTTGCCGTGCTCAACTTTACTATATACTTTGCTCTAATATTTATCAACATATATATATATATGCATGATGTACTAATATGATATACTAATATGCCCTTGTCAATAGAGATGCCGACGTACGTTGTGTACAAGGGTCGGGTTCCAGGTGTCTACGAGGAGTGGCAGGACTGTCTCGAACAGGTGCACAAGTTCAGCGGGAACAGCTACAAGGGATACGCGACTAGAGAGGAGGCGGTAGCACAGTGGAGGGCACACGTGGGCAAGAAGAAGAACCGGCTGAAGTTCTTGGTCCCCCTCTTACTCACCGCCACCGCGGTTGTACTCTACTTTACTTTAGTCTAGGTGGCCGGTGACGATGCATGTGCATATGAGACGAGATGAACACATGTATGTGTATGCGACGATCAAACACATTTCTACTTGTGTAATTTGGATCTAAATGATGTAATGATGAAGACTTGTGTGTATCATGTCATTTGTGTGTCATTTCTGACTATTTCTGTTATTTCTGGAATGTGCTATGTATTTGCTGTATATATATCCTGTATATTTCCTGTCAAATACCAAATGAAAAAATTCGAAAATCCAAAAATTAACATTCTGTGGCGCATGATGGAAAAAATAAGTATTCATGGCGCACGTATATGCGCCATAAAAACATTCTGTGGCGCATGGTAATGCGCAAATTCCAAACTTCTGTGCGCACTGGTGCATGCCCTGAATTCCAAACTTCTGTGGCGCACCCATTGCTTGCCAAGAATTTAAATACGCGTGGCATCTGTGCGACGGCCATATGCGCTGAATCTTAATTTGGTGCGCACAGTTAGTCCTTTTTCCACTAGTGGCGATACTCCTCCCGCTAGCCTACCTGCTATGCTTAGCCACGGCCCAGCAGGTTAGAACGACCAACACGAGTTCTTGCCATCGTCTTCCGCTTCCTGACGGCGTCACCAGCGCCGAGAGCCTTGACTTCTATGGCAACGATGGCGTCTACACGGGCGTCTCCGACGGCCGTGTTCTCAGGTGGGGCGGCCGCGCTGCGGGTTGGAAAACCTTTGCCTACAACTCGAAGTTCAGGTCGGTATATAAAATCAATGACTAAGCATCGCATTGTCATATAGATCTCGATTGGTTAGATGTGTTTTGCTTACATGTGTATGTAGCCGTGTAGGAAACTTGCTTTATGCTCAGATTCTTCGGTTCCGTCGGAAGAGAAAGCAAATGCGGACGACCACTCGGTGTTCGGTTCTACAGGAAAACTGGTGAGCTATACATCGCCGATGCATACTTGGGGCTCATGAAGGTAGGGCCGGCGGCGAAGCTCAGGTGCTAGCGAAGGAGGCGGACGGTGTCCCGTTCCACTTTGTCAATGGCCTCGCCGTTGATCAGGCTACCGGCGATGTATACTTCACGGATAGCAGCCTCAACTTCACCCGGAGGTCACTTCTTAACTTACTCGTACCATGCACTCAATTTGACTTGATTTCCTACTTTAGCCATTATGCGCAGGCACTCAACGGTGTCTATATATGTGCAGGGATAACATCAAGATTATGAGGAAGCACGACGACAGCGGCCGCCTGCTTAAGTACGACGCACGAACCAAGCTTGTCACCGTGCTTATGGCCGATATGCCGTACCCGAATGGCGTCGCGTTGAGCCGCGACGGTACACACCTGGTGGTGGCGCACACGGGGCCATGCGAGGCGCACAGGTACTGGCTCAAGGGACCCAAGGCCGGCACGTACGAGCTCTTCGCGGAGCTGCCCGGGTACCCGGACAACGTGACGCCAGACACGCAGGGTGGTTTCTGGGTGGCGCTCAACCGGGAGAGGCAGCAGAACGAGACGGCTCCGGTGCCGAAGCCGAAGCACTTGGTCGGCGTGCGTCTCAACGCCGACGGCAAGGGTCGAGGAGCTGACGGCCGCCGCGGGTGTCACGCTCAGTGAGGTGGCGAGCTCCAATGGCAAGCTCTGGCTCGGTTCGGTCGAGCTTGATTACATTGGTGTGCTTTGATTTACAGCTATGTGGTAGAGTTGTTTTGTTACAGTACCGTGTCGTTGGCGATTGCGTGATTAGTTAGTAGAAGAAGAGCCTTGGCGATTGTTTGATTAGCTAGTACTGTAGAAGAAGAGTTAATAAGATTCGTAGCTTCGTAAGGTCTAACGTCTCTGCCGTCGTTTATCTGGAGATATAATATTAATAATGAATATAGATATTACACAAAGTACTGTTTTCTTTCTGTTCAATCTTTTGAAGTTACATATTCGCATGTATATAAATATACGCAGGGTCACAATCGACTGAGAACTTCTTAAGTCTCGGTCGTGGCCTGAGCCGTTGATTTTGTGTCGCTTCTATCGCAAATCTTCTGTCATGTATGTGTACGTTTCCTTTTCGTCCCATCTTGTCCTATCCGATCGTTTATTTAATGCTGGGCTCATGTGTCTTAATTGGGCTTCTTTTATTTCTCGAATTGTTGAGCTCGACAGTGCAGAGCCCAAACCCCTTCCGCAAGAAAGAGCAGACAGAGCACATCAGATCGTACCATCGTCTCCATCTCGTCCGCACCTTGGTGGCCATGGGGAGAAGCGATCGGAGTGAACCCTAGCAAAATTCACCAAAAAAACTCAACAGAAGGATCTGAAGCAAGACACTCAACTCTGCACAACATAACCATGGAGCATGAATCAGGATCTTACTGTGTATGATCTGCTCTAAATCTTCTGATCTGAAAACCCTCTCCCAAATCAGTAGATAGTGCTTCCAGTTGTGTTGTATTCTTTGTTGTTCATCAGAAAACCCTCTCTCCACATGTCCTCTCCCAAAAAAATGATGATTCTGTAGAAAAAGGTGCTTCCAGCTCGGTTGAAGTTCATGATTATATTCAACATGAAAAAATAACAGATTGTGACAAAAATTCGCAGAAATTCTGCTGCACTTGAAGAGGCAAGTTTATATGCAACATATGGTTCATTACTCAAAGGCAAAACTCAGGTGATCATTTTATGACATAAGATAGAACTTTCAGTTTGCTATAAAACATTCAAGGATCGGTTATTAACAAGAAAGTAAAATGATGAAACAAAAATGCAGATTCCAACTAACACATCTGTATGGGCAATCTTGGAATTTTAAACAGTCATCAAGAAATTCAGAGCACCTTGTCTTTAGCAATCCAATGATATCATCTTTGTCTGGTTCACAGGTAACAAGATAAAAGTCAACTCTTGTTGTTCTCATAAGTTAAAAGACATTATAAGCATGTACTGCTGACTGAACAAAGTAAAAAAATATTTTGATTTCAGTCACACTTGGACACTCTTGAATCTATTTTTCTGAATATCTTTCTTTATCAGTAATAGAAATTGAAAAATGCATTAACATTGCAACATGCTTTTCTTCTATTCAGGTTACTTCTAGAAGATCCACAGCACATGATGTACATTATATAAAGATATGCAGAAAAAAGTGAAAGAAACACATGGTTTCCATCTCACTTACAACATGCAGTAATGAAATAAACTTTCACTTTATATGACCATAGTGAGTATTTAACTTATCTTGTTTTGCTGTAGTTGAAATTTTGAATGTCGATTGTTTTTTCCTTTCTACAGTTCCTCCTCCATCTTACTTACAGGTTCCTCTGCCTAGTCACATAAACATACAGCCTCAACATAGACATGCAAGAAAATGCAGTGAGTATAGAAACTGAATTTTAAAGGAAATGAAAAATAGTAAAGCTCGACTTCATATATCGGCGTATTCTGAAAAATGCAGCTGAACCTATCACAAGGCGGTGGCATGACATACTCTCAAATGATGAACATGGAATCGATGCAATTTTCTCAGGTTATTACACAGCTCCTAAAAATTTATGTTTTGGGAAAAAAATGCAAAAATCATACAAATACAATGATACATGGGTTAATCCCCCGATCAGACAGAATTCGGACAACGGTGATGGTGTGGAAGAAGAATGCTCTCGGTGACATTCCGATAATCAACAAGATCCAAATGTTGCTACCAAAGTTGATTTAGTTGGAGAAGATAGTGATGGCGAAGTAAGGTCAGTTGAAGAAGATGTTGTACAAGAATTGTCTCGGAAGATATCGAAATATATCTTGAGAATGAAAGTCTAAAGGCAGCTCAAACATGCAGTCGGAGGTCCGCAGTCACCATGTACCACATATTAATCAGGTTTTTGATACACATGAGGCTGCTTTTGAGTTCTACAACACTCTAGATATAATTGGGTTTTCAGCTAAAATAGCAGGAAACTACCATTGCGAAAGAATAATAAAGCTACCAGTACACTTTCAAATGCAACCGCTCTGGAAAAGTTCGGATGAAGAAACTAGCGAAAGGAAGAGGAAAGAGATCTGAAGAGGCAAGAAACTAGAAGGAAGAAAATGCAAGAGAAAGGAGAGACATAACCTTTGAAACCTTCGCCACCGCCAGCGTTCCACCTAAAGATCAACCTAAAAAGAGAAAAAGAAACAATTTGGAAATTACAGGTTGTCTTGCTGAAATGATTGTGACTCTCAAAGGAGATAAATGGATTATCACAAGTCTAAATATGGAACACAACCATGAGTTGAGCCCTCCGAAGAATCTAGATTCTTGAGGTCACACAATCACATGACAAATGAAGAGAAGCTTTTCATAAGGACATTTAATTCAGTGAAGCTTCCGACTAGAAAGATTATGGCAATACTAACTTACTTGAGAGGTGGTTGTTCCAGAGCTGTTATACCAAGAAATTTGTGAGCAACTTAAGAACGCAATGAGGAAAGAAAGCAGGCTCAATGACATGATGCAATCTCTTGAATATTTTAAGAAGAAGCAAGCTGATCCAAGCTTTTACTTTGATTTCAAAGTGGACAAGAAAACAAATACAGTGGAGAACATTTTCTGGTGTGATGCTACATCTAGAAGAATGTATGACCTATATGGGGATTGCATCGGTTTTGACACAACATTCAAGACCAACAGATACAATATGCCGTTTGCCCCCTTTGTAGGAGTAACGGGACATGTGACATTTGTCTTTTGGTGTGCCATCCTTCGAATGAAAGTGCAGAGACATTTGAGTGGTTATTCGAAACTTTCTTGAAATGCATGGGTGGAAAGTGTCCGAAAACCATTACAGATCAAGATGCAGCTATGGCTAGAGCAATCCCTGAAGTATTCAAGAACGCCATACAAAATTGCCTTTTCCATATTGTAAAGAAAGCTGAAGAGAAGCATCCAAGAAGTTTTGGAAAAATACCTAATCTGCACAATGAATTCAAAGACACTATCCATATCTCTTTGACAGTGGCTGAGTTTGAATCTTCATGGCAAGAAATGATACAAAAATATGAAGTCGGCAACCTTAAGTACTTGAAAACAATGTGGGAGAATAGGAAGAAGTTTGTACTGTATTCTTCAAGAATGACTTCTTCATTCATCCACATACAACTAGGAGTGAAGGCACTAATGCTGTTTTCAAAGACAATGTTGGATCAACATACGGTGTCAGTAGCTTTTTGAGTGAGTATGATAAGATAGCAGATAATATTGAACAAAATGAGATACATGAAGATTCCATCACTAGAACAACAACACCTACTTATTGGTGTGGAAATGACATGGAAGTGCATGCCGGTAAAATGTACAATAGGAAGATATTTTATAGGTTTCAGAAGCAGCTGAAATTTACTTCCTATCTACATGTACAAGAGGTTGAGACAAACAAGAAATTTGAAGTATACAAATGGGCCTAACAACAAGAGATTACAGGACAAGGAGATATCTAGTTATTGTTGATTTAACAAGTGAAGATTTCATGCATTTGTTCCAAGTTCAACAAGGATGGAATTTTATGTTCTCATGTTCTCAAGGTTCTTATCCATTTAAACATTGTGCAAATTCCAGAAAAATATTTCATAGCTAGATGGAAGCCGAGAGAGAAAAAAGATATAAGGGATTTGAGATACAATGTACCTTTGGAGATGAGGAGAATGCAACCATTTGAGATTTAATGTGCTATCCAAGGTTTGTATGAATGTAGCATCGATGGGTCAAAAGTAATGAGAAGTACCTATTTGTCACTCAAGAGGTTAAGAAGATAGAGAAACTTGATGCAATGACACTAGCTGAAGACAAAGCAAAAGAACTAGATCCCAAAGATAAAAGTAACGAGCAAGTTGGAGATGTTGGTTATCTGAAACTGAATATGGTTACTTAAATGACCCAAAGGTTGTAAAGTCTAAGGGAAGGCCAACTATTTCAGCAAAGCAAAAGATAGATGGAAGGTACAGGACATTTGCGAGAGTTCTTGTCGAAGCAACAAATTACATCGACCTTGTGGGTCACATTACCATAATATTCGGACATGTGGAAATTTACACTTGGATTCATCATTGTTTGCAAACAACAAGCAGCCGAAAAGTAAGCCTAGAGGTATGAAGAAGCTGGTTTAATTGTGTCATATTTAATTTATATTCAGGGAAGTCATCTTAACAAGTTTTGTATTAATTATATTTCGGGAAGAAGAAGAATACAGATGAAAGTAGCAACAAGGCAAAGAAGACAAGAGAGAAGTGATACAAAAATAATAAAGACACAATGATACAAGACTTACATGATATGGTCATCCGATTCCTCGCAGCATGGTTGAGTGTCTTGCTTCGATTCAGAAAGTGAAAAACAGCTTAGAAGAAGTGACATAAGTTGTAGTAAAAAAAGATATTTGATGTATGCTTGAGTACTAATTTAAATTCTTAAGATTTACCTTTCTCTGTGATTTTCCCGTGGTTGCTTTTAGGAAGTAAAATACAATGCTATTGTCTGCAAAAACTATTGTATGTCTATTTTGCGTTATGTCGTGCGCATTATCTGAATGATATGTCCTTAAAGATAGCACTTACGAAGCAAATGAGATTTTATGAACTAAAAAAACTGGTAGAATTCGGTGTGCTTGTCTTTTTTGAATAATACAAATTCATTTAAAGAAAATACAAGCGATTCAAGGTTACCAAAAAAAGATATGAAATAAAATGATGTGCCAAAATACACATAGATATGGTGTGCACACAGGTGAGTCGAGAGAGAAGAAACTCAATATATACGAACATATATGAACTTACATAGATGACGTGTGCAACAGGTTTTCATCAGTAGGAAGTAGAGTCGAGTACACAGACAAACTCTATATATATGAACATATATAAACACACATAGATGGAGATAATATCAATTTGGCCCTCGAGAAACTACAACACATAGTGTTTGTCCATAAAGCCTAACCATATCTTCAATTTGGCCCTCGAGAAACTATCGTGAGCTTGACGCAAAATTCTCTATACATCAAAACTTGGAACTACTACGCCTTTTTCTTTCATATCAAGAACAGATAGATATCTTGATTTGGTTGTCACCCCATCCTTGCATATGTTCCATGAACCAGGAAAAAAGAAAGAAACAAAAATCTAGTTATTGAAGTTTACTAAAATTAGTAGAAAAACATTCAGGTACTTATCATGAACTAAGAATTATTTTGTGGTCAAACACTTATGCAACGAATACGTTTGTGGCTGTTGCTTAGATATTGTTGTCATCATATTTATATTAAAATATACAAATTATCATAGTTTGAAAAGAGACATAACAATTGTAAGCACAAAAATAAATACAGTCATTAGTACATTTCTTATTGTCGTTTTGACAAGTGTTTTTTCATGGCCCTTCTGCCGTCTTAGCTTCACAAATATTCATAAAACAGATACGGAATGGACCTCATTCCATTCCTGAACACCACTTTTAATTTGATGTGAACATTTGAATGCTTTGGTTTATGGCTTTAGTGTTAGCAGGCAGGCCAACAGTCGGACAGAAGTTGGGAATGTTATGGGCATAATTAAGATCATATACGGTGTATTTGCGAGGAAAAGGCAAGACATGAGGCATTGCTCAAAGACTGTCATCATTAATTGCGCATTAACTCTGATCATACTATAGCACAGCACGTTAACCGAAAAAGATATTCTTGCTTTTCCTTGATACAGCAAGATTTAGCACTCTGCACAAAAAGATATGCTACTACTGGGAACATCTATGAAGTGAATATCTAGTTATTCAATAGATGAGTAAAAGCATTTCCTAATCTAATGGAAACAGTTCAGAACTGCTACAACTTGAAAGCATGTATATGGCTGTCGGATATTAATTTCATACTAGAAACCGAAGAAACAAAGATATTCACCGCATAGTGACCATTAGAAGCAAAGGCGGACCCTTTAAAAAATAGTACCAATACCAAATTGAGATGCATATTGAATAAATATTTAATTCAGATCACTAGGAAAGAAACAGAAATATGAAAAAGACACAGAGAAAAAATCTTACATGAGGTTTGAAGGTCTGACACTTCTTGGATTTCATGCATCTCGTTGTGTTCGCGAACATCATCGATTTGCCATCGAATTCGAAGTCGGCATATCTTTGTATGAGAATTTGCCCATCAAACTTGTTCTTGGCTTAAAGATTTCAATACTTTTCATCAAATGTATTCCGAAGTCTTTCTTGATGTTGATATAAATAGAGAAGAGGCGATTAGAGTCTCATACAAAAATACGAAAATAAAAGAGAAGTAGAAATTGATTAAACATACCCATTATTTTGTTTTGGCAATTGGGTATATAACTTCAAATTCTTGAAAGTTAATGTTTTTCAAGTGGCATTCACTCCAAGTTCTTTCAAAGTTCATAATCTGCACATACCCCAAGGTAAATGAATTGCATATAACCATTAGATATAATCATATATATTAACTGGAAAAACAAGAAGAAAACATGAATAATAAAAGCAAGTGTATGTTTACCATTCTATTATCAACTTCTTGGTGTAAATCTGAATCTTTGTCATAAAGGGAGTCCATGAAGATGAACTTTTTGTCCCTTATGTCAACAATAGGAACCGGTGGAAGTGGTAGAGCGATGGGAAGTGCAACTGTTAAACAACGAGAATGGTTAGGTTAAAATTTAAAGTGAAAAATATTTATGAAGAAGACTAAATGTCAAACTATAAAAATGATGACAAGATTGAAAAAAATACCGAATCTCAAGTGTAGTTTCCTTGCTTTTCCAGCACCTTCAAAAGCTTTGATTGCTTGATCTTTCATATATAATCTTCTTGCTTCATTCTCCCATTTTTCAAGAAAATATTCCTATTCAAATTTATTATTGGAACATGACAAAATAGCAAATAGTATTATTGGAGGCAGATTAAAGTTTGTTATACAAATAACTATTAAATAAAGGACATCAAATTAAACATATATAGAGAAAAATAACTTACACTTGAGGTATGGAAGAAGGTGTGTCTTTGAGTTCTTCGGGTGGTTAGACAAGAATAGAATACGACAATACAAGTTTATGACCCAAGCTTCAACTGTTCCTCCTGGTTTGAAAGAATTCCCAAATGTTTCTAGACTAACTTTACAATTACCAATTTGTATAGCCATCTTACTGTTTTAGATAGTAAAAGAGAAACATATAAGCAA
This sequence comes from Lolium multiflorum, assembly GCA_030979885.1. NCBI lineage: Eukaryota > Viridiplantae > Streptophyta > Magnoliopsida > Poales > Poaceae > Lolium > Lolium multiflorum. Next base: position 234,944,706 of record CM061749.1, on the reverse strand, counting down.
AATTTAAATGTTGAACAACTAAAAAATGTAGGAAAAAAGACAGACAATGTATATTCATCTGTACTTACGCTTGAATCCATCCATATTTGCGAGACGAACAATTGCACGATAGTACTGTTTTTGCTCTTGATCTTCTTCGTAGCTGGATATGTTGATATCATAAGGTGATGAAACATATCTGCTTGGCATCACTATACGCCTTGGTGGCAATATTGATGAGGAGCTGGCTTGGGATTTCTGGTTAGAGAAGTTTCGTTGTCATACATTGCATCAATAGCTTGATTCATTCCTCCGAAGGGTGAGTCGATGTTCTCCAATGTAAACATCGTCATTTGTCATGGGAGTTCTCGTTTTGGTTGCCTCTGATTTCCTTGAAAAACAACCTCGGTGATTCTTGTGAGCTCTGGTTTTCAAAAAAATGAAAGGATTAATCATAAGGTATGGTGACCATATAATAGAGAAAAGATATGAAAGCCAATTTTACATAAAAATCAAGCTCAGAACAATATTAGATAAAAAGATGCATGTACCACAAACTTAAGATACATATGAATATAGTAATTAAGAAAATTGAGAATGGATGTTATATGCAGACATACAATTGTTATTATATCATTCTCGGCATTCCTTGCTGGTGAATTGGGGCTGTGAACATAATTTGACCTCTGTGGAGATGTTCTTGTTTCAAAAGTATTAACCATTCCAGAAGATGCATGAACATAATGGAGCTTGGATAGAAGTGGTTGAAACTCTTGTTCATTGATAGACAGAGATGGTCTTTGTGCTAATCTTCTCATATATTCATGTCTAAGCACCTAAAAAACCAATCCATATTATATGAGGGTGATAGACAGAAAAACAAAGTCATACTTGATTGAAAAAAACAAAAATTATAAAAACATTCACGTCCTCTTGGACTTGCAAGCCAACTTTCCCCTGAATGATAATGATGGTCTACCATCGTCAATCTATTATCCACAAAAAGAAAGTTAGAAATATAGAGTTGAACATATGTCAAAAGACAAAATGTGAAAAAGCGAACACACCACGCAAGTCCAATTGCAAACTCATGTTTATTGAATAAAATTGTACAAAATAAGTTTCACTTCCACGTTTATTGAATAAATGTGCAACTCCTCACGCGTTGCACGTTTCTCGAGAAAGGTGCAACCCATGTTGAGTTGCATATTTATTCAATAAACGTGCAAAAGTAACCATGGTTGAAGAAACATGCAAGTGGACATTACTTGCAAAACCACAAAACAACACAAAAATACTATATTTTAAGTTGCTCATTTCTTCGAGAAACGTGCAACTCGTGTTGAGTTGCAACCACCGTTTGAGTTGCACGTTTCTCGAAGAAAAGCGCAATTGGACAAGATAAGACAAAAAATTGAGTTGCACGTTGCACCCGGTTTAGTTACACGCATCTCGGTGAAGAGTTGCACATATCTTGCCGAAAGGTGCAACCCAAAGAACGAAAAAATGATAATACACATGTGCCGGAACTCGTTTTGAGTTGCATGTATCTCAAAGAAAAGTGCAAAGTAGATATGATAGGACAACCCATGTTGCATGTTTCTCGAAGAAAATGTGCAACCCATGTTGAGTTGCACGATTCTTCGAGAAACGTGCAACCTGGGTTGGAGTTGTATCTCTTGATTAACTAGTTTTAGTTGCATGTTTCTTGACGAAGATATGCAATCCCTAACTTTGTTTGAGAAAATTCTTTAAACCGTGTTTAGTTGCACACATCTGGGATGAAAAGGTGCAACTCGAAACAGAAAAGATGCATCACAAGTGAAACTAGAAAATACTAGAATAAAATTGACTTAATAAAAGAAAAACTTGTAATTCGTGTGGACATTGCAAACCATACGGCAAAAAACCATGTTTAGTTGCACAATTCTTCGAGAAACTTCTAATTCGTGTGCACATGATAAGACAAAAAAAATGTGCAAAGCCTCTTTTGAGTTGCACGTTTCTTTGAGAAACATGTAACTCGTGTTGAGTTGCACATATCTTGCCGAAAGGTGCAACCCAAAGAACTGAAAAAATGATAATACACATGTGCCGGAACTCGTTTTGAGTTGCATGTATCTGATGTCTACTGCTTCTTTTCTGTAGACAGTGTTGGGCCTCCAAGAGCAGAGGTTTGTAGAACAGCAGCAAGTTTTCCTTAAGTGGATCACCCAAGGTTTATCGAAATCAGGGAGGAAGAGGTCAAAGATATTCCTCTCAAGCAACCCTGCACAATGCAAGAAGTCTCTTGTGTCCCCAACACACCTAATACACTTGTCGATGTATAGGTGCACTAGTTCGGCGAAGAAAACACAAGTGGTATAGATGGTGGTAATATTGCAGAAAGTAAAGATGCAGTAAAACAGTAACAAGCGGCGAGAAAATAGCTGCTTGGTGGGAAGCAATTCTTGGTGGTGGAAACAAGGCCTAGGGATCATAATTTCACTAGTGGACACTCTCAACATTGATCACATAATAAATAAGTTCTCTTCCTTGTGCTACATATACTCTTGTTTGATAATGAACACCATTCTTGCGTAGGATTACATGAACCCTCAATGCCGGAGTTAACAAGCTCCACAACATTCGATATTCATGTTTAAGTAACCTTAGAGTATAATAGATCTTTGCAAAATAGACCAAGTACTAACATAGCATGCACTGTCACCATCACACTATGAAGGAGGCATAGATCACATCAATACTATCATAGCGATAATCAACTCCATAACCTACAAGAGATTATGATCATAGCCTACGACAAGAACTACACGATGCACACCCTGTCACCATTACACCATGCAGGAGGAATAGACTACTTTAATAACATCACATGAGTAGCACATAAACTAGTAGCGATACAAAGCACATTGCAATCATAAAGGGATATAAATAAGCACTTCACTATGCCATTCATAACAGTGAATAAGTATTCTGTGAAATATAGCCTAAAGACCCACACGTGCACACATTGTCACCTTTACACACGTGGGACAAGGAGTCTCCGGAGATCACATAAGTAAAACCCACTTGACTAGCATAATGACATCTAGATTACAAGCATCATCATGAATCTCAATCATGTAAGGCAGCTCATGAGATTATTGTATTGAAGTACATAGGAGAGATGAACCACATAGCTATCGGTACAGCCCCGAGCCTCGGTGGAGAACTACTCCCTCCTCATGGGAGCCGACGGCGGTGATGAAGATGGCGGTGGAGATGGCAGCAGTGTCGATGGAGAAGCCTTCCGGGGGCACTTCCCCGTCCGGCGGCGTGCCGGAACAGAGACTCCTGTCCCCCAGATCTTGGCTTCACGATGGCGGCGGCTACAGAAGGTTTCGCGTACCGTGGCTTATTCATATCGTGTTTTAGGTCAGGGACCTTTATATGGCGAAGGCGGAGTCGGAGGGCTGACGAAGGCGGCGACACACTAGGGTGCGCGCCCCCACAGGCCGCGGGGGTGGTGTGTGGTGGCGGTGGCCCCTCAGTCCTTCTCGGGTGCTCTGGAAGCTTCCGGTGAAAATAGGAGTCTTGGGCGTTGATTTCGATCGATTCCGAGAATATTTCCTTACTAGGATTTCTGAAACCAAAAATAGCAGACAGAACCGGCATCTCGTCAATAGGTTAGTTCCGGAAAACGCATAATAATGACATATAATGTGTATAAAACATGTAGGTATCATCAATAAAGTAGCATGGAACATAAGTATAGATACGTTGGAGACGTATCAGCATCCCCAAGCTTAGTTCCTAGTCTCGAGTAGGTAAACGATAACAATGATAATTTCTTAAGTGACATGCCATCATAACCTTGATCATACTATTGTAAGCATATGTAATGAATGCAGCGATCAAAAACAATGGTAATGCCATGAGTAAACAAATGAATCATAAAGCAAAGACTTTTCATGAATAGTACTTTCAAGACAAGCATCAATAAGTCTTGCATAAGAGTTAGCTCGTAAAGCAATAATTCAAAGTAGGTATTGAAGCAACACAAAGTAAGATTAAGTTTCAGCGGTTGCTTTCAACTTGTAACATGTATATCTCATGGATATTATCAACATAGAGTAATATAACAAATGCAATATGCAAGTATGTAGGAATCAATGCAGTTCACACAAGTGTTTGCTTCTTGAGGCGGAGAGAAATAGGTGAAGCGACTCAACATAAAAGTAAAAGAATGGCCCTTCTCGGAGGGAAGCATTGATTGCTATATTTGTGCTAGAGCTTTGATTTTGAAAACATCAAGAGAGTATAAAAGTAAAGTTTTGAGAGGTGTTTGTTGTTGTCAACGAATGGTAGCGGGTACTCTAACCCCCTGGCAGACAAACCTTCAAAGAGCGGCTCCCATTTTATTTTTGGGTGGCACTCCTTCCAACCTTTCTTTCACAAACCATGGCTAACCGAATCCTCGGGTGCCTGCCAACAATCTCATACCATGAAGGAGTGCCTTTTTATTTTAGTTTTATTTAGATGACACTCCTCCCCACCTTTGCTTTCTCAAGCCACGGCTAACCGAATCCTTCGGGTGCCGTCCAACAATCACATACCATGGAGGAGTGTCTATTTTTGTTAATTAATTTGGGACTGGGAATCCCATTGCCAGCTCTTTTTGCAAAATTATTGGATAAGCGGATGAAGCCACTAGTCCATTGGTGAAAGTTGCCCAACAAGATTGAAAGATAAACACACTTCCTCATGAGCTATAAAACATTGACACAAATAAGAGGTAATAACTTTTGAATTGTTTAAAGGTAGCACTCAAGCAATTTTCTTTGGAATGGCGGAGAAATACCATGTAGTAGGTAGGTATGGTGGACACAAATGGCATAGTGGTTGGCTCAAGGATTTGGATGCATGAGAAGTATTCCCTCTCGATACAAGGCTTAGGCTAGCAAGGTTATTTGAAACAAACACAAGGATGAACCGGTGCAGCAAAACTCACATAAAAGACATATTGTAAACATTATAAGACTTTACACCGTCTTCCTTGTTGTTCAACCCAATACTAGAAATTATCTAGACCTTAGAGAGACCAATTATGCAAACCAAATTTTAGCAAGCTCTATGTATTTCTTCATTAATAGGTGCAAAGTATATGATGCAAGAGCTTAAACATGAGCACAACGATTGCCAAGTATCAAATTATTCAAGACATTCTACCAATTACTACATGTAGCATTTCCCGTTTCCAACCATATAGCAACAAGTGAAGCGATCAACTTTCGCCCTTGAACATTAAAAGCTAAGAACACATGTGTTCATATGAACCAGCGGAGCGTGTCTCTCTCCCACACAAGGATGAACTTATTCAGAGAATGAAAATAACAAAACAAAAATAAAAGCACACAGACGCTCAAAGTAAAATACATAGGATGTGATGAATAAAAATATAGTTTCACTAGAAGAAACCTGATAGTTGTCGATGAAGAAGGGGATGCCTTGGGCATCCCAAGCTTAGATGCTTGAGTCTTCTTAAAATATGCAGGGATGAACCACGGGGGCATCCCCAAGCTTAGACCTTTCACTCTTCTCGATCACATTATATCACCCTCTTCTATTGACCCTTGAAAACTTCTGTCACAAAACTTAAGCAAACTCATTAGAGGGTTAGTGCACAATCAAAAATTCACATGTTTAGAGGTGACACAATCATTCTTAACACTTGGACATTGCACAAACTTCTGAAAGTTAAGGAACAAAGAAACTCATTCAACTTAACAAAAGCGGCAATGCGAAATAAAAGGCAGAATCATCAAAAAGAACAGTAGTAAAGACGAACCTGAAAGGGCACTTAACTTGCTCAAACGGAAAAACTCAAAACTATGAAAGTTGCGTCACGTTAGGATCACACTCGTAAATTTGCAGATTTTTGATTTTTTTACGAGACTTCTGCTCAAATTCGTGACAGGCAATAATGCTTTTCTGCAGCAATCAAATCTAGCATCAACTTTACCATAGAGACTTTACTTGGCACAAAAACATGATAAGGAGGTTGCTACAGTAGTAAACAACTTCCAAGACTCAACAAAACAACAATTGCTGTAGTAAAATAAACACATGGGTTATCTCCCAAGAAGTTCTTTCTTTATAGCCATTAAGATGGGCTCGAGCAGTTTTAATGATGCACTCGCAAGAAATAGTGTTTGAAGCAAAGAGAGCATCAAAGAGGCAAATTAAAAACACATTTAAGTCTAACATGCTTCCTATGCAAAGGAATATTGTAAATAAACAAGTTCATGAAGAGTATAGTGGCAAGCATAGGAAGACAAAACAGTGTAGCTTCAAAAATTTCAGCACATAGAGAGTGTTTTAGTAACATGAAAATTTCTACAACCATATTTTCCTCTCTCATAATAACTTTCAGTAGCATCATGAGCAAACTCAATAATATAACTATCACATAAATCATTCTTATCATGAGTCTCATGCATAAAATTATTACTCTCCACATAAGCATAATCAATTTTATTTTTGTAGTGGGAGCAAATTCAACAAAGTAGCTATCATTATTATTCTCATCATCAAATATAGGAGGCAAAGTATCATCAAAGAAAATTTTCTCCTCAATGCTTGGGGACTAAAAATATCATGCTCATCAAAACCAGCTTCCCCAAGCTTAGAATTTTCCATATCATTAACAACAATGGTGTTCAAAGCTAATATCATTGTTACCAGCATGCAAATAAGATTCCATAGGTTTTTTTTTCGCAGCAAACAATCCATGTCTTAACTCAAGAAATAGAAATAAAAGCTCATTGTTGCTTTCCATTGTGCCTAACTAGTGTAAACAAGAAACCAAAAGATGCAATTGCAGGATCTAAAGGAAATAGCTTCGAGCACTTACAACGGCGCCGAAAATAGCTTAGTAGCCGAGATCAGGAGTGTGAGTACCTTTTACCTTTCCTCCCAAACGGCAAGCGCTAGAAAATAACTTGATGTCTACTCACGCTTCTTTTCAGTAGACAGTGTTGGGCCTCCAAGAGCGAAGGTTTGTAGAACAGCGGCAAAAGTTTTCCCTTAAGTGGATCACCCAAGGTTTATCGAACTAGGGGAGGAAGAGGTCAAAGATATTCCTCAAAGCAACCTGCGATCACAATGCAAGAAGTCTCTTGTGTCCCCAACACACCTAATACACTTGTCGGATGTATAGGTGCACTAGTTTCAGCGAAGAGATAGTAAAACACAGGTGGTATAGATGGTGGTATATTACGAAAGTAAAGATGCGATAAAACGATAAACAAAGCGGTGCTGGAAAATAGCTTCTTTGGCGTGGGAAGCAATTCTTGGTGGTGGAAACAAGGCCTAGGATCATACTTTCTAGTGGACACTCTCAACATTGATCACATAATAAATAAGTTCTCTTCCTTGTGCTACATATACTCTTGTTTGATAATGAACACCATTAGATTGCGTGGATTACACGAACCCTCAATGCCGGAGTTAACAAGCTCCACAACATTCGATATTCATGTTTACGTAACCTTAGAGTATAATAGATCTTTGCAAAATAGACCAAGTACTAACATAGCATGCACACTGTCACCATCACACTATGAAGGAGGCATAGATCACATCAATACTATCATAGCGATAATCAACTCCATAACCTACAAGAGATTATGATCATAGCCTACGACAAGAACTACACGATGCACACACTGTCACCATTACACCATGCAGGAGGAATAGACTACTTTAATAACATCACATGAGTAGCACATAAACTAGTAGCGATACAAAGCACATTGCAATCATAAAGGGATATAAATAAGCACTTCACTATGCCATTCATAACAGTGAATAAGTATTTTGTGAAATATAGCCTAAGAGACCCACACGGTGCACACTGTCACCTTTACACACGTGGGACAAGGAGTCTCCGAGATCACATAAGTACCCACTTGACTAGCATAATGACATCTAGATTACAAGCATCATCATATGAATCTCAATCATGTAAGGCAGCTCATGAGATTATTGTATTGAAGTACATAGGAGAGATGAACCACATAGCTACCGGTACAGCCCCGAGCCTCAATGGAGAACTACTCCCTCCTCATGGGAGCAACAATGGTGATGAAGATGGCGGTGGAGATGGCAGCGGTGTCGATGGAGAAGCCTTCGGGGGCACTTCCCCGTCCGGACGGCGTGGAACAGAGACTCCTGTCCCCCAGATCTTGGCTTCGCGATGGCGGCGGCTCTGAAGGTTTCGCGTGCCGTGGCTTATTCGTATCGTGTTTAGGTCAGGGACCTTTATAGGCGAAGAGGCGGAGTCGGAGGGCGACGAGCGGCGACACTAGGGCGCCACAGGCGCGGGGTGGTGTGTGGTGGCCAGTGGCCCCCTCTGGTCCTTCTCGGGTGCCACAGGGAAGCTTCCGGTGAAAATAGGGTACTGGGCGTTGATTTCGTCCGATTGAGAATATTTCCTTTAGGATTTCTGAAACCAAAAACAGAAAGAAGGGCTGGCACTCGGCATCTCGTCAATAGTTAGTTAGGAAGCATAATAATGACATATAATGTGTATAAAACATGTAGGTATCATCAATAAAGTAGCATGGAACATAAGAAATTATAGATACGTTGGAGACGTATCAGCATCTCAAAAGAAAAGTGCAAAGTAGATATGATAGGACAACCCATGTTGCATGTTTCTCGAAGAAATGTGCAACCCATGTTGAGTTGCACGATTCTTCGAAAACGATGCAACCTGGGATGAGTTGTATGTATCTTGATTAACTGTGTTTAGTTGCATGTTTCTTGTGAAGAAATGCTATCCCTAACTTTGTTTGAGAAAATTCTTTAAACCGTGATGAGTTACACACATCTTGATGAAAGGTGCAACTCGAAAACAGAAAAGATTCATCACAAGTGAAACTAGAAATTACTAGAATAAAATTGACTTAAATAAAAGAAAAACTTGTAATTCATGTGGACATTGCAAACCATACGGCAAAAACCATGGTTAGTTGCACATTTCTTCGAGAAACTTGTAATTCGTGTGCACATGATAAGACAAAAAAAATGTGCAAAAGCTCTGTTGAGTTGCACGTTTCTTCGAGAAACATGTAACTCGTGTTGAGTTACACATAACTTGTCGAAAGGTGCAACCCAAAAGAATTGAAAAAAATGATATTACACATGTGTCGACTCGTTTGAGTTGCATGTTTCTCAAAAGAGAAGTGCAAAAGTAGATATGATAGGACAACCCATGTTGCATGTTTCTCAAAGGAAATGTGCAACCCATGTTGAGTTGCACGATTCTTGACGATGCAACACAGGAATGGTTAATATCTTGATTAACCGTGTTTAGTTGCATGTTTCTTGACGAAGATATGCAATCCTAACTTTGTTTGAGAAAATTCTTTAAACCGTGATGAGTGATACATCCAATTTGCTTCACTATTTTATATCATAATTTACTGTTATTCATTGATATATTTCATATTTGGATACAATACTTATGTTATTTCATCTATTTTGCATATTTCATGATTATTGGAGGATCGAGCACCGGAGCCAGGATTCTGCTGGAAAAAGCACCGTCAGAACGCAATATTTCGGAAGATCAACTGTGGAAGGAAATTATACCAAAAATCCTATTTTCCAGATGACGGAGGGAGCCAGAAGGGGGAGAAGAGGGGACCCGAGGTGGGCCCACCCCATAGGCCGGCGCGGCCAAGGCCTGGCCGCGCCTATGAGAGGGGGCCCACGCCCCTCTCGCCTCCTTTTCTTGCGTATCCTTCATCCAAAACCTAAGCCACAGAAGGGTACCTCACGATTAGCAGCCTGCCTCTGAGGCGGAGAACACCAGAGAGAAAAGAGCTCTCCGGCGGGAAGGAATCCGCCGGGGAAATTCCCTCCGGAGGGCGAAATCGGCATGCATCGTCATCGTCTCATCGAGCTGGACATCATCTCCACCATCATCATCATCATCTCCATCATCTACACCGCCATCACCACCACCTCGTCACCGCTGTAACAATTTGGGTTGGATCTTGATTGTTTGATGGGGAAACTCTCCCGTTGTTGATTTCTACTTGTTATTGATGCTATTGAGTGAAACCATTTGAACCAAGTTTTATGTTCAGATTGTTATTCATCATCATATCACCTCTGATTGTATTCCATATGATGTCTCGTGAGTAGTTCGTTTAGTTCTTGAGGACATGGGTGAAGTCTAAATGTTAGTAGTGAACTATGGTTGAGTAATATTCAATGTTATGATATTTAAGTTGTGGTGTCATTCTTCTAGTGGTGTCGTGTGAACGTCGACTACACGATACTTCACCATTTATGGGCCTAGGGGAGTGCATCTTGTATTCGGTTGCTAATTGCGGGGTTGCCGGAGTGACAGAAAAACCCCCGTTGGTATATCGATGCAGGAGGGATCGCAGGATCTCAGAGTTTAAGGCTGTGGTTAGATTTATCTTAATTACTTTCTTGTAGTTGCGGATGCTTGCAAGGGGTATAATCACAAGTATGTATTAGTCCTAGGAAGGGCGGTGCATTAGCATAGGTTCACCCACACAACACTTATCAAAACAATGAAGATTAATTAGCTGTATGAAGCGAAAGCACTAGACTAAAATCCCGTGTGTCCTCAAGAACGTTTGGTCATTATAAGTAAACAAAACGGCTTGTCCTTTGTGCTAAAAAGGATTGGGCCACTCGCTGCAATTATTTCTCTCGCACTTTACTTACTCGTACTTCATCTGTTACATCAAAACCCCTTGAATACTTGTCTGTGAGCATTTACAGTGAATCCTTCATCGAAACTTGCTTGTCAACACCTTATGCTCCTCGTTGGGATCGACATTCTTACTTATCGAAGGTACTACGATACCCCCCTATGCTTGTGGGTCATCAATGATTACACATCTTGATGAAAGGTGCAACTCAAAACAGAAAAGATTCATCACAAGTGAAACTAGAAATTACTAGAATAAAATTGACTTAAATAAAGAAAAACTTGTAATTCGTGTGGACATTGCAAACCATACGGCAAAAAACATGTTTAGTTGCACATTTCTTCGAGAAACTTGTAATTCGTGTGCACATGATAAGACAAAGCCTCTGTTGATTTGCACGTTTCTTGAGAAACATGTAACTCGTGTTGAATTGCACATAACTTGTCAAAAGGTGCAACCCAAAAATTGAAAAAAATGATATTACACATGTGTCGAAACTCGTTTTGAGTTCCATGTTTCTAAAAAAAGTGCAAAAAGTAGATATGATAGGACAACCCATGTTGCATGTTTCTCAAAGAAATATGCAACCCATGTTGAGTTGCACGATTCTTGAGAAACGTGCAACCTGGGATGAGTTGTATGTATCTTGATTAACCAGTGTTTAGTTGCATGTTTCTTGATGAAGATATGCAATCCCTAACAAATTTGAGAAAATTTGCAAAACCATGTTGAGTTGCACATATATTGATGAAAGGTGCAACCCGAAAGCAGAAAGATGCATCACAAGTGAAACTAGAAATTACTAGAATAAAATTGACTTAATAAAAGATACAAAGTTGCATTTTTCATCAAAAAATGCGATGCAAATGGTTTTTAGTTGCAGATATCTAAAGGGTGTGGAAACAGACAAAGTTTCATTTTTTTTGAAGAATTCTGCCAACTCTGTTTAATTAGATACTAGATAATTAAACTTTGTAGCCAAAACAAAAATAGAAAGGAGGAAGATAGGATACCTCAAAATCATCAATGCCGATGTTTTCAAATCCATTGTAATCATTGCTGGAGTAACTTTGGATTCTTGACTAAGAACTTAATTCGGAATCTTTTTGTTGAAGATAATATGTTTACGTTTCTTCCTGGTGATGTCTGGTTTTCAGTATAATGTGTTTGACCATTGAATGGAACTCTTGTTGCGACGGATGAATTGTCTATTATTGAACTTGAATTTTCTTTTCCTTCTTAGAAAAAATAAAATAAAATAGTTACATAGAGATATTTAGGAGAAATGTGCTCAAATGCAGAGCAAGTACATAATATAATAAAAAATGAGCAGAAAAAATCGAATAAATTTTTTATTCTTGTAAAACAATGCATGAAAAATTGTGATCCCTGTAACTTCATGCAACTTCTTACCCATGTTATTCTTTCCTCTAAAGATTGCATGAAGTTTTTGTGGAGTGGTAAAATCTGAGTTGATAGGTTGTTCCGCTTGTTTCTGCTTGTTTGATAAGTCTTGGTGAGTGTGAACTAGAAACAAAATTTAAAAAGATAAAAGGTTATCAGGATAGTTCTAAAGATGATTGAAAAGAAAGAGATAGTTCTAAAGAGGATTTAACATAAAGATCCATGAGGTGAAAAAAGCAATGGTTTGGCAGATGAAAAATACCTCTGGATGTGTGGGCATCACAATTCAAACCGGGACATCTTTTTCATTGTTCAACAAGTGGTCTAAGCTAGCGCTATTAGCATATGATTGTTCGGCAAGAATTTTCCCTTTTGTTTCATCCTTGATAATAAAAGAAAAATCAACAAGACATAGTAACATAAGAATTATTCAGCAAGAACTAAAAACCGAGATGTTGTTCTTACCTTTGGTGTGATCAGGTAGCGCTCTGTCTTTTATTTACAGTTACACAATGCACTATTAACATCATGTATAGGTTCATCGAGAGTTTTGACATTATTATCGGGCTCACAAGTCGTGCAATTATATGTATTCATGTATTCAGAAATAGGAGAATATATTTTAAAAAAATGTCAGACTGAAAATATCTCAAAAAATATGCATATATTGGTATACGAGAATTAACAAACCTGATCGGTGATGCAATCATTGGATCTTTTTGAAGTTGTTTGCTCTACAGGTAGTTCTTCTTGGTTAATCTTTGTGAGATTAGTTGGATGTGCTGAATTGTTAGATTGTTGGCTGAGAACATTTAATAAATTTCCTGTGATGAAAAAGCAGAGAGAAAATAAAGATTACACATAAAAAAGAAATTTTAAAAATCAACAGGATATGCTAAGATTTAAAAAATAGAAAGAAAATAGGCTGAAATGAATATACAAAATCAACCTTGGTCTTCTTCCGGGTTTGCTTGTATCGGTTGAGGGCAATTTCAAAGTGTCACCGAGACTCCATATTAGTACCAACTGATATGTTTTCATCTTGTGAAGAACAATTCAATTTCTCTGTGCTTTGTGTACATATGCGGTTATTGTCTACTAGGCATTTTAGGTACATTTATGACAAGATCTTGAACTTTGAAACAATTTGATTGTGTTTCATTTTGAGCAAAATCATGAAACAATGAGCAGATACTATCTTTCACCTGCTTGAAATAGACAACGAAGAAATATAAGTAGATGAAAACAAGCAATTAATGAAAAGCTTTTCAGAATAGTCTTGTATTCTAACTATTAGAAAATAGCGGAAAAGGAGTAACCTTGTGATACGTCTCCGTCGTATCGATATTTCTTATGTTCCATGCCACATTTATTGATGATATCTACATGTTTTATACACATTATATGTCATATTCGTGCGTTTAGGAACTAACCTATTGACGAGATGCGAAAGCCAGTTGTTTTGCTGTTTTTGGTTTCGAGAAATCCTAGTAACGAAATATTCTAGAATCGGACGAAATCACCGCCAGTTCCTATTTTTCCGGAAGCTTCCAGAGCACCGGAGGATGAGAGGGGAGCGGGGCCCACCCGGCGCGGGCCGGGAGGCGCGCCCCCTAGGGTGTGGGCAGCCCGTGGCCCCTCCAGACTCCCTCTCTTCGCCTAACTAAAGCCTCTCTGACCTAAAAACACGACGGAGAGCCACGATACGGAGAAAACCTTCCAGGCCCCGCCGCCATCGTGAAATCAAGATTCGGGGGACAGAAGTCTCTGTTCGGCACCCTGACGGGACGGCCCCCGGAGTCATCTCCACCGCCGTCTCCACCGCCATCTTCACCGCCATTGCCTCCATGATGAGGAGAGTAATTCACCCGGCTGAGGCTCCATATTCAGCTATGTGGTTCATCTCTCTCTTTATGTGATCTAGTTGAATATCGTCTATGTGCTACTCTAGTAATGTTATTAAAGTACTCTATTCCTCCTCCACGTGTGTAATGGTGATAGTGTGTGCACCGTGTGAGTACTTGGCATAGGCTATGATCATGATCTCTTGTAGATTGCGAAGTTAACTATTGCTATGATGGTATTGATGTGTATTATTCCTCCTACATATGCATGATGGTGATAGTGTGCATGCTATGTTAGTTCTTGGTGTAATTATGTTGATCTATCTTGCACTCTAAGGTTATTTAAATATGAACATTGCATTGTGGAGCTTGTTAACTCCGGCATTGAGGGTTCGTGTAATCCTACGCAATGCGTTCATCATCCAACAAAAGAGTGTAGAGTAGTCCTATTATGTGATCATTGTTGAGAGTGTCCACAAGTGAAAGCAGGATCCCTAGGCCTTGTTTCCAATACTGAAAACACCGTTTACTTACTGTTCTGTTGCATGTTTACTCGCTGCCATATTTTATTCAGATTGCTATTACCACTCAATACATCCATATTACTTGTATTTCACTATCTCTTAGCCGAACTAGTACACATGACAAGTGTATTTGGTGTGTTGGGGACACAAGAGACTTCTTGCTTTGTGAATTACAGGGTTGCTTGTGAGGGATATCTTTGACCTCTTCCTCCATGAGTTCGATAAACCTTGGGTAATCCACTTAAGGAAAACTTGCTATTGTTCTACAAACCTCTGCTCTTGGAGGCCCAACACTGTCTACAAGAATAGAAGCTCCGTAGACATCAAGCACTTTTCTGGTGCCGTTGCAGGAGGAAGGTAAAAAGGTACTCACACTCCGGTTCAAGTAGAGTACTTTTAAGGCGCCATTGTGTGTGTACTCGAAGCTATTTCCTTTAGACTCTGCATCTTTTTGTTTCTTGTTTACACTAGTTAGGCATAATGGACAACAAAGAGCTTCTTATTCTATTTCCTGATTTAAGACATGGATGGTTTGATGCGAAAATTAAAAAACCTATGGAACCTTATTTACATGATAGTAGCAATGTTATTAGTATGAATGCAATTCTGCTAATGCTATGAAGAAGTCTAAGCTTGGGGAAGCTAGTTTACATAAAAATAATCTTTTTAGCTCCTCCGCTTTGGAAGAAATATTTTGCTCTGATAATGCTTTATCTCCCATATGCGATAACTTTAATGATGCTTCTGATATTTTAAATCCACCTGCTGAAAGTATTCCGTATAAAATACCTATGAAAATTATTGAACGTGTTATGGATAACCGCTATGAAGGGGATGGAGCTTGTCAATCCTAGGAATCATTTATTGTTTTTGCATGAATTATGCGGGTTATTCAAGTGTGCAGGTATTTCAATGGATGAAGTTAGAAAGAAATTATTTGTTATGTCGCTATCTGGTGAAGCGGCGCATTGGTATAAACTATTGAAGGACGGGCGCTCTCTTGATTGGAAGGATATTGTGCCTCTATTTTATTCCAAGTTCTATCCTCCAAGTGAAATTCACAAAGATCGAAACCATATATATAATTTTTGGCCTCATGATGGAGAGAGTATTGCCCAAGCATGGGAGAGATTGAAGACTTTAATGCTCAAATGCCCCAATCATGAGCTTCCAGGTAATATCATCATTGATAATTTCTATGCAAGACTTTCTTTTCAAGATAAGACCTTGCTGGATACTACTTGTTCTGGATCATTCACGAGCAATAAAGAAGAGTTTAAAAGGGACCTTCTTGATCGGATTAAGGAGAACGCTGAAGATTGGGAGAACGACAAAGGTAAAGAGTCAGGTATAAACTATGATTATGAATGCATTGAAACTTTTATGAATACTGATAAATTTCGAAATATGAGTGCTACTTATGGTCTTGACTCTCAAGTTGCTGCAAATCTTTATAAAGCCTTTGCTTCTCATTTAGAATTGCCTAAAAATAATTTTGATAAGTATCATGAACCTTTTAAAGAGGCTTGCATGAAGAATGACATTGTTGTTAATGATTGCAATAAGCATGCTCAAACTCCTAAGAATGCTATTTCCTATAAGCATGTTAATTTTTGTGGAATACATAGACCTTGTGGAATTAATCAAATAGAAGATGAATATTGTATCCATCACAGAAATGAAAAAACTAGAAAGTGGTCTAGAGCTCTAGATGATCTTGGAGAAAAAGTGTGTGCCCTCTATCCTTTTATTTGTGAACTTTGCCATAGAGTTGGTCATTTTAATTTTCAATGTTCCTCCAATGATAATTCAAACCCCATGAGTGCTGCAAATTTGTATTGTGATGATGAAATTATTCCTAATCAGCATGATGAACTTACCTTATTTTTGAAGTGTGAAGAGTTATCAAGAAAAATTTCTTTGTTAAATATTAACGATCTTGATATTGATGATGTCCTGCATGGTTGTCTTTCTTATTGCATTGATAATAGCCATACAAATACTTACATACAAAATATTTTAGAAGATGACACCTTGCCAAAATATGATAGGACCGCTGTGTGTTTTCAACTAATTAATGAAAAGGAGGGATCCTCCCAAGTTTCTTCTATTGTTTCTAAAAGTAAATCAGGTTATGCGGACAAGCCACCCTTCAAGCCTCTTCCTCCTAAAGAAGGGAATGAGGAGAAGGAAGAGAAGAGAAGAAGAAGAAGAAGAAGAAGAAGAAGAAGAAGAAGAAGAAGGAGAATAAAAAGAAAGAGGTAACAGCGTATCCCCGCGTGAACGAGATAACGCTAGGTAACCGTAAGTATGTTGCTCCTAATGATTATTGTGATAATGAATCTGAATACGATGATCTTCCTATGCCCTTTACATACATTAGCAATCATGATTTGAATGAGCACACTACCTTTGATATTGGAAATCTCTTTGGTACTGATTATGAAAGTAATGATGATAGCATTATTCATGTCCCCTTAAACGATGATATTGAAAGCCCTAAGCTTGGGGATGTTGTGCTTGAAGATCCTATATTTGAGACTTCTACTTTTAGTGAAAATGATGATATTACATATTCAGGTTTAGATAATTGCTATAGAGATGTATATGACACATGTTACAATTATCCTTATGAAACTTGTCATAGTTATGATGGGCTTGCCAAAAACAATTCTTTTAATATGCAACTTGTTTACCATGTTCAAATTCTTGATAATAATCTTGCTCCAATTACTATTAATGAGAATAACTCTTCTTATGCCAAAATTAATGATACTTCTATGCACATGAACCATGATAAGAATGTTTTAAGTGACGGGTATATTGTGGATTTCATCAATGATGCTACTGAAAGTTATTATGAGAGAGGGAAATATGGTTATATGCATCTTAATAATATTAAGTTTCCCCTCTTTATGTTGAGAATCTTTAAGTTACTCGTGTTTTATCCTCTTATGCTTGCCACTTTGCTCTTCATGAATTCATTTGTGTATAAGATTCTTTTGCATAGGAAGCATGTTAGACTCAAATGTGTTTTGAATTGCCTCTTGAAGCTCTCTTTTGTTTCAAATACTATTTCTTGCGGGTGCATCACCAAAATTGCTGAGCCCATCTTAATGGCTATAAAGAAAGAACTTCTTGGGAGATAACCCATGTGTTATTTTGCTACAGTACTTTGTTTTATATTTGTGTCTTGAAGTTGTTTACTACTGTAGCAACCTCTCCTTATCATGTTTTTGTGCCAAGTAAAGTTTCTATGTCAAAGTTGATGTTATATTTGGGATCGCTGCGCAGCATTGCTGTCTGTCACGAATCTGGGCACAGTTCTCTGTAGAAAATTCGAAAAAATCTGCCAATTTACGAGCGTGATCCTCAGATATGTACGCAACTTTCATTAGTTTTGAGTTTTTCCATTTGAGCAAGTCTGGTGCCAGCTTTAAATTCGTCTTTACGGACTGTTCTGTTTTTGACAGATTCTGCCTTTTTTTGACCAGAGCATGGGAAAGCCCCACAGCAATTTATTAAAGCTTTTTAACTGTACACAGGGAAACTATTTACAACCAGAAAGGAGAGACAAAAAAAGAAAAGAAAGGTTACAACAAAGAGTCAATCCATGATTTGAAAGAAGCGAGTGTTTATCCTTGACTCTATGCACATGCAAAGAGGCGTCATGCACAAACTGCCTTCCAAGATCCAAAGGAGGGCCTAATATGCTCAAAAATTTTCTGTTCCTTTGCTTCCAAATATGCCAGCATGCCGAATAACCACTTCGCAAAGAAAGATTCTGCCTTTTATTTCGCTTTGCCTCTTTTGCTATGTTGGATTCATTTCTTTGATCCATTAATGTCCGGTAGCTTTATGCAATGTCCAGAAGTGAAAAGAATGTTTGTGTCACCTCTGAACATGTGAATTTTTGATTATGCACTAACCCTCTAATGAGTTTGCTTGAAGTTTGGTGTGAAGGAAGTTTTCAAGGGTCAAGAGAGGAGGATGATATACTACGATCAAGAAGAATGAAAAGTCTAAGCTTGGGGATGCCCCGTGGTTCATCCCTGCATATTTCAAGAAGACTCAAGCATCTAAGCTTGGGATGCCCAAGGCATCCCCTTCTTCGACAAAGTATCGTTTCCTTCTCTTGAAACTATATTTTTATTCTGTCACATCTTGTGTACTTTACTTGGAGCGTCTGTATGCTTTTGTTTTTGTTTTGTTTGAATAAATGATTGTTTGGGAGAGAGACACGCTCCGCTGGTTCGTATGAACACATGTGTTCTTAGCTTTTAATTTTCATGGCGAAGGTTGAAACTGCTTCGTTAATTGTTATATGGTTGGAAACGGGAAATGCTACATGTAGTAATTGGTATAATGTCTTGAATAATGTGAAACTTGGCAATTGTTGTGCTCATATAGATCTTGTTTAAGCTCTTGCATCATGTACCTAGTACCCATTAATGAATAATTACATAGAGCTTGTTAAAATTTGGTTTGCATGATTGGTCTCTCTAAGTCTAGATATTTTCTGGTTGGGGTGTTTGAACAACAAGGAGACAATGTAAAGTCTTATAATGCTTACAATATGTTTATATGTGAGTCTTGCTGCACCATTTTATACTCGAGTTTGCTTCAAATAACCTTGCTAGCCTAAACCTTGTATCGAGAGGGAATACTTCTCATGCATCCAAATACTTGAGCCAATATTCATGCCATTTGTGTCCACCATACCTACCTACTACATGGTATTTCTCCGCCATTCCAAAGTAAATTGCTTGAGTGCTACCTTTAAACAAATTCAAAAGTTATTACCTCTTATTTGTGTCAATGTTTTATAGCTCATGATGAAGTATGTGGTGTTTATCTTTCAATCTTGTTGGACAACTTTCACCAATGGACTAGTGGCTTCATCCGCTTATCCAATAATTTTGCAAAAAGAGCTGGCAATGGGATTCCCAGTCCCAAATTAATTAACAAAAATAGACACTCCTCCATGGTATGTGATTGATGGACGGCACCCGAAGGATTCGGTTAGCCATGGCTTGAGAAAGCAAAGGTGGGGAGGAGTGTCATCATAATAAAACTAAAATAAAAGGCACTCCTTCATGGTATGAGATTGTTGGCAGGCACCCGAGGATTCGGTTAGCCATGGTTTGTGAAAGAAAGGTTGGAAGGAGTGCCACCCAAACATAAAATAAAATGGGAGCCGCTCTTTGAAGGTTTGTGGCAAGGGGTTAGTACCCGCTTACCATTCGTTGACAACAACAAACACCCCTCAAAACTTTACTTTTATGCTCTCTATATGTTTTCAAAATCAAAGCTCTAGCACAAATATAGCAATCGATGCTTTCCTCTTTGAAGGACCATTCTTTTACTTTATTGTTGAGTCAGTTTACCTATTCTTTCTATCTTAGAAGCAAACACTTGTGTAAATTGTGTGCATTGATTCTTACATGTTTACCTATTGCACTTGTTATATTACTTTGTGTTGACAATTATCCACGAGATATACATGTTAAAGTTGAAAGCAACCGCTGAAACTTATATCTTCCTTTGTGTTGTTTCAAAGCTTTCTACTAAGAATTTATTGCTTATGAGTTAACTCTTATGCAAGACTTATTGATGCTTGTCTTGAAAGTATTATTCATGAAAAGTCTTTGTTATATGATTCATTTGTTTACTCATTATCTTCATCATTGCTTCGAATCTCTGCATTCATATCATGTGCTTTACAATAGTATGATCAGGGTTATGATGGCATGTCACTTCAGAAATTATCTTTGTTATCGTTTTACCTGCTCGGGACGAGCAGAACTAAGCTTGGGGATGCTGATACGTCTCGTCGTATCGATAATTTCTTATGTTCCATGCCACTTTATGATGATATCTACATGTTTTATACACATTATATGTCATATTCGTGCGTTTTCCGGAACTAACCTATTGTGAGATGCCGAGACAGTTGCTGTTTTGCTGTTTTTGGTTTCAGAAATCCTAGTAACGAAATATTCTCGAATCGGACGAAATCACCGCCCAGGTTCCTATTTTCCCGGAAGCTTCGGAGCCGGAGGAGGATGAGAGGAGAACACCACCACACCCGGCGCGGGCCGGGCGCGCCCCCCTAGGGTGTGGGCAGCCCGTGGCCCCTCCGACTCCTCTCTTCGCCTATTTAAGCCTCTCTGACCTAAAAACACCGACGGAGAGCCACGATACGGAGAAAACCTTCCAGGGCCGCCGCCATCGCGAAATCAAGATTCGGGGGACGGAAGTCTGGTCGGCACCACTGGGACGGGGAATTGCCAGTCATCTCACCGCCGTCTCCACCGCCATCTTCACCGCCATCGCTGCCTCCATGATGAGGAGGGAGTAATTCACCCCCGGGGCTGAGGGCTCCGCTGTAGCTATGTGGTTCATCTCTCTCTTTATGTGATCTAGTTGAATATCGTCTATGTGCTACTCTAGTGATGTTATTAAAGTACTCTATTCCTCCTCCACGTGTGTAATGGTGATAGTGTGTGCACCGTGTGAGTACTTGGCATAGGCTATGATCATGATCTCTTGTAGATTGCGAAGTTAACTATTGCTATGATGGTATTGATGTGTATTATTCCTCCTACATATGCATGATGGTGATAGTGTGCATGCTATGTTAGTTCTTGGTGTAATTATGTTGATCTATCTTGCACTCTAAGGTTATTTAAATATGAACATTGCATTGTGGAGCTTGTTAACTCCGGCATTGAGGGTTCGTGTAATCCTACGCAATGCGTTCATCATCCAACAAAAGAGTGTAGAGTAGTCCTATTATGTGATCATTGTTGAGAGTGTCCACTAGTGAAAGCAGGATCCCTGGCTTGTTTTGAAAACAGTTTGCTACATTGTTGCATGTTTACTCGCTGCCATATTTTATTCAGATTGCTATTACCACTCATATACATCCATATTACTTGTATTTCACTATCTCTTCGAACTAGTACACCTATACATCTGACAAGTGTATTTGGTGTGTTGGGGACACAAGAGACTTCTTGCTTTGTGAATTGCAGGGTTGCTTGAGAGGGATTTGACCTCTTCCTCCCCGAGTTCGATAAACCTTGGGTAATCCACTTAAGGGAAACTTGCTGCTGTTCTACAAACCTCTGCTCTTGGAGGCCCAACACTGTCTACAAGAATAGAAGCTCAGTAGACATCACCTTGTCATCCAAAGCGGACTGTTGAAAAGAATCAAGAGACAATCTAAGATGCTCAACAGAGAACCCAGTGAGAAGCACGTCCAACGTAGCATTTCCATAACATGTATCCTTAATATCATTGATCTTTTCGAAAAAAAAGAAAAAGGAAATGACATGTTAATTTTCTTACATATATAACACAAAAAAAATTTAAAAATTGATAAAGCAAGTCATAAAAGCAAGCAGTAAAACTGAAGATCATCTAATACCTCATTGTTTAATTAATACATATTAAATTCATACTATACAAATATGGAGATAAAGGATAACAAGAAAAGAGAATATAAAAAAGTCAATAAGCAATACTATTATACATGTACGCATATCAAATAGTTATTTGTAACTCTTCAATGTAAGGTAATTGGTTTGTGTATAATTATTAACAAAGAAGCATCCCAGGAGATATGATTACTATTACTTACTTGCAGCTTTTCATAAGTTGTCCTCATCCATGTCCCACTTGATGTATTCTTTAATCATATCACCTTTCCACACTGCTATTCTTGGAAGAGAAGATTGAATTTGGACAGATCCGAAGTCTAGAAATCAAGATAACGCACCTAAGAAAGGCAGGTTTTCTATATGTCAGACTTCAAGAAAAACTTGAAATGTATGAATTAAGATAGATAGTACATGTATAAGATGAGAAACTAACCGCGATATAGAAGTTGCATATAGAGTTGATGACGAGTTTTGGTATTTCTTGATATACCATAAATTCCACTCTTGAAAGAATTTTGCCCAGGTTGTAACTCTTGATGTTTTCAACATTCATAAGGGCGCCAAGATATGCTGTGCTTGGCTTTGTACTTGAGGTTGGACAGTAAAAGATGAAAGGGCTACAATCATGAAGCACCTTATGAACTCAACCTTCTCTTGCCCTTCTTTATCTTTGTGAAAAGAATTTGATAGTTGGCATTTCTGATAATCCAAATGAACAGAAATTCAGCTGTTGTGAACTTTGATTCATGAGGCACGGAAGACCACTGGTGGAACACCAAGGACATGACCAAAAGATTCGGGACTTATTGGGATAAATTTCTGCTGAAAAGCAAATCCTTCATTCTTTATGTCAACATGATCTGCTAGCCATTGAACGAAGGACCATGGCAGTACCACTAGTGAGATTAAGTATCGCTCCAAAATCTATGTCCCTTAGATACTGCTTTGGATTTCATCAAAATCTTGCATTAATTGAACCAGTGAACTGACATTGTATCTTCTTTTCGGATGAAACATCTTTGTCAACAACATGTCGTCCTTGTCTTCTATCCCGGACAATTTTCTAATATATAAATACAACAAAAAAACTATGAGTTGCATCATACAGAAGATAAGCAAAAACATATACACGTTAGTGAGTAAATCGATATATATATTCTTCATAGCCTAGTCATAAAGTACATGCAAAAATTCTGATATAATGCAGAGAATTGGTTGACTACATTGAGAAGATCAATTAAAGTAGAACTTGTTTCCCCCAGCAATTGGGAAAAACAAAATTCACAAAATTAAAACACCGACCTAACGAGTTGCATGTTGAGATGATAAAAACAGAATTGAAAAATAGAAGATATCAGAAGATAAGAAAAACATATACACAAATTAGCGAGAAATCGATATATATATTCTTCATAGCCTAGTCATAAAGTACATGCAAAAATTCCTGATATGATGCAGACTGAATTGGTTGACTACATTGAGAAGATCAATTAAAGTAGAACTTGTTTCCCAGGCAATTGGGAAAAACAAAATTCACAAAATTAAAACACTGACCTAACTGAGTTGCATGTTGAGATGATAAAAACTGAATTGAAAAATAGAAGATATCGAATGTTAGAAAAAATGAAGTATAGATTGACAACTCACCGTCCTCTTCTGCTTTTGAATGTTACTAGGTCTGCCCGTTTTAGACTTCTTTTTATCTGAACAAGATTGTATTAACATGAATACCGTTGTTCTTTTCATTGTGCTTTGACCAAAAGAAAACAAAAAGGTGCAGAAAATCTTACAATTGAACTCACAGCCTCTAGTACAATTAATTCTTCTTCAGAGTCACATCCAACCTGAGAAGTCCACAAAAAGTATATAATAGTATCAATAAAATAACAATTCCAGAAAAATGAATCGCATAAAGTAAAAATATATAAAAGAATTACAGTTATACAAAATTTATTACCTCATCGCTACTATCAGAGTTAAGGTTTCTCTGCACAAGATTTGCGTCATTCTGATTGATCATTGAAATCCCTTTATCTTGGATTTCTTCCATTGTTCTAGTGCAAATCAAAAATAGAAAACATGAATAAGGCTTTGAACATACTTTTCTCATCAGTATAAAGATGTTTCAAAAATTTGTTAGCGTTCTAAAGAATTTAAAACACAGTGGTCATCCTTCCCACTATATTCTTGTATTCCTCCTTAGTAATCATGCAAGACACAAAATATATAAAAATCTGCTAGTATATACTGCTCCAATCCATACTAAAAATACCATATAGTCCTACTTACATGTTGACTGCTAACTACTCATCAGACATCAAAACATCATGTTCCAAAACATATATCCATTTTCATGACAGAGACTACGAAAAAATGGAGCAGTAGGTCTATCCAGTTGACAATTAGTACATCTTTAGGAAAAAATTATGTTGAATGATACTTCAAGACATGGGAGGCATGTGATACGGATACATTACAGGCATGCAAAATGCAAAAAAACATAAAACATGAATACAGAGTATCAACACAAACTACTAGCACTGTCCATACAGGGATTTCTTCATGTTTACTACTCATCAGTTGCTCTTAGTTACGCTTAACTATCCATCAGTTGGACCTACTTGTAAGAAATCCCACACACTAAAAGCAAACAACGAATCAGATATTCGTATAGATACAGAGTAACTACATATATCAATCAGTTTTGCCTGCGCCACCTGAATACAGAATCCGACACACTCAAAAAGCAAACAACACGAATCACGTCTCCATAGCCTGCTTGCCTGCGCCACTGAATACAGAATATAGGTGGACACAAACACACCGACACATCGTACAACAAAATCGCCCCCATCTCAACACTCCCGATGCTGCAAACTTGGCTCAAATCAACAAGTTATGGAGCATCAGCGGTCCAATACATAGATTTGCATGGGCACTCGAATCGGAAAACCCTAACACGCGGAATCGATGAAGCTTCAACCAAAATCAGCGAACAGGATCCCGATGGTGACCCGTCCCGAAATAAGGGTAGCAGAAGATCTCGATTAGACAAATACCTGATTCGCTGAGGATCCGCTGTACGGCGCCAGCGCCGGCGATGGCGACGGCGAGCTCGCCGACCGCCTTGAGAGCGCCACTTCGCTTCTGCGTAGGGGAAATGATTATCCTCTGAAATGAAACGGCGAGAAAAAAGACAGAAGGCAAAGCCCAGATAAGAAAGCCCAAAAAAAGCCCACCGTGGCGTAACAGGCAACCCAAACCAAACAGAAAGAGAGGGACAAACGAAAATGACAAGCACAAATCTTAAAGACAATCCAACAGCTCAAAAATTCGACGAGACATCAGCTTTTCTCAGTCACCTGTGACATAGCAAATCCGTATAAATATTATTATATTAGGGACAGTAACTAGAACTAGCATACATAATTCTCTCTCTATATGAAACAAGACAACAAAAGAAAAACATGTTCGGCACTGCAGGCCAGTTCTTCAGCCGGAAAGAGAGAAAACAATCTTGAATTGTTTGGTGCTTATTATTGGAAGCAGCCTCTTGTTTACTATTCGAAATGCTGAACCAGCTTATAAACAGAATCACACACCCAAACACAAGATCCAACCAACGGCTTGTACAAAGTAAATAACCTCTTGTTTCTGCTATCCTCCTTACGACAGCTACTGGTTTGTGATAACCCTCGCATCCAATTCAGTACAGCATCTTAAAAGATGCAGCTCTGAAACCTGTGTTTTTTTTAAAAAAACAAGGTAGAAGATTTAATTTAATTGAGCGCTTCTAACATGGCACCTCGATGTCAGCTCTTCGCCACCTGAAGCTGTAGGTGGTTTCAAGGGTTGGGTTGTTCGCCCATCAATGCGGTATGTGAGCTGGGTTCACGCGAACCAGGGTGGTCGCGCGGGCTCTGCTTGCCTGCCACGTGGCTGCACTTTCGTCTTCACACACTCTTTTGTCTCATGTCGTACTACAAGTTTGCTGTTTTAGTGCTTCCACAGTGTACTAACATAAAAGTAAATAAATAAAAAGGAAAAAAGCAGTGAACTGCGTAAAAAAGCACCGCGAAAAAAGGCAATGCAATGCAATAATACGGCAGAGCAACAAAGTACAAAAAGGCAGTACACAGCCAAAAGGAGTGCAACGCAGCACAAAAAGACAATGCAGAGACGGTGCACTGCCAAGACACAATAAATGGACGGTGCAGTGCACTACCACGACAACGCGCCGTGCATAGCGATTCAAGAGCAGTGCAGGCGGGTGCTCTACGGGACACCTCGCCGTGCAAAACGATCGAAGTGCAACGTGATACAAAAAGCAGGTGCAGGGCGATGCAACTACCAAGACAATGCTTCTTGCAAAAACGATCAAAGAAAGTGCAATATGGTACAAAAGCCAGTGCATGGACGGTGCACTACCAGGGTGCAGCCGTGCAAAACGAACAAAGTTAGTGGAACATGGTACAAAAGGTTGTGCACGGGTGGTGCACTACCAAGACACCGTGCCGTGCAAAATGATCGAAGGTTGTGCGATAGAAGAAAGTGAAATTTGGTTCAGAAAGACAGTCCATGGGCGGTGCACTATCAGGACACGACGCCGTGCAAAGCTATTCCAGGCAGTGCAACGTAGTCATCAAAGAAGTGCAAAAAATCGTCAAAACCTATGAACATGAGATCTAGTTTTAAATATCTCGATGCAACTAGCCTAGTCGTGAAAATAGAACATAATTTGGACATTTGATTCGGAAGATATTCACTTTTCTATATTCGAATCTAGGCAGTTAGCTTGCCACGAAGGAGGAGCGTGTCCATAGGCGTGCGCTCGTACTAGTCAAAATGAACTTAATTTATTAAATAAGGAAAAGTCATAGAACCAAGTTTTAGTGTTGCGACCACACCGAGGTTAAGTCTACTCCCCGCAATCAGCCCAAATGTTTCGCAACGGCTAGAACCCACGTTCTACCTTTCGACTTGATTCTATCGAAGATGATGGTTGGCGTAGTTCACCTTGTTTTTGAAGGTTCTCGCATTCCTCTCATTCCAAATCTCTCAAGTGACAAGCATGAGGAGGAGGCCATAGTCTTACTTCTCCCGCCATGAGCAAAGATCATTGAAGTCCACCAATATTCCACACTATCAAACTCACTCCAGGGGCAGGGGTCAAAGTCGTGGATGTGAAGCCAATTCCTAATCATAACGGAGAAGCCACATTTGAATAGAAGATGGGTTGTCGATTCGTCATGGCAATGGCATAGGGGCAAATCCTCCCATTAGACCATCCACGTCTCTCAAGGTGGTCTGCCATCCAAACCTGGTTTTGCATGATAATCCAAGAGAATAGCTTGCATTTGGGGGGGGGGGCTTCCAAACGACCATCTACATGGAAGAGTGAATAGTTCTAGCTAATTGCGCCTTGACACCTTGTAGCTGACAAGCAAGAGTATGCCCCATGCGTGGTGAGCTTCCAAACAATAGAGTGATTTGCGAGGTGTGTTGCCAAAGCAAGGTAAATTCTTGAAGGTTTGGACCAAAAGGCCCACGGATATGTGAAGATGAAGGATCCAAGCGTCGTTGTTGATAGATTTCCGGACGTTCCAAGTTGTCCACTTATAAATAGCATAGATGGATGGCGCAAAGCACTTGGGGCTTAGCCCATCGGCCCAAGGATCATCACAAAAACTAACCTTATTCCATCTCCAATGGTGACTTTAGTTAATGAGGCAAAATAGCTCCAAGTCCTCCTTGTTGCAAGGGCTTTCCATTCCAATCCAACGCATATCCGGTGAAGTCCAAGAAAGCCACGACCAACGTAGGCATAAAGCTCTCGCAAATTTATCCATGTTAGGATACCCAATCCTCCAAGGTAGGTAGGGCGGCAACCCACGGTCCAATTGACTTTTACACTTTCTGCGGTTAGCTTTTTCATTGCCCTCCCAAAAGAAGCTTCGGATTACCTTTATGATAGATTGAAGAGGCTCACATGGACCTCAAGGGATGTCAGTCGATAGATGTATTGTGAGGTAAGAACCGATTTGACTAGCGTCTTCCTCCCGACGATGTTGAAGTATCTTCTAGGAAGAGGAGCAAGGCGCGCCGCCGCTTTATCTTCGATGTATTAAAAGTGCGGTCTCTTGAAGCGCTACAACACAATTGGAAGGCCAAGGTATTTCATAAAGGTCATGGTGGTAGCCGGTAGGTCTTGTAGAACATTCACAAGGTCCACCTCATTTCACAGGATAGGTGCCACAAGGCTTTTCTCAAAGATTGTCTAGAGGTCGGTAACATTGCCAAAGTTGTTCAAAATATACGCAAGGTTGGACACCTCCACATGGTTTGGGCCCATAAAGATGGCCGCATCGCCCATATAGAGATGTTCGGAACCTCCTCCCCTACCGGGGAGGCAGTGGTTGGTGGCCGGTTGAAGGATGCGGTGGAGAGGGTCAATTGCGATATCAAAAATTAGGGGGGGGGGGCAGCGGATCCCCATGTCATAGGCCACGTCTATCCTTGATAGGATCACCAGGATGCCATTGAGGAGGACTCTCGACGAAGTGGTGCAAAAAAAGGCCGTGAGCGAATTGTGACGTCGTGGAAATCCAAGGCATTGAAGAAGATCAGATGTAGTCCCCGATAAAATGTCGACCCGGAAAAAAGGCCCATCTGGCCCTATATACCGGCGCAAAGGGTTGAATCCGGGTCAACATCCCCATTTCCCCTCCTCCGCTGCCTCCTTCGTGGCCCAAATCTGCCACCCTTCCCGTCTCCGAGCAGTTGGCTCGCCTCCCACCAAATCGCACAATATGGCCGGTCAACAACCAGGGATCAGCCCGCAGGGCCTCTAGATCGACGATGTTGTGCGGCCGGGTTCTTTGCCTTTGAGTACTGCGAGCGGAAAGTGCGCCTTTTGCACGATGCGGACCGTGCAAGCCGCGTGGATGAGGAACACGTGTATCGTACATCACACGCGAGTGCTCTCTTATGGCGGGGCGGATGAAGTACATGATCGAGCTGCCTTCGTCCTCTTCCGATAAGGAGGATGAGGAGGTGGACGCTGACAACGACACCAACGAGAAGGAGGAGGGTGTGCACGAGCCGAGCCCGCGCCGGAGAAAATGGAGGACATGCTCTCCCGATCCTCGCCCGATGATAACCCCGAAGAGCGGGGATCAGTAGCACCTCTCTATGTGGAAAGTGAGATATCGTCTGCGGGGAGCAAGAAGGAAAATCTATTTATTCTCTACAACTAAAGTTTCACAAGTTTTAGTTTATTATGCACTAAATAATTTAAGGAAACAATTGAAGTTGATTTAGTACAAGAAAATAAAGTGAAACAAAATAGTAATGTAAAGTGTTCCAATCCTCTTCAATGCGGAAGGACAAGAAAAAGGTTTTCTCTTATAGGAACAATGGACATGGTTTCATGGGTTCCTCAATCCTCTCTCCATCTATGGTTTCATGGTTTCATGGGGTGGACTACACCCCCTCATCATGGAGAATGATGATGATGCATTGGTGAAGGAGGAGAGGCGGGGGAGGCGATTCCGGCAGCGGTTCCCCTTCAATCTTCCTCCGGCCTGACTCTCTGTTTAGGTGTTTCGTGTTACGCCCGCCCCTCTCGAGATGCGTTAGGGGGCCTTTATATAGGCGTTTTAGGTCAAGACCATCGGTTAGGGCTTCCGATGGACTAATGCGGACCCTCGAGGTGGGAAAGAAGTGGTGTGGCGCGGGGCAGGTGGTGGCCGCGCCACCCACTCTTTTGGCCTTTGGGCCTCCATTCGTGAGATTCCGGGACTCTAGAATGTTCTTCTTCGTGAAATATTGATCATCGAAAAAGCCCAGATCCATTTGACTTCGTATAGGTCCCCAGTAAAAAAATACACAAAACAAAAATTTCATGAGTTATAACCAAAATAAGGGGTCATTGGAAAATCCCCAAAACAATATAAAACATGGAAATAACATTATATAAGATACATATATGTGAAATATGTGGCAATAAACCACAAAGTTCATGTATGTATTTTACATGCATCAACCGCTTAATATGCACGGCCGCGTGAGGAGCAGCACACCGTCAGGTTGAGTAGTACAACACAGACCAACTTTTTTGAGGATGAATGTATTTTTTCATTTTATTAATATGAAAGAAAACAAGTGTCTACAAAACAATACAGTTGCTTAAGGCAGGAGGCACCAGGCCCAAAGGGAAAAACTATCTAAAATTTTCCATTCAAGAAAATATGTCATGATATGATTTCCTCTTTACAACACAGCCAACCGAGGCGGGTGTCTTCGCCTCTGGGCAGCACGAAGCGAACCACGTGGCGCATCGAGGCCATGTTGCAGGCTTACATGGCTAACTCATCCTCCGACGACGAGTGAGGCGTCGATGTCTCCTCGTCCCAACGTGTACTGAAGCACTGCCGAGGCCGCGTCCGCACACCAAAATGCGGCGGCACTGGTCTATGCGCCACCGCATTTTGTCCCCCGGTTAGTTGTTAGTTGCTTTCCGCTGCGCCCAACACGTAGATAAGCGCCGCCGCATCTTTAGTTGAGCGCCATCGCCTTTGGTCGCTGATGAAATGTTACCACCGATGCCTCTGTCGTCTTAGAGTTAGGGCTAGATGTAGGTCATGCTAATTTAGGTCTAGGTTATACTTAATTAGTGTTAATTATGAACTTTGCCTTAATTACGTTGAAGACTAACTAGTGTTGTGAAAAAAATCCCGAACTTACAAGGGAACACCTCTCCTTTTTCAAATATGTAGTATGAATTTGTGTTATCGTACAACTCTGCGTACTAGATAACACATATCCAGCACCCTGATCCGAGATATGCGGGTTCGGATTATCGGGATACCCTAGAGTTGCTCTTATCCGTGTATTTGTGTTGCTCCTCCTATGAAAGCTTTGTCTTGGTAACTTGGGAAGAAGGGACTGAGAAGAACTTGCTCCCCCAACTTTATAGCCGTGCGTTTGTGAATCATGTGATCTAGGGAACAAGACTTCCCAGTTTGTACAGTCAGCATTATCCTCGACTAGAAGAGAGAGTCGAAAAATAAGGAAAACGCTTATGAAGGTTAAGCCCCGAGGTGCTTAGATACACATCATTCCTTCCCCGCAGGAAACGTGAAATCAAACCCTACTTTGGATGCATACACGCTCGATTCAGGTACTTTGTAAAACTGACGATATTTTTTGGCATTAGCTTCCAAATACTCATTACACAACACTGCTCAACTCCAAGCGTCCCAAAGAATTTTATATAGCCCAACGCCCAGGGAAGAGACGTTCGGAAATAACTTAGATGAGCAGCATAATACAGATCAAGTCAACCATACAAGTCGTACAGAGCAACTGCTAAAAAACTCCTCTTGTACCATTTTTAGGGGTAACACTAGGACCCTCATTGTACAGATAGCCTAGAACCAGAGTGATACATTTACAAGATAAAGTTGTTGGATCTTCGACAAGGGCACCAAAGAAACAACATTCTTATACCTCTAGTCTCCTTGGAAACCCTTCCATCGAGAAGAATGAAACTGCCAACAAATTAAACTGGTCAGACGTAAGAATCACGGTGTCTCAATAAAAAAACGATACCCATGGGCACTAGCACCCAGGGCATATTTTTATAGAAGGAGCTATGAGCCGCAAACCCCATAAACGCAAACCCCCATAAAACGGGACTCCAACATGGGTTGCGGCAGCAAGCTAAACTCCAGCTCGAACCACCTGACTCTCTGGTCACTCTCAAGAAACTAAAAGGACACAGAACATCTTGTTTTGTTCTTTGACCAATCGTGAAATGTCAAGGCACCCGAAAAAGAGATCCCCAAATGGCTAAACTTGGTATCCCCTAGATCAAGAAAGCTAAATGGACATTTCAAAGGCATCACCATTATAGTGGTAATAGTTTTGGATGGGATCATACTATGGTGGATATAATGCTCAAATATGCATACACATGTTCTCACTGCAATTTTCAGTCTTCAGAATCTGTCACTAATTACCCTTAATATAAATATAAGTAACCAGTGAACTAGTACATGAGAAAAGTTCAAATTCATAGCATCCTGATAACACAAACGAAGAGGCCAGTATCAACTGAAGTTCGCAACATAAAAGAGAGGGCAGATCGCCAGATTCGACAATAAAATACAAACCACTAGTTTACTACTAGTATTTTACTCCAAGCAAACAAATGATCTTCGTACACTAATGTCAAAAACACAAACTTGGTTAACAATAAAAATACCAGTTCAATTTGATTATAAAGATTATACTTGGGTAAAAAGACTTTGCTACAAAAAGAAGAGGCCCATTTATTTATATTCATAAAACAGAAAAAGGTGCAAGGTTTACTTTTTCCGTCAAGAAAAGTACATGTTTCACAAGATATCACTTAGCATCACTAGAAAGTGGGTTGACATTACGACATCAAATGGAAAAAAATCAAGTTAAACTAGTGGCATGGGTCAAAAAGCAAGCAATTCAACAGAGGCAAGAAGAAAACAAGAAAAGGTTGTTGCTTCCAACATTTACCTAATTTGGGGCTACAATCATTTCATCACCACGTGGTGCTTTATCATCTGCATGACCATCTGTATTAGCAACTGCAGAAACAAAGAGGAAATGACGCTGGTAAGTATACATTAGTGTTTACAAGAGTAACTCAAAAGTGAATATATCTGATAGGACTTGGTAATACCTTCTGTGTCTGCGAGTAACCAGTCTTGCGCGCAGACCAATCCCTCAACTGTTGAAGGATCCATAGTACTGAGATACTCATTTAGCACCCGGGCTTCACTATCCAATGGGATGATAGATACAGGGATAGCTAGAATATCACGAGCCATTTGAGAAAGGACAGGATACTTTGCATAAAAAGACTTCCACCATCCCAGGATGTCAAAATTTTCTTGATTCCCTTCTTTTGACGATAGACAGCTTCCTCGAGATACATGTCCAAGTCAGACTTTAAGGACTGGCCTGATGATGACTCCTGAATATACTGATCAAGTCCCCGTCGGGCATCTGATAATGTGATGCGAGAGAAGGTCTTAGAGTCATTTCCATTGCTATACACAGAGCTCATGCAAGAACTACTATTTCCGGTGTAGAAGAGAACAGATGGATTCTTCAATGAATCTGCTGAATGCTCATAATCATTGCACAGACTGGTAAAATTTTGCTTGATGGCTTCTATTGTCGCCTTTGCTGTAAATTGGTCGTTTCCATAAATCAGCTGAAAAAGTACTCAATTGACTTAATCTTGTACCGAGGATCCAGTATAGATGCGAATGCCATTACTTGCCTAGTAAGATCCCAGTATCCCTCAAACTTTTTCAGCATTCGGCCAGCCATTTGTGCAACAACTGGAGATGGACTATTGCGCCAGGTGTTCAAAAGGACATGGATCTCACACATGTCATTGAAATATAGGTTTGCAGTCGGGTTTTCCACTGGAAACTTCTCCATTGTATTATTGAGCGCATCAAGTATTTCGGTGAGGGCTTTCACATCAGCCCACTCCTTAGGAGTCAAGAAAGCAGCATAGTGTGATTCCTGTTCCGACAGAAGCACATCATGATAATAGCATGCAGAATCAAACATTAAGTAAGTGGATGGCCAGTTGTTAGGCGAATCAAGAACTAACATTTTTTGGTCAATCTGAAGCAGCTTTGCTGTACCGAGAAACTTCTGAAGCCGCTCTTGTGGGAACTTGACATTCTGAATCATCTCGCGGACTCTATTAATTATGTCGGATGTTTCTTCCAAACTTTCTTCAACTGTGAGATTCAGAATATGCGCACAAGAGCGTACATGGAACAAGTTTCGTTTAACAGGAGAAGTCCCTAGGCTGCAGAACTCTGACAAGCTCTGTGGCAACACTGTCTCAGAGGGACAGTTGTCTAATACAACAGCAGCTAGCTTCCTGTCAATACCCCACTCTTGCAACTTCTCCAGAATTAGATTGGCAATCTGGTTGGGTGTAAAATGTTCATCAACATGCACAAAGTTGAGGATTTTTTCCTGAGTTTCCACTCATCACTGGCATGATCAATGTAGTGGCAGGTCAAACACAAGTAGTCCATCTGTGTACTTGATCGCCACATATCAACTGAGATGCTAATCCGGCAAGGGGTCTTGAGGAGCACATCCTGCAGCTTAAGCCTCTCACTTGCGTAAATTGCCATGCTATCAGCTCTCACAATGTCATATGACACCATGCTAAACTGTGGCTGGAGGTTCTTAACAAACTTCTGGAACCCCAGATCATCCACCATTGAAAACCGGTAGCCATGCTGGACAATCATACGGGCAAGGTCTTGCCGGCTGAGTTCTTGATCAAAGTCGCGTTGTCGTTGTCATGATCATCACCAGATGCATGCCCATCGCCCGGCAGCCCAGTGGAAGATTTGTTGTTGAGGATACGTCGTACAATAAGCTTCCGACGCTTACCAGCGCGGCGGGTAGAGGTGGTGGTGCAGATTGCAAGGTGGTTGCGTAGGTGCGTGGTGCCTGACCGGCTAGTTGCGGTGAGCTGCTTCTTGCAGTGGTTACAGATGGCGACACAGTTCCCATCAGCACGGCGCTCCTTAGTGAAGTCCTGCCAAACTGCAGAACGCAGCTTTCGTGCCCGTTGTGCACCACGGGCACAGCTTCCACTGTGGTGCTCATCGTGCCGGCAATCGGCACTTCCATCGCTGCCGGTTCCAGCATGCTATCGCATATATGCTCACCAACTGCAACAGATCCAAAGAAGTATCATGAGAACATTCCATGGTGGATACTAAACCTATGTGAAGTTAACGGAGATGGACCATGATGCTTCATCTTTCGCAGAAACAGAAGATAAAAACAGAAGACTTTGTACACTCCCCTGACGAACTGAAGTAAATGGATGATGACCTTCCAACTTAAAGACTGCTCGTACGGTACAAGCATACACTCGCACAGTCGCACTACAGAACGCAAATGGCATCACAAAGATTCGGCTTTAATTTCGCGGAATGCTGGGAGCTGCCATGCCACAGTGCAAATGAAAATAAAGGAACTTCCTTGTCGAAATCCCCCTTTACGGCCTTACCTACCTACCAAGTCTGAAAACCCAAATCCCCCAAAATTAAACACAATCAGCCGCAACAAGCAAGCGATCTCCGGAATCCAGGAGCTAATCGGCCCAGAGGGGTGCTCCTCCCACCCCCAGCTCGAGCCCCATGAAATGGACAGGAGACATCTCCCAGGCCAGGGCTTGAGCTAGGGTTTATGGCTTGGGTAAGTGGACCCGATAAGACGGAGGAGGGAGAGAGGCAGAGGGCGGAGGGCGGGAGGCGGGGAGACTGACCTCGTCGGAAGCGGCCGGCGGCGAGCGGTGGTTATGGGTCGCGGGGAGGGACCCGCAACCCGATCCGGTGGGGGCAGATCGGAGTCCGGGCCGACGAGGTGTGGGTTGCGGAGTCGCGACCCATTACTGCTGGTGGTGGTGGTTTTGTCGCCGTGGTGGGTTTCGGGTCCGCCCTGCGCGATGGACGGCCACGATGCCGCCACGTGTGCCGGCTTCTGGCTTTGGTGTGGTGGGCAGAGTTGGTACTTGGTTGGAGTTTGGAGTTTGGAGGCCGGTGGACTTAGTTAAACGCGAACGGGTTCAGTGTTCAGATGAATCCCATTTTCACTTCAAGAAACTCATGGGAGAGCTGCCACCGAATGGTAAACTGTACTTTTCAAAATTTCGCGTTCGTACTTTCGGGAAATTCAGAGAAAGTTCAATACACACATAGTTCATACGGATCATAGTTCAGACGAATCATAGTTCATATACATATAGAGCAAAAGAAACGGCGGTGCATCTACCTACGACCGCTAGCTACGGTGGCGCATCTACCTACGGCGGCTAGCGGCGCATCAACTACGGCGGCGGCGGCGCTTCATTCGATGACGATGACGCCCGCCGCGCGCTCCTCCGCCTTGGCGCCTGAATCTCTTTGCCGCCTCCTCCGCCGCCTTCGCGCTCAATGAGGCGGAAGGCTCCTCCGGCTCGCGTCGTCGGCGGCGGCCTCGCGAGGCGGGTGCGCTCGGAGCGCCGGCTGATCCGCGTGAGGACGCACGCCTCGTCCTCGTCGGAGGCGACGTGATCCGTTGACAACGTCTTCTTTTCTTCGGATTCCTCGAGCCGAACCCCGAGGAGGGCGGTGGAGAGGGAGTACGGGCAGCGGCGCGACGCTGCTCACTTCCCGCCGAGGAGGAGGCATCGCCGTGGCGTATGGCACGAGGGAGAGAGGCGAGTAACCCCCGTTGGTCCAGCCGCGCGCCCGCTTCTTGCAGCCCACCGAGCGGCTTGCTTTGAGTTCGGCGCTCGTCTTGAGGAGCTGGCGCGGGCACCGTAGCGCGGCGGGGAGCTGTGGGATGGGGTCCATGTCAGCGGGCGTTTGGCGTCGACGACGGTGTGGATTAGGTGGTGGTGGTGGGTATTTGGTCGTTGGAGGTTCGTCGCGGTGAATTTTGCAAGGGAATGTGGCGAAGTAGATAGGGTTTCTGCTGGTCCGGCGACCCGGCGGCATATGTACCGCCTGAAGCAGGCTATTCTCGGGCCACTGAACTACGTTTATGGGCCGACACCACTATATAGACAACACGAAGCGCAAAACCAAGTGTGGCCCATATGTCGCGGAGTTTTTCGATTTTAGGCCTATTTACGGTAGGTGCTAGAGCTGCTCTCACAACGGGCCGACCCAAAACAAACTGAGGAATCCAACGAGCCGACGATTGGGTCCGGCATGATTCGTCTTTTCTTTTTAATTTTAAACCATGCAACTTATCTCTGTTTCTAAGGTCGGTGGCTGGGTGCTTTACAAGCATGGACTCTCCCTATATAAAAGCATTGCCTACGACAGATTTCCATCGTGAAATAATTTTCCACAAGCGCGATGGGGCAGGTTAGCACACTAGTAGGAAAACCATTATAGGTGGAAACCACCTCGTGAAGCACCAAGCGGCCCATGCGCCATAAAAATATTCGTGGCGGCACTAAAATGCGCCATAAAAGATATAACGTTTACCACGTGCAAGCATATCGCCCTGAGATGGAGATCGTGGCGCACGGTGGGTAGTGCGCCGAAGTTCGTGGGACCCACGCTGGGTCCACCACGCACATGGTGAAGGATATGTGGCGCATGGTCGGCCATGCGAGAAAGCTAACTGTGGCGCACGTTGATCCATGCGCCACAGAACTCTGCGAGGACCACCCCGGCTCACACCACCATGATTATGTGGCGCATGAGCTCATATGCGCCACAAAAGTTCATTTGTGGCGCATATCAGCATATGCGCCACAGAAAGATAGTAGATCTCACTTTTGGAGGCAGCTTTCCCCCTCTTTTCTTCCACCCACCACCCTTTCCATTCTTGTCTCCTCCAACCAGCTCGTGTTGCTCCTCTCTCCCACTCCATTTTGGTCATACTTTTCTCCATTGTTGATAGCTCTAAGCCTATTTTGTGGGCATATTTGTGAGGGGAAGCCACTCCAACTTGTAGAGGGGTACTAAAAACCACAATTCTCTTTCCCTCCTCCTCCACTTTCCCTCTTGCATGGTCCATTGTTTTGTCTCCACCACCCCATCCTCTTGCTCCACCATGATCTTGGTAGATTTGTGAGAGGTTGAGTACTATTGGATGCATGTTTTGTGTGTATGGATGTTTTGTAGGTGAAGATTATTATCGCGCTCCCGGACGGTTTGCGGTGGCGAGACGATGATGTTTATATGTGTTGAGCTTTGTGTTGTGGTTGAATGTTTGCTTGCGAAGAAGCTTATTTGTGTTGTTGGTTTGTGCCGGCGTGTGGTGCATGGATGTTTGCCGAAATGTTGATTCATTTCCATTTCGGCAAATTCTTGCACTAGCCATATGTCCCACTTTTAGGATAGGTCATGTCGAAATTTTCCGGCGATCATGCATGCATGTGTGTTTGTGCATGGTGTGTGTGGTTCTAATTAACTCTCTTTTGCTCTATATATGTATGATGCAGTCAACCATGGTCGTCCATATGAGGGAAGGACAAGTGGTTAGATACAAGGTGAACGCGAAGGCCGACATGGTTAGGAACAACATGACCCTGATAAGATGTCCGTGTCGAAAATGCGGACTCCGGCAGTGGATCGACCCTGATTCTGGACAACTGGAGGAACACCTGCTCAGGCGCGGTTTCATGCTCGGCTTCAACGAGGAGCCGGCGGCAAATGTTGGTCATGAAGAAGAGGCCGACATCGGGCGAGAAGACGAAGAGTCTCCCGAACATGGTGTTCATCATGAGGAAGGAGAGGCCGATGAAGGAGATGATGATGCCGGAGGAGATGGTGGTGGAGATGCCGAGAGCAAGCAGACGCCGCTAACGTCGGCCCTGCGGGACCCTCATGTTCAAGAGCTTCTCCTGAAGGACACGGGCAACGCCAAACCTGAAGCCAAGCTGGCGCAAATGGAGGTAGACGGGATGACTCCATTGTATCCAGGGTGCCGGCCCGAGGATACACGCTTGAGTGTAACGCTCGAGTGTCTGGAGATGAAGGCGGAACACAAATGGACCGACAGCAGCTTCAGCGATAACATGAAATCCTGGCATGCTCGTCTTCCCAAGGACAACACATTGCCGACAAGTATCGACGAGGCCAAGAAAGTAGTTTGCCCACTCGACCTACCGCACGTAAAGTACCACGCATGCATCAATGATTGTGCACTTTTTCGGAATGAGTACAAGGATAGAACCACATGTCCGGTGTGCGGCCAAGGACGGTACAAGAGAGGGAACAAGAAAGTTCCTCTGAAAGTTGTCTGGTACTTTCCTATCACTCCCCGTCTGCAGCGGTATTTCGTAGATCCTAAGGAAGCAAAGCTCATGCAATGGCACGCGGAAAGGGAGAAGCCCGCAGATGATCCGGAGAAGGGCAAGATCCTGACACACCCTGCAGACGCTAGCCAGTGGAATGCGTTGGACATTGAGTTCGCAGATGAGTTCGGGAGCGAACCGAGGAACATTCGTCTGGGCATGAGCACCGACGGACTCAATCCCTTTGGAAACCAGAGTAGCACGCATAGCACCTGGCCCGTGTTTGTATGGCCATACAACCTCCCCCCCTGGCTGTGCACAAAGCAGCGGTACGTACACATGAGTATTCTTATTCAGGGGCCAAAACAACCGGGCGTGGACATGCATCTGTATCTCGGTCTGTTGAAAGAGGAGTTAGCCACGCTGTGGCAGACGCCGGCCCGTACTTGGGACGCGTACAAAAGAGATTATTTCCCTCTCAGAGCCGCATTGCTAACGACAGTGCAGGACTATCCTGGTTACGCATATGTATCGTGCCAGGTGAACCACGGATTCAAGGCATGTGTCAAGTGCATGGATAAGACCCCGCATCTGCAGCTGCCGAAGCCTCCCGGGTCTTGTAAAACTGTGTTCCAAGGGACTCGAATGTGGCTTCGCTTCGATCACCCGTGGAGAAAACGCAAGGATCTGTTCAACGGCGAAGAGGAGCTCGGAAGAGCCCCACGACCGAGGACACGTCCGTTGGGAACCCGAGTTTTGGAAAATGGGCAGAGTGCCCCCGCCGGGAAAGAAACCAAGGTTTATCGAACCAGGAGGGAGCCATGAAGCACGCGAAGGTTGATGGTGGCGAAATGTGTGCGGGAAGGATTCCGGCGCAACGTGGAACCACTGCACAACCCAAGTGCTACCCCAACGAAACAGTGAGGTTGTCAATCTCACCGGCTTGCTGTAACAAAGGATTAAACGTATTGTGTGGAAGATGATTGTTTGCAAAGAAAACAGTAAACAAGTATTGCTAGATTGTATGCTATGTAAAGAATAGGACCGGGGTCCACAGTTCACTAGAGGTGTCTCTCCCATAAGATAAAAGCATGTTGGGTGAACAAATTACGGTCGGGCAATTGACAAATAGAGAGGGCATACAAATGCATGTACATGATATGGTAAATATAGTGAGATTTAATCCGGGCATTACGACAAAGTACATAGACCGCCATCCATGCATCTATGCCTAAAAAGTCCACCTTCGGGTTATCATCCTAACCCCTTCCAGTATTAAGTTGCAAAGCAACAGACAATTGCATTAAGTATGGTGCGTAATGTAATCGACAACTACATCCTTAGACATAGAATCAATGTTTTATCCCTAGTGGCAACATCACATCACAACCTTAGAACTTTCTGTCACTGTCCCAGGTGTCAATGAAGGCATGAACCCACTATCGAGCATAAATACTCCCTCTTGGAGTTAAGAGCAAAAACTTGGCCAGAGCCTCTACTAATAACGGAGAGCATGCAAGATCATAAACAACACATAAACAATAGATTGATAATCACCATAACATAGTATTCTCTATCCATCGGATCCCGACAAACACAACATATAGTATTACAGATAGATGATCTTGATCATGTTAGACAGCTCACAAGATCCAACAATGAAGCACAACAAGGAGAAGACAACCATCTAGCTACTGCTATGGACCCATAGTCCAGGGGTGAACTACTCACTCATCACTCGGAGGCGACCATGGCGGTGTAGAGTCCTCGGGAGATGAATCCCCTCTCCGACAGGGTGCGGAGGCGATCTCCTGAATCCCCCGAGATGGGATTCGCGGCGGCGGCGTCTGGTGGGTTTTCCGTATCGTGGCTCTCGGTGGGGGTTTCGCGACGGAGGCTATAAGTAGGCGAAAGGGTAGGTCAAGAGGCGGCACGAGGGCCAGGGCAGCAGCGGGCGGCCGGGGCCGCGCCGCCTTCACCTGGCCACCTCGTGGCCGACTCTCCTTCGGTCTTCCTTCGTGCAAAAATAGGACCACAGGCGGTGATTTCGTCAATTCCGAGAATATTTCGTTACTAGGATTTCTGAAACCAAAAACAGCAGACTTGACAAGCGGCTCTTCGCATCTTGTTAATAGGTTAGTTCCAGAAAATGCGTAAATACGACATATAATGTGCATAAAACATGTAGGTATCATCAATAAAGTAGCATGGAACATAAGAAATTATCGATACGTTGGAGACGTATCAGCATCCCCAAGCTTAGTTCTGCTCGTCCCGAGCAGGTAAAACGATAACAAAGATAATTTTTAAAGTGACATGCCATCATAATCTTGATCATACTATTTGTAAACATATGTAATGAATGCAGCGATCAAAACAAAGGTAATGACATGAGTAAACAACTGAATCATAAAGCAAAGACTTTTCATGAATAGTACTTCAAGACAAGCATCAATAAGTCTTGCATAAGAGTTAACTCATAAAGCAATAAATCAAAGTAAAGGTATTGAAGCAACACAAAGGAAGATTAAGTTTCAGCGGTTGCTTTCAACTTATAACATGTATATCTCATGGATATTGTCAACATAAAGTAATATAACAAGTGCAATATGCAAGTATGTAGGAATCAATGCACAGTTCACACAAGTGTTTGCTTCTTAAGGTGGAGGGAGATAGGTAAACTGACTCAACAATAAAAGTAAAAGAATGGTCCTTCAAAGAGGAAAGCATCGATTGCTGTATTTGTGCTAGAGCTTTTATTTTGAAAACATGAAACAATTTTGTCAACGGTAGTAATAAAGCATATGAGTTATGTAAATTATATCTTACAAGTTGCAAGCCTCATGCATAGTATACTAATAGTGCCCGCACCTTGTCCTACTTAGCTTGGACTACCGGATCTTTGCATGCCATGTTTCAACCAAGTGTCACAAAGGGGTACCTCCATGCCGCCTGTACAAAGGTCTAAGGAGAATGCTCGCATTTTGGATTTCTCGTTTTTGATTATTCTCAACTTAGACATCCATACCGGGACAACATGGACAACAGATAATGGACTCCTCTTAAATGCATAAGCATGTAGCAATGATTATTATTCTCATATGAGATTGAGGATATATGTCCAAAACTGAAACTTCAACCATGATTCATGGCTTTAGTTAGCGGCCCAATGTTCTTCTCTAACAATTTGCATGCTCCAATCATTAAGGTGATAGATCCTTCAGACAAGACGGACATGCATAGCAACTCACATGATATTCAACAAAGAATAGTTGATGGCGTCCCCAGAAGCATGGTTATCGCACAACAAGCAACTTAATAAGAGATAAAGTGCATAAGTACATATTCAATACTACGATAGTTTTTAAGGCTATTTTGTCCCATGAGCTATATATTGCAAAGGTGAATGATGGAAATTTAAAGGTAGCACTCAAGCAATTTACTTTGGAATGGCGGAGAAATACCATGTAGTAGGTAGGTATGGTGGACACAAATGGCATAGTAGTTGGCTCAAGGATTTTGGATGCATGAGAAGTATTCCCTCTCGATACAAGGTTTAGGCTAGCAAGGTTATTTGAAGCAAACTCAAGGATGAACCGGTGCAGCAAAACTCACATAAAAGACATATTGTAAATATTATAAGACTCTACACCGTCTTCCTTGTTGTTCAAAACTCAATACTAGATATTATCTAGACCTTAGAGAGACCAAATATGCAAACCAAATTTTAGCAAGCTCTATGTATTTCTTCATTAATGGGTGCAAAGCATATGATGCAAGAGCTTAAACATGAGCACAACAATTGTCAAGTATCACATTATCCAAGACATTTTAGAATTACTACATGTAGCATTTTCCAATTCCAACCATATAACAATTTAACGAAGAAGAAACTTCGCCTTGAACATTATGAGTAAAGCCTAAGGACATATTTGTCCATATGCAACAGCGGAGCGTGTCTCTCTCCCACAAAGTGAATGCTAGGATCCATTTTATTCAAACAAAAACAAAAACAAAAACAAACCGACGCTCCAAGTAAAGAACACAAGATGTGACTGAATAAAAATATAGTTTCGGGGAGGAACCTGATGATGTTGTTGATGAAGAAGGGGATGCCTTGGGCATCCCCAAGCTTAGACTTGAGTCTTCTTAAAATATGCAGAGGTGAACCACGGGGGCATCCCCAAGCTTAGAGCTTTCACTCCTCTTGATCATAGTATATCATACTCCTCTCTTGACCCTTGAAAACTTCCTTCACACCAAACTTCAAGCAAACTCATTAGAGGGTTAGTGCACAATTAATAATTCACACATTCAGAGGTGACACAAACATTCTTTTCACTTCTGGACATTGCATAAAGCTACTGGACATTAATGGATCAAAGAAATTCATCCAACATAGCAAAAGAGGCAATGCGAAAAAAAGGCAGAATCTGTCAAAAACAGAACAGTCCGTAAAGACGAATTTTAAAGTGTCAC
Source organism: Lolium multiflorum (assembly GCA_030979885.1). NCBI lineage: Eukaryota > Viridiplantae > Streptophyta > Magnoliopsida > Poales > Poaceae > Lolium > Lolium multiflorum. The sequence goes on along the minus strand of CM061749.1, from coordinate 234,901,461 downwards.
CAGACTTGCTCAAATGGAAAAACTCAAAACTAATGAAAGTTGCGTACATATCGGGGATCACGCTCGTAAATTGGCAGATTTTTTCGAATTTTCTACAGAGACTTGTGCCCAGATTCGTGACAGACAGCAATGCTGTTTCTGCGCAGCGATCCCAAATATAACATCAACTTTAACATAGAAACTTTACTTGGCACAAAAACATGATAAGGAGAGGTTGCTACAGTAGTAAACAACTTCCAAGACTCAAATATAAAACAAAGTACTGTAGTAAAAACATGGGTTGTCTCCCATAAGCGCTTTTCTTTAACGCCTTTCAGCTAGGCGCAGAAAGTGCAAATCAAGTAACATCAAGAGTAGAAGCATCAACATTATTATTTTTCATGCAAACACAACTTGTTGCAGGGGGTACTTTAGGTGCTCCATTATCTAAATTTTCTATGGTGGTGCTAGGGGTTTTAGAAATTTTAGGCCTATAATAATTCTTTTGTTTAGGCACTTTAGAGGCATACATGAATTTTTGCTCTTTACCCACATAAGCTTTCTCATTATACTTGAGAGAAGAAAAGGTTGAACCCAAGGTTCCCATAGCTTTTTCAAGTTCATCAATCCTATTGGTTTGATTATCATGAACAACACAAGTTCCTAGGATACTAATTCTTTCATCAATTCCTCCTAGGGATTTATCAAGTTCATCAGTTTTATCCAATAACATTTCCAATTTAGTTTCAATACTTGGAAAATTTTTCTCTATGGTTTCCAATTTTTTCATAACATCCTCAAGAGAGATTTCAATTTTAACTTCATTAACAGGTGGTATTCCAACTAGACTCTCAATGATGCAACTAGCTTCTAAAGCGGGAGTACCTAGGAAATTACCTCCCGAAAGAGTATCAAGAACATACCTATTCCAACTAGATAAACCAACATAAAAGTTCCTAAGAAGGATAGTGGTGGAGTGTTTCTTGATGCACCTATGATGAGCATTACTAATTCTATACCAAGCATCTTTAAAACTTTCTCCACCTTGTTGCTTAAAAGAACGAACTTCAACTTCAGGATTACTCATTTTAGTAGCAATAAAGTAAACTAGGCAAATAAAGTAAAGACAAGTAACTAATTTTTTTGTGTTTTTGATATAGAGAGCAAGACAGTAAATAAAGTAAAACTAGCAACTAATTTTTGTGTGTTTTGTTTAGGTGCAGCAAACAAAGTAGTAAATAAAATAAAGCAAGACAAAAACAAAGTAAAGAGATTGAGAAGTGGAGACTCCCCTTGCAGCGTGTCTTGATCTCCCCGGCAACGCCAGAAAAAGAGGCTTGATGCGCGTAGATGTACACGTCCGTTGGGAACCCCAAGAGGAAGGTATGATGCGCACAGTGGCAAGTTTTCCCTCAGAAAGAAACCAAGGTTTATCGAACCAGGAGGAGCCAAGAAGCACGTTGAAGGTTGATGGTGGCGAAATGTGATGCGGCGCAACAACAGGGATTCCGGCGCCAACGTGGAACCTGCACAACACAACCAAAGTACTTTGCCCCAACGAAACAGTGAGGTTGTCAATCTCACCGGCTTGCTGTAACAAAGGATTAAACGTATTGTGTGGAAGATGATTGTTTGCAAAGAAAACAGTAAACAAGTATTGCAGTTGTATGCTATGTAAAGAATAGGACCGGGTCCACACTAGAGGTGTCTCTCCCATAAGATAAAAGCATGTTGGGTGAACAAATTACGGGCAATTGACAAATAGAGAAGGGCATAACAATGCATGTACATGATATGGTAAATATAGTGAGATTTAATCCGGGCATTACGACAAAGTACATAGACCGCCATCCAACTGCATCTATGCCTAAAAAGTCCACCTTCAGGTTATCATCCGAACCCCTTCCAGTATTAAGTTGCAAAGCAACAGACAATTTGCATTAAGTATGGTGCGTAATGTAATCGACAACTACATCCTTAGACATAGAATCAATGTTTTATCCCTAGTGGCAACACACATCACAACCTTAGAACTTTCTGTCACTGTCCCAGGAATGGCATGAACCCACTATCGAGCATAAATACTCCCTCTTGGAGTTAAGAGCAAACACTTGGCCAGAGCCTCTACTAATAACGGAGAGCATGCAAGATCATAAACAACACATAAACAATAGATTGATAATCACCATAACATAGTATTCTCTATCCATCGGATCCCGACAAACACAACATATAGTATTACAGATAGATGATCTTGATCATGTTAGGCAGCTCACAAGATCCAACAATGAAGCACAACAAGGAGAAGACAACCATCTAGCTACTGCTATGGACCCATAGTCCAGGGGTGAACTACTCACTCATCACTCCGGAGGCGACCATGGCGGTGTAGAGTCCTCCGGGAGATGAATCCCCTCTCCCACGGCCAGGTGCGATCTCGATCCCCGAGATGGGATTCCGGCGGCGGCGTCTCGAAGGTTTTCCGTATCGTGGCTCTCGGTACTGGGGTTTCGCGACGGAGGCTATAAGTAGGCGAAAGGGTAGGTCAAGAGGCGGCACGAGGCGGGGGCAGGCCGCGGCCGGGCACAGGCCGCGCCGCCTGTCACTGGCCACCTCGTGGCCCCACTTCGACTCTCCTTCGGTCTTGGAAGCTCCATGCAAAAATAGGACCCTGGCGGTGATTTCGTCCAATTCGAGAATATTTACTAGGATTTAGAAAAAACAGCAGAAAACAACAGCTGGCTCTTCGGCATCTTGTTAATAGGTTAGTTCCGAAAATGCGTAAATACGACATATAATGTGCATAAAACATGTAGGTATCATCAATAAAGTAGCATGGAACATAAGAAATTATCGATACGTTGGAGACGTAGCCCCACGACCGAGGAGCGGCGAAGAAATATCCGAGCTTTTGGAAAATTGGGAAGAGTGCCCCGCGCCGGGAAAGAAGCGACCGCGGGAATCGCCGCTGCTGGGAGTATGGAAAGCGAGGTCTGTTTTCTGGGACCTGCCGTACTGGAAGGTCCTCCACACGCCCCATAGCCTCGATGTCATGCACATCACGAAAAACGTTACCGAGAGCCTACTTGGCACTCTGATGAACATGCCGGAGAGGACCAAGGATGGCCCGAAAGCAAGAACCGACCTGAAATTGCTTGGCCTCAAGAAAGAACTTCAGTACCCCACCGATAGTGATGATGATGATGATGAACAGACGGAAACGACTCAGGGTCACCACAAAAGGGCTAAGAAGAATGAGGTGGTGGTGCTTAAACCTGCCTGCTTCACTCTGAGCGAGGAGGAGCTCGAGAGGTTTTTCGAGTGCCTCCTAGGAGTAAAAGTTCCTCACGGTTACTCGGGGAAGATAAGCAGATATCTGGACGTAGCGAAGAAGAGGTTTAGCGGGATGAAGTCTCACGACTGTCACGTGCTGATGACACAGATACTTCCCGTTGCGATGCGAGGGATAATGGACGACCACGTCCGCGAGACGCTGTTTGGCCTCTGCAACTTCTTCGACGTCATCTCTAGGAAGTCCATCGGCGTTAAGCAGCTCAACAGGCTACAAGAAGAGATCGTCGAGATACTATGCGAGCTCGAGATTTACTTCCCGCCAGCGTTCTTCGACATCATGGTGCATCTGCTTGTCCATGTAGTGGATGACATCATCCACCTCGGGCCGACATTCCTGCACAACATGATGCCATTCGAAAGGTTGAACGGTGTCATCAAAGGATTCGTTCGCAACAGGGCCCGTCCAGATGGAAGCATAGCCAAGGGCTTTCTCACCTACGAGTGCATCTCCTTCTGCCAGAACTACCTAAGCACCGAGAACGAGGATGTCGGTCTGCCCACCAGGAAGCACGTCGGCAGGCTAGCAGGGTTTGGTCACCGCGAGGGCTACCGCGCAATGCATGTCGGCATCGCTGGTCGACACGCCGACTTTGACAGGGCACACCGAGTCGCGCTACAACACATAGAATTGGTCAGCCCTTGGGTGGATAAGCACAAAAGCTTAATCGAGCAGAAGTTCATCGACCTAGGACGGCCGAGGAAAACAGGGGACGTTACGAAAGAGCACAACTCCACCTTCACGGGGTGGTTCAAGAAAAGGCTACTGGAAAGTCCCGCACCGATGCCTTCTACTGAAGAGCAGAAACTCATATTCTCCCTGTCACAGGGACCCGGGCACAACGTAAGGACCTATCAGTCGTACGACATCAACGGCTATAGATTCTACACCGAGGAAAAGGACAAGAATAGCGAATATCAAAACTCAGGAGTAACTATGCTATCCTACACCGATGACAAGACTGATGTCAAGGAAAGATTCTACGGAAGGATCGAGGAGATTTGGGAACTCGACTACGTTGGAGTGACGATGCCGATGTTCCGTGTGAGATGGGCCAAGAGCGTCGAAAAAGATGGACTATATTTCACCACCATGGTTATACCCGATGCCAAATCGAAGACCCCCTCCGCGAAAAATGAGCCGTGGGTGCTCGCTAGCCAAGTTGACCAATGCTTCTTCATTACCGACCCGTCAAAGCCCAGCCGTGTGGTCGTGAGGAGGGGCAAGAGGAGCATCATCGGAATGGAAGGAGAAGCCGACAAGCAAGACATCGACAAGAACGGCGATCCGAAGATCGAAGAGGAATTTGACAAGTACTTCGACAAGCCTACTACTTATTCGAAAGTAAGAAGGAAGACCACCCTACCGGCTAAAGGTTGCCCGTACACGAGAAGAAATCTCAAGGTGGCCGGGCTAAAGTATTCAACAACCGCGATGAAGAAGGGCAAGAACATTGTCAAGAAACGCTAGCTAGCCACCGATCGGAACCGAGAAGTTCAATTGTGGCTTTTTTTGTGTACTATGTACTTTGGCAAAAACACATGTGTGTATATGTGTGTGTATGACACAAGCATCCATGCATGCATGTATTTTTTTGAATTATCTATATTAATTAACTTGCATAACATTTATTTCTTGAATAAAACACTAGTAATGTATTAAATGAAATACTTTTAAAAATTAATAAAACACTTGGGCATATGATGCGGGATTTAGAAATATGCCTAAGTGTCGAATTAATGGCGCACCAAACGACCCATGCGCCACGGAATCTTGAGATTCGTGGCGCATGTTGCGTTGCGTGCGCCACGTGACACTTAGGCATATTCCAATTGGCCACACAGGGGTATACGTACTATATTGCTAAGTCATGGAATTACAGGCGCAAGCCAACATGCGCCACGAATTTCAAGATTCGTGGCGCATGTTGGCTTTGGTGCGCGAATTCCATGACTTAGCCATATACGAACGGTTCGCCTTCTTCTCCCCCAACCCTAGCACACATCTCTCTTCTTCCCGGCCCAACTCATCGCGCCGCCCTGCTCAACCGCCTCGCGCGCCTGCTCAAGCCTCGCCGCACCCCGCTCAACCGCCTCGCCGCGCTCAACCGCACCCCACCTGCCGCCTCGCCGCTCTCCTCGCCACGCACCAACCTCGCCGACCGGAGGACCATCGCAGAGGAGGAGCGTTGCCCGCCCGCTGCGGGACTAGGAGGAGCGAGACGCCACCGCCGCTCGCCGTCGTTGCTGCCACGCCGCGCTCTCGTCGACCACCCGCACCCCTCCACGTAAGCTTCTTCTCCCCCTCCCCTCTCCCCTCATGAAGGTGGCCTGCCAGATTTTTGAGTACATGCCAATCAGGCTACGAAGGGGAATTGGAAAGAACTATAGAGGAATTGCAAGAAAAGCGTAGTCCGAAGATAAATATCAAGAAAACGTAGTCGAAGATAAATTGCAAGATAAATTGAGGTAGTTAGGGTTAATGCAAGTGGTAAAATTATTTCATGAGTAGCTTCTCTAGAGTAGCAAGTGGTAAAATGGCATGTGATTTAATTGACTAATGGATTCTTGACTGAAAATTGAGGTAGTTTTATTACCAGGGATGTTAGTGACACCTTTATTAATTACTTACCATGTATTCTTTGAAAAATGATCAATTACTTAGTTGTTTCTTACTGTCATTGAATTGAAGTGATGCTTAAATAATCAATGTTGGAAATACTACAAAATGTTGCTCTCCTATAGAAGCAATTAGTGATACCCGTTAATACTAGCAATGTTTGAAATACTAAATTGATGTAGTAAATTATGCAGAGAGATTTATCCCTACAATTGATGTAGATAAATTCAAGTCGGAGGGATTTATCTCACTAAAATGATGTAGATAAATTCAAGTCGAGAAGAAAAATTGCTGTTGGCATTAGCAAGAGACCCTTTAGGAAGTTGATCCAGTTTACAAAATAAAATGAGCAAATAAAATGAGCAACCAAAATTGCTAGCCATTTTCGATAGGCTACGGTATTTCGATATGCTACAGTACACACATTTTTTTTGGGTGCATTATATTGGCAGTAGTGGCATGCAGTACACTACAAGAAAAGTTCTGATAGACAACGTCTCAAAATCGTCCGCTAAGGGGTATTTTTCGTCGCCTATGGGCCTAACCCGACGATATGGGTTCCGTTGTGGAAACTGCGTCAGGCAAAGTCCAACGACGATTTTTTCGGTCCGTCGCGCTTGGGCGCCCTTCCGCCACGGAAAATCGGACCGTTGCGGAAGTGTTTTCGGGAGCCCGTTGACTGCTGACGTCATGCAAACTGACACGTGGCAGACGCCGTTAACTGCCAGTTAACGGCGTTAACCGCTGAAACCCCGTGGTAGATGGTAGGCCCACACGAGGCCTGCCACGTCTTAAGCGGGCGGGCCAGATGACATAGTTTGACCGGTCAACTATATAGCTGGGCCGGTCCATTAGTTACGTGGGCCGGGCCTAACCTCTAAGGTTGACTGGTCAAAACTTAAATGGGCCGCCCATTTAACATGTGGGTCCACCTTACAGCCGAAGGCGGCCAAAGAAGCAAGTGGACCGGGCCAAAAACACAGGTGGGTCCCACTTTCCTGTTAAAAGGCCGGCCCATTTAGTGTGTGGGGTCCACCGTATAGCAAATGGGCCGGGCCAAAACACAGTGGGTCCCACTTTCCGTTAAAGGCGGCCCATTTCGTTTGTGGGGTCCACCATACAGCAAGTGGGCGGCCCAACAAAATAGTGGGCCGGGCAAAATACAGGTGGGTCCCACTTTCTGTTAAAGGGTCGGCCCATTTAGTATGTGGGGTCCACCATATAGCAAGTGGGTGCCCGGCAAGATAGTGGGGCCAAAAACACAGTGGGTCCCACTTTCTGGTAAGGCCCCAATTAGTATGAGGGTCCACATATAGCAGTGGGCCCAACAAGATAGTGGGGGGCCAAAATCAGTGGGTCCCACTTTCCTCTTAAAGGGCCGGCCCATTTAGTATGTGGGACCACCATATAGCAAGTGGGCCGGCCCAACAAGATAGTGGGCCGGGCCAAAAACACATGTGGGTCCCACTTTCTGTTAAAGGGCCGCCCAACTAGTATGTGGGTTCCACCATATAGCAAGTGGGCCGGCCCAACAAGATAGTGGGCGGGCCAAAAAACAGGTGGGTCCCACTTTCCTCTTAAAGGGCCGGCCCATTTATTATGGGGTCCACCAAAAAAGCAAATGGGCTGGCCCAACTAATTAGTGGGCCGGCCCAGAGTGGTCCCACCTTAAAGCAAGTGGGCCAGCCCAATTAGTGTGTGGGGTCCACCGTAAATCAAATGGGCTGGCCCAAGAAGTAAGTGGGCCAGCCCGTTTAAGTTGCTGTTTATATGCCGGCATAATATGCGCTTTAGGATTTTGCGGGCAGGCACATATGTGATTTCGCTTAATTGGGCCGTTTAAGGGATGGGAATTCGTGATTTAGATACTGAGAATATTTACGCAGCATTGATTTCTCTCGGATAGCCTCACTTACCACAAGCACCAAAGAAAAAATGCGCGAAAGAACTATAAAAACTAACTAAATATTACATCAGCTGCAAGGCATTGAAAAAATATTACAGAACCCAGAGAAATTGAATGGTAATTAAACCTAGCAATACAATGAAGCGATCCGGCAATCTTTTAAGTTGTCCATGCAGCACCTATATCTGAAACAAAGACATTACAAGTTAAGACAACAATGGAAAGGCAAAGACACTACAATATTGTTTGGCAAAGAATTTGGAACTCATCATTTCGTCGTTATAACAAGATCATTGTAATGCGCACAATAAGCAAACAAAGAGTGCATGCCGCATACCAACAGCCAATATAACAGAGCATGTTAGAATGAAACAGCAGACTTACTACTGTCGAGTCCCATGCAAACCAACATGTTCAGGGAGTACAAAATTGGCATGAACAACATAGTAGCAGGCTATAAATTTTGTAACAACGACTGAGCAAGATGAAGTTATGATGGCTACATCTACAGAGCAGGGAATGTAAACCAAAAATAGAAGTTACGATGGCAAAAGCTAAAGAGGAGGGAATGTGAACCAACATGTGCCAAGTGCAATTACTTCACTTTGGCCGTGAACTAAATAATACTCCTGAACTTATAGTGAAGGGGATGCAAATCAAGATGTTTCGGGATATAAACTTGTAATGAGCAACACATGGAGGATAGTTAATGCTGGAGCTTAGGATGGACCAGATACAGAATATAGTGGGATCACCTGTGAACTTGTATAAGAGGGAATGCAAACCAATATGTTCAGCTTTCCATATGTGAGCGTCATGCCAAGTCAGAGAAACAAGTCAATAATGCAGCTTTTGAAGAACAAGATGGCACGCAAAATTATTATCTAGTAGTATGACAAGTTTATTTGTACTACAGGCTAGATAGCAGAGTGATAGCATGCCAAACTAAGTCCTTACTTTGTTAGCTTACAATGAACTAGATACAAAACAATGGCATCACCTGTAGTACAGGGAATGCAAGCCAACATGTTCATGGAGTAAAAAATTGGCACAAACAACATAGTAGCAGGCCATAATTTTTGTAACAACGACTGAGCAAGATAAAGTTATGATGGCTAGATCTACAGAGCAGGGAATGTAAACCAAATATAGAAGTTACGATGCCAAAAGCTATAGAGCAGGGAATGCGAACCAACATGTGCAATTACTTAAAATTGGCCATGAACTAAATAATAGCAGGATGTTACTATAATACCTACAGTATAATTTTTGTAACAACGACTGAGCAAGATAGAAGTTATGATGGCTACATCTACAGAGCAGGGAATGCAAACCAAAATGTTCAATCGCTTAAAGTTAGCAATGAAGTAGAAAATAGCAACGTGTTACGGTCATAGCTAGGAATGAACTAAAAGAGCTTCAGACAAACAAGCATCTGAACCCAGAACATGGCGCTAAAACAAGGGACTTACATTAGGAGAAGCACTCTGTGGGAGTCACAGCAGATCTTCCTGGGGTTGATAGATCCGGTGATGAAGTACGCTACATGTGCTACTTGGGGTTGGAGAGACGGCCATTACACTTCATGGTTACTCATCTCATCTGCAAAAACGTAACGGCGCGTCGTTAGCACAAACAGGTTCCCCCAAGATTAAACAAGAACTTGCAGGCAAGCAATAGAAAAGCGACAGTAGAAGAGTTTAGATCATGCACTGCGCCGGTGAAGCAGATCCGGTTCATGCACAGCGGTGTCGGTGAGCAAGATCCGATGCGGTGGACGACGGATCCGGCGAAGCGGCCGGCGGGGTGGACCCAGCTGAAGGCGATTGCGGTAGGCTGCTGGATGAGCATATGGTTTCGAGGTTCGGCGGGGATGATCCGGTCCGGTTGATGACGGCGTCGATGAAGCGGCTCCGGCAGGCAGCCGGATGACGAGGATCGCGAGGGCTCGGGTAGGCCAGGGAAGTCCGGCGGGGATGTTCCGGTGCGGTGGTCGTGGAGGTGGTAGAGAGAGGGACTTGAGAAGTTCCGGTGGGTGGTCTCAGATGAGAGACTGAAGGAAATGTATTTTTTTTGGGAGGGTTTCCGGGCTAGGGAGGTGGTGATCGAAAAAATGACGGGCAAACCCCTCACCAACCGACTTTGCTGTCATCTCCACAGGGGTAGAATGGGAATTTGGAAGCGTGTGAAATTTTTGTATTTTGTGGGCGGGAAGTTTTGCCGCTATGAGATTTTGAATTTCGCTAAGGTACAAGTATAATGATAAAAAATTGTGACACCGTACTAGTACCTCTGTTCATGGCCGAGTGCAAAATCAAATCATCATCACGTTGAATATAGGTCACTACCATGATCATGATATATCTTCTTAATCCCATTCAAAAATGCGTTTGAAATATTTCAGGATTGGTGGGAGATTTTGCCGCCCGACAGAGATTAAATTAAACCACACGTTCGACAATTCAAACTTGAGACCTTGGCTATGATACCATTTAAGTTCGAACTGATTCAAAAAAGGCTAGGCAATTAATTTATATAACATCCACAGGAACAACTACCAAGTTGATCCCAACCGCAGATAAATGCATCCACCAACAAAAGTCTGAACGGTGCCTTAATCTAAGGAAACATTTCACAAGACCAATGTACTCACTATGTTAGTGTTCATCTCCAATTATCTATGGCATTTTCTTAGTCTTTGGGAGATTATAACGAACTTGATTGGCCTCGTGCAGTAGGGCATCACATGCTTCTAATCTCGATCTCAACATGTCAACTTTTGTTCTTAGCATAGCTGTTGCAACTCGTTCTACTTGGAGTTGTTCCTCCAAAACTTGAGCAGAGAAAGACTTGGACTTGGGCTTCAAAACCCAGCATTTCGCAGGAAAGAGTTTTTGGTGATATCTTTATCTTTCCCGGGTTTTGCCATCTCAAATTTCATATTAGCCAGACAAGTTTTGAGTTGTGTAAAAAGAAAAGTTATTACAGAGAAAAATGCAGATGGTAGATTTAATGTGTACGAACTACTTTTAATCATACAAGTTGACATGCCTGACTATAATAAGGACCATCTATCTTGCTAGCAGGCATAATTATTAATGGGCTACCATGTACGGGAACCGTATCCTCTAACGTGAAGGAGCTAAGTCAGGAAAAATAAAGAAGCAAAGTCAGGCTTCTGTAGCATAAGTACAAGGTTATGCACTGTCTTTAACTAATAAAGGTGATTACTGTAGATGTTTAAAAACTAAACTAAATTTTATTACACCATAATTTTCTCTGCATGTAATTACTTCAAATGCAAGACACAAGTTTGTATTGTGCAAATTAATTTAAATTATTTGGATTTTAGACATATGGTTTGGGGGAAGGAAAGTTAGAGTACTGTAGCTTCTCTAACTTTTCACCTTCAAGTTAGAGTACTGTAGCTTCTCTAACTTTTCACCCATGTACGTAGTCCTTCCAAGAAACAGCCGTTATTGCATTACGAGCAGAAAATAGTTCACACGTGCGCTCAGATTCAAATTTTCAGCATGCAGTCGATTTATGGTTTAATTGAAGTACACATCAGGAAATTATTTCACACAAAATACAGCAGCCACATGGAACATATCTAATTTTAGTACAACAACAAAATTTGCAATTATTACAGACCACGAAATTTTGAACGAAATTTTGAGCAGTAATTAGTTACAGCATTGGCATCAGCAGTCCACTTGACTGAACAACAGAATCAAAGTTTATTTAGACACCTTCAATTCCCAGACACATCACAACTGGCTTACCATGACAAGTGCATAGGAGATTCTTTAGAACATTTTCTGTCAAAGTTTGCCTATTTTTCAATTCATGTATCTCTTGGCGTGTCTTGGCAATTAATTCATCAGCATCTTTGTTTTCCCGCCCAAATATATCAACTGCCTCTTGGAGTGCATCCCCGAAATCTCTTTGTGCCGGATTAAGTTGACCAATAGATACCATGGGCCTATGCGAGCAATATGCACTCTCACTGCTGCTTTGTGAAACATCAATACTTGAGGCATTGGCCCTTGCTTCTGGCATTGTAGCTTTATTTGAAGCCTGAAATTTAGATAAAACAAGTTACAACATCATATGATGCAATAAAAGACCTCCAATTTCAAGAACATCATTGAGCTGATATAACACAACAAGCAATCAAAAATAGAGCCTCGTACATCTATTTCTTCTGGAATGGTTGGTGTACCGGACTCAGTGGACCAATGAGAGCACGTGCCACTGTCACTGTTGCTCTGTGAAATGACCGCAACACTTGATAAATGGGTTGTCCCTACTGACATTACAGCTTTGTTTGCAGGCTGAAACTAAGACAAAACAAGTTAAAATGCAATACAATACAAGGCAAACAAACAGCATTGTTGACATAATTTTGAAAGAACCATGGGCAGATACAACAAAGAAACCAGTTAAGCCACATGCCTCTTAGAACAAACCAAACTAGATCATGGCGATGATGTATACAATGAACCAAGCAACTAGACATCATGTGCCCAATAACGAAGCCAGGTCACTGCACAGAAGAAATCTAGCAAATAGCCAAATACAGTCAAAAGATGTGCATGTTGGATTTGATACTATTAGGAAAATAATGTATGATTGATTTAAGCATGACTCAGATAGTGCCTTCGACATCGCAGAAGGTCAATGCAACAATTAATTGTATGGCTTGTATGAAGTGCCATAACATTTAAATTAAGCATAACGAGGCATTGCTTAATCTGAGAACTGAGTGCTAGCTCAGTGGCAAGGCTTGCGAGTGCGCAGCCAGCCCACCCGGGTTCGAGTCCCAACAGGACCGAATTAAACGGGGTGTTATCTAGCGCGTATAAATTCGCTGCTAGAGAGGTCTCATCATCTATCTCACAACGTATAGACAAGGGAGGGAATCTTCCTACGTTGGTCAACGTTTAGGCAATGCTTAATCTTGAATTCATGATCAAACTCAAACAAAAAAGGGCATATAACAAGTAGCACCATGTGCATCATGTATAATAGATTACTAGAAACTGAATGAAGCAATTGAACATGGAGCGTATTATATAAACAGCCAGATCATTTGAATATGGATATACCACATCATGTCAATGGGACTCAGAAAAACAAAGCTAGACATTTAAACAAGTAATATAACTATTTTTTCACCATGTTTCAAGTAGAATAGGAAGCTAGGTTAGGAATAAAGCAATCATGTTTCAAGTAGAATAGGAAGCTAGGTTAGGAATAAAGCAATAAAAAAACACAAAGTGCATCATTTCAGCTAGGATCATTTCTATCAAACTTCATGCACTAGCCATGGAACAACAGGCAAACTCAATGAAGCAACAGGCAAAAAATTAACATAATAGAATTTCAGGACTTGTATTAACATAGCCAAATCATGTAACTTATACCCAGGCATGCCGGATGCCAGATGGGTCAAAGGCAGTGTGCAATGTTCCATATGGTCATTGTTTATATTTTATTAGATTCCATTAGGCAACTTAGGTAGTGCAACATACAGAAAATGATGCAATTGAACTATGCACAGGAGGTAAATTAACATTCCAAAAAAAAACAGGGAACTTACGTGAGCTTTTTTTTGAGTCACACGGACCTCATCGGGTACTTGGACAGAAGAACCTGGTGCCTCACTGTTTCTCCTCTGCATGAAGGAGAGGCCAATTGTAAACAGAAACAGGTCCAAGATATAGAAGTTTGCATTAAGCAATATACAAAAAACAGCAGGTACTTACATGATTATAGGCGAGCTTTACTCTACGTTTATGAGTGTAAGATGTGCCTGCTGCACGTGTAATAATAACAAACAGTTACGAGTCACGGCTTTGCTATAATTAAATTGACACCAAATAGTAGTAGAAGCCATGGTTCAAAAAAGCGTACGCCTAGGTACGCTTAAGCGCGCTTAAGCGCTGAGCGGTTGTCTTCCGCTTCGCTTTTGGCCTAAGCGTTCGATTAAGCGAGACAGGGAATCTGGTCGTGTTTTGTGCTAGAATCTCCTCTATGCGAGTGTTGGTGTGTTGCCTGTGTTGCTCTGCTCCTTGCTCGATGCATTGATGGTGATTAGGTCTGGCTTAGCTGCTTGCTACTCCTCTACTGCTTAGCTGCTTGCTACTCCAGTAAAGCTTAGCTGCTTGTTTGTGTTTGTTACATTGTTTGCTTAGCTGCTTGTGTGTTTATAAGAAATTGGAGCAAAACCGAGGCTAACCAAGGTATTAATCCCCGTATTCCTCAGAAATGTAGCATTACATGCTTAGGATACAAATTTACAGCATATTATAGGGGTATATGTGCCCATCTTGACTTCCCTGTTTCATGTTCGTACGATTTTAGCCTGAGCGCTTAAGCGGCGCTTAAGCTCGCTTAAGCAGCAGTTCCTCTAAGCAGTGCCTCACCGCTCGCTTAGCGCCTAGCGCTTTTTTGAACCTTGGTAGAAGCATTATGACGTGCATAAACATGTAATACAGGATCGCAGAAAGATATCAAACATGATGTAACTAGAGCAGTAGCCTACGGCCAAATAGTGAGAAATTGTAATCGTGTCAATTGTGGACTTGTATAGCCTACCCCAACTTGTTTGGGAATAAAGGCTTTGTTGTTGTTGTTGTTGTCAATCGTGGACATGTAGAGCATTCAACGGCTCATGATTGGTGGCTCATATTTTGTAGAGTTTCAGCGAATGGGTGGGTTAGGTTACTCAGACCACCACACTGTATTTATATCATCTGAGTTAGGGTTACAATACTACTGGACATGGGCCTCTATGGGCCTCACACTGGATACAATATTACTACAGCGCTACTACTAAACTCACTCATGGTAACACACCCCCTCAAGATGATCATGGGTAAACAACCATGGCCATCTTGCAACAACAACATGACACATATGACAACTACCAGTAATGAACATTCAGCATAACTCCTAGGATACATGACAGCATTGCACTTTCCATCATCTTGTCATCTCGATTCATCTCTTCATCAGCAGCGAAGATATCCAGCTTCAACCATCTGGGATACGCACAACTCCTAACCATACACGTCCTCAACAACCCCGGCTGCCTCACCACACAAGTTCCGCAGAACCATCCACACTCGCCTCAATGTCCTCAGCCTCTCTTCTCCACTCTGCCCGGCCACCTCTTCCGTCTCTCCCACAAACCCCCAGCCAACTCCTGCCTCAACCATCCACTCCTCAAGCACCCATGCCTATCCCCCGGTCAGGCCTCAACCAGTCTCACCTCAGGCACGCATGCCTTTCCCCTGGACATATCCACAACCATCACCATCACCACTAAACCGCAGCCTCATCAACTCCATCACGACTCAACCGCAGCCTCATCAACTCCATCACCACATATCCTCACAGCCTCACATCTCCATTTTCTCCTCACTTCCACTCGGATGGCGCCTCGTCTGCGCGCCCTGGCCAACCTGGCGTACGGCACCTGGCCACATCGACCGGCTCGCGCTGGTCAACGTCCAGCACCAACCTCCGGCTCCGCCCTGCGCTCAAAGGCTCGCCCCACTCCGCACGCCTCCAACTTCTGCCCCTCACACGGATCCAGATCTCTCTGCCACGGATTCACTTCCTCTTCTCTCCTTTCTAAACCAAAACGATCTTCACCCTCTTCTTTCTCCCCGCGCGAGCAGCCGCCGATCTCACACAGCTCACATCGCTGTGTGTGATAGCCGCAACCGACGCAGAGCACCTGATGCGGCCTCCCGCCGCCTGGATTTCTACATCTCAACGGTGGGTTTTGTGATCAAAGGAAGAACTTGTTTGGTACTGTTTGTGGCGGCTAGCAGGAAGGAAACCTAGGCTCTGATACCATGTAGAGTTTCAGCGAATGGGTGGGTTTGGTCACGGAAAAACATACTTATGCGTCGTGTTTAAACCTAAAGGATGAGGTGGTTATCAACGAAAGCACTTGTAAGTTAGAAATATAGCACGAATTCAGAAATACAGTCAGCTGCAATACTCCTAACAGAACAAAACGCGCAGGGATGTCTGGTTACCTATTTCTGGGCGGCGTTTAGACGTGTTCCGCGTTCTTACGGGTGACGTGGAGGTCGGCGAGGGGACTGCTGTTGCGGTGGGTGCCGGGGAAGCAGATCTTGGGGGGTCGGAGAAGGACATGCTGGGCGGTCGATGAAGTGTTCAGCGCGCCGGCCGAACTAGAAGGTCGGTGAAGCAGATGATGTGCAGTGCACGGTGGCGTCGGTGTCGGCGAAGCTGGTCAGGTGCGGTGGTCGATAGAGTCGGCGAACGAGATACGGTGCGGTGGACGCCGGAGTAGGTGCGGATAGGGCAGCCTCGGGGTTTGAAGCCGTGGCAGCTTGAACGGCGAAGTGCGGCGGCCGGGAAGATCTGGAGGTAGGCAAGAGGGGCGGTTTCTCTGAGGGCTTGCGGGCGAAACTAGGGCGAAGCTGGGCGATAGAGGAGTAGAAGGGAATTTCGCAGTCCTTCTTTTGAGGAAAAAAATATTCGCAGATCTGAAACTTTGCGGCGCGAGATATTTGGGCGTTGGCGGGGAATTTTACCGCTCGATGATATTAAATTTTGGCTGCAGTAGGTTTTTTTTTAGAGTATGTAATAATAATAAATAGTAGGCCCTACTAGTACTGTACGTCTGTTCAGGAATCCAAGGGGGTAGAGGTAGAGGTATAGATATATAGACAATATAGAGATATAAGAAATGGCGGGGGCTAGCGGAAATGCACTTTGCCTCATAGGAGCATATGCTCCCATTATGTGAATCCATATTTCAAAGTGTCAAAAAATTCTAAACTAAAATTTTACATGTATATCTAGACATTTTATGTTGGTACACAAGTTTTCTCACAAAAAAATTATGTGGCTCCTATAAAAAAGACAAATTTTGATGTTGTAACACGACTACGTACAGTATATTTTTTGCCTTTTTTTACACGCCACACAAAATGTCGTTTTTCCACGAAAACTTGTGAACGAACATATGATGTCACAATGTATACCAAAAAAATTAACATTTATATAATTTTTTTTAATCATTTTCTATAATTGGTGCATATGCACGCGTGTGCCAAAACGCCACCTCCGCAGGCTAGGAGTTTCTAAACTTCTTATGGCACATCAAATAAAATGTTGTTCAAACAATAATAATAATGTGCTTATGATTGTTACTCCCTTCCACCATGAATAAAGTCCACATCGGTTTCGTGTCAAACTTTGACTCGAGATTTAGGTACCCACATGATAGTGCTAGTATCATAGCTAGTATCATACACATTGGTCCCACAAAAATGTTGATCTGGCAGCTAATTAAGTAGGAGAGAGGAGATTAGTGTAACATAGGTAGATACTGTATCATAGCGCAAACAACGAGAAAACTTAATGCTAAACAAATCTTGTACACAAATTTGCATTGAGATTCTAAAAAATAATAAATGTAGCATTACTATGATACTACTCCATGATACTACCCACTATAGAAATAGTATGACCAGCCTAATTTTATGACATCCGCAAAATATACCATTGGAAAGTTCATCGAAACAAGCATCCGATGATATAGTTTTGAATGACATGCAACTCATAATTGGCGGGCCCAAGTATTAGTCTAAGTTTGCCTCTGAAAACAAATTGGCATTGTACTCTAGGACAAAGGGAGACTACTCGCAATGGCAATATCATAAGTAGTATCATGCACTACATGCATGCAAAATGTTGATGTGTCATATCAGTTAATGATGAAAGAGACGATAGTGGTATCATAGGTAGATATCGTATCATATCATGTAGAACTAGAAAAATTACTGCCAAACAAATCTTGTACACACTTTTGTATTGAGATTCTACAAATCCCTAAATACATGTAACATATTATACTACTACATGATGATAATATGGACTGTGAAAATAATATTGTACATTAGTATCATATGTATGATACTATTATATGATACTCCCCATTGTGACTAGTCTAATAATAACAATAGTACTCAAATTTGTCTTGTCCCTCGGGTGTTTAGAAGTATATGTTCGGTCCCTCACGTATTTAAGAATTATGTTTGGCCCCTCAACTCTAATGTGGTCAAAATTGAGCACTTGAACACTTAGTTAGGTCTAGCAATGATAAAAACTTGATTGGTCTGTTTATTATTTGTTATGTGGCACGGCGGCAAAGCATTTTGCTAAATCTCAAGCACACATAGTTGGGGTCCATTAGAGGGACTAATTAAATCAAAGTACAATGGATTATGAAAGCAGGTTTTATCATTGATTAGCTTTGCAACGGCCTATCAACTGTAAGTGTTGCATGTGTTCTAAAGAACTATGTTCATCGTCACAGATCAAGAGGAGTACGCAGTGGAGGACGCACAAAACAACCGTAGGCCAGGTGGGCACACCTTACTAATTTTCTTTTTTCCACTTTATATGTGATAATTTTTTACATAATTAATTAACTAAAACATTTTAAAATAGGGTGGGCCATTCAACCCAAACACCATGTTGCGTACGTCGCTGAGGGTAAGGGGTAGTCTAAGGGGGCAATGTAAGACCTAATTAAGTGTTTGAGGTTAGTTATGGACCGCTGTTATACCTAATTGTGTTTGAGGTTAGTTAGGGACCTTATTATACATAATTAAGTGTTAGAGGTGAGTTCAAATAATAATATATAGCTGGGGTCTAAAGTTCACCAACGTATGCAACACACGAGCTGCCAAATGTGTACTTAATTAACCCTATTAGGAAAACACAAGATTATCTCATTCAACAAAATATTAGGAAAGTGTATCACAATTGTATTTATCCCTTATCTCTCTCATGTTAACCGAGACAAGAGTTCGTTCTAGGTCAGCTCTACGACAATTAGCGTCGCAAGGGTGGTAACATAGGTGTGCAGTTGCGAAAGTTTTTTCCCAAGTTATCGACTTCCTCAATCCACACTTAATATTTGTGCATGCGGGCCTAAGTATATGGTACTACTTAGTTCTATTCCTAGTATATATGTTGGGTGACTTAGAAAAATCATACTTCGTACATGATTCCTTCGAAAATCCTTTAGGGCTTCTTTGATTCATATTAGGTTGGTATAAGATAATAGGATTTAGATCTTATAGGAATATTTCCTACACTAGTAGTTTGATTCATATGAACATATCCAATAGGAAATAATCCTATAGGAATCATCAAGTAGTGCAAATCCTAGTATAGGATTAAATATTTGGTCCTACCTCATGGAAAAATTCATTTGGCGCAATCAAACGCAACTCATCTTATTATAGGATTTAACTACACATGTCATCCCAAATCCCAATCCTACATTCCTACTCCTATGATTTCCCTATCCTGTGAATGAAAGGAGCCCTTAAAATCAAACTATCCCGCACCTCGTCGATTCGTATAAAACCGACTCTAGCCAACAACTCTTCGCCCGACCTTTCTTCTTCACCATCAGGCCACCACACACTGTCATTTTCCATTGCAACGCATTTAGGGTGTGTTCGGTTCCAGAACCAAGTGGAATGGAATGGAACCGTTCCGCACCTAGAGCCCATTCTTGTGTTCGGTTGTGGAATGGAACGGAACCGAGTGGTTCCTCGAAAGGGAATATTCTCCCCATATGCAGAATGCACCCATTCCACCGAATCGGTGGAATGTGGTGGAACGGCTGTTACTTAGCCGCTATTAATTACAAAGCACTTCACTAATCCAACCAAAAAAATTATTAGTTGTTGTTAATTATGATTTTGAGATTAAAAAGGCCACTATTAATTACGATATTTAGACAAAAGATTAAACTTTAACTTCATTCCGTTCTACTCTCCAAATTCCCCGACCATACAAAAAATAACATTAATTACGATTTTAAGATTAAAAAGGCCATTAGGCGTTGTTAATTACGATTTTAAGATTTAAAAGGCTATTTGCCATTGTTAATTACGATTCTTAGACAAAAGTTTAGTTTAACCACATTCCGTTCTGCTCTCCAATTCCTCCAACCGAACAAAAAACAGTACCATTCTGTACCTCCTTTTTGTCCAAACCGAACGCGGGGATGGAACCATTCCATTCCTCTGGAAAGGAACCATTCCTTACTAAAATCTTCTTGTGCCACCTCCCAGTTTAAAGGCCTACTCGCATAACCCTACAGGTACAGCTCTGCACTCGCGTGGGCAACCGAACACACCTACATCATCAATGCCCCGCGTACTTATCCGCACCGCCTACAGCTCTGCACTCCTATGACCTATCCATGGCTGGGCAGTCAAAAAAAAAGCTGCGTCACCTGGGAAATCAACAAGCCGCGCAAGCAAGTCGCAAGCATCATAAATTCCGAATCAATGCCTAGCTACAGTCTACCTGGCCTCCTCCCAACTCATTGTCCTTGAGGCCTTAACAAAGCCTTCTAAAAGGGTTTTATCAAAATATTCCATATGGATTAGTAAAAAAACGCACCTGCTAAAGATTCATATATGCCCATTTGAATCTTGGTCAAATCCTAGGTTTGACCATGATTTAAACAAGTTTAAAACATGAATATGAAAATTAAGCATGTATCCTTCGTAGTCACTCCAAAATGAAGCTCTTGAGAGGGTTTTTGAAATTTCCATGTTTGAAACCAAAAAACCACGTACTTCTCTTCATGCATGCTTGACTTCATAAGACAGAGTTGAGGGCTAGGGTAGCTAGATACATGATGTTTCTGGTTTGAATATGTCTAGACCTTGTTTATCAACTTAATTGAATGCTTACTATATGACATAAGAAGACTACGTGCCTTGGTTTTTCATTTATTTTCATTTATTTTGAATTTTTATGCCCATTTGAATCTTGGTCAAATCCTAGGTTTGACCATGATTTAAACTAGTTTAAAACATAAATATGAAAAATTAAGTATCTATCCTTCTTAGCCACTCCAAAATGAAGCTCTTGGGAGGGTTTTTGAAATTTCCATGATTGAAACCAAAAACCACTTCTCTTCATGCTTGACTTCATAAGTCAGGGTTTAGGGATATATATATATAGGGGGTACATGCATGATTTTTCTGGTTGGAATATGTCTAGAACTTGTTTTTCAACTTGAGCTTATCTAGAGCTTGTTTTTAAATTTTTTATACCCATTTGATTCTTCATCAAATCCTAGGTTTGTTGACCTAGATTTGAACAAGTTTAAAACATGAATATGAAAAGGTAAGCATGTATGCTTCTTAATTAGTCACTCCAAAATGAAGCTCTTGGGAGGGTTTTTGAAATTTCCATGATTTAAACCAAAAACCACTTCTCTTCGTGCTTGACTTCATAAGTTAGGGTTTAGGGATATATAGGGGGTAGATACATCATGATTTTTCTGGTTTGAATATGTCTAGAGCTTGTTTATCAACTTAATTGAATGCTTACTATATGACATAAGAAGACTATGTGCCTTGATATTTCATTTTTTTTAATTATGCCCTTTTGAATATTGGTCAAAACCTAGGTTTGACAAAGATTTAAAAAAGATTAAAACATGAAAATGAAAAAGTAAGCCTTGATCCTTCTTATTAACTCCAAAATGAAGGTTTTTGGGAGGGTTTTTGAAATATCCATGTTTGAAACCCAAAACCACTTCTCTTCGTGCAGAGTTTAGGGTTAGGGGTAGCTAGCTAGACACCTGAATTTTCTGGTTTGATATGTCTAGACCTTGTTTATCAACTTAATTGAATGCTTACTATATGACATAAGAAGACTATGTGCCTTGATTTTACATTTTTTAAAATTATGCCCATTTGAATCTTGGTCAAATCCTAGGTTTGACCATGATTTAAACAAGTTTGTTTATCAACTTGAATGCTTGCTATATGACATCAGAAGACTATGTGTTTGGTTTTTGTTTTTTGAATTTGTTATGCCCATTTGAATCTTAGCTAGTCAAATCCTAGGTTTGAATATATATGTCTAGACCTTGTATATCAACTTGAATGCTTACTATACATATGACATAAGAATGTTATGTGCTTTGGTTTTTCATTCTTTTCATTTTTTCTGAATTTTTAGGGCCATTTGAATCTTGGTCAAATCCTTGGTTTGACCAAGATTTAAACAAATTTAAAACATGAAAATGAAAAGGGAAGTCTGTATCCTTCTTAGTCACTCTAAAATGAAGCTTTTGGGATGTTCTTTAAATTTCAATGTTTGAAACCCAAAACGACTTCCCTTCATGCTAGACTTCATAAGATCGACAGGGGGTAGATACATGATTTGTCTGGTTTGGATATATCTAGACCTTGTTTATCAACTTGATTGCTTACGATATGACATAAGAAGACTATGTGATTTGGTTTTTCATTTTTCTGATTTTTTTGAATTTTGTGCCCACCCATTTGTATCTTCGTCAAATCCTAGGTTTGACCAAGATAATTTAAACAAGTTTAAAACATGAAAATGTAAAGGGAAGCATGTATCCTTCTTAGTCACTCTAAAATGAAGCTTTTGGGAGGTTTTTGAAATTTCGATGTTTGAAACCCAAAACCACTTCTCTTCACACGCTTGACTTCATAAGACAGAGTTTAGGGGTTAGGGGTATAGATACATGATTTGTCTGGTTTGAATATGTCTAGACCTTGTTTATCAACTTGAATGCTTACTATATGACATAAGAAGACTATGTGATTTGGTTTTTCATTTTTCTGTTTTTTAATTATTTTTCTGCCCATTTGAATCTTGGTCAAATCCTAGGTTTGAACAAGATTTAGACAAGTTTAACACGTGAAATTAAACGAATAAGTAAGCATTGATCCTTCTTAGTCACTCCAAAATGTACCAATTGATAGTGTTAACTTTGCTTCATGGAAAAAATAATGTCATGTAAATGAGTTAACTTGGATTTCCTACCCTTGAATCCATAGGAAACTTTGTTCTAATGCACTATTATAATCAACCGAGTTTTTACACCAACAGGTCTGTCACTTACGTGTGGTGCCCACGCGTGAGGTCCCACACTTGAGTGAGCACAAGTCACGTGCAATAGGTACGCCAACTCCCAGCCATCTTCTTTGTCAAGAGAAGACGCATCAGGATGCGTATTGGAAGTCTGTGGGTCCTTCTGGATCCTTCGGTTGTCCCTCTCACACAAAAAAAAACAAATCTCTCTCATTCTCGGCCTCGCTCGACTCGCTCGCTCGCTCGCTCGCACCTCCTGCGCACTGACAAACCCTGCACAACAGTCAACATCATCATCATCACCCGAAAAAGGGAAGACACCATAATGCTCTGCCTTTTTTCTCTCCTTCCGAGTGATCCCTCTTCCTCCGAGTTTCACTCGACGGGCAAACGCACATCTGCAGCATAGTAATAATAAAAAGGTAGAAAAATCGATATACGAATCTATAATTAAATAGGTTAAACTAGGGTTTTGCCCAGTACTACAGATCAAGGTTCAAAAAAATCCAACTACGGGGTTCGAACAACACGATTCTAATCCAAGAACTTTTTCGACCTCATCCAAGTGGCCTCAAACTATAGGGTTAGCATCTAGTGCAGTATGTGTGAAAATGTATGCACTATGTGTGCTATAACTTGTATGTCTTTCAAATTTGAACCAACTTTGAATAAGTTTGAAATATTTGAAATGGGGCTTTTGGCTTAAACGTTTGAAACTCAAAACGATTCTCTTCATGCTAGACTTCATAAGACCGAGTTTAGGGTTAGGGGTAGATACATGATTTGTCTGGTTTGAATATGTCTAAACCTTGTTTATCAACTTTAATGCTAACTTCTCAGTCACTCTAAAATGAAGTTTTTGGAGGTTTTTGAAATTTCCATCTTTGAAACCCAAAACCACTTCTCTTCATGCTTGACTTCATAAGAAAAAGTTTAGGGTTAGGGGGTATAGATACATGATTTGTATGGTTTGAATATGTCCAAACCTTGTTTATCAACTTGAATATGCTTACTATATGACATAAGAAGACTATGTACTTTGGTTTTTAAATTTTCTGACTTTTTTAATTTTCTGCGCATTTGAATCATATCTTGGTCAAATCCTAGGTTTCACCAAGATTTAGACAAGTTTAACACGTGAAAACGAGTAAGTAAGCATGGATCCTTCTTAGTCACTCTAAAATGAAGCTTTTGGGATGTTCTTGAAATTTCCATGTTTGAAACCCAAAACCACTTCTCTTCATGATTGACTTCCATAAGATCGACAGATCAGTTTAGGGTTAGGGGTAGATATATACATGATTTTTTGGTTTGAATATGTCTAGACCTTGTTTATCAACTTGAATGCTTACTATACATATGATGGTTTTTCATTCTCTTTTTGATTTTTTTCTAAATTTTTAGGCCCATTTGAATCTTGGTCAAATCCTTGGTTTGACCAAGATTTAAACAAGTTTAAAACATGAAAATGAAAAGGGAAGTCAGTATCCTTCGTAGTCACTCTAAAATGGAGAAGCTTTTGGGATGT
Organism: Lolium multiflorum; assembly: GCA_030979885.1. Lineage (NCBI taxonomy): Eukaryota > Viridiplantae > Streptophyta > Magnoliopsida > Poales > Poaceae > Lolium > Lolium multiflorum. The sequence continues at coordinate 234,877,131 of CM061749.1, read as the reverse complement.
TCTTGTAATTTCTATGTTTGAAACCGAAAACGAGTTCCCTTCACATGCTAGTAGACTAGCTTCATAAGATCGACAGGCCGGGGGTAGATACATGATTTGTCTGGTTTGGATATATCTAGACCTTGTTTATCAACTTTAATGCTTACTATATGACATATATAAGAAAACTATTGCTTTGGTTTTTCCTTTTTCTGTTTTTTATTTATTTTGATGCCCATTTGAATCATGTCGAATCCTAGGTTTGACCAAGATAATTTAAACAAGTTTAAAACATGAAAATGAAAAGGGAAGCATGTATCCTTCTTAGTCACTCTAAAATGAAGCTTTTGGGAGGTTTTTGAAATTTCGATGTTTGAAACCCAAAACCACTTCTCTTCACATGCTTGACTTCATAAGACAGAGTTTAGGGGTTAGGGGTATAGATACATGATTTGTCTGGTTGAATATGTCTAGACCTTGTTTATCAACTTTAATGCTTACTATATGACATAAGAAAACTATTGCTTTGGTTTTTCTTTTTCTGATTTTTTTGAATTTTGATGCCCATTTGAATCTTGTCAAATTCTAGGTTTGACCAAGATTTAAACAAGTTTAAAACATGAAAATGAAAAGGGAAGCATGCAACCTTCTCAGTCACTCTAAAATGAAGTTTTTGGGAGGTTTTTGATATTTCCATGTTTGAAACCCGAAACCACTTCTCTTCATGCTTGACTTCATAAGACAGAGTTTAGGGTTAGGGGTAGATACATGATTTGTGTATGGGTTGAATATGTCCAAACCTTGTTTATCAACTTGAATATGCTTATGTGCTTTGGTTTTTTATTTTTCTGATTTTTTTGAATTTTATGCCCATAAATCTTGGTCAAATCCTAGGTTTGACCAGGATTTAAACAAGTTTAAAACATGAAATGAAAAGATAAGCCTGGATCCTTCTTAGTCACTCTAAAATGAAGCTTTTGGGAGGTTCTTGAAATTTCCATATTTGAAACCCAAAACCACTTCTCTACATGATTGACTTCATAAGACATAGTTTAATTAGAGTTTTAGGGGTAGATATATACATGATTTTTCTGGTTTGAATATATATGTCTAGACCTTGTTTATCAACTTGAATGCATGCTTACTATACATATGACATAAGAATGCTATATATGTGCTTTGGTTTTTCATTCTTTTGATTTTTTTCTGAATTTTTAGGGCCATTTGAATCTTGCATGGTTAAACTTGGGTTTTGCCCAGTTCTAAAGATCAAGGGTTCAAAAAAATCCAACTACGGGGTTCGAACAACACGATTCTAATCCAAGAATTTTTTCGACCTCATCCAAATGGCCTCAAACTATAGGGTTAGCATCTAGTGCAGTATGTGTGAAAATGTATGCACTATGTGTGCTATAACTTGTATGTCTTTCAAATTAAGTTGATAAACAAGGTCTAGACATATTCAAACCAGAATATTATACTGCATTAGTACAAAAAGTTTCCTATGGATTCATCAAGGGTAGTAAAGCCAAGTTAACTCATTGTCATGACTAAGAAGGATCCATGCTTACTTTTTCATTTTCATGTTTTAAACTTGTTTAAATCTTGGTCAAACCTAGGATTTGACCAAGATTCAAATGGTCATAAAAAATCAAACAAAATCAAGAAAATCAAAAACCAAACCACATAGTCTTCTTATGTAATATACTAAGCATTCAAGTTGATCAACGAAGTCTAGACATATTCAAACCAGAAAAATCATGTATCTACCCCCTAACCCTAAACGTTGTCTTATGAAGTCAAGCATGAAGAGAAGAAGTGGTTTTGGGTTTCAAACATGGAAATTTCAAAAACCCACCCAAAAGCTTCATTTTGGAGTGACTAAGAAGGATCCAAGCTTACTTTTTCATTTTCATGTTTCAAACTTGTTTAAATCTTTGTCAAACCTAGGATTTGACCAAGATTCAAATGGGCATAAAAATTCAAAAAAGAAATCAAAAAAATGAAACACCAAAGCACATAAACTTCTTATGTCATATAGTAATTAAGCATTCATGTTGATCAACAAAGTCTATATATATTTAAACAATAAAAATCATGTATATATACCCCCAAACCCAAAACCACTTCTCTTCACATGCTTGACTTCATAAGACAGAGTTTAGGGGTTAGGGGTATAGATACATGATTTGTCTGGTTTGAATATGTCTAGACCTTGTTTATCAACTTGAATGCTTACTATGTGATTTGGTTTTTCATTTTTCTGTTTTTTAATTATTTTTCTGCCCATTTGAATCTTGGTCAAATCCTAGGTTTGAACAAGATTTAGACAAGTTTAACACGTGAAATTAAACGAATAAGTAAGCATTGATCCTTCTTAGTCACTCCAAAATGTACCAATTGATAGTGTTAACTTTGCTTCATGGAAAAAATAATGTCATGTAAATGAGTTAACTTGGATTTCCTACCCTTGAATCCATAGGAAACTTTGTTCTAATGCACTATAATAATCAACCGAGTTTTTACACCAACAGGTCTGTCACTTACGTGTGGTGCCCACGCGTGAGGTCCCACACTTGAGTGAGCACAAGTCACGTGCAATAGGTACGCCAACTCCCAGCCATCTTCTTTGTCAAGAGAAGACGCATCAGGATGCGTATTGGAAGTCTGTGGGTCCTTCTGGATCCTTCGGTTGTCCCTCTCACACAAAAAAACAAATCTCTCTCATTCTCGGCCTCGCTCGACTCGCGCTCGCTCGCTCGCACCTCCTGCGCACGACAAACCCTGCACAGTCAACATCACCAGAAAAAGAATATACAACATCAATAAGAGGGGCCCCGTGACTGCTCTCCCTTCTTCTCCTTCCGAGTGATTCCTCTTCCTCCGAGTTTCACTCGACGGGCAAACACACATGTGCTGCATAGTAATAATAAAAAAGTAAAAGAATCGACTACGAATCTATTATTAAATAGGTTATAAACTAGGGTTTTCCCCAGTACTACAGATCAAGTTGAAAAAAAAATCCAACTACGGGGTTTGATTTTGGCCTACAAATAAAAAATTAAATAAGTTGAACTAGTATTCCTCTAAAAAATCATTTTGGTTTGCATTGTTTGATAATTTTCATAGCTAGAGTGCATCACAATTTTTTGATTTCATGCTTTGCTTTGCCAATTTTGATTTTTTCTAACCACCTTCTCTTTGATTTCAAATTTAGGTCAAACTATCGGTGCCTACTATGTGTTCTACTTGAATTGGATGCAGCATGCGCACATGATATGTTTTGCCATTGTTTTGGGCTTCCACACATCTTGGGGCATCCAAGTATTTAAGTTACCTTGTTTTTTAATTGTAATTCATGTACCCTTTCCTCCCAATTAAATTTTGGTTTTACATTTTTAATTTTTTTAAATTTTTATGCCCATTCTGATGTCATATAGTTAGCATTTAAGTTGATAAACAAGGTCTGGACATATTCAAACCAAAAAATCATGTATCTACCCCCTAACGCTAAACTCTGTCATATGAAGTCAAGCATATGAAGAGAAGTGGTTTTGGGTTTCAAACATGGAAATTTCCATGCTTGAAACCAAAAACCACTTCTCTTCATGCATGCTTGACTTCATAAGACAGAGTTTAGGGTTAGGTGGTAGATACATGATTTTCCTGGTTTGAATATGTTTAGACCTTGTTTATCAAATTAATTGAATGCTTACTATATAACATAAGAGAAGACCTTGTTTTTTTTGAATTTTTATACCCATTCGAATCTTTGTCAAATCCTTGGTTCCACCAAGATTTGAATAAGTTAAAAACATGAATATGAAAAAGTAAGCATGTATGCTTCTTAGTCACTTCAAAATGAAGCTCTTGGGAGGGTTTTTGAATTTCCATGTTCGAAACCAAAAACCACAATGCTTGACTTCATGAAACAAAGTTTAGGGTTATGGGTAGATACATGCATGATTTTTCTTGTTTGAATATGTCTAGAACTTGTTTATCAACTTAATTGAATGCCTACTATATAACATAAGAAGACCTTTTTTGTATTTTTTAAATTTTTATACCCATTTGAATCTTGGTCAAATCCTAGGTTTCACCAAGATTTGAATAAGTTTAAAACATGAATATGAAAAAGTAATTAAGCATGCATGTATGCTTCTTAATTAATCACTTCGAAATGAAGCTCTTGGGAGGGTTTTTGAAATTTCCATGTTTGAAACCAAAAACCACATATCTTCATGCATGCGCTTGACTTCATGAGACAGAGTTTAGTGTTAGGGGGTAGATACATGATTTCTCTCGTTTGAATATGTTTGAAACCAAAAACCACATATCTCTGGTTTGCCCGCACTTAGAAATGATATTTGCATCACTTATCATATGTTTGCCCATTTGAATCTTGTCAAATCCTAGATTTGACCAAGATAATTTAAACAAGTTTAAAACATGAAAATGAAAAGGCAAGCTTGTATCCTTCTTAGTCACTCTAAAATGAAGTTTGGGGAGGTTTTTGAAATTTCCATGCTTGAAACCAAAAACCACTTCTCTTCATGCTTGACTTCATAAAGACAGAGTTTTTGGGGATATATAGGGGTAGATACATGATTTTTCTGGTTTGATATGTCTAGAGCTTGTTTATCAACTTAATTGAATGCTTACTATATGACATAAGAAGACTATGTGCCTTGATTTTACATTTTTTAAATTATGCCCATTTGAATCTTGGTCAAATCCTAGGTTTGACCATGATTTAAACAAGTTTAAAACATGAATATGAAAATTAAGCATGTATCCTTCGTAGTCACTCCAAAATGAAGCTCTTGAGAGGGTTTTTGAAATTTCCATGTTTGAAACCAAAAAACCACGTACTTCTCTTCATGCATGCTTGACTTCATAAGACAGAGTTTAGGGCTAGGGTAGCTAGATACATGATGTTTCTGGTTTGAATATGTCTAGACCTTGTTTATCAACTTAATTGAATGCTTACTATATGACATAAGAAGACTACGTGCCTTGGTTTTTCATTTATTTTCATTTATTTTGAATTTTTATGCCCATTTGAATCTTGGTCAAATCCTAGGTTTGACCATGATTTAAACTAGTTTAAAACATAAATATGAAAAATTAAGTATCTATCCTTCTTAGCCACTCCAAAATGAAGCTCTTGGGAGGGTTTTTGAAATTTCCATGATTGAAACCAAAAACCACTTCTCTTCATGCTTGACTTCATAAGTCAGGGTTTAGGGATATATATATATATAGGGGGTACATGCATGATTTTTCTGGTTGGAATATGTCTAGAACTTGTTTTTCAACTTGAGCTTATCTAGAGCTTGTTTTTAAATTTTTTATACCCATTTGATTCTTCATCAAATCCTAGGTTTGTTGACCTAGATTTGAACAAGTTTAAAACATGAATATGAAAAGGTAAGCATGTATGCTTCTTAAATCTCACTCCAAAATGAAGCTCTTGGGAGGGTTTTTGAAATTTCCATGATTTAAACCAAAAACCACTTCTCTTCGTGCTTGACTTCATAAGTTAGGGTTTAGGGATATATAGGGGGTAGATACATCATGATTTTTCTGGTTTGAATATGTCTAGAGCTTGTTTATCAACTTAATTGAATGCTTACTATATGACATAAGAAGACTATGTGCCTTGATATTTCATTTTTTTTAATTATGCCCTTTTGAATATTGGTCAAAACCTAGGTTTGACAAAGATTTAAAAAAGATTAAAACATGAAAATGAAAAAGTAAGCCTTGATCCTTCTTATTAACTCCAAAATGAAGGTTTTTGGGAGGGTTTTTGAAATATCCATGTTTGAAACCCAAAACCACTTCTCTTCGTGCAGAGTTTAGGGTTAGGGGTAGCTAGCTAGACACCTGAATTTTCTGGTTTGATATGTCTAGACCTTGTTTATCAACTTAATTGAATGCTTACTATATGACATAAGAAGACTATGTGCCTTGATTTTACATTTTTTTAAAAATTATGCCCATTTGAATCTTGGTCAAATCCTAGGTTTGACCATGATTTAAACAAGTTTGTTTATCAACTTGAATGCTTGCTATATGACATCAGAAGACTATGTGTTTGGTTTTTGTTTTTTGAATTTGTTATGCCCATTTGAATCTTAGCTAGTCAAATCCTAGGTTTGAATATATATGTCTAGACCTTGTATATCAACTTGAATGCTTACTATACATATGACATAAGAATGTTATGTGCTTTGGTTTTTCATTCTTTTCATTTTTTCTGAATTTTTAGGGCCATTTGAATCTTGGTCAAATCCTTGGTTTGACCAAGATTTAAACAAATTTAAAACATGAAAATGAAAAGGGAAGTCTGTATCCTTCTTAGTCACTCTAAAATGAAGCTTTTGGGATGTTCTTTAAATTTCAATGTTTGAAACCCAAAACGACTTCCCTTCATGCTAGACTTCATAAGATCGACAGGGGGTAGATACATGATTTGTCTGGTTTGGATATATCTAGACCTTGTTTATCAACTTGATTGCTTACGATATGACATAAGAAGACTATGTGATTTGGTTTTTCATTTTTCTGATTTTTTTGAATTTTGTGCCCACCCATTTGTATCTTCGTCAAATCCTAGGTTTGACCAAGATAATTTAAACAAGTTTAAAACATGAAAATGTAAAGGGAAGCATGTATCCTTCTTAGTCACTCTAAAATGAAGCTTTTGGGAGGTTTTTGAAATTTCGATGTTTGAAACCCAAAACCACTTCTCTTCACACGCTTGACTTCATAAGACAGAGTTTAGGGTTAGGGGTATAGATACATGATTTGTCGGTTTGAATATGTCTAGACCTTGTTTATCAACTTGAATGCTTACTATATGACATAAGAAGACTATGTGATTTGGTTTTTCATTTTTCTGTTTTTTAATTATTTTTCTGCCCATTTGAATCTTGGTCAAATCCTAGGTTTGAACAAGATTTAGACAAGTTTAACACGTGAAATTAAACGAATAAGTAAGCATTGATCCTTCTTAGTCACTCCAAAATGTACCAATTGATAGTGTTAACTTTGCTTCATGGAAAAAATAATGTCATGTAAATGAGTTAACTTGGATTTCCTACCCTTGAATCCATAGGAAACTTTGTTCTAATGCACTATTATAATCAACCGAGTTTTTACACCAACAGGTCTGTCACTTACGTGTGGTGCCCACGCGTGAGGTCCCACACTTGAGTGAGCACAAGTCACGTGCAATAGGTACGCCAACTCCCAGCCATCTTCTTTGTCAAGAGAAGACGCATCAGGATGCGTATTGGAAGTCTGTGGGTCCTTCTGGATCCTTCGGTTGTCCCTCTCACACAAAAAAAACAAATCTCTCTCATTCTCGGCCTCGCTCGACTCGCTCGCTCGCTCGCTCGCTCGCACCTCCTGCGCACTGACAAACCCTGCACAACAGTCAACATCATCATCATCACCCGAAAAAGGGAAGACACCATAATGCTCTGCCTTTTTTCTCTCCTTCCGAGTGATCCCTCTTCCTCCGAGTTTCACTCGACGGGCAAACGCACATCTGCAGCATAGTAATAATAAAAAGTAGAAAAATCGATATACGAATCTATAATTAAATAGGTTAAACTAGGGTTTTGCCCTGTACTACAGATCAAGGTTCAAAAAATCCAACTACGGGGTTCGAACAACACGATTCTAATCCAAGAACTTTTTCGACCTCATCCAAGTGGCCTCAAACTATAGGGTTAGCATCTAGTGCAGTATGTGTGAAAATGTATGCACTATGTGTGCTATAACTTGTATGTCTTTCAAATTTGAACCAACTTTGAATAAGTTTGAAATATTTGAAATGGGGCTTTTGGCTTAAACGTTTGAAACTCAAAACGATTCTCTTCATGCTAGACTTCATAAGACCGAGTTTAGGGTTAGGGGTAGATACATGATTTGTCTGGTTTGAATATGTCTAAACCTTGTTTATCAACTTTAATGCTAACTTCTCAGTCACTCTAAAATGAAGTTTTTGGAGGTTTTTGAAATTTCCATCTTTGAAACCCAAAACCACTTCTCTTCATGCTTGACTTCATAAGAAAAAGTTTAGGGTTAGGGGTATAGATACATGATTTGTATGGTTTGAATATGTCCAAACCTTGTTTATCAACTTGAATATGCTTACTATATGACATAAGAAGACTATGTACTTTGGTTTTTAAATTTTCTGACTTTTTTAATTTTCTGCGCATTTGAATCATATCTTGGTCAAATCCTAGGTTTCACCAAGATTTAGACAAGTTTAACACGTGAAAACGAGTAAGTAAGCATGGATCCTTCTTAGTCACTCTAAAATGAAGCTTTTGGGATGTTCTTGAAATTTCCATGTTTGAAACCCAAAACCACTTCTCTTCATGATTGACTTCCATAAGATCGACAGATCAGTTTAGGGTTAGGGGTAGATATATACATGATTTTTTGGTTTGAATATGTCTAGACCTTGTTTATCAACTTGAATGCTTACTATACATATGACATAAGAATGCTATGTGTGCTTTGGTTTTTCATTCTCTTTTTGATTTTTTTCTAAATTTTTAGGCCCATTTGAATCTTGGTCAAATCCTTGGTTTGACCAAGATTTAAACAAGTTTAAAACATGAAAATGAAAAGGGAAGTCAGTATCCTTCGTAGTCACTCTAAAATGGAGAAGCTTTTGGGATGTTCTTGTAATTTCTATGTTTGAAACCGAAAACGAGTTCCCTTCACATGCTAGTAGACTAGCTTCATAAGATCGACAGGCCGGGGGTAGATACATGATTTGTCTGGTTTGGATATATCTAGACCTTGTTTATCAACTTTAATGCTTACTATATGACATATATAAGAAAACTATTGCTTTGGTTTTTCCTTTTTCTGTTTTTTATTTATTTTGATGCCCATTTGAATCATGTCGAATCCTAGGTTTGACCAAGATAATTTAAACAAGTTTAAAACATGAAAATGAAAAGGGAAGCATGTATCCTTCTTAGTCACTCTAAAATGAAGCTTTTGGGAGGTTTTTGAAATTTCGATGTTTGAAACCCAAAACCACTTCTCTTCACATGCTTGACTTCATAAGACAGAGTTTAGGGGTTAGGGGTATAGATACATGATTTGTCTGGTTGAATATGTCTAGACCTTGTTTATCAACTTTAATGCTTACTATATGACATAAGAAAACTATTGCTTTGGTTTTTCTTTTTCTGATTTTTTTGAATTTTGATGCCCATTTGAATCTTGTCAAATTCTAGGTTTGACCAAGATTTAAACAAGTTTAAAACATGAAAATGAAAAGGGAAGCATGCAACCTTCTCAGTCACTCTAAAATGAAGTTTTTGGGAGGTTTTTGATATTTCCATGTTTGAAACCCGAAACCACTTCTCTTCATGCTTGACTTCATAAGACAGAGTTTAGGGTTAGGGGTAGATACATGATTTGTGTATGGGTTGAATATGTCCAAACCTTGTTTATCAACTTGAATATGCTTATGTGCTTTGGTTTTTTATTTTTCTGATTTTTTTGAATTTTATGCCCATAAATCTTGGTCAAATCCTAGGTTTGACCAGGATTTAAACAAGTTTAAAACATGAAATGAAAAGATAAGCCTGGATCCTTCTTAGTCACTCTAAAATGAAGCTTTTGGGAGGTTCTTGAAATTTCCATATTTGAAACCCAAAACCACTTCTCTACATGATTGACTTCATAAGACATAGTTTAATTAGAGTTTTAGGGGTAGATATATACATGATTTTTCTGGTTTGAATATATATGTCTAGACCTTGTTTATCAACTTGAATGCATGCTTACTATACATATGACATAAGAATGCTATATATGTGCTTTGGTTTTTCATTCTTTTGATTTTTTTCTGAATTTTTAGGGCCATTTGAATCTTGCATGGTTAAACTTGGGTTTTGCCCAGTTCTAAAGATCAAGGGTTCAAAAAAATCCAACTACGGGGTTCGAACAACACGATTCTAATCCAAGAATTTTTTCGACCTCATCCAAATGGCCTCAAACTATAGGGTTAGCATCTAGTGCAGTATGTGTGAAAATGTATGCACTATGTGTGCTATAACTTGTATGTCTTTCAAATTAAGTTGATAAACAAGGTCTAGACATATTCAAACCAGAATATTATACTGCATTAGTACAAAAAGTTTCCTATGGATTCATCAAGGGTAGTAAAGCCAAGTTAACTCATTGTCATGACTAAGAAGGATCCATGCTTACTTTTTCATTTTCATGTTTTAAACTTGTTTAAATCTTGGTCAAACCTAGGATTTGACCAAGATTCAAATGGTCATAAAAAATCAAACAAAATCAAGAAAATCAAAAACCAAACCACATAGTCTTCTTATGTAATATACTAAGCATTCAAGTTGATCAACGAAGTCTAGACATATTCAAACCAGAAAAATCATGTATCTACCCCCTAACCCTAAACGTTGTCTTATGAAGTCAAGCATGAAGAGAAGAAGTGGTTTTGGGTTTCAAACATGGAAATTTCAAAAACCCACCCAAAAGCTTCATTTTGGAGTGACTAAGAAGGATCCAAGCTTACTTTTTCATTTTCATGTTTCAAACTTGTTTAAATCTTTGTCAAACCTAGGATTTGACCAAGATTCAAATGGGCATAAAAATTCAAAAAAGAAATCAAAAAAATGAAACACCAAAGCACATAAACTTCTTATGTCATATAGTAATTAAGCATTCATGTTGATCAACAAAGTCTATATATATTTAAACAATAAAAATCATGTATATATACCCCCAAACCCAAAACCACTTCTCTTCACATGCTTGACTTCATAAGACAGAGTTTAGGGGTTAGGGGTATAGATACATGATTTGTCTGGTTTGAATATGTCTAGACCTTGTTTATCAACTTGAATGCTTACTATGTGATTTGGTTTTTCATTTTTCTGTTTTTTAATTATTTTTCTGCCCATTTGAATCTTGGTCAAATCCTAGGTTTGAACAAGATTTAGACAAGTTTAACACGTGAAATTAAACGAATAAGTAAGCATTGATCCTTCTTAGTCACTCCAAAATGTACCAATTGATAGTGTTAACTTTGCTTCATGGAAAAAATAATGTCATGTAAATGAGTTAACTTGGATTTCCTACCCTTGAATCCATAGGAAACTTTGTTCTAATGCACTATAATAATCAACCGAGTTTTTACACCAACAGGTCTGTCACTTACGTGTGGTGCCCACGCGTGAGGTCCCACACTTGAGTGAGCACAAGTCACGTGCAATAGGTACGCCAACTCCCAGCCATCTTCTTTGTCAAGAGAAGACGCATCGGGATGCGTATTGGAAGTCTGTGGGTCCTTCTGGATCCTTCGGTTGTCCCTCTCACACAAAAAAACAAATCTCTCTCATTCTCGGCCTCGCTCGACTCGCTCGCTCGCTCGCTCGCACCTCCTGCGCACTGACAAACCCTGCACAACAGTCAACATCACCAGAAAAAGAATATACACCATCAATAAGAGGGGCCCCGTGACTGCTCTCCCTTCTTCTCCTTCCGAGTGATTCCTCTTCCTCCGAGTTTCACTCGACGGGCAAACACACATGTGCTGCATAGTAATAATAAAAAAGTAAAAGAATCGACTACGAATCTATTATTAAATAGGTTATAAACTAGGGTTTTCCCCAGTACTACAGATCAAGTTGAAAAAAAAATCCAACTACGGGGTTTGATTTTGGCCTACAAATAAAAAATTAAATAAGTTGAACTAGTATTCCTCTAAAAAATCATTTTGGTTTGCATTGTTTGATAATTTTCATAGCTAGAGTGCATCACAATTTTTTGATTTCATGCTTTGCTTTGCCAATTTTGATTTTTTCTAACCACCTTCTCTTTGATTTCAAATTTAGGTCAAACTATCGGTGCCTACTATGTGTTCTACTTGAATTGGATGCAGCATGCGCACATGATATGTTTTGCCATTGTTTTGGGCTTCCACACATCTTGGGGCATCCAAGTATTTAAGTTACCTTGTTTTTTAATTGTAATTCATGTACCCTTTCCTCCCAATTAAATTTTGGTTTTACATTTTTAATTTTTTTAAATTTTTATGCCCATTCTGATGTCATATAGTTAGCATTTAAGTTGATAAACAAGGTCTGGACATATTCAAACCAAAAAATCATGTATCTACCCCCTAACGCTAAACTCTGTCATATGAAGTCAAGCATATGAAGAGAAGTGGTTTTGGGTTTCAAACATGGAAATTTCCATGCTTGAAACCAAAAACCACTTCTCTTCATGCATGCTTGACTTCATAAGACAGAGTTTAGGGTTAGGTGGTAGATACATGATTTTCCTGGTTTGAATATGTTTAGACCTTGTTTATCAAATTAATTGAATGCTTACTATATAACATAAGAGAAGACCTTGTTTTTTTTGAATTTTTATACCCATTCGAATCTTTGTCAAATCCTTGGTTCCACCAAGATTTGAATAAGTTAAAAACATGAATATGAAAAAGTAAGCATGTATGCTTCTTAGTCACTTCAAAATGAAGCTCTTGGGAGGGTTTTTGAATTTCCATGTTCGAAACCAAAAACCACAATGCTTGACTTCATGAAACAAAGTTTAGGGTTATGGGTAGATACATGCATGATTTTTCTTGTTTGAATATGTCTAGAACTTGTTTATCAACTTAATTGAATGCCTACTATATAACATAAGAAGACCTTTTTTGTATTTTTTAAATTTTTATACCCATTTGAATCTTGGTCAAATCCTAGGTTTCACCAAGATTTGAATAAGTTTAAAACATGAATATGAAAAAGTAATTAAGCATGCATGTATGCTTCTTAATTAATCACTTCGAAATGAAGCTCTTGGGAGGGTTTTTGAAATTTCCATGTTTGAAACCAAAAACCACATATCTTCATGCATGCGCTTGACTTCATGAGACAGAGTTTAGTGTTAGGGGGTAGATACATGATTTCTCTCGTTTGAATATGTTTGAAACCAAAAACCACATATCTCTGGTTTGCCCGCACTTAGAAATGATATTTGCATCACTTATCATATGTTTGCCCATTTGAATCTTGTCAAATCCTAGATTTGACCAAGATAATTTAAACAAGTTTAAAACATGAAAATGAAAAGGCAAGCTTGTATCCTTCTTAGTCACTCTAAAATGAAGTTTGGGGAGGTTTTTGAAATTTCCATGCTTGAAACCAAAAAACCACTTCTCTTCATGCTTGACTTCATAAAGACAGAGTTTTTGGGGATATATAGGGGTAGATACATGATTTTTCTGGTTTGATATGTCTAGACCTTGTTTATCAACTTAATTGAATGCTTACTATATGACATAAGAAGACTATGTGCCTTGATTTTACATTTTTTTAAATTATGCCCATTTGAATCTTGGTCAAATCCTAGGTTTGACCATGATTTAAACAAGTTTAAAACATGAATATGAAAATTAAGCATGTATCCTTCGTAGTCACTCCAAAATGAAGCTCTTGAGAGGGTTTTTGAAATTTCCATGTTTGAAACCAAAAAACCACGTACTTCTCTTCATGCATGCTTGACTTCATAAGACAGAGTTTAGGGCTAGGGTAGCTAGATACATGATGTTTCTGGTTTGAATATGTCTAGACCTTGTTTATCAACTTAATTGAATGCTTACTATATGACATAAGAAGACTACGTGCCTTGGTTTTTCATTTATTTTCATTTATTTTGAATTTTTATGCCCATTTGAATCTTGGTCAAATCCTAGGTTTGACCATGATTTAAACTAGTTTAAAACATAAATATGAAAAATTAAGTATCTATCCTTCTTAGCCACTCCAAAATGAAGCTCTTGGGAGGGTTTTTGAAATTTCCATGATTGAAACCAAAAACCACTTCTCTTCATGCTTGACTTCATAAGTCAGGGTTTAGGGATATATATATATATAGGGGGTACATGCATGATTTTTCTGGTTGGAATATGTCTAGAACTTGTTTTTCAACTTGAGCTTATCTAGAGCTTGTTTTTAAATTTTTTATACCCATTTGATTCTTCATCAAATCCTAGGTTTGTTGACCTAGATTTGAACAAGTTTAAAACATGAATATGAAAAGGTAAGCATGTATGCTTCTTAATTAGTCACTCCAAAATGAAGCTCTTGGGAGGGTTTTTGAAATTTCCATGATTTAAACCAAAAACCACTTCTCTTCGTGCTTGACTTCATAAGTTAGGGTTTAGGGATATATAGGGGGTAGATACATCATGATTTTTCTGGTTTGAATATGTCTAGAGCTTGTTTATCAACTTAATTGAATGCTTACTATATGACATAAGAAGACTATGTGCCTTGATATTTCATTTTTTTTAATTATGCCCTTTTGAATATTGGTCAAAACCTAGGTTTGACAAAGATTTAAAAAAGATTAAAACATGAAAATGAAAAAGTAAGCCTTGATCCTTCTTATTAACTCCAAAATGAAGGTTTTTGGGAGGGTTTTTGAAATATCCATGTTTGAAACCCAAAACCACTTCTCTTCGTGCAGAGTTTAGGGTTAGGGGTAGCTAGCTAGACACCTGAATTTTCTGGTTTGATATGTCTAGACCTTGTTTATCAACTTAATTGAATGCTTACTATATGACATAAGAAGACTATGTGCCTTGATTTTACATTTTTTTAAAATTATGCCCATTTGAATCTTGGTCAAATCCTAGGTTTGACCATGATTTAAACAAGTTTGTTTATCAACTTGAATGCTTGCTATATGACATCAGAAGACTATGTGTTTGGTTTTTGTTTTTTGAATTTGTTATGCCCATTTGAATCTTAGCTAGTCAAATCCTAGGTTTGAATATATATGTCTAGACCTTGTATATCAACTTGAATGCTTACTATACATATGACATAAGAATGTTATGTGCTTTGGTTTTTCATTCTTTTCATTTTTTCTGAATTTTTAGGGCCATTTGAATCTTGGTCAAATCCTTGGTTTGACCAAGATTTAAACAAATTTAAAACATGAAAATGAAAAGGGAAGTGTATCCTTCTTAGTCACTCTAAAATGAAGCTTTTGGGATGTTCTTTAAATTTCAATGTTTGAAACCCAAAACTATTTCCCTTCATGCTAGACTTCATAAGATCGACAGGGGGTAGATACATGATTTGTCTGGTTTGGATATATCTAGACCTTGTTTATCAACTTGATTGCTTACGATATGACATAAGAAGACTATGTGATTTGGTTTTTCATTTTTCTGATTTTTTTGAATTTTGTGCCCACCCATTTGTATCTTCGTCAAATCCTAGGTTTGACCAAGATAATTTAAACAAGTTTAAAACATGAAAATGTAAAGGGAAGCATGTATCCTTCTTAGTCACTCTAAAATGAAGCTTTTGGGAGGTTTTTGAAATTTCGATGTTTGAAACCCAAAACCACTTCTCTTCACACGCTTGACTTCATAAGACAGAGTTTAGGGGTTAGGGGTATAGATACATGATTTGTCTGGTTTGAATATGTCTAGACCTTGTTTATCAACTTGAATGCTTACTATATGACATAAGAAGACTATGTGATTTGGTTTTTCATTTTTCTGTTTTTTAATTATTTTTCTGCCCATTTGAATCTTGGTCAAATCCTAGGTTTGAACAAGATTTAGACAAGTTTAACACGTGAAATTAAACGAATAAGTAAGCATTGATCCTTCTTAGTCACTCCAAAATGTACCAATTGATAGTGTTAACTTTGCTTCATGGAAAAAATAATGTCATGTAAATGAGTTAACTTGGATTTCCTACCCTTGAATCCATAGGAAACTTTGTTCTAATGCACTATTATAATCAACCGAGTTTTTACACCAACAGGTCTGTCACTTACGTGTGGTGCCCACGCGTGAGGTCCCACACTTGAGTGAGCACAAGTCACGTGCAATAGGTACGCCAACTCCCAGCCATCTTCTTTGTCAAGAGAAGACGCATCAGGATGCGTATTGGAAGTCTGTGGGTCCTTCTGGATCCTTCGGTTGTCCCTCTCACACAAAAAAAAACAAATCTCTCATTCTCGGCCTCGCTCGACTCGCTCGCTCGCTCGCTCGCTCGCACCTCCTGCGCACTGACAAACCCTGCACAACAGTCAACATCATCATCATCACCCGAAAAAGGGAAGACACCATAATGCTCTGCCTTTTTTCTCTCCTTCCGAGTGATCCCTCTTCCTCCGAGTTTCACTCGACGGGCAAACGCACATCTGCATAGTAATAATAAAAAGGTAGAAAAATCGATATACGAATCTATAATTAAATAGGTTAAACTAGGGTTTTGCCCAGTACTACAGATCAAGGTTCAAAAAAATCCAACTACGGGGTTCGAACAACACGATTCTAATCCAAGAACTTTTTCGACCTCATCCAAGTGGCCTCAAACTATAGGGTTAGCATCTAGTGCAGTATGTGTGAAAATGTATGCACTATGTGTGCTATAACTTGTATGTCTTTCAAATTTGAACCAACTTTGAATAAGTTTGAAATATTTGAAATGGGGCTTTTGGCTTAAACGTTTGAAACTCAAAACGATTCTCTTCATGCTAGACTTCATAAGACCGAGTTTAGGGTTAGGGGTAGATACATGATTTGTCTGGTTTGAATATGTCTAAACCTTGTTTATCAACTTTAATGCTAACTTCTCAGTCACTCTAAAATGAAGTTTTTGGAGGTTTTTGAAATTTCCATCTTTGAAACCCAAAACCACTTCTCTTCATGCTTGACTTCATAAGAAAAAGTTTAGGGTTAGGGGGTATAGATACATGATTTGTATGGTTTGAATATGTCCAAACCTTGTTTATCAACTTGAATATGCTTACTATATGACATAAGAAGACTATGTACTTTGGTTTTTAATTTTTCTGACTTTTTTAATTTTCTGCGCATTTGAATCATATCTTGGTCAAATCCTAGGTTTCACCAAGATTTAGACAAGTTTAACACGTGCAAACGAGTAAGTAAGCATGGATCCTTCTTAGTCACTCTAAAATGAAGCTTTTGGGATGTTCTTGAAATTTCCATGTTTGAAACCCAAAACCACTTCTCTTCATGATTGACTTCCATAAGATCGACAGATCAGTTTAGGGTTAGGGGTAGATATATACATGATTTTTTGGTTTGAATATGTCTAGACCTTGTTTATCAACTTGAATGCTTACTATACATATGACATAAGAATGCTATGTGCTTTGGTTTTTCATTCTCTTTTGATTTTTTTCTAAATTTTTAGGCCCATTTGAATCTTGGTCAAATCCTTGGTTTGACCAAGATTTAAACAAGTTTAAAACATGTGCCTTGATTTTCCATTTTTTGTTTTTTCTGAATATTTATGCCCATTTGAATCTTGGTCAAATCCTAGGTTTGACCATGATTTAAACAAGTTTAATAAACATGAATATGAAATTTCCATGATTTATACCAAAAACCACTTCTCTTCATGCTTGACTTCATAAGTTAGGGTTTAGGGATATATAGGGGGTAGATTCATCATGATTTTTCTGGGTTGAATATGTCCATAGCTTGTTTATCAACTTAATTGAATGCTTACTATATGACATATATAAGAAGACTATGTGCCTTGATTTTTCATTTTTTTAAATTATGCCCATTTGAATCTTGGTCAAATCCTAGGTTTGAGCAAGATTTAAACAAGATTAAAACATGAAAATGAAAAATTAAGCCTTGATCCTTCTTATTCACTCCAAAATGAAGCTTTTGGGAGGGTTTTTGAGATATCCAGGTTTGAAACCCAAAACCACTTCTCTTCATGCATAGTTTAGGGTTAGGTGTAGATACATGAATTTTTGGTTTATAGTAAGCATTCAAGTTGATAAACAAGGTTTAGACATATTCAAACTAGAAAAATCATGTATATACCCCCTAAGGCTAAACTCTGTGATATATATGAAGTCAAGCATATAAGAGGAATGGTTTTGGGTTTCAAACATGGAAAATTCAAAAACCCTCCCAAAAGCTTCATTTTTTGAGTGAATAAGAAGGATCCAGGCTTACTTTTTCATTTTCATGTTACTGACTTGTTTAATTCTTGGTCAAACCTAGGATTTGACCAAGATTCAAATAGGCATAAAAATTCAATAAAGAATTCAAAAAATGAAAAACCAAAGCACATAATTAAGCTTCTTAAGTTATAGTAAGCATTCATGTTGATCAAGAGAGTCTATACATATTTAAACATTACAAATCATGTATATACCCCAACCCTAAACTCTGTCTAATGAAGTCAAGGACGAAGAGAAGTGGTTTTCGTTTTTTTTTTGAATTTTTATGCCCATTTGAATCTTGGTCAAATCCTTGCAGGTTTGACCAATATTTAAACAAGTTTAAAACATGAAAATGAAAAGTAAGTGTGGATCCTTCTTATTCACTCCAAAATGAAGCTTTTGGGAGGTTTTTTTAAATTTTCCATGTTCGAAACCCAAAATGATATCTCTCCGTGCTTTACTTCATAAGACAAAGTTTAGGGGTAGGGGGTAGATACATGATTTTTCTGGTTTGAATATGTCTAGACCTTGTTTATCAACTTGAATGCTTATTATGTGACATCAAAAGACTATGTGTTTAGTTTTTTTTTGAATTTGTTATGCCCATTTGAATCTTGGTCAAATCCTAGGTTTGACCAAGATTTAAACCAGTTTAAAACATGAAAATGAAAAGTAAGCCTGGATTCTTCTTAGTCCCTCCAAAATGAAGCTTTTGGGAGGTTTTTTAAATTTCCATGTTTGAAACCCAAAACCACTCCTCTTAATGCTTGACTTCATAAGACAGAGTTTAGGGTTAGGGGCCAAGTATATACATGATTTTTCTTGTTTAAATATGTCTAGACTTTGTTTATCAACTTGAATGCTTACTATATGACATCAAAAGACTATGTGTTTGGTTTTGATTTTTTTGAATTTGTTATGTCCATTTGAATCTTGGTCAAATCCTAGGTTTGACCAAGATTTAAACCAATTTAAAACATGAAAATGAAAATGAAAGCCTGGATTCTTCTTAGTCACTCCAAAATGAAGCTTTTGGGAGTTTTTTCAATTTCCAATGTTTGAAACCCAAAACCACTTTTCTTCATGCTTGACTTCATAAGACAGAGTTTAGGGTTAGGGGGTATATACAATATTTTTCTGGTTTGAATATGTCTAGACTTCGTTGATCAACTGTAATGCTTACTATATGACATAAGAAGCTTATGTGCTTTGGTTTTTTTTTTGATTTCTTTTTTGAATTTTTATGCCCACTTGAATCCTGGTCAGATCCTTTGTTTGACCAAGATTTAAACAAGTTAAAACATGAAAATGAAAAAGTAAGCCTGGCTCCTTCTTAGTCATGAAAATGAGTTAACTTGGCTTTCCAACCCTTGAATCCATAGGAAACTTTGTACTAATGCAGTATAATAATCACTCGAGTTTTTACACCAACAGGTCTGTCACTTACGTGTGGTGCCCATGCGTGAGGTCCCAAACTTCAGTGAGCACAAGTCACATGCGGTAGGCAGGCAAAATACCCGATCAATCCGGGCGGTGGCTGTTAAGGACCCGATCGCATTTCTTGCTTTCAGACTGGGGTCTACCATGTAAGAAGTTTGTTCCTTTTGGATGCATCACTCGTATTTGCAAGTTTTTTGGGGGTCCCGCAAATTCAGGGTAGCATCATGCCCCCCTTCCCACGCCAACACAAACAGAGTTCAACACAACCTAATTAAGCAAGGTTCAACACAGACATAGTTCAACAACCCCTAATTAAGCTAATAGGTTCACCACAAACGCTGCTGAGCAGCAAACATAAACAGAGTTCAACAAAAGATGCTGCTTTTGAAGCAGTAGGAGAGACAAACATGCACAACAGTTACGGAGTATATTTACCATCTTCTTCCTGGTCCCGCTTCTTCTGCTTCTTGCTGCCCATACCTTTAATCTTTGGTGGCTTGGGCTTGGGAGGAGGCACACGACCGGTCTCGATAGCTTGGTTCAATTTCTTCCTTAGGAATAGCCCATATGCCATGTGGTTGGCTATGAAGCCGGATCGGTTAACAGTTTCCCCAACTTTGAGACAGCCGGACCCACCGGCTTCGGCATGCTGCAGGACGCTTCGAAAGTCAACCTTTATGCTCTTTGTGCAGAAGGGGCAGCTGTTCCTGGCACCAGTCCAGGGTTCACTCCAATACTTGTCGAACTTCCCCGCCTTAAGCTTGTTGAGAGTGGCCCTGGCCTTCCTATGACGCGACTCGACATCGCTGTCAACCTCATCAGTAGCAACCTGATACATGCCAAATAAACAGGTGAAGCAAATATGTAGCAGTTGCAACTAATAATGAATATGAATCTAAAAAGATTCTGACGCTAATTCAAAACCCTATAGCGCAAAAAAAAGAGGGAGAGACCATAGAGCAAATCGATACAGGGCTATGTTAAATAAGGGAGAGAGGTGAATCGGATGTGAAGCAAATATGTAGCAGTTGCAACTAATACTGAATATGAATCTAAAAAGATTCTGACGCTAATTCAAAACGCTATAGCGCAAAAAAAGAGGGAGAGACCATAGCGCAAATCGATACAGGGCTATGTTGAATAAGGGAGAGAGGTGAATCGGAACATACTTCCTCCCCCTCGTCGACGATATTCTCGTCGAAGGTCGGCGGCGGCGGTTCAAAGATGAGTTCAACCTCGTCCTCGTCATCTAGGGGATGCTTCCCAAGAGAGTGGACCCATCTACCAACAGCATCAGATGCCGATGAGCGACCGATGGCCCGACCTTCGGCAATGGCCTCCGCTTCGTCTTTGGCATCCGCTGCGGCAATGATCGCCGCCGTTGCGGCCATGCGTGCTGCGGTCGCGGCTCTGCACGCCTCCTCTGCGGCTAAGGCCAGCCGCGCGGCTTTCGCTTTCGCTGCGTTGACGGCGTCGGTTGGGCTCTCCATCGGTGGAATGGGAAGGGGAAGTGAAGAGAGGGTTTTTTCCTAGTCCGTGGAGAGAGGGAGAAGTGTGGACGTGAAATGGATAACTGACGATATTTCAAGATTTGGGAGACATAGCACGAACCGGCAGATGACAGCGCGTGGGTGCATTACCTCATACTGCCTCTGTCCTAGAAAGAGCGTACGTGTGGGTTTTCAAGGCATATTAAGGATTTTATTATTACATTGGGAAACTGTCATCGACCATCACTTTCCTCTTCAACTTTTCCACCTCCAATGATCTAAATGCATGTAGTAAATAAGAAAACCATATTATGCTAAATACTACTACCTCCATCCCAAAGCGTAAGGCTTATATTATTTTTAGAAGCTCAAACTATGTCAAGGTAAACTAAGATTTTACCAAAAATCATTATCATGCAAAATACAAAATTAATATCAATACATAGACAACGATTTTTTTGGTATGGTATCTACAAAATATTATATTAGTTGATAGATTGTTCTAAATTTTCGTCAACCTTTACTTGCTTTGACTCTTAAAAAAAGACTTAAGCTTTGTGATGGAGGTAGTACGTACTAGTCGTGAAGAAACTATATCCCTCGTGATGAGAAAGAAATATTTTTTACTACCACTCTTTTGTGGACAAATTTTGAAGTGCATTGCAAAACGAGAAGTACACTCTTTTATGGACAAATTTTAACTCTACACCCATTATTTCAGGATGGAGGGAGTATAACCCAACTTGTTTTTTTCTTCTGGGCACTACACTGCTTTTTCCCTGTGCAATGCTTGGTTCTACCCTTTTTCTCAATGTAATGGTCACTTTAAGTCATTTTTTCCCACACACATTTATTTTGTACTTCTCTACAGTGTTGACCGTGCTACTACTATTTGTGTTAGTGCGCCAAAAACAAAATGTTATTTTTTAAGTGCCAAATTAATCTAGGGCGTTGGTTGTGAATCGGTGAACAAAAAAGAGATAGCCCAAAAGAGGAACACACCAAGGTACAAAAACTAGTATATATGCATGTTTCTATGTACATATATATGACCCTGGGTTTGTAGATAAAAAAACATTCATATATGCGCTTACTATTAATATACATAAGTTTATGCTGATTCTCTTGGTTTAGGTATATATATGGTTAGGCATCACTACTAATTCAGAAAAAAACAAAAATGTAACTCTTCAAGTGAAGTCATTTTAAGTGACCTAACAACTAAAATTCATATATAGGATTTGTATAGGAATTATGTAGGATTTAGATCACATGTGAATTTTCCCCACACTAGTTGTTTGATTCATAGGAACATATCCTATAGGAATCTTGCAGTGCAAATCCTATAAGAATAAAACATTAGGTCATACCTCATGGAAAATTTCCTTTGGCACAATCAAACACAACTCATCTTCCTATATGATTCAACTAGCCATTAAATCTCAATCCTATGTTTTCCATATTTCTATGGTTTTCCCATCCTATGAATCAAAGGAGCCTTAGGGCTTATATCTTTTTTTAGAAAGGCAAACTATGTTAAGATTGGCCAAGTTTTACGAAAAACCTTTAACATGCAAAATACAAAGTTGAGTCATTTCGTTTGAATCGGAGGGAGTACATTTGACGTTATGGTACTATTTGACAGCTGCTTGGCACTGTATTTTTTTTCGAACCAAACTTCCCCCTTCATGAAGCTTTTATTTTAGCTTCAGTGACTTGATACATCCATATATCTAGACAAAGTTGAGTCAATTCATTTGAATCAGAGGGAGTACATTTGACTATATGGGTATTGTTTGACAACTGCTTGGCACTGTCTTCTTTTTTGAACCAAACTGCCCCCTTCACGAAGCTTTTATTTTGGGATAGAGCTTCACTGACTTGATACTTCCAAGTTTCACAGTGACTTGGTGCCACCATCCACCATCCATCTCAGATCCAATGTATGCGATCGACTTAGAATTTAAACTAAATAATTATTATAATTGCTCAGAAATATTTCAAGAACTTCCAGTTAATCGTGCATATTTCGATTTATATTTTGGTGAAGTTTCATTCGATTTGAATCAAAGGTTTGTGAGCAAATATATACTCCCTCCGGTTCATATTAATTGACTCTAATATGGATGTACTAGACACATTTTAGTTCTAGATACATCCATATTGAAGTCAATTAGGGCTCCTTTGATTCAAAGGATTTGCATAGGAATTGTGTAGGATTTGGTTCCTATGGGAAAAATTCCTATACATGTTGTTTGATTCATAGGAACATATCCTATAGGAAAAATTCCTATAGGAATCTTGTAGTGTAATTCCTATAGGAAAAAAGCATTAGCTCATACCTCATGGAAAAATTCCTTTGCTACAATCAAACAAACTTCATCTTCCTATAGGTTTCAAGTAGACATGTCATTCCAATCCTATACCTTTCCTATTCCTATGCTTTTCCTATCCTTTAAATCAAAGGAGCCCTTAATATGAATCAGAGGGAGTATTTAGTTTAAACTAGTGCTCGTATACGTAAAAAGCTCTTTAATCACAAGCTAATCGTCCGAGTGGGATGAAATATTCACAGATTTTAGAACAAGGCATCTACATTTTACTGGATTTTTTTCGTAATTTTTGTTTTTAGGTTCGAAATAAGAGATTAGTTTGGAACGTTGGATCTCAAATGGTTGGTAGATGGTGGCACCAAGTCACAATGAGATTTGGAGACTTCAAGTCACTGCAGCTCTGTCCTTTTATTTTGACAAACTGCAGAGCCGCTGGTGCATCTATGCTTGCGTACGGCCGACGCCGATTCTTAGCAAGGAAGTTCTTCCTATAAGTAGTAGTAGTATCCATACTCCACTCCAAGGCATGTATAAAAAAAGAACCCATCCCGTTCTCGTTTTCCCGATCACTCTTCTCTGAAGATGGAGGAGGCCCTCTTCTTGTGCCCCCTCTGCCTGCTGCCCTTCAAACCCCCCATATCCAAGGTCGCTCCCTTCCGATTTCATTCTTAGGTTCACCTGTGAGAAATGTCAATGACAACTGATGCCACGTACGTTGTTCCGTGCAGTGCAAGGGCG
The DNA here is from genome assembly GCA_030979885.1 of Lolium multiflorum. NCBI lineage: Eukaryota > Viridiplantae > Streptophyta > Magnoliopsida > Poales > Poaceae > Lolium > Lolium multiflorum. The sequence continues at coordinate 234,853,106 of CM061749.1, read as the reverse complement.
GTCATATGGGCTGTCGGCGCTGCGTCGGCGAGCTTGCGCCGAACCCGTGCAAGAAGTGCGAGCAGCCGGCGTGGTTGCCGCCGTCGAATCGATCTGGGCCAAGATTGCCGCCGTCGAATCGATCTGGGGCAATGGTCAAGTGCGTCGGCTGCCAGAGCTTGGTCGCCTCCACGGAGTCCTACAAGCACTATATCGCGTGCCCGCATGGTCCGTGCGGCTGCACAGAGGCCATCAATACCGGCTGCAGCTTCACCGGCCCGCCGCGGGAGCTCCTGGTACACCTCCAAGCATCCCACTCCATCCCAGTGTTTACGTTCCAGTATGGCATACCCGCCTGGTGCATAGTTCGTCTTCCGGTACAACCGCGGGGACACCTGTTCATCGGCAGTGGGGAAGAAGACGGTAGCGTGTTCGCCATCACCGTTGGAGCGCTCGGCCCGACCACCATTGTGTCCTGTGTGTGCATCAGGTCGGCCGCGTGCTTGTTTCCGATGTACAAGGCGCAGCTGTTGGTGATTGGTCCGCCGGCGCCGGCGACGGCTGGGACCAGTGACCTCTCGACGGACACCTTGATGGCGGTAATCGAGCCGACGAGCTCCCCGACGCCTAGCTCGATCATGTTGCAGCAGCTCACTTCTTTCCTGGCGGTGCCGCCCCGTTACGCGAAGCAGAATGGAGGGCAGCGTGTGTTGCCTATCTGCGTTTGCATCAACAAGAAGGTTATACAATAATCTTCGTTTAGTCATACTGCAATGTAGTTACTCGAAGATCGGAGGGAGTAGTTTAGTTCGAAGTAGGGTTCGTTCGGATGTATTTTGGACTTGTATAGTAGTAGTACTACTACTCCAGAACTATTACTAGCTAGTTGGAGTGCTAGAATGCAGCTCGGAGTATTATAGTATTTTGGCAGTACTACTAGTTATGTATGTGACTGCAAATTCAAACTAAAATGGACTATTTCTTGCTAATGTTGTTCTTTTGGAGTCATCATTTTTTTCTGAACGTGTTAACTATGCTATTGTCTAAGGATTCGTTTAGATTTCTTTGGTTGAATTCATATTTCGTCTCTTCCTAATTTGGCAAAACTGCACTGTCATGGGCATTCTTACAAGGTCGCTGAAGTTTCAAAGTTTCTTAATGTATATTGCGTAGGGTGTACCCCCTTAACATGGATCTGTTGCATTTTTGGGTTGTATTTTTTTTGGCAATTTTCAGGACCATAAAATAGCACGCCTTCAGTTGAAATTTGAATTAGTGGCCGATACTAGCATGGAGTAGTGAAGTTTTTTTGTACTCCCTCGGTCCCACCAAAAGTGTCTCACCTTTGTTAAAATTTAGATGGATAGATGTATTTTTTTTACAAAGTTGAGACAACTTTGGTGGGACGGAGCCACGGAGTCGTAGTTGATGGCGAGAAGGTTGATGCCTTGCTAGGTTGGTGTACGTTGCAAAAAGAACAAGGTTGGTGTGTATTTGTTTTATTTGTTCACCATAATACTGACATGGCCATCGATTTGATTAGACAACACAAGCCTGGGATGTTTCACTTATTTATTGTAGGAAGCACGATTAATGTTCTGTAATGATGGGGCTACTCCTATAGTCCGTCTGCTCGGCTCCTACTCGGGTGTCGGGTCACATTCACACTCTCCTCTTTTTTTGAACACATTCACACTCTCCTCTTTTTTTGAACACATTCACACTCTCCTCGAAACTGCAGTAGGCAGTATATGAGCGTCTCGGTTCACCTCCGTCGTCTATCCCCACTCCGCCCATCTTCCATAGCACGCGCCTGCGTTTCGCATCCTATCCAGCAGTGCCCAGTTTGAGAGCCTCTGTTCTCCAACTCAAACCCCCACCTGCCGCCATTGATCGCCATCTCTCTCCCAAAGTTCGAATCAGTAGATCGCCCAAGAAAATACCAACCCCATTGTACCACCTGCCTCATTGTGATGGCGAAATCGAGCAGGGTCTGTGGATCTGGGCTGTTTCACAAGGTGTTTACGGAAGGCCCCCTTGAAGTGCTCATCAGCCAGTGCGACGCCATCACCGCCGCGTCCCTAGTCGGTTCCTCCAAAAGTATTCTTCAGTCAGCCAAATACAGTGCCACTCTGCCTGCTTCTCAGCCGTTTGGCCTTCCGTGTGTTCTCTGTTGTGACCCGGCGGATAAACCATGGGCGGTGTTCAAGGAGGATTTGCCGGTGCACAGCAAGTGCAAACTACTGCCGCTGGACAGGTTCTCCTATGATGGCCTAATGCCACACGGTAAGGATGAGGAGCGGGCAGGCGCCAATGGAGATTGGATCGCCATGGTTGGCCCCGAAGGCAAGTGGAACCTCCTCAATGTGTACACTCATCGCAAGATTAAGCTTCCATCTTTGAGGAACAAGTTGGAAACCACACACAATCCACTTATATTCGAGTATCAGCGTTCTGCTATTCAACTGCAGAAGATAGCTATTTGCCAAGTTCCTACAGCTGCTAGGGGGTATCAAGATTTCTCCCTTGTCGCAATCTTCGACTTTGCAATTGCCTACCTCCATGGCGAATATCCTCGTGAATGGATATTTCTTGAAAACCAGTTTCAGTACGGCGCCATATACTGCGATGCAATTATACATAACGGACTTGTGTTCGCCGTTACTGAGCTTGGAAATGTTTATGCATGGGATCCTAATCAATTTGGTAACATTTCCTCCCTATCTTTTTTATATACGTAACTTATATAGTATTTCACCTCTTATTTGTTGAACTGTCTTGGCATCTTTTGGCTTAAAGGAATTCCATAGGCGCACACCATAACCCTCTTGTGGTATGGACATATATAGAATTTAACATCTATAGGAATTTTAGTATGGTCTAATGTGCATGTTGTTCCTTAGGAAAAAGGCCCCCTAGTAATTAAGTTTCTTTATTATTACTCCCTAGAAAATTTAAGGTAGAGTAGAAATAGAATCAATAAAGGTGCCATGCAATATTGATAAAGACTTTCATTTGTTTATATTCAAACCATCTAAAATTTGGACCAATATTTTCGGGAACATGTTTTAAATCCACATGAAGTTTTACCAAGATGTTCGAAATATATTTCAAACCATCTTATGTTCGACCATGATTTTATAAAGTACTAGTATTGGCATCCCAATATCAAATCAATATCACTAGTAGATAAATCATGAAATATATTTTCATGTGACGTGTTCTTTCCTTTTTCAAGGTCCTATAGTGCTCCCTGCTCCATTCATTCCGTGGACGGCTGGATTTGATGGCGATGATGATTTTGACTCTAATAGTCGTACGTGGTGGCTGGCAAGATCTCAAGATCGTTCTAGACTTCTCCTGGTCTATGCACGTGGCGTAATGGATTTTGACGCTGACGGTGCTCCAACTCATTATGATAGTACCCCTTCTGTCCATTGCGGTCGCGCTGTTCACAGCTATTCGGGGTATACCTGCATTGTATTCTCGAATGACACTAGTCGGTTACTTCCAGCCAACCCGTGGGAAAGGGTTACTAATCTTGGAGACTATTCTATGTTCCTTGGGTTGAACTATCCGATTTTCATGCCAGTGGGTGGTGCAACATTTCCCCCAGGATATTTGACAAGAAGAAACTGCATCTACACCACGCCTCAGGCCATTGGCTCTCAGTTTGACACATCACATCAAGAAATTTTCCGCTTCAGTCTAAATGGCGAAGACCACCAAAGCATATCTTTCTCAAGCAGCGGTCCAGGGGCCAACTGGCATACGGGGTTTTGGTTCATCCCAAGCTACACCAACGCGCTGGACTGGAACAAAGACAATCAGAGTTAGGGATATTTATGTAATAGTAGGATCATACTACTAGCTAGCTCAGTTGGTCTTGACTCCTATTTAACTATTTATAGCTAATGTACTTAGGTGATAAATTTATGCTATTTGCATGAACCCAGGCGCTTCTTTTAATTTGATCAAATACGGTCTATACACATGCATGGTTGTTTGGCTGTTTCAGTGTCCCTAGAGGCATACATATATACTGTTATTTAGCAATCTTTATTACAGTACAAAGGTCTTAACCTCATGGTTCACAGAAAGTATAAACGTAGATCAACCATCTAAACATAGAAGACATTCTAGTGTATGATTCTTACATATACACATCAACATCCTATCAGAAAATCTTAATGTGAATTGTACTGGCTGTACAAACCCGTGCATCATTCTCTAGCCGGTTGCACCCAAAAACCAAATCGTGGTACTTCATAGTTGACTGTATGTAGGACAACATACAGATCCAATGCGAAGCCATGGGTATCACCTGCATGACAGAACCATATTTCACATGGTTGGAGGTACTCTATATGGCATTTAAAATCATTCCTTGTCTTTCATATGGTCCTAAAAATAGTACAGTTGGATTTGTGGGTTTTAATTTTTTATTAACACACTCAATTGATTGCCCAAACATTGATTAATAATATTATTAAGGGGTGTGATGTTGAAAGCCATAAGAACAATGTGCCAAACAATCTTTGCTAGCGGACGGTAAATGTATACCCATCAGAAATAATCAGCAGACGTGCATGTTTCTTTGGTCAGAATAACTGCTGCACCATCTTAAAAGTAAATGGCATGACCATTTATTTGATTTGATAGCGTGCAGCTAGATGGCGTACATTACTATCTCTACTTCCTTGGGTCGCCCAAATCTGGAGTACTAAAAGCAAATCCTGGTGATTCATTTGACAAGACAACACAGATGCGACCAAATTTCTCCGTCCATATTATTATAATAATCTGGAGTGCGTTGCCTCGTTGCCTTCCAAGAGAAGCTGCATTCCTTGCCAAAAAAGAGAGAGAGGCTGTATTTATAACTATCTCACCGGCCGCCACTAGTACAAACCATCACTCCCTCTCCACCTCCACCTCCATCTCTTCCCTAGTAGCTCCACCTCCATATCGGCGACGGACCACAATCGCGCGGCTTCGACTTCATCTTCGACGGCGGCGGCGACAGAGGCGTGAGGCACCTTCTCCGCGGCGCATCACTCATCCTCGTCCCGCGGCAACAATGGCTGTATGTGAAATCACCATACCCTTTTGTATGGTAGAGATGATGATGTGCGGATAAAATTTTATTGGCGGTTGCTCATCCTTGTTTGAATATTTGGTGTAGATTCACATCTAGGGCAGGGTGTCAAGCGGGGTGGGTAGCGGGCTAGCTAGTTTCAGTGCGAGTGCTTTAAATCTGCTCTAATCTCAACCACTATTTGCTCTAATTTTCTGCTTTGCGGGACGATTCGCGGACGCCGCTTGCAACCCTAATCTAGGGTATTGATCCTAGTTTAGTAGACTACTAGGATTTACATGCCAATTTGTTTTTAGACTAGATCCGGATATTTGTCAATACTACTACGTACTTCTTCCGTTCGTATTTAATTGACTCTAGTTGAAAGCATCGACAGTTCATTTTCTTCTCTCCCTCTCGTCGACTAATTAAAACCGAACAGAGGGAGTATTAGGAATCCATGTGCATCCGTACTACCAGTAAGGTATTGCGTTGTTGCAGAGGCTCAGTGTAATCAATATCTTTCGATATTAATATACTCACTTTATCAGAAAATAAATTAGTAATCCATGTTCAAACTTGCTAGTTTGATCGACGTTTGATGATGATTTGTGAGGCCATGTATGGGCCTAGTTTGTTTTGCCTGGTGGTCAGTAGGCTGATGATTTATTTTTTTGCTTGGTCGATCTGTGGTCGTTCCATGGCCACTGCTGATTAAGCATTACTAGAATCAACAATTTTTTGCTTGTCTGGTGATTGGAAGTGTATGCGCTAGCACCATCGCACGATGATTAGTCTTAATGGAGATGCAGATGTCGATCAAGAGGGAGAAACATATCTTGATCATGCATTTCTCACGAGATTACTTGGTGATTGGAAGTAGAATCCACAATTTGTTGTGCAAACTTCTCAACATATGCATATATTCAATGAATTGGCTTTATGTGATCAATAGTACTTCTTATTGCAGATGGATGGAGGGGAAAGAGCGAAAAAACCGATACTTAGTGAGATGACTTCTCATTCTTTGACTTCTGATATCCCAGATAACAAGGTAAATATATAGAACGACGATTCGTAGGTGATAAAAGCAGAATCCACAATTTGCCGTGCAAACTTCTCAACATATGCATATATTTGATTAATTAGTTTTATGTGATCAATAGTATTACTTATTCCAGATGGACGTAGGGGAAGGAACGAAAAAGCGGATGCTATGTGAAATGACTTCTAAATCTGTGTGTTCTGATATCCCAGATGACAAGGTAAACATATGGACCGACGCTTGTTTTGCCGCTGCCCCTGTTAGATGGCTAGATGCTCTGGTCTAATTTCTGTTCATGTGCTTATTATTGCAGAAACATAGAGTTGAAGAAAACTCTATATTGTCTGATGACAAAGGTGAAATGGCATGCCAGTCTTTTAAACCTCCGACGCCACCTTGTTTACTGTCTATGGAGACTGATGCAGCTGGACCTGGTACTGATGAGCCTATACCTGGCATCATCGTGTCACATGAAGAAGGTTGTGGATTGGGTTTACCCCCTGCTGTAGAAACTGGTGGTGCAGCTGGAGCTGCTAGTGTAGAGCCTCTAGTGAACGGTGTCGTGCCACGGGAATTCTCTGAACTGGAGCAAAACGGTTTACCTATTGTCAAGACCGATATAACTGGTGCTGATGCTGGAGTTGCTACTGATGATCCTGCACCTGAAGTATGTTTTGCATTGTTAAAACCCGTCCTGCCCAGAGTACTGACTGGTGGTGGACCTGGAGCTGGTAGGGTAGAGCCTCTAACTGAAGTGGATATTGGTGGTTTACCCTCTGGTATTGTAGAGATTTCAGCAAGCGGTCCTGTCCGAGAACATATCTGGTCCTACTATCCCTTTAGGTTCTACCGTGCTACCGACTCCTATGAACCGGAGCATGTACCTGATGTGCCTTCTGTTGAACCTGACGCACCTGTAAGTAGTGGTGATGATCAAGAAGGATCTGCATCTGATGATCCTGCACCCGAAGTTGCCACGCCACCCGAAGGAGGTTTTGTATTGGTAGAACCCGTCATGACTATGCCCACAGTACTGACTGGTGGTGGACCTGGAGCTGGTATGGTAGAGCCTCTAGCGAAAGGTGTCGTGCCACGAGAATCCTCTGAAGTGGATATTGGTGGTTTACCCTCTGTAGATACTGGTGGTCTACCTGGAGCTGGTATTGTAGAGATTTCAGCAAACAGTGCTGTCCCACCCAACTCCTATGAACTTGAGCATGTACCTGATGTGCCTTCTGTAGAACCTGATGCACCTGTAAGTAGTGGTGATGATTCCGCTGAATCTGATCAAGAAGGATCTGCATCTCGAGGACAAGATGTCAGCTGTCATTCACCTGAACCCGAGCTGAAGTCAGCAACGGTAGCTTATATGGCACGGACTGTCCTTCAAGCTCTAAAGATCCAGTTGGGTGGTTCACAGGACCAGCTACTCCAAGCCATTGTCACTACAAAAGACCAGCCAGCATGCTTCGTTATCTCCTGCATACTGTTTGACAAGCTGAAGCACTGCAACTGGCGCATTGTTCAATCCCATCAGCATGGAGAGAGGAGCTATGTTTATGTCAAGATGATTCATGCTGATTTGGTAAGGTTCCATGATAAGATGTATGGGTGGGGTGAGGCAAGAGCCACATTTTGCAGCATTCACACAGTCTTCGCTCTTGAGCCAGACCCCATGGATGCTTACCCAGTGGTGCAGCTGTCCTGACTTGATATATGTTTTATGATCAGTATGCTGCTGTCGTGGAACTGTGATGTCGAGCTACCTTTCTTATGGTTTCTAGGCTTTTGGTTTCAACATGTATTATGGAGCTTACCTTAGGACTTTCGCATGCGTTTGGCTGTTGACCTGTAATGTTTGTGGTTGGTTGTCTAATCTACTTGGCACAATCACATTGCAAAGGCAAATGTTCCTTTTCTCTTTAATTGTTATTATGACTTATGTGTTATAACCAGGCAAGAATATGCAATCTTGGTTCTCTGACCGATATATATGTACATACAACTTTTGTTCACATAATAACACTTACACGGGAAAAGAGTAGCTTTCTCTGTTGGACAAACACCAAACCACAAAAGGGTAACAACACAATATCCAAACTAGGTACGGCACCTGTTGAGCATACATGACTTTTGTCGTAAAATCACGTTAACCAACACTAGCAGCATCTTGTTCTTTGCAAGGTGCTATGCTTATCAGTCTAATCCCAATACACAACCTACTTCAGGTGGCACGATGATGTCAGGTGCAGGTTCACCAGTACCAACTCTCTTGCATCAGTCTCCATTGAAGGTACGCCACTGCTGCAGTAGACACCATTAGCAATGCAACCTGAAGGTGTTCTTATCCTCATATCAGGATCACATAATACAGGTGTCAAGCTTCATGCACTAGCCAACACAATGAAAAGTCCGAACTAGGATAGCTAGGAAAAAAACATGAAGATCTTTTTTTCGAATCCCACGCTGAACATCTTTTTTTTAACTAATTAGGTAAGCTCCTGCTGACAAACATATTACAGCAACTCCAGCAGTGGCTCTATATTTAGGCGCTGTGGGCTGAATGGCTGATGCTGCGCATGGAGCCGGCAATAGCTTCACCGGAAGCTGCAAACTGTGGCGGCCAAATGCAGGGCTGAAACAGCGTATTTTCAGAGGCGCTATAAATGCAGCGCCAAAAACAGAATATAATGAAAAATAGAGTGCAGTAAAACAGAAGATCAAACAAAGACTAGAAATAGACATAAAATAGGATAAAATTAGCTTGATAGATACTCCGTAGTTCATATTTGTACAAAGTAGTGCGATAAAACTAAACTAAAACTCGACATCTGACGAGTCCGGTGTCGTGCCCGACACCGGATCCGACGAGAAGAGGTCAATCCAACGGGGGTCGTCCTCGCCAATGGTGGTCGGCCCGGCGAGCTGCGCTTCGATGAAGGCCCGCTTCGTCGCCTTCTCCGCCCTCCGTCGTGCGCGGTCCTCCTTCTTCGCTGCCCGCCTCGTCGCCTTCTCCGCCCTCCGTCTGCGGAAGTGCTCGTTCTCGGCGGCAACGTCCTCGGGGAAGCGGGCCGCCCACTCGCGCGCCGCGCGCTCGTCCCGCTCGGCGATGCGCAAACGGCGCTCCGTCTCGCGGCGGCGGTGCTGTTCCTCCTGTCTAACGATGTACGGCGGCGGCGCGAGATCCTCGGCCTGCTGGCGCGTCCACACGTCATGGAAATTCATCGACGATCGCGGGCGCCCGAGCCGCCACGCCACGGCGTCGTACGCGCGCGCGGCCTCGTGCGCGGTCTCGTAGGTGCCGAGGCCGATGCGCTCGCCGCCGTCACGTATCTCCGCGTAATACGTACCTTTGGGGCGCGCGCGGACGCCGCGGTACCCCGTGCCCGAGACGCGGCAGTACCGCGAGCTCGACGCGAGACGAGGCATGGCGGCGGCGGCGGAAGCGGAGCCGCGGCGGCGATATTAGGCGCAGATGGGCAAATTTCAGCAACCCGTGTCCATCTTTTTTTTGGCAGGATTACGCCATGTACCACCTTCCAATTAGAAAATAGTACTGTTCAGCATTCCCCTGTTGGGCCCAATATTTCACTTTGGGTTGCCAACGGCCATCTACATGGTAATTGCTCTCGGCCTACTTGCTCCGGCCGTCGAAGCCCAATAACTACAAATGGGCCTTTCTGCTCATGCAATTTCGGCCCTTTTCTAATGAAACACAGATCCTATGATTGGCAAAAAAAAAAATACACGGAGATTCTACATAAAAGTTGTTTTTATTTATTTTGAATTATAGGGTTCCAATTTTTGAAACTGCTCATGCCCAATATGAAAATCCTTGATCGCTCCATACCCACATGGATAACGGTATTTTTAAAAATTCATAAAGTGGATTTGAAATTTAAAACATATCCTAATAATTCCTTGATTTAATCTATCAACTTGCAAGATCTTGGAGCCAAAGAGCTTGTATTAGTCTGCGAAAATAATACTGATAAACCTGTCGTTAACAAGAAATGAAGGTTTATCGTTCAGAGAGGATGCCATGTGGGACCCATGAGACAGTACCGTCCTCAACGTTTCAAAGAAAAAGGCAAGTAGCCCGAAAATAGGGGTAAAAAATAAATCCTACAAAGGAAACATTTATTGTTCATAGAGGCTGACATGTGGGACCGATCTGCCAGCTGCATCCTCATCATTTCGAAGTCGGCAGGGATCAGAAGAAAAAGGCAAATAGCCAGAAATTAGGGGTCAAAAATAAATCCAAAAAGGAAACTTATATTCTTCATAGAGGATGACATGTGGGACCGACCTGCCAGCAGCGTCCTCATCGTTTCAAAGGCCGCAGGGGATCAAAAGAAAAAGGCAAATAGCCAGAAATTAGGGGTAAAAAAAATACAACAAAGGAAAGGTTTATTGTTCATAGAGGCTGACTTGTGGGACTCATGAGCCAGCGGCGACCTGAATTTCAAAGGCGGCATATGATCGAAAAGAAAAAGGCAAGTTAGCAAAAATCAGTGGGTAAAAAAAATCTAAGAAATGAAACTTTATTGTACAGTCCCATGAGCCAGCACCTTACTCAACGTTTCAGTGGCGGCATGAGATAGAAAGAAAAAGGAAAGTGACCAAATATCAGGAGCAAAAAATAATCCAAGAAAAGAAACTTTTATTGTACATAGATGATGACATATGGGTCCCACTTATACAAGCTCTTTCGCTCCAAGATCTTGCAAGTTGATTGTACATAGAGGATGACATGCGGGCCCCTTGTGTCATCTTACTCAACGTTTCCAAGGCGGCAGGGGATCAAAAGAAAAAAGGAAGTAGCCAGAAATTAGCGGTAAACAATAACTCCAAGGAAGGAAACTTTTATTGTTCATAGAGTATGACATGCGGGACCCATGCGCAAGCAGCTTCCTCAACGTTTCAAAGGGGGCATGAGATCGAAAGAAAAAGACAAGTGACCAAATATCAGGAGCCAAAAATAATCCAAGAAAAGAAACTTTATTGTACATAAAAGATGACATGCGGGTCCCATTTTGCAGCAGCGGTGTCAACGTTTCAAATGCGGCTTGAGATCAAAAGAAAAAGAGTAGCCAGAAATTAGGGGTAAAAAAACTCCCAGAAAGAAAGTTGATTGTACATAGAGGATGGCATGCGGGTCCCATGACCCAGCACCTTACTCAACGTTTCAGAGGCGGCATGAGATCGAAAGAAAAAGGAAAGAGACCAAATACCAGGAGCAAAAAATAATCCAAGAAAAAGAAACTTTTATTGTACATAGAGGATGACATATGGGTCCCACTTATACAAGCTCTTCCGCCCCAAGATCTTGCAAGTTGATTGTACATAGAGGATGACATGCGGGCCCCTTGTGTCAGCAGCTTAATCAATGTTTCCAAGGCGGCAGGGGATCAAAAGAAAAAGGAAACAGCCAAAAATAAGAGGGTGAAAAAATCCAAGAAAAGAAACTTTTATAGTATCGAGGATGACATGTGGGTCCCATGAGCCAGCAGCTTCTCAACGTTTCAGAGGCTGCATGAGATCGAAAGAAAAGGCAAGTGACCAAAAATAAGGGGGTAAAAAAAATCCAAGAAAAGAGACTTGATTGTACATAGAGGATGACATGCGGGTCCCACCAGTCAGCAGCTTACTAACGTTTCCAAGGCGGCAGGGGATGAAAAGAAAAAGGAAATAGCCAAAGATCAGAGGGTGAAAAAAATCAAAGAAAAGAAACTTTTATAGTACATAGAGGATGACATGTGGGTCCCATGGGCCAGCAGGTTCCTCAACGTTTTCAAGGGCGGCATGAGATCGAAAGAAAAAGGCAAGTGACCAAAAATCAGAGGGTGAAAAATAAAAAAAAAGAAACTTTTATTGTACATAGAGGATGACATGCTGTCCCAACGTTTCAAATGCGGTTTGAGATCAAAAGAAAAAGAAAGTAGCCAGAAATTAGGGGGTAAAAAAACTCCAAGAAAAGAAAATTGATTGTACATAGAGGATGACATGCGGGTCCCACAGTTTGCTTACTCAACGTTTCCAAGGCGGCAGGATCAAAAGAAAAAGGAAATAGCCAAAAACCGAGAGTGAAAAAAAACCCAAGAAAATAAACTTTTGTAGTACATAGAGGATGACATGCGGGTCCCATGAGCCAGCAGGTTCCTCAACGTTTCAAACGTGGCATGGGATCGAAGGAAAAAGGCAAGTGACCAAATATCGGGAGCCAAAAATAATCCAAGAAAAGAAACTTTATTGTACATAGAGGATGACATGCGGGTCCCATTTTGGCAGCCAACGTTTCAAATGCGGCTTGAGATCAAAAGAAAAAGAAAGTAGCCAGAAATTAGGGGTCAAAAAAAACTCCAAGAAAGGAAAGCTTTATCGTTCATACGCTGACATGTGGGACCTATGAGCCAGCAGCTTACTGAACGTTTCAAAGGCGGGATCAAAAGAAAGGAAATAGCCAAAAATCAGAGGTGAAAAAAAATCCAAGAAATCAAACTTTTATTGTACATAGAGGATGACATGCGGGTCCCATGAGCCAGCAGGTTCCTCAACGTTTCAAACGTGGCATGAGATCGAAAGAAAAGGCAAGTGACCAAATATCGAGCCAAAAATAATCCAAGAAAAGAAACTTTATTGTACATAGAGGATGACATGCGGGTCCCATTTTGCAGCCTGAACGTTTCCAAGGCGGCACAGGACCAAAGAAAAATGAAGTAGCCAGAAATCAGGGGGTGAAAAAAATCCAAGAAAAGAAAGATTTCAATTGGGCTACATCTAGACATCTGGGCCTTCGAACTATCCTTCTGGGCCTTTGGACACGTACAATTTCAGCCCACTCCAGAACATGATAGTTCGGATTTTTCTCAAAAAAAAAAAGGAAAGTCCTATGCTTCGCCAAAACAAAAAACAAGGAGATTCAAGATATATGTTGTAAAAATAAAGATTTAATTTATCCGTTTGCAATAGCTCAGAGCGAATACACTGTTTATTGTCTGCAAAATAATCAAGATATCACATGTTTCTTGTACGGGGAGGCTGACATCGTGGACCCATGAGCCAGCGTCGTTTTAAAGGCGGCGGGATGGAAAGAAAAAATAAACCAAAAATCTGTTGGTAAAAAATCCAAGAAAAGAAACATTTTCGTTCTGAGAGGATGACATGCGGGACCCATGAGGCAGCAGCCTCGGCGCTTATTGTTCATAGAGGCTGACATGTGGGACCCGTGAGCCAGCAGCGTCCTCAACGTTTTAAAGGCGGAAGGATATCGAAAGAAAAAATAAGCCAAAAATCATTTGGTAAACAATATCCAAGAAAAGAAACATTTACCGTTCTGAGAGGATGACATGCGGGACCCATGAGGCAGCAGCATCCTCAACGATTCCAAGGCGGCAGGGGATCAAAGAAAAAAAAGGAAATATCCAGAAATTAATTAGGGGTTCAAAAAAATCCATCAAAGGAAACTTTTATTGTTCATAGAGGATGACTTGTGGGACCGACCTGCCAACACGTCCTCATCGTTTCAAAGGGGGAGATCCAAAGAAAAAGGCAAATAGCCAGAAATTAGGGGTCAAAAATAACTCCAAGAAAGGAAACTTTTATTGTTCGTAGAGGATGACATGCGGGACCCATGAGCCAGCAGCTTACTCAACGTTTCAAAGGCGGCATGAGATCGAAAGAAAAAGGCAAGTGACAAAATATCAGGCAAAAGATAATCCAAGAAAAGAAACTTTATTGTACATAGAGGATGACATGTGGGTCCCATTTTGCAGCAGCGGTCTCAATGTTTGTAATGCGGCTTGAGATCAAAAGAAAAAGAAAGTAGCTAGTAATTAGGGGTGAAAAAATCCAAGAAAGGAAAGTTGATGGACATAGAGGATGACATGCGGGTCCCTTGAGCCAACAGCTTACTCAACGTTTCAAAGGGGGCAGGGGATCAAAAGAAAAAGGCAAGCCAAAAATCAGAGGGTGAAAAAAATCCAACAAAGGAAACTTTTATAGCACATAGAGGATGACATGCGGGTCCCATGAGCCAGCAGGTTCCTCAACGTTTCAAACGTGGCATGAGATCGAAAGAAAAAGGCAAGTGCCCAAATATGAGGAGCCAAAAATAATTCAAGAAAAGAAAGTTTTATAGTACATAGAGGATGACATGCGGGTCCCATTTAGCAAGCGGTATCACCGTTTGAGAGTGGCGGGGGATCAAAAGAAAAAAGAAATTGCCAAAAATCAGATGGTGAAAAAAAACCAAGAAAAAGAACTTTTATAGTACATAGAGGATGACATGCGGGTCCCATGAGCTGCAGGTTCCTCAACGTTTCAAACGTGGCATGAGATCGAAAGAAAAAGGCAAGTGAAAAAATATCAGGAGCCAAAAATAATTCAAGAAAAGAAAGTTTTATAGTACATAGAGGGATGACATGCGGGTCCCATGAGCCAGATCACCGTTTGAGAGGCACAGGGGATCGAAAGAAAAAGTCAAGTGACCAAATATGAGGTGCCAAAAAAATCCAAGAAAAGAAAGTTTTATAGTACATAGAGGATGACATGCGGGTCCCATTTAGCAGCAGCGGTGTTTGAGAGGCAGCAGGTGATCGAAAGAAAAGGCAAGTGACCAAATATGAGGTGCCAAAATAATTCAAGAAAAGAAAGTTTTATAGTACATAGAGGATGACATGCGGGTCCCATTTAGCAGCAATTATCACCGTTTGAGAGGCAGGGGATCGAAAGAAAAAGCAAGTGAAAAATATGAGGAGCCAAAAATAATTCAAGAAAAGAAAGTTTTATAGTACATAGAGGATGACATGCGGGTCCCATTAGCAGCAGCGGTATCACCGTTTGAGAGGCGGCAGGGGATCGAAAGAAAAAGGCAAGTGACCAAATTTGAGGTGCCAAAAATAATCCAGGAAAAGAAAGTTTTATAGTACATAGAGGATGACATGCGGGTCCCGTTAGCAGCGGTATCACCGTTTGAGAGGCGGCGAGGATCGAAAGAAAAGGCAAGTGACCAAATTTGAGGTGCCAAAAATAATCCAGGAAAAGAAAGTTTTATAGTACATAGAGGATGACATGCGGGTCCCGGTTAGCAGCAGCGGTATCACCGTTTGAGAGGCGGGGATCGAAAGAAAAAGCAAGTGACCAAATTTGAGGTGCCAAAAATAATCCATGAAAAGAAAGTTTTATAGTACATAGAGGATGACATGCGGGTCCCATAGCAGCAGCGGTATCACCGTTTGAGAGGCGGCAGGGGATCGAAAGAAAAAGGCAAGTGACCAAATTTGAGGTGCCAAAAAAACTCCAAGAAAAGAAAGTTGATTGCACATAGAGGATGACATGCGGGTCCCATTTAGCAGCAGCGGTCTCAACGTTCCAAGGCGGCAAGGGATCAAAAGAAAAAGGAAGTAGCCAGAAATCAGGGGGTCAAAAAAATCCAAGAATAGAAAGAATTTTGGTTCATAGAGGATGACATGCGGGACCCATGATCCTGCATCGTAAACGGCTCGTTGAACGAGATGGCGCGATGAAAAAAACAATGCCAGAGAGGCTGCCATCTGGGCCCTACATCCCTCGGCGGTGCGGATTTGCGTTGACTCGGCCGGCGAACCCGAGATTTCGAGATGCACCACGTCCCGGCCACCATACGCCACGTTTTGGCCGCTTTCGTCTGGCTAGGTGGCCTCAAAAACGAGAAAAAAAAAGTTTTGACATGCACCACGGAGGGACCAAAATCGTCGGCCATGGTACACCAGCAACCACGGCGCGACTTCAACTTCGTGGCCATGGCATGTAGTGGTAGCTAGCTAGACAGTTGGCATGCAATAGTCTTAATTATGCTTGATGAATATTGGCAGTAGTAGCAGTAGCTAGGTAAATTATATATATTTGTATGCTGGTTTAATTAAAAATACTAAGCTGATGCTATTGTCTCTTGAAGCAAGCATGCAGTAGTGGCAGTAGTGGCATAATACTGGAGCATTCACAACATTCAAGAAAATAGCCATTCTTTACAGAAGAAGTTGTTGGTAGTAAGCAAGTAGTAGTAAATTGATGTACAGTGTAGCAGTAGCAAGGTAGAGTGTGGGTATGCTACCAGGGATATAATTCATTTTATGTTATGATCACTTCATTTTAAATGTACAGGCTAAGCATGAAATGTATAGACTTTGCTTATTTTAAATGTACAGTCTTAATTAAGCATGAAGAATTACTACTGTTAGTCATCCTATAAGATATGCTACAGTACACTAAAATGGATATGCTACACAGAGAAGTGTTGACTTGTGCAAAAATGGTTTTATGTAGCTAGGATTTTTCTATATATTTCAGTCAGAGAAGAAATACAATGAGTAAAGCAGTAGGTGTTGTTTTTTATACTGCCTTGGTTCTTCATTCAAGAAGGCAGTAGTGGCAGTAGTGCTAAATTCTGTCAATTGGTATACTGGTTATATAAAAATTGGGTCTAAATTCTGTCAATTGCTCAGAGAAGCAAGTCATTTCCAGGACTGCAGCTGTTGCTTGGCTGCAGCTGTTGCAAGGCTCATACAGGAAGTGTTTAAATTCTGTCTAAATGAAGTGTTTAAGTGCTGCAAAAAATAAATAATTTGATGGTTATTTACTTTATTTACAATGTTGTTGGTGTATGCTGGTGTATGCATGCTGGTGTATGCATGCTGGTGTGGTGTTGTTGGTGATGACCTGGTGGTGTATGCTGGTGTATGCTGGTGTGGTGGTATGGTGTAGTATGCTGGTGTGTGGTGTTGTTGGTAATGGACCTGGTGGTATGGTGTATGCTGGTGGGTGGTGTTGTTGGTGATGGACCTGGTGGTATGCTGGTGTATGATGGTGCATTATATTATGTGAATTGTTGCAGGGACTTCAAATGAGCTGCCCATTTCTCCCGAAACGTTGATTCACTTCCGTTTCGGTTGAGAAATGGGGCTCCTATGTCCAAAAATTAGCAAAGGTCATGCCGAATTTTCCGGCCGACAATTGTACTAATAGATTTCATCCTCTTCTTTATAGAAATTGCAAATATGTCGGCCGACGACAACGTGGCCGGCACTTCTAAGGCCGCCATGACCCTCGAAGAGGAAGCCAGAGCGGCGAACGTCGAGTTCTGGGAATTCGGCCCCTCCCAGCGACAAGAGGAGGAGGAGGTGGACTTGGCGGCGGAGGAAGTCGGAGCTGACCGTCAGATGACTGAAGCCGGGGAGGAGGAGGAGTATGAACCCACCACCGACGGCGGCGACCACACGGGGGGTGACGGCGTCGGGGAGGCTGACGGCAGCGGCAACCCGGCTGCTAAGAAGAAGAAGAAGCCGCGGAAGGATCGGAAGCCGACGGTGCTCGCCAACACCACCAGCGAGATCACATTGGTCTCCGAAAGTGGGCAGCCAAAGGAGCCTTTGGATGTTGCCGCTGGGTACGGCATGCAACTCGGGTGCATTGTCCGGGAAAGCATGTCGATCAACACGGTGAATATCCGAGGTGAAGGCAATGAGCATTTGGTTCGTAGCATAGAAAACAAAAATTTTCCTACCGCAAGACGAATAAATCCAAGATCTAATCTATGGAACACCCAAGATCTAATCTACAAGATCGGAGCAATGAGATTGATATGAGACTAACCCTCGAAGATTTCCAAAGCCTACGAGATTAGATCTCGTTGTTGGTGTAGACGATCGTCCCCGGTGCTGCAATCCGGCAGCACTTCCGTACTCGGTCGCGCGTACGGTGTCGATGAAGCCCTTCCTCTCCCCGTTCCAGCGGGCAGCGGAGGTGTGGTAGATCCCCTCGGAATCCCAGCAGCACGACGGCATGGTGGTGGAGGTGGAGGAGAAATTCCTGCAGGGCTTCGCCAAGCCTGCGCAGGAAGAAGGAGGAGGGAGAGAGGGGCGGCTAGGGCTTGGGGAAATCATGTGCTGCGCCCCAGCCCTCCCCTCCCTCTTATATAGGCGTGGGGGGCTGCCTTGGCCCCCCCTCCAAGCCTTTGGGTCGGCCAAAACAAGGGGGGCAACTTCCCCCCCAAGTTAAGTCCCTAATTTTAAGGGATTTGATCTTATCCACTTGATCCAGCCACATGGGCCTTGGGGGGCTGGTGTGCCTGGCCCATGTGGGCCTATGTGACCCCCTCCGGTCCATGTTGGACGTTCGGGATAGGTGGGCCCCACTATGGTACCCTCCGGAACCTTCTAGAACCTCCGGTACAATACCGAAAAATCCTGAACTTTTCCGGTAACCCTGAAAATGACTTCCCATATATGAATCTTATTCTCCGGACCATTCCGGACCTCCTCGTGATGTCTTGGATCCCATCCGAGACTCCGAACAAAAACTTCGGACTCCATCTCATATTCCGAATCTACTTATGCGACATCGAACCTTAAGCGCGTCACCCTACGGTTCGCGAACTATGCAGACATGGTCGAGACTCCTCTCCGAGCAATAACCAATAGCGGGATCTAGAGATCCATAATGGCTCCCACATATTCAACGATGACTTAGTGATCGATTGAACCATTTACATATGATGCCGATTCCCTTTGTCACGCGATATTTTACTTGTCCGAGGTTCGATCATCGGTATCTCCATACCTTGTTCAACCTCGTTACCGACAAGTACTCTTTACTCGTACCGTGGTATGTGATCTCTTATGAACCATTCATATGCTTGCAAGCTAATCAGATGACATTCCACCGAGAGGGCCCAGAGTATATCTATCCGTCATCAGGATGGACAAATCCCACTATTGATCCATATGCCTCAACTCACACTTTCCGAATACTTAATCCCATCTTTATAACCACCCATTTACACAATGGCGTTTGATGTAATCAAAGTACCCTTCCGGTGTAAGTGATTTACATGACCTCATGGTCGAAGGACTTGGGCAACTATGTATCGAAAGCTTATAGCAAATTGAACTTAATGACTTGATCTTATGCTACGCTCATTTGGGTGTGTGTCCATTATATCATTCACCTAATGACATAACCTTGTTATTAATAACATCCAATGTTCATGATCACGAAACCATGATCATCCATTAATCAACAAGCTAGTTATACAAGAGGCTTACTAGGGACTCCTTGTTGTTTACATAACACACATGTATCAATGTTTCGGTTAATACAATTATAGCATGCTATGCAAACATTATCATAAACACAAAGATATATTATAATAACCATTTTATTATTGCCTCTTGGGCATATCTCCAACAGTCTCCCACTTGCACTAGAGTCAATAATCTAGTTTACATATGTAAAGATATAACACCTTGGCCTTCTGGTGCTTATCATGTTTTGCTCACGGGAGAGGTTTTAGTCAACGGATCTGACATGCTCAGAAACGTATGTATTTTGCAATTCATTTGCGTCTCAACGCATCACTCATTTTCCAAATGAGTCGGCATTAATTGTATATGCTTAGTCCTCTGGTGGAACCTTAATTCCGCGGTCTGAAATAAGTCACTAATATTGTCACACAATATAGCTTCAAAATTCTGACACTGTCGAAACTACACCAAGTTCTCCAAGAACTCTTCGACTTAACATCCTCAGTCATTGTCAAAACAATGACATACTCTGCCTTCGTTTGTAGAATCCGTCACAATATTTAGAACTCATCCAAATCTAGCATAGACTTGTTCTAGCTCATTGTGCTACCTTTTAAATAACTCTTAGCCTAATTGAGATTGAAATTTTATTTTTATATGTGACCAAACTAATATCGGTGCAACACCTTACAGCGATTTGTTTGTCATTACCCCATATAAAAACTATATATATATATATCCTTGGTTCTTCTAAAGTACTCAGGGATATTCTTACTGTTGTCCAATGATCATTACATGAATCATTCTGGTACATGCTCGTAACACTTTAGAGCACAGGACTTCTGACTTTGTACATATTATTCGTGATCTAAAATCACTCATGTGTATTTACTCATCGAGTGTCAAATACACTCAAGTCTTGTTAAACCTTCACATGAAAAGAACACCTTCTTAATTGAACTACTTCAATATCTATTCTATGTACTTAAACTTAAACTTATTATGTGTTTCTATCTATCTTCATAGATCTTGACACTAAATATGTTTCAATTCATATCCTTTCATTGATGTTAATTCTCAATGAAACCTTTTAAATCAATTATATAATTACACTATTTATAATCAACGATATGTCATCTACATAAAGTATTATAAATATGTCTCAGCGCTCCCACTTAATTTCTTGCAAATGCAAGCATCTTCATCGTTTCTGATGGAATCAAAACTCTTTGATTATTTCATCCGGTGAAGATTCCAACTCCGCGATACTTACTTCATCCAATTGAAGTTTGTATACCTATCTAGTATTCCACGGACCAGCAAAACTCTTGGTTGCATCTGGTATACATCCTTCATACATACTTCTGGTAAGGAATGTATTTCTGCCATCCTACTATCATATCTCATAAAAGAAATATGTAGCGATTACTAGAATAATCCACATAGACTATAAGCATTGCCACGGAAGATCTAATCTTATCGTAGTCAACTCTTTGAACTTTGTCGTAAACAACTTTTCGATAAGTCAAGCTTCTTTAAGGATATTCCATCCAAGTCCATCTATTTGATAGATCCATTTACTTTCAAAAAGTACTCATCTATCTTGGATTTCATGGCGCATAGCCATTTTAAACGGAGTCAGGGCCCATCATAACTTCTTTGTATGTAGTTGGTTTATCATTGTTCAAAATCAATCCTTTGTTCACAAATCATTTATTTGATTACAAAATAAACCACATCTACAAGGTTCAATAAGTACTTTGATCTCCATGACTATAACACTTTGTAGACATGGGAGCCATGATCTTCGTAGCTGCTTCCGGAACCATTTCCGATGTTGTGCTACTCTGATCATCATGCTCAGGTTCATAAACCTTATCAAGTTCTATTGTCCTCCCACTCAAATAGTTCGCTAGAAACAATTTCTTTGAAATAAGTAAGAAACATTGACAAACACTTTTGTCTTTGACTTCATAGTGGAAAGAATTCCCAATCAATTTCATGGGATAATCAACAAAGACATTTATCCGATTTTGGCTGTAAACTCATTTACTTATGCTATGCATACCAAAATTTATGAAAGGACCATTTAGGGTTTATACCCATGCCATAACTCGTATGGTGTCATTTCAATGGATCATGATGATGCTCTATTCAGTGTAAAAGCGGTAGTCTCTAAAGCATAATCCACAAAAATATAATGGCGTCATTTTATTTTATCTCATCATCAATCCAACAAGGTTTGGATACATGTCTTGGATACTCCGTCATCATTATGATACTCCAAGAAACGTGAGGTTGTAGAACAATTTCATAACTCTCTTAGATGTTCGCTAAAACTCGTAATTCAAATGTTTCCACCATGATCCAATCACAGATATTTGACTTTTCTATTACGATGATTTCCACTTCATGCTGAAATTTATTTGAATCCATTCAAATGTTTCAAACTTCTTCCTTATCGAATATATCCACATATATATACTCAATTCATTGTTAGAAGTTTTCATGAAGTAGAAGAATCTCCCGCACACAACTATGCCCAGTGAACCATATACATCACTATGTATGTTTCCACTAAGTTAGTTGCCCGTTCAACTCTTGGCCTATGAACGGTATTTAAGTCATTCTCTTTTAGAAGAGATTTGCAAGCGCCAAACGATTCCAAGTCGAATGACTCCAAAAATCCATTCAAATGGAGTTCCTTCATGCGTTCCTTTCTAACATGACCTAAATGGCGGTTCCACTAATGAGTGGAATTCACATCATTTGCCTTATGGCATTTTAGCGTCAGTGTTATGTATGTGTGCTTCACCATAAAGATTTATAATAACTTATCCATCGTACATGGAATGCTGTTACAATTTGAACAACTCATTGTTTTCATTTAACCAGAACAAGAATAACAATTATAAAGTTCTTTATTATAAATCTGAATGGCTAGACAGAATGCCAACGACGAACATAATAACACTTTATTTTTGTTCCAGACGTGCATTCCTATCACATTCCTTTTCAGTCACTTAGGCCAATGTATTCTTGTATTGCGTTGTTTTGTATGACACCTCATACCAACCAATATGGTACTAATACCCAAGAATTCCATTTTGTGACCAAACAAGGAATACATTCATAACATGTATATCATCTATATACACCTGAGCTAGACTTTCTAGTCTTTTCTTTCTTTCTGCCAAAATATCTTTTGTAGTTTCTCTTTTAGTTTTCCTCATTCTCAGAAAACACTTCACTTTCAATGACTTCTAAGTCCATTGGTCAAATACCAATAACCTTGAGGTTCTTACTTTGAAGTTGATCATCATATGACAAGTGTTCCAGATTTCACTATTAGTAACTTTGTAATATGATGAACAATTTCACTCATAATTTTATCCATCATATCATGACGACTTTCCGAGACCATGTCTGTACATGCTAGGCTCGTAAAGTTTAACCTCAGTATTCGCATGTGCAAATCTGGCTTGTACCCGTTGTATGCACACGTAGAATCTATCACACCCGATCATCACGTGATGCTTCGAAACGACGAGTCTTAGCAACGGTGCATACTAAGGACGATCACTTCATGGATATGCGAATATCGTTAGTGCCCAACTAGTTGGAGGATTGGGACGCCTGGCATCTTCAACCTTCGTACATTCCCATAAAACTTATGAGTTTATGTAGTCTCACTAGATTATATTCTATCATCTTGCAATAAGGTCTTAGATATCACATATATCTCATACCTTGCTTATTTCTGAAAACAAAATTTCCAGCTCCTTACTTTTCAAACAGATTTGAACTTCAAGTTTCATGGAGGCAAGATGATTCTAGGTACTAATTGAAACCATTGTTCTTTGAATCATTAATGAGAAGTTTACTAAAAATTTGCAATAGGACTTAATCATTTCTTGATTCTTTAACAATACGGTACCAGCCCGTAGAGTTACTTGTCAGACTTAACAGTATTTCTATCTCAATTACAAGACTAGCGCATGGTAGATAACGGATGCCAATTCTACAACTTTAATTCAAAATACTATTCAGACTATGTTCATGATAATTAGTTCATGTTTTAATCTAATTACTAATGAACTCCCACTTAATACAACATCCCTCATAGTTGTTAAGTGGCACACGATCCACATCCACTACACCAAAACCGATCATCACGTGAGATGATGTAGCTTCAATGGTGAACATCAACATGTTGATCATATCATCCATATGACTCGTGTTCAACCTTTCGGTTTCCGTTGTCCCGAGGCCATGTCTGTACATGCTAGGCTCGTCAAGCAAACCCAAGTATTCCGCGTGTGCAAACATGGCTTACACCCGTTGTATGTGAACGTAGAGTCTATCACATCCGATCATCACGAGATGCTTCAAAACGACGAACTGTAGCAACGGTGCATACGAGGGGAGAACACTTTATTATCTTGATATTAATGTGAGGGATCATCTTATAATGCTACCGTCGCGATCTAAGCAAGATAAGATGCATAAAGGATTAACATCACATGCAATTCATAATATGTGATATGATATGGCCTTTCTTCTTGTGCTTTTGATCTCCATCTCCAAAGCACATGATCATGATCTCCATCATCACCAGCATTGCACCAAGGTCCGTGGCGCCGCTTCATGGTTGTCCATCACTTATAGCTACTATGACAACTACTTGAAATAAAGCTATTACATGATGAATAGACACGCAGGTCTTTAACAAAAATTAAAGACAACCATTAGGCTCCTGCCGGTTGCCATAATACAACAATGAACATCTCATACATCAAATATAATCATCATCACATCATGACCATATCACATCACCAAACCCTGCAAAAACAAGTTAGACGCCTCTAATTTGGTTTGCATATTTTACGTGGTTTAGGGTTTTCGAGTAAGATCCAATCTACCTACGAACATGAACCACAACGGTGATACTAGTGTTGACAATAGAAAGTGCAAATTGGAATCTTCACTATGGTGGGAGAGACAGACACCCGCAAAGCCACTTATGCAATACAAGTTGCATGTCAAGCGTGGAGCAAGTCTCATGAGACGCGGTCATGTAAAGTTAGCCCGGGCCGCTTCATCCCACCATCCCGCAAGATGCAAAGTACACAAACTAAAGAAACAAAAGCATCAACGCCCACAAAACCATTGTGTTCTACTCGTGCAACAGATCTATGCATAGACATGGCTCTGATACCACTGATGGGGTTCGTAGCATAGAAAACAAAAATTTTCCTACCGCAAGACGAATAAATCCAAGATCTAATCTATGGAACACCCAAGATCTAATCTACAAGATCGGAGCAACGAGATTGATATGAGACTAACCCTCGAAGATTTCCAAAGCCTACGAGATTAGATCTCGTTGTTGGTGTAGACGATCGTCCCCGGTGCTGCAATCCGGCAGCACTTCCGTACTCGGTCGCGCGTACGGTGTCGATGAAGCCCTTCCTCTCCCCGTTCCAGCGGGCAGCGGAGGTGTGGTAGATCCCCTCGGAATCCCAGCAGCACGACGGCGTGGTGGTGGAGGTGGAGGAGAAATTCCTGCAGGGCTTCGCCAAGCCTGCGCAGGAAGAAGGAGGAGGGAGAGAGGGGCGGCTAGGGCTTGGGGAAATCATGTGCTGCGCCCCAGCCCTCCCCTCCCTCTTATATAGGCGTGGGGGGCTGCCTTGGCCCCCCCTCCAAGCCTTTGGGTCGGCCAAAACAAGGGGGGCAACTTCCCCCCCAAGTTAAGTCCCTAATTTTAAGGGATTTGATCTTATCCACTTGATCCAGCCACATGGGCCTTGGGGGGCTGGTGTGCCTGGCCCATGTGGGCCTATGTGACCCCCTCCGGTCCATGTTGGACGTTCGGGATAGGTGGGCCCCACTATGGTACCCTCCGGAACCTTCTAGAACCTCCGGTACAATACCGAAAAATCCTGAACTTTTCCGGTAACCCTGAAAATGACTTCCCATATATGAATCTTATTCTCCGGACCATTCCGGACCTCCTCGTGATGTCTTGGATCCCATCCGAGACTCCGAACAAAAACTTCGGACTCCATCTCATATTCCGAATCTACTTATGCGACATCGAACCTTAAGCGCGTCACCCTACGGTTCGCGAACTATGCAGACATGGTCGAGACTCCTCTCCGAGCAATAACCAATAGCGGGATCTGGAGATCCATAATGGCTCCCACATATTCAACGATGACTTAGTGATCGATTGAACCATTTACATACGATGCCGATTCCCTTTGTCACGCGATATTTTACTTGTCCGAGGTTCGATCATCGGTATCTCCATACCTTGTTCAACCTCGTTACCGACAAGTACTCTTTACTCGTACCGTGGTATGTGATCTCTTATGAACCATTCATATGCTTGCAAGCTAATCAGATGACATTCCACCGAGAGGGCCCAGAGTATATCTATCCGTCATCGGGATGGACAAATCCCACTATTGATCCATATGCCTCAACTCACACTTTCCGAATACTTAATCCCATCTTTATAACCACCCATTTACGCAATGGCGTTTGATGTAATCAAAGTACCCTTCCGGTGTAAGTGATTTACATGACCTCATGGTCGAAGGACTTGGGCAACTATGTATCGAAAGCTTATAGCAAATTGAACTTAATGACTTGATCTTATGCTACGCTCATTTGGGTGTGTGTCCATTATATCATTCACCTAATGACATAACCTTGTTATTAATAACATCCAATGTTCATGATCACGAAACCATGATCATCCATTAATCAACAAGCTAGTTATACAAGAGGCTTACTAGGGACTCCTTGTTGTTTACATAACACACATGTATCAATGTTTCGGTTAATACAATTATAGCATGGTATGCAAACATTATCATGAACACAAAGATATATTATAATAACCATTTTATTATTGCCTCTTGGGCATATCTCCAACAATGAGCATTTGGTCGAGCTCTGCCTTCGGAAGCTTCACCGACGGTACACGTTCCCGGCGCCATACAATAACTTGGAAAGATCCAACCCGGTGAATAAATTGGCCATCACGAAGATGAGCAACGCCCTGAGCAGCTGGAAAAGCCGGGTGAAGGCCAAGATCGACAAAGGTGAAAGCTTTGAGAGTATTAAGAAGGGTGAGCCGATGCTCGATGAAGCAGAGTTCCAGATATTCAAGGAGCGGCTGGATAGCGAGGATGCGAAAGCATGGACGGAGTGGGGTAGACAAATGCATGAGCTCAACTTAGGAGCACATCACCTTGGAAGCGGCGGTTATAGAGGAAAGATTCCCATTTGGGAAAAGGAGGACGAAGAACTTGCACGTGCTGGGAAACCGAACCCATGGTTGAAAATGACGGACCTGCAGGTGAGGTACTTTGTCCGGGCCCGCTACACTCTGGACAGGAATACAATGGAATTCGTTACCGAGCATGACGACGTGAGGAAGTTCGAGGAAAAGCTGGTAAGGGAATTTACTCGCGCGGTCCATTGCTGCACATATTACATATATGACGTGAATGCAATGCCCTAAATGTGTTCACCCTATCCTTGTCTGCAGAACGAGCAGTTGGCGGCGGCCGATCTCCCCGAGGCCGAATCGTCGTCCCAGGGCTCGACGGAGCCGTGGGACACGCCTTTCAACAGGGCGTTGAATATCCTCAAGGAGAGGCCAGTATCCAAGCCGCCGACGTCGGCTGGACGTGTCTGCGGCTTTGGTACAAGCATGAAGTTTCGCGAGTACTACAAAGAGGAAAGCAGCAAGAAGAGAAGGAGGAGCGCGATGTCATCAGAGGATAAAGCCGAGGTGGAAGAGCTGAGGAAGAAGGTCTCCATGCTCGAGGAAAAACAGGCAAACTCGATGGACAAAGATGAGGTGGACAAGCTTTTCGAGAAGAAGCTCCGCGATTTCCTGCCCCCTCAGGTCATCGAGGGGATAGCTGCGTGGAATGCGGCCGGTCAGGTGGGGTCGATAAAAGTGCCTAGCGCCGGGGCCAGCAACTCGATCTTCAACGCGTCGCCATCTCCGGATCTGGTTACCCCGCCGCCCACCATCGCCGCGGGGCAGCCGATGGAGTTGGATGAACCGGTGCCCCCCGCTGATCCTGCCGAGGCTACCAAGGCGCAGCCGGCGGCGGTGGTGCTTCATAATGCACCCGAGCCGCAGAAGATTGATAGGCCGGCCGCCACTGTCTCCACATTAGCACAGCTCAACGCCATCACCAAGGTACTTAACTAATTAGTTATTCCATGCCATCTCCTTCATGCGTTTTGATACCCGGCTATCTAATTAATGATGCCCAACATTACTCAGGACACTCCTTGCGTGCTCCTTCACTGCGCGCCCGGCGGCGAGTTGAAGGATGTTGCCACGGGAATGATCATACAACCGAAGAGCACCACGTTGCACACCGTGGCTATGGACGCCAACGTCCTGAAGGTCACTTTGGGTCGGGTGTTGCCGGGGTGCGAAGACATGGACCCCCCAATACAGCCCGAGGGAGCCGACGAGCACCTGACGCTTGAGAACTGCCATGGCTATACCATGGTATGGCCAAAGACCCAGATCCGTCTTGGGGGTCGCTCCACCGGCGCCTCCTCGATCATCCGGCAGCCGATCGTCCGGCCGCCTGCTCGGAGGGCAGCTCCTCCCGTCGTCACCGCCACAACAAGCCGCCACAAGAAACTGCTGGGAGAGTCTCTGCCTCAACCGCCACCGGCGGAGCCTAAAGGCAAGGCCGCTGCACCGCTATCGCCCATCCCATCACCCAACGAAGATGACATCGATGATGATGGGCCGGTAGACGTCGATGCCTACCTCAACACCGGCGCCGACATAGATGATTTGTACATGGCGGGCGCGGATGAAGAAGCATACCGCGCTCGCGACGAACCAGCTGGCCCACCCAAGGCAACCAAACAGCGCCTGGTGTTCCGCGGCTTCTCTCAAGAGACGCCTCCGGCAGCCGATACACAAGAGCCAACCGCCGCAAACATCTTCAGCCCCAATACGCTGATCAACAAGGTCAACGAGCAGTTTGAAGCGTCAGGGGCCGTTGCTCCGAAGAAGCCCCGTAAAAGACCTAGTAAGAACAAGGAGAAGTCTGCGAGCCAGCCACCTCCGACGATCCGTCATCGGGACTCCATGGTACCTCCCAGCAAGGATGGCTTGACCAGAATGCATGAAGCTGGCAAACCAATACTGGGTCCGGAGCTGCAACACCTTGCTTCCGGAGATATGCTGCCTCTGCAGGACAGTATCCTGGTCCTAGAGAGTATCCTTCTTAAGGACAAAGATCCAAATTACCCGGTCTTCACGGTCAAGGTGCCAAGAGATGTGGGCTTCGTCACTGATGCCCCCGCGGATATATTCTTTATAGCGTACGAGGACATCTTCAAGCTATTCCACGCGAGAAGGCTGGACTATAACTTGGTCCGCCTATTCGCGCTCAATCTGGCGATGAAGATCAAGAGAGAGAGTACCCCGGACGTCGCGATAGCGGATCCCTACTACATGCGTGAAAGCCAGTTGGCCTTATCAGCGGTGCGGGTACGGGCTTCGTTGTACCTACAGAAGTGCTTCTTGGACAACAAGAGGAAGGACAACATCCTCTTGGCTTACTTTCCCGAGTAAGTACACATCCGCTAGCCCTGTAATAAATTTCTTTTCCATTGCTCATTTCCAACCTCGATCTTGTTCCAAATTTGTGTTGCGCAGAGACACGCACTGCGTACTCATCTCCATTGCCCCGAAGTTTTCTCTTGCCACCTATTTCGACTCGGGGAGTGCGAAAAAGAAGAACTACGCCAGAATAAGGGGTGTGCTAGATGATGCTCTCGAGGGCTACTTCAAAAAGGGAGGCGCCTTCAAAGAAAAGGCGGAATGTTTCAGGGATGATGGTAAACACAAGTTCAAGCACGTGTTCGAGTTCCCCTGTGTCAAGCAGCCGGAAAACAGCACTCTGGACGCCTTCTATGTCATGCATCACCTAAAAGGGTTTGTCCGGGATAGCCAGAACTTGCGTTTACCATCTGCTCTCCGAGGATGGGCCGAAAAGTTGGCGCGGATCAACGATGATGACCTCAGAGAAGACTTCCAGGATACCAGGGTCAAGTTATCACATATCATCATTCAAGACGTCACCACAGGGGGAGGGCCCTTGCACCAGGGTAGAGCGTTATGCAAGAGGGACATCGAACACCGCCTCAAAGCGCAGGGTGACACGAGGACGTGGATTACAAAAGATCTGTACAAGCCGTTCCCGGAGCCCTGCGAGCCTTGACTTAGTGTGTGATAAACTAGCTATCTTCATCGGTTAGTTTGTATATATATCGATGGACGTGGTCTTTTGTGTGGGTCGTAATTAAACTCTAAGTACTATGTTCATCGGTTTATGTGTATCGGTGGACGTCGTCTTGTGTGTGCGTGTCGCAAACTTATTGTTGCCGTGCTCAACTTTACTATATACTTTGCTCTAATATTTATCAACATATATATATATATGCATGATGTACTAATATGATATACTAATATGCCCTTGTCAATAGAGATGCCGACGTACGTTGTGTACAAGGGTCGGGTTCCAGGTGTCTACGAGGAGTGGCAGGACTGTCTCGAACAGGTGCACAAGTTCAGCGGGAACAGCTACAAGGGATACGCGACTAGAGAGGAGGCGGTAGCACAGTGGAGGGCACACGTGGGCAAGAAGAAGAACCGGCTGAAGTTCTTGGTCCCCCTCTTACTCACCGCCACCGCGGTTGTACTCTACTTTACTTTAGTCTAGGTGGCCGGTGACGATGCATGTGCATATGAGACGAGATGAACACATGTATGTGTATGCGACGATCAAACACATTTCTACTTGTGTAATTTGGATCTAAATGATGTAATGATGAAGACTTGTGTGTATCATGTCATTTGTGTGTCATTTCTGACTATTTCTGTTATTTCTGGAATGTGCTATGTGTTTGCTGTATATATACCTGCATATTTCCTGTCAAATACCAAATGAAAAAAAAATCGAAAATCCAAAAATTAACATTCTGTGGCGCATGCGTCAGCAGTGCGCCATAAAAAATTGTAAGTATTCTGTGGCGCACGTATCCACCGGTGCGCCATAAAAACATTCTGTGGCGCATGCGGGCTAATGCGCCACAGAATTCCAAACTTCTGTGGCGCACTGGTGCGCATGCGCCACAGAATTCCAAACTTCTGTGGCGCACCCACTGCTGCGCCACAGAATTTAAATACTAGTCGCGTGGCATCTGTGGCGACGGCCATATGCGCCA
This sequence comes from Lolium multiflorum, assembly GCA_030979885.1. NCBI lineage: Eukaryota > Viridiplantae > Streptophyta > Magnoliopsida > Poales > Poaceae > Lolium > Lolium multiflorum. The sequence goes on along the minus strand of CM061749.1, from coordinate 234,822,658 downwards.
CAGAATCTTAATTTGGTGCGCCACAGCCTTTTTCCACTAGTGGCAGCGATACTCCTCCCGCTAGCCTACCTGCTATGCTTAGCCACGGCCCAGCAGGTTAGAACGACCAACACGAGTTCTTGCCATCGTCTTCCGCTTCCTGACGGCGTCACCGGCGCCGAGAGCCTTGACTTCTATGGCAACGATGGCGTCTACACGGGCGTCTCCGACGGCCGTGTTCTCAGGTGGGGCGGCCGCGCTGCGGGTTGGAAAACCTTTGCCTACAACTCGAAGTTCAGGTCGGTATATAAAATCAATGACTAAGCATCGCATTGTCATATAGATCTCGATTGGTTAGATGTGTTTTGCTTACATGTGTATGTAGCCGTGTAGGAAACTTGCTTTATGCTCAGATTCTTCGGTTCCGTCGGAAGAGAAAGAAAGCAAATGCGGACGACCACTCGGTGTTCGGTTCTACAGGAAAACTGGTGAGCTATACATCGCCGATGCATACTTGGGGCTCATGAAGGTAGGGCCGGCCGGCGGCGAAGCTCAGGTGCTAGCGAAGGAGGCGGACGGTGTCCCGTTCCACTTTGTCAATGGCCTCGCCGTTGATCAGGCTACCGGCGATGTATACTTCACGGATAGCAGCCTCAACTTCACCCGGAGGTCACTTCTTAACTTACTCGTACCATGCACTCAATTTGACTTGATTTCCTACTTTAGCCATTATGCGCAGGCACTCAACGGTGTCTATATATGTGCAGGGATAACATCAAGATTATGAGGAAGCACGACGACAGCGGCCGCCTGCTTAAGTACGACGCACGAACCAAGCTTGTCACCGTGCTTATGGCCGATATGCCGTACCCGAATGGCGTCGCGTTGAGCCGCGACGGTACACACCTGGTGGTGGCGCACACGGGGCCATGCGAGGCGCACAGGTACTGGCTCAAGGGACCCAAGGCCGGCACGTACGAGCTCTTCGCGGAGCTGCCCGGGTACCCGGACAACGTGACGCCAGACACGCAGGGTGGTTTCTGGGTGGCGCTCAACCGGGAGAGGCAGCAGAACGAGACGGCTCCGGTGCCGAAGCCGAAGCACTTGGTCGGCGTGCGTCTCAACGCCGACGGCAAGGAGGTCGAGGAGCTGACGGCCGCCGCGGGTGTCACGCTCAGTGAGGTGGCGAGCTCCAATGGCAAGCTCTGGCTCGGTTCGGTCGAGCTTGATTACATTGGTGTGCTTTGATTTACAGCTATGTGGTAGAGTTGTTTTGTTACAGTACCGTGTCGTTGGCGATTGCGTGATTAGTTAGTAGAAGAAGAGCCTTGGCGATTGTTTGATTAGCTAGTACTGTAGAAGAAGAGTTAATAAGATTCGTAGCTTCGTAAGGTCTAACGTCTCTGCCGTCGTTTATCTGGAGATATAATATTAATAATGAATATAGATATTACACAAAGTACTGTTTTCTTTCTGTTCAATCTTTTGAAGTTACATATTCGCATGTATATAAATATGGGAGCGCCTGGGTCACAGTCGACTGAGAACTTCTTAAGTCTCAGTCGACGGCCTGAGCCGTTGATTTTGTGTCGCTTCTATCGCAAATCTTCCTGTCATGTATGTGTACGTTTCCCTTTCGTGTCCCTGTCCTGTCCCTATCTGATCTGGCCCATATTTAATGCTGGGCTCATGTGTCTTAATTGGGCTTCTTTTATTTCTCACAGAATTAATGTTGGGCTCGACAGCTGCAGAGCCCAAACCCCTTCCGCAAGAAAGAAACAGACAGAGCACATCAGATCGTACCATCGTCTCCATCTCCCCGTCCGCACCTTGGTGGCCATGGGGAGAAGCGATCGGAGTGAACCCTAGCAAAATTCACCAGAAAAAAACTCAACTTGGAGAAGGATCTGAAGCAAGACACTCAACTCTGCACAACAGCATAACCATGGAGCATGAATCAGGATCTTACTGTGGTATGATCTGCTCTAAATCTTCTGATCTGAAAACCCTCTCCCAAATCTGTAGATAGTGCTTCCAGTTGTGTTGTATTCTTTGTTGTTCATCAGAAAACCCTCTCTCCACATGTCCTCTCCCAAAAAAAATGATGATTCCTGTGTAGAAAAAGGTGCTTCCAGCTCAGTTGAAGTTCATGATTATATTCAACATGAAAAAAATAACAGATTGTGACAAAAATTCGCAGGAAATTCTGCTGCACTTGAAGAGGCAAGTTTATATGCAACATATGGTTCATTACTCAAAGGCAAAACTCAGGTGATCATTTTATGACATAAGATAGAACTTTCAGTTTGCTATAAAACATTCAGTGATCAGTTCAGTTAACAAGAAAGTAAAATGATGAAACAAAAATGCAGATTCCAACTAACACATCTGTGTATGGGCAATCTTGGAATTTTAAACAGTCATCAAGAAATTCAGAGCACCTTGTCTTTAGCAATCCAATGATATCATCTTTGTCTGGTTCACAGGTAACAAGATAAAAGTCAACTCTTGTTGTTCTCATAAGTTCGACAGCATTATAAGCATGTACTGCTGACTGAACAAAGTAAAAAAAATATTTTGATTTCAGTCACACTTGGACACTCTTGAATCTATTTTTCTGAATATCTTTCTTTATCAGTAATAGAAATTGAAAAATGCATTAACATTGCAACATGCTTTTCTTCTATTCAGGTCGACTTCTCTGAAGATCCACAGCACATAGACTGTACACAGGTATATGCAGTATATAGCAGAAAAAGTGAAAGAAACACATGGTTTCCATCTCACTTACAACATGCAGTAATGAAATAAACTTTCACTTTATATGACCATAGTGAGTATTTAACTTATCTTGTTTTGCTGTAGTTGAAATTTTGAATGTCGATTGTTTTTTCCTTTCTACAGGTTCCTCCTCCATCTTACTTACAGGTTCCTCTGCCTAGTCACATAAACATACAGCCTGCAAGCATAGACATGCAAGAAAATGCAGTGAGTATAGAAACTGAATTTTAAAGGAAATGAAAAATAGTAAAGCTCTGACTTCATATATCTGACTGTATTCTGAAAAAATGCAGCTGAACCTATCACAAGGCAGTGGCATGACATACTCTCAAATGATGCAGAACATGGAATCGATGCAATTTTCTCAGGTTATTACACAGCTCCTAAAAATTTATGTTTTGGGAAAAAAATGCAAAAAATCATACAAATACAATGATACATGGGTTAATCCCCCGCAGTCAGGACAGAATTCGGACAACAGTGATGGTGTGGAAGAAGAATGCTCTCAGGCTGACATTCCCGATAATCAACAAGATCCAAATGTTGCTACCAAAGTTGATTTAGTTGGAGAAGATAGTGATGGCGAAGTAAGGTCAGTTGAAGAAGATGTTGTACAAGAATTGTCTCAGGAAGATATCGAAATATATCTTGAGAATGAAAGTCTAAAGGCAGCTCAAACATGCAGTCAGGAGGTCCGCAGTCACCATGTACCACATATTAATCAGGTTTTTGATACACATGAGGCTGCTTTTGAGTTCTACAACACTTACTCAGATATAATTGGGTTTTCAGCTAAAATAGCAGGAAACTACCATTGCAGAAAGAATAATAAAGCTACCAGGTACACTTTCAAATGCAACCGCTCTGGAAAAGTTCTGGATGAAGAAACTAAAGCAGAAAGGAAGAGGAAAAGAGATCTGAAGAGGCAAGAAACTAGAAGGAAGAAAATGCAAGAGAAAGGAGAGACAGAACCTTTGAAACCTTCGCCACCGCCAGGCGTTCCACCTAAAGATCAACCTAAAAAGAGAAAAAGAAACAATTTGGAAATTACAGGTTGTCTTGCTGAAATGATTGTGACTCTCAAAGGAGATAAATGGATTATCACAAGTCTAAATATGGAACACAACCATGAGTTGAGCCCTCCAGAAGAATCTAGATTCTTGAGGTCACACAATCACATGACAAATGAAGAGAAGCTTTTCATAAGGACATTTAATTCAGTGAAGCTTCCGACTAGAAAGATTATGGCAATACTAACTTACTTGAGAGGTGGTTGTTCCAGAGCTGTTCCATATACCAAGAAATTTGTGAGCAACTTAAGAACTGCAATGAGGAAAGAAAGCAGGCTCAATGACATGATGCAATCTCTTGAATATTTTAAGAAGAAGCAAGCTGATGATCCAAGCTTTTACTTTGATTTCAAAGTGGACAAGAAAACAAATACAGTGGAGAACATTTTCTGGTGTGATGCTACATCTAGAAGAATGTATGACCTATATGGGGATTGCATCAGTTTTGACACAACATTCAAGACCAACAGATACAATATGCCGTTTGCCCCCTTTGTAGGAGTAACGGGACATGGCGACAACTGTCTTTTCGGATGTGCCATCCTTCAGAATGAAAGTGCAGAGACATTTGAGTGGTTATTCGAAACTTTCTTGAAATGCATGGGTGGAAAGTGTCCGAAAACCATTATAACAGATCAAGATGCAGCTATGGCTAGAGCAATCCCTGAAGTATTCAAGAACGCCATACACAAAATTGCCTTTTCCATATTGTAAAGAAAGCTGAAGAGAAGCATCCAAGAAGTTTTGGAAAAATACCTAATCTGCACAATGAATTCAAAGACACTATCCATATCTCTTTGACAGTGGCTGAGTTTGAATCTTCATGGCAAGAAATGATACAAAAATATGAAGTCGGCAACCTTAAGTACTTGAAAACAATGTGGGAGAATAGGAAGAAGTTTGTACCTGTATTCTTCAAGAATGACTTCTTCCCATTCATCCACAGTACAACTAGGAGTGAAGGCACTAATGCTGTTTTCAAAGACAATGTTGGATCAACATACAGTGTCAGTAGCTTTTTGAGTGAGTATGATAAGATAGCAGATAATATTGAACAAAATGAGATACATGAAGATTCCATCACTAGGACAACAACACCTACTTATTGGTGTGGAAATGACATGGAAGTGCATGCCGGTAAAATGTACAATAGGAAGATATTTTATAGGTTTCAGAAGCAGCTGAAATTTACTTCCTATCTACATGTACAAGAGGTTGAGACAAACAAGAAATTTGAAGTATACAAATCTGGCCTGGCTGCAACAAGAGATTACAGGACAAGGAGATATCTAGTTATTGTTGATTTAACAAGTGAAGATTTCAACTGCATTTGTTCCAAGTTCAACAAGGATGGAATTTTATGTTCTCATGTTCTCAAGGTTCTTATCCATTTAAACATTGTGCAAATTCCAGAAAAATATTTCATAGCTAGATGGAAGCCGAGAGAGAAAAAAGATATAAGGGATTTGAGATACAATGTACCTTTGGAGATGACAGGAGAATGCAACCAACTGAGATTTAATGTGCTATCCAAGGTTTGTATGAATGTAGCATCTGATGGGTCAAAAAGTAATGAGAAGTACCTATTTGTCACTCAAGAGGTTAAGAAGATAGCAGAGAAACTTGATGCAATGACACTAGCTGAAGACAAAGCAAAAGAACTAGATCCCAAAGATAAAAGTAACGAGCAAGTTGGAGATGTTGGTTATGCTGAAACTGAATATGGTTACTTAAATGACCCAAAGGTTGTAAAGTCTAAGGGAAGGCCAACTATTTCAGCAAAGCAAAAGATAGATGGAAGGTACAGGACATTTGCAGAGCAGTTCTTGTCGAAGCAACAAATTACATGCAGCCACTGTGGGTCACATTACCATAATATTCAGACATGTGGAAATTTACACTTGGATTCATCATTGTTTGCAAACAACAAGCAGCCGAAAAGTAAGCCTAGAGGTATGAAGAAGCTGGTTTAATTGTGTCATATTTAATTTATATTTCAGGGAAGTCATCTTAACAAGTTTTGTATTAATTATATTTCAGGGAAGAAGAAGAATACAGATGAAAGTAGCAACAAGGCAAAGAAGACAAGAGAGAAGTGATACAAAAATAATAAAGACACAATGATACAAGACTTACATGATATGGTCATCCAGATTCCTCTGCAGCATGGTTGAGTGTCTTGCTTCAGATTCAGAAAGTGAAAAAGGAACAGTTAGAAGAAGTGACATAAGTTGTAGTAAAAAAAGATATTTGATGTATGCTTGAGTACTAATTTAAATTCTTAAGATTTACCTTTCTCTGTGATTTTCCCGAAATTGTGGTTGCTTTTAGGAAGTAAAATACAATGCTATTGTCTGCAAAAACTATTGTATGTCTATTTTGCGTTATGTCGTGCGCATTATGCTGAATGATATGTCCTTAAAGATAGCACTTACAGAAGCAAATGAGATTTTATGAACTAAAAAAAAACTGGTAGAATTCAGTGTGCTTGTCTTTTTTGAATAATACAAATTCATTTAAAGAAAATACAAGCGATTCAAGGTTACCAAAAAAAGATATGAAATAAAATGATGTGCCAAAATACACATAGATATGGTGTGCACACAGGTGAGTCAGTAGACGAAGAAACTCAATATATACGAACATATATGAACTTACATAGATGACGTGTGCAACAGGTTTTCATCAGTAGGAAGTAGAGTCAGTACACAGACAAACTCTATATATATGAACATATATAAACACACATAGATGGAGATAATATCAATTTGGCCCTCGAGAAACTACAACACATAGTGTTTGTCCATAAAGCCTAACCATATCTTCAATTTGGCCCTCGAGAAACTATCAGTGAGCTTGACGCAAAATTCTCTATACATCAAAACTTGGAACTACTACTGCCTTTTTCTTTCATATCAAGAACAGATAGGATATCTTGATTTGGTTGTCACCCCATCCTTGCATATGTTCCATGAACCTGGAAAAAAGAAAGAAACAAAAATCTAGTTATTGAAGTTTACTAAAATTAGTAGAAAAACATTCAGGTACTTATCATGAACTAAGAATTATTTTGTGGTCAAACACTTATGCAACAGAAGACAGTTTGTGGCTGTTGCTTAGATATTGTTGTCATCATATTTATATTAAAATATACAAATTATCATAGTTTGAAAAGAGACATAACAATTGTAAGCACAAAAATAAATACAGTCATTAGCTGTTTCTTATTGTCGTTTTGACAAGTGTTTTTTCATGGCCCTTGCTGTCGTCTTAGCTTCACAAATATTCATAAAACAGATACAGAATGGACCTCATTCCATTCCTGAACACCACTTTTAATTTGACTGTGAACATTTGAATGCTTTGGTTTATGGCTTTAGTGTTAGCTGTGCAGGCCAACAGGTCGGACAGAAGTTGGGAATGTTATGGGCAGATAATTAAGATCGTATGCAGTAGGTATTTGCGAGGAAAAGGCAAGACATGAGGCATTGCTCAAAGACTGTCATCATTAATTGCGCATTAACTCTGATCATACTATAGCACAGGCAGCGTTAACCGAAAAAGATATTCACTGCTTTTCCTTGATACAGCAAGATTTAGCACTACTGCACAAAAAGATATGCTACTACTGGGAACATCTATGAAGTGAATATCTAGTTATTCAATAGATGAGTAAAAGCATTTCCTAATCTAATGGAAGCAGTTCCAGAAAACTGCTACAACTTGAAAGCATGTATATGGCTGTCAGATATTAATTTCATACTAGAAACCAGAAAGAAACAAAGATATTCACTGCATAGTGACCATTAGAAGCAAAGGCAGACCCTTTAAAAAAATAGTACCAATACCAAATTGAGATGCATATTGAATAAATATTTAATTCAGATCACTAGGAAAGAAACACAGAAATATGAAAAAGACACAGAAAAAATCTTACATGAGGTTTGAAGGTCCTGACAGCTTCTTGGATTTCATGCATCTCGTTGTGTTCGCAGAACATCATCTGATTTGCCATCTGAATTCGAAAGTCTGGCATATCTTTGTATGAGAATTTGCCCATCAAACTTGTTCTTGGCTTAAAGATTTCAATACTTTTCATCAAATGTATTCCGCAGTCTTTCTTGATGTTGATATAAATAGAGAAGAGGCAGATTAGAGTCTCATACAAAAATGCAGTAAATAAAAGAGAAGTAGAAATTGATTAAACGTACCCATTATTTTGTTTTGGTACAGGTGGGTATATAACTTCAAATTCTTGAAAGTTAATGTTTTTCAAGTGGCATTCACTCCAAGTTCTTTCAAAGTTCATAATCTGCACATACCCCAAGGTAAATGAATTGCATATAACCATTAGATATAATCATATATATTAACTGGAAAAAACAAGAAGAAAACATGAATAATAAAAGCAAGTGTATGTTTACCATTCTATTATCAACTTCTTGGTGTAAATCTGAATCTTTGTCATAAAGGGAGTCCATGAAGATGAACTTTTTGTCCCTTATGTCAACAGTGAATAGGAACCAGTGGAAGTGGTAGAGCGATGGGAAGTGCAACTGTTGAAAACAACGAGAATGGTTAGGTTAAAATTTAAAGTGAAAAATATTTATGAAGAAGACTAAATGTCAAACTATAAAAATGATGACAAGATTGAAATAAAAATACCGAATCTGTCAAGTGTAGTTTCCTTGCTTTTCCAGCACCTTCAAAAGCTTTGATTGCTTGATCTTTCATATATAATCTTCTTGCTTCATTCTCCCATTTTTCAAGAAAATATTCCTATTCAAATTTATTATTGGAACATGACAGAAAATAGCAGTCAGTATTATTGGAGGCAGATTAAAGTTTGTTATACAGTAACTATTAAATAAAGGACATCAAATTAAACATATATAGAGAAAAATAACTTACACTTGAGGTATGGAAGAAGGTGTGTCTGTTTGAGTTCTTCGGGTGGTTAGACAAGAATAGAATACGACAATACAAGTTTATGACCCAAGCTTCAACTGTTCCTCCTGGTTTGAAAGAATTCCCAAATGTTTCTAGACTAACTTTACAATTACCAATTTGTATAGCCATCTTACTGTTTTAGATAGTAAAAGAGAAACATATAAGCAAAATTTAAATGTTGAACAACTAAAAAATGTAAGGAAAAAAGACAGACAATGTATATTCATCTGTACTTACTGCTTGAATCCATCCATATTTGCGAGACGAACAATTGCCTGATAGTACTGTTTTTGCTCTTGATCTTCTTCGTAACTGGATATGTTGATATCATAAGGTGATGAAACATATCTGCTTGGCATCACTATACGCCTTGGTGGCAATATTGATGAGGAGCTGGCTTGGGATTTCTGGTTAGAGAAGTTTCCGTTGTCATACATTGCATCAATAGCTTCAGATTCATTCCTCCGAACTGGGGTGAGTCGATGTTCTCCAATGTAAACATCGTCATAGCTGTCATGGGAGTTCTCGTTTTGGTTGCCTCTGATTTCCTTGAGAAAAACAACCTCTGGTGATTCTTGTGAGCTCTGGTTTTCAAAAAATGAAAGGATTAATCATAAGGTATGGTGACCATATAATAGAGAAAAGATATGAAAGCCAATTTTACATAAAAAATCAAGCTCAGAACAATATTAGATAAAAAGATGCATGTACCACAAACTTAAGATACATATGAATATAGTAATTAAGAAAAACTGAGAATGGATGTTATATGCAGACATACAATTGTTATTATATCATTCTCGGCATTCCTTGCTGGTGAATTGGGGCTGTGAACATAATTTGACCTCTGTGGAGATGTTCTTGTTTCAAAAGTATTAACCATTCCAGAAGATGCATGAACATAATGGAGCTTGGATAGAAGTGGTTGAAACTCTTGTTCATTGATAGACAGAGATGGTCTTTGTGCTAATCTTCTCATATATTCATGTCTAAGCACCTAAAAAACCAATCCATATTATATGAGGGTGATAGACAGAAAAACAAAGTCATACTTGATTGAAAAAAAACAAAAATTATAAAAAAACATTCACCTGTCCTCTTGGACTTGCAAGCCAACTTTCCCTGAATGATAATGATGGTCTACCATCGTCAATCTATTATCCACAAAAAGAAAGTTAGAAATATAGAGTTGAACATATGTCAAAAGACAAAATGTGAAAAAGCGAACACACCACGCAAGTCCAATTGCAAACTCATGTTTATTGAATAAAATTGTACAAAATAAGTTTCACTTCCACGTTTATTGAATAAATGTGCAACTCCTCACGCGTTGCACGTTTCTCAGAGAAAGGTGCAACCCATGTTGAGTTGCATATTTATTCAATAAACGTGCAAAAGTAACCCCATGGTTGAAGAAACATGCAAGTGGACATTACTTGCAAAACCACAAAACAACACAAAAATACTATATTTTAAGTTGCTCATTTCTTCGAGAAACGTGCAACTCGTGTTGAGTTGCAACCACCGTTTGAGTTGCACGTTTCTCGAAGAAAAGCGCAATTGGACAAGATAAGACAAAAAAAAATTGAGTTGCACGTTGCACCGGTTTAGTTACACGCATCTCGGTGAAGAGTTGCACATATCTTGCCGAAAGGTGCAACCCAAAGAACTGAAAAAATGATAATACACATGTGCCGGAACTCGTTTTGAGTTGCATGTATCTCAAAAGAAAAGTGCAAAGTAGATATGATAGGACAACCCATGTTGCATGTTTCTCGAAGAAAATGTGCAACCCATGTTGAGTTGCACGATTCTTCGAGAAACGTGCAACCTGGGTTGAGTTGTATGTATCTTGATTAACTAGTTTTTAGTTGCATGTTTCTTGACGAAGATATGCAATCCCTAACTTTGTTTGAGAAAATTCTTTAAACCGTGTTTAGTTGCACACATCTGGATGAAAAGGTGCAACTCGAAAACAGAAAAGATGCATCACAAGTGAAACTAGAAAATACTAGAATAAAATTGACTTAATAAAAGAAAAACTTGTAATTCGTGTGGACATTGCAAACCATACGGCAAAAAACCATGTTTAGTTGCACAATTCTTCGAGAAACTTCTAATTCGTGTGCACATGATAAGACAAAAAAAATGTGCAAAAAAGCCTCTTTTGAGTTGCACGTTTCTTTGAGAAACATGTAACTCGTGTTGAGTTGCACATATCTTGCCGAAAGGTGCAACCCAAAGAACTGAAAAAATGATAATACACATGTGCCGGAACTCGTTTTGAGTTGCATGTATCTGATGTCTACTCACGCTTCTTTTCCTGTAGAGGTTGGGCCTCCAAGAGCAGAGGTTTGTAGAACAGCAAGTTTTCCCTTAAGTGGATCACCCAAGGTTTATCGAAATCAGGGAGGAAGAGGTCAAAGATATTCCTCTCAAGCAACCTGCGATCACAATGCAAGAAGTCTCTTGTGTCCCCAACACACCTAATACACTTGTCGATGTATAGGTGCACTAGTTCGGCGAAGAGATAGTAAAACACAGGTGGTATAGATGGTGGTAATATTGCAGTAAGTAAAGATGCAGTAAAACAGTAAACAAGCGGTGCGAAAATAGCTTGCTGGCGTGGGAAGCAATTCTTGGTGGTGGAAACAAGGCCTAGGGATCATAATTTCACTAGTGGACACTCTCAACATTGATCACATAATAAATAAGTTCTCTTCCTTGTGCTACATATACTCTTGTTTGATAATGAACACCATTTGTTGCGTAGGATTACATGAACCCTCAATGTCGGAGTTAACAAGCTCCACAACATTCGATATTCATGTTTAAGTAACCTTAGAGTATAATAGATCTTTGCAAAATAGACCAAGTACTAACATAGCATGCACACTGTCACCATCACACTATGAAGGAGGCATAGATCACATCAATACTATCATAGCGATAATCAACTCCATAACCTACAAGAGATTATGATCATAGCCTACGACAAGAACTACACGATGCACACACTGTCACCATTACACCATGCAGGAGGAATAGACTACTTTAATAACATCACATGAGTAGCACATAAACTAGTAGCGATACAAAGCACATTGCAATCATAAAGGGATATAAATAAGCACTTCACTCGTGCCATTCATAACAAAGAATAAGTATTCTGAAATATAGCCTAAGAGACCCACACGGCACACACTGTCACCTTTACACACGTGGGACAAGGAGTCTCCTGAGATCACATAAGTAAAACCCACTTGACTAGCATAATGACATCTAGATTACAAGCATCATCATATGAATCTCAATCATGTAAGGCAGCTCATGAGATTATTGTATTGAAGTACATAGGAGAGAGATGAACTACATAGCTATCGGTACAGCCCCGAGCCTCGTGGAGAACTCCTCCCTCCTCATGGGAGCAGCGGCGGTGATGAAGATGGCGGTGGAGATGGCAGCGGTGTCGATGGAGAAGCCTTCCGGGGCACTTCCCCGTCGGCGGCGTGCCGGAACAGAGACTCCTGTCCCGGATCTTGGCTTCACGATGGCGGCGGCTCTGGAAGGTTTCGCGTACCGTGGCTTATTCATATCGTGTTTTAGGTCAGGGGACCTTATATAGGCGAAGAGGCGGAGTCGGAGGGCGACGAGGCGGCGACACACTAGGGTGCGCGGGCCCCTCCGCGCCGGGTGGTGTGTGGTGGCCCAAAGGCCCCCTCTGGTCCTTCTCGGTGCTGAAGCTTCCGGTGAAAATAGGTATCGGGCGTTGATTTCGTCCGATTCGAGAATATTTCCTTACTAGGATTTGAAACCAAAAAAAGCAAAAGGAACTGGCACTTCGGCATCTCGTCAATAGGTTAGTTCCGAAAACGCATAATAATGACATATAATGTGTATAAAACATGTAGGTATCATCAATAAAGTAGCATGGAACATAAGAAATTATAGATACGTTGGAGACGTATCAGCATCCCCAAGCTTAGTTCCTACTCGTCCTCGAGTAGGTAAACGATAACAATGATAATTTCTTAAGTGACATGCCATCATAACCTTGATCATACTATTGTAAGCATATGTAATGAATGCAGCGATCAAAAACAATGGTAATGCCATGAGTAAACAAATGAATCATAAAGCAAAGACTTTTCACGAATAGTACTTTCAAGACAAGCATCAATAAGTCTTGCATAAGAGTTAGCTCGTAAAGCAATAATTCAAAGTAGAGGTATTGAAGCAACAACAAAGTAAGATTAAGTTTCAGCCGTTGTTTCAACTTGTAACATGTATATCTCATGGATATTATCAACATAGAGTAATATAACAAATGCAATATGCAAGTATGTAGGAATCAATGCACAGTTCACAAGTGTTTGCTTCTTGAGGCGGAGAGAAATAGGTGAACTGACTCAACATAAAAGTAAAAGAATGGCCCTTCTCAGAGGGAAGCATTGATTGCTATATTTGTGCTAGAGCTTTGATTTTGAAAACATCAAGAGAGTATAAAAGTAAAGTTTTGAGAGGTGTTTGTTGTTGTCAACGAATGGTAGAAGTGTACTCTAACCCCTTGCTGCAAAACCTTCAAAGAGCGGCTCCCATTTTATTTTTGGGTGGCACCTCCTTCCAACCTTTCTTTCACAAACCATGGCTAATCGAATCCTCGGGTGCCCGCCAACAATCTCATACCATGAAGGAGTGCCTTTTTATTTTAGTTTTATTTAGATGACACTCCTCCCCACCTTTGCTTTCTCAAGCCATGGCTAACCGAATCCTTCGGGTGCCGTCCAACAATCACATACCATGGAGGAGTGTCTATTTTTGTTAATTAATTTGGGACTGGGAATCCCATTGCCAGCTCTTTTTGCAAAATTATTGGATAAGCGGATGAAGCCACTAGTCCATTGGTGAAAGTTGCCCAACAAGATTGAAAGATAAACACCGCATACTTCCTCATGAGCTATAAAACATTGACACAAATAAGAGGTAATAACTTTTGAATTGTTTAAAGGTAGCACTCAAGCAATTTTCTTTGGAATGGCGGAGAAATACCATGTAGTAGGTAGGTATGGTGGACACAAATGGCATAGTGGTTGGCTCAAGGATTTGGATGCATGAGAAGTATTCCCTCTCGATACAAGGCTTAGGCTAGCAAGGTTATTCGAAACAAACACAAGGATGAACCGGTGCAGCAAAACTCACATAAAAGACATATTGTAAACATTATAAGACTTTACACCGTCTTCCTTGTTGTTCAACCCAATACTAGAAATTATCTAGACCTTAGAGAGACCAATTATGCAAACCAAATTTTAGCAAGCTCTATGTATTTCTTCATTAATAGGTGCAAAGTATATGATGCAAGAGCTTAAACATGAGCACAACAATTGCCAAGTATCAAATTATTCAAGACATTCTACCAATTACTACATGTAGCATTTCCCGTTTCCAACCATATAGCAACAAGTGAAGCGATCAACTTTCGCCCTTGAACATTAAAAGCTAAGAACACATGTGTTCCTATGAACCAGCGGACGTGTCTCTCTCCCACAAGGATGAACTTATTCAGAGAATGAAAATAACAAAACAAAAATAAAAGCACACAGACGCTCCAAGTAAAATACATAGGATGTGACCGAATAAAATATAGTTTCACTAGAAGAAACCGATAAGTTGTCGATGAAGAAGGTGATGGGCATCCCCAAGCTTAGATGCTTGAGTCTTCTTAAAATATGCAGGGATGAACCACCGGGGCATCCCCAAGCTTAGACCTTTCACTCTTCTCGATCACATTATATCACCCTCTTCTATTGACCCTTGAAAACTTCTGCCACACCAAACTTCAAGCAAACTCATTAGAGGGTTAGTGCACAATCAAAAATTCACATGTTCAGAGGTGACACAATCATTCTTAACACTTCTGGACATTGCACAAAACTTCTGAAAGTTAATGGAACAAAGAAACTCATTCAACTTAACAAAAGCGGCAATGCGAAATAAAAGGCAGAATCTGTCAAAAACAGAACAGTCCGTAAAGACGAACCTGAAAGGGGCACTTAACTTGCTCAAACGGAAAAACTCAAAACTGATGAAAGTTGCGTACGTATCTGAGGATCACGCTCAGAAATTGGTGATTTTTTTGATTTTTTTACAGAGACTTCTGCTCAAATTCGTGACAGACAGCAATGCTGTTTCTGCGCAGCAATCCAAATCTAGCATCAACTTTACCATAGAGACTTTACTTGGCACAAAAACATGATAAGGAGAGGTTTCTACAGTAGTAAACAATTTCCAAGACTCAACAAAACAACAATTGCTGTAGTAAAATAAACACATGGGTTATCTCCCAAGAAGTTCTTTCTTTATAGCCATTAAGATGGGCTCAGCTGTTTTAATGATGCACTCAGAAATAGTGTTTGAAGCAAAGAGAGCATCAAGAGGCAAATTAAAACACATTTAAGTCTAACATGCTTCCTATGCAAAGGAATATTGTAAATAAACAAGTTCATGAAGAGTAGTGGCAAGCATAGGAAGACAAAACAAGTGTAGCTTCAAAAATTTCAGCACATAGAGAGGTGTTTTAGTAACATGAAAATTTCTACAACCATATTTTCCTCTCTCATAATAACTTTCAGTAGCATCATGAGCAAACTCAATAATATACTATCACATAAATCATTCTTATCATGAGTCTCATGCATAAAATTATTACTCTCCACATAAGCATAATCAATTTTATTTGTTGTAGTGGGAGCAAATTCAACAAAGTAGCTATCATTATTATTCTCATCATCAAATATAGGAGGCAAAGTATCATCAAAGAAAATTTTCTCCTCAATGCTTGGGGGACTAAAAATACCATGCTTATCAAAACCAGCTTCCCCAAGCTTAGAATTTTCCATATCATTAACAACAATGGTGTTCAAAGCGTTCATACTAATATCATTGTTACCAGCATGCAAATAAGATTCCATAGGTTTTGTTCTCGCAGAAACAATCCATGTCTTAACTCAAGAAATAGAAATAAAAGCTCACCGTTGCTTTCCATTATGCTGCCTAACTAGTGTAATCAAGAAACCAAATGTCGCAATTCCAGAGTCTAAAGGAAATAGCTTGAGCACTTACAACGGCGCTGAAAATAGTTTAGTAGCCGAGATCCGGAGTGTGAGTACCATTTCCTCCCCGGGCAACGGCGCTTTAGAAAATAGCTTGATGTCTACTCACGCTTCTTTTCCTGTAGATGCTGTTGGGCTCCAAGAGTTACAGGGTTTGTAGAACAGCAAACAAGTTTTCCTCTAAGTGATTCACTCCAAGGTTTATCGAACTCGTGGAGGAAGAGGTCAAAGATATTCCTCTCAAGCAACCCCGCTGCGATCACAATGCAAGAAGTCTCTTGTGTCTCAACACACCCATTACACTTGTCGATGTATAGGTGCACCAGTTTGGCTAAGAGATAGTGGAATTACAGGGTGGTATAGATGGTGGCATATTGCAGAAAGTAAAGATGCAAGAAACAAGAACAAGCTGTGCCCGTAAAATAGCTTGTCAAGGTAAGAAGCAATTCTTGGTGTGGTAAAACAAGGCCTAGGGATCATACTTTCATTAGTGACACTCTTAACATTGATCACATAATAAATAAGTTCTCTTCCTTGTGCTACATATACTCTTGTTTGATAATGAACACCATTCGTTGCGTAGGATTACACTTTAATTCCCAATGCTGAGCAATAAGCTCCACAACATCGATATTCATGTTTATTTAACCTAGAGTATAACAGATTCCTGCAAAGGACCAAGTACTAACAGGTATGCACACTGTCACTCATCACACTATGAAGAGGCATAGATCACATCAATACTATCATAGCTATAATCAACTCCACATAACCTACAAGAGATTATGATCATAGCCTACGACAAGAACTACACGATGCACACACTCGTCACCACACCATGCAGATAGCTTAGACCACATTTTAATAACATCACATGAAAGTAGCACATAAACTAGCGATACAAAGCACACATTGCAATCATAAGGACAGCAACAAGCACTTCACCATGCCATTCATAACAAGTGAATAAGTATTTTGTGAAATATAGCCTAAGAGACCTGGCTATCTACAAGTAACAATAATCGTCACCTTCTACACGTGGGACAAGAGCTCCCGTGAGACTAAGCAAAACCTAATTGACTAGCATAATGACATCTAGATTACAAGCACCATCATATGAATCTCAATCATGTAAGGCAGCTCAAGAGATTATTGTATTGAAGTACATAGGAGAGAGATGACCACATAGCTACCGGTACAGCTAGCCTCGATGGAGAACTACTCCTCCTCATGGAGAAGCACAAGATGAAGATGAAGGTGGAGACAGAAGGGAAGTCGTATGGAGAAGCCTTCCGGGGCATCATTCCAAGTGCGTGGTTGAATGAGACTCTGTCCCCGATCTTGGCTCACATGGCGCTGTCGAAGGTTTCATACTGGTATTATTCTACATCGTGTTTTGTGGGTCAGGGACCTTATATAGGCTAAGGAGTCGAGGTCGGGACGAGGCGGCGGGCACACTAGGGGCGCCCTGGCCGCGCCGGTGGTGTGTAGGGTTTAAGGCCCCCTCCGTCTCTCTCTGTGTCCTCGAAGCTCCAGAAAACAGGTACCGAAGCGACTATCCGATTCCGAATATTTCTTACTAGGATTTCTGAAACCAAAACAGCAGAAAACAGGAACTTCGGCATCTTGCTAATAGGTTAGTTCCGGAAAACGAATAATAATCACATATAATGTGTATAAAACATGTAGGTATCATCAATAAAGTAGCATGGAACATAAGAAATTATAGATACTGGAGACGACGTATTCAAAAGAAAAAAGTGATATGATAGGACAACCCCATGTTGTACAAGCTTTTCAAAGAAATGTGCAACTCCATGTTGAGTTGCACGATTCTTCGAGAAACGTGCAACCTGGGATGAGTTGTATGTATCTTGATTAACCAGTGTTGAAGGTATGTTTCTTGATCAAGAAATGCTATCCTAACTTTGTTTGAGAAAATTCTTTTAAACCAGATGAGTTACACACTTTCATCTTGATGAAATACAACCTCTGTTTAAAAAGATTCATCAAGAAACTAGAAATTACTAGAATAAATTGAATTCTAAATAAAGAAACTAAATTGATGGACATTGGTAAATCCATAATGAAACCATGGTTAGTTGCACATTTTCTGAGAAATCTGTAATTCAGGTGCACATGATAAGACAAAAAATAGCAAAGCTCTCTCTGTTGAGTTAAATGCTTTCCAGAAACATAACTGAAGCTGAGTTGCCAACTTGCCCAAAAGGCAACCCAAGAATTGAAAATGATAGCCATGCATGTGTCGGAACTGCTTTGAGTTGCATGTTTCTCAAAAGAGAAGTGCAAAAGTAGATATGATAGATAAACCCATGTTGCATGTTTCTAAAGAAATGTGCACCCATGCTGAGTTGCACTCATCTTTTCAGAAACGTGCAACCTGGATGAGTTGTATGTATCTTGATTAACCAGCGTTTAGTTGTAAGCTGACGAAGATATGCAATCCTAACTTTGTTTGAGAAAATTCTTAACCGTGATGAGTGATACGTCCATTTTGCGTCACTATTTTATATCATAATTTGCTGTTATTCATTGATATATTTCATAGTGGGACAAAATACTTATGTTATTTCATCTATTTTGCATATTTCATGATTATTGGAGAATTCATGACCGAGCTGTGATTCTTTCATTGAAAGCAATCATTTTAACGCAATATTTCTGAAAGATCAACTGGGAAGGGAAATTATACCAAAAATCCTATTTCTCCAGATGACGGAGGGAGCCAGACGGAAGAGGGGACCCGAGGTGGGCCCACCTCATAGGCCGGCGCGGCCCAAGCCCCGGCCGCGCCGCCCTATGAGGAGGGGGCCCACAGCCCTCTCTCGCCTCCTTCGTGCATGCCTTCGTCCCGAAACCTAAGCCACGGTGAGGCCTCACTAAGCAGCTACAGCCGCCTCTGCGGGGCCGAGAACACCAGAGAGAAAAGAGCTCTCCGGCGGGAAGGAATCCGCCGGGCCCTCCCCGAGGGGGAAATCGACGCCATCGGGCCACCGTCATCGAGCTGGACATCATCTCCACCATCATCATCATCATCTCCATCATCTACACCGCCATCACCACCGCTGCACCTCGCCACGCTGTAATAATTTGGGTTGGATCTTGATTGTTTGATAGGGGAAATTCTCCGATGTTGATTTCTACTTGTTATTGATGCTATTGAGTGAAACCATTGAACCAAGGTTTGTTCAGATTGTTATTCATCATCATCATATCACCTCCTCCGATTGTATTCCATATGATGTCTCGTGAGTAGTTCGTTTAGTCCTTGAGACATGGATGAAGTCTAAATGTTAGTAGTGAACTATGGTTGAGTAATATTCAATGTTATGGTTATATTTAAGTTGTGGTGTCATTCTCTAGTGGTGTCGTGTGAACCTCGACTACACGATACTTCACCATTTATGGGCCTAGGGGAGTGCATCTTGTATTCGGTTGCTAATTGCGGGGTTGCCGGAGTGACAGAAACCCGAGCCCCCGTTAGTATATCGATGCAAGAGGGATTGCAGGATCTCAGAGTTTAAGGCTGTGGTTAGATTTATCTTAATTACTTTCTTGTAGTTGCGGATGCTTGCAAGGGGTATAATCACAAGTACGTATTAGTCCTAGGAAGGGCGGTGCATTAGCATAGGTTCACCCACACAACACTTATCACAATGAAGATTATTCAATGTATAGCGTGAAAGCACTAGACTAAATTCCCGTGTGTCCTCAAGAACGTTTGGTCATTATAAGCAAACAAACCGGCTTGTCCTTTGTGCTAAAAAGAATTGGGGGCCACCCGCTGCAATTATTTCTCTCGCACTTTACTTACTCGTACTTTATCATCTGCTACATCAAAACCCCTGAATACTTGTCTGTGAGCAGTTACAGGGAATCCTTCATCGAAACTGCTTGTCAACACCTTATGCTCCTCGTTGGGATATTCTTACTTATCCAAGATACTACGATACACCCCCTATACTTGTGGGTCACCAAGACTGAGTTACACACATCTTGATGAAAGGTGCAACTCAAAAAACAGAAAAGATGCATCACAAGTGAAACTAGAAATTACTAGAATAAAATTGACTTAAATAAAAGAAAACTTGTAATTCGTGTGGACATTGCAAACCATACGGCAAAAACCATGTTTAGTTGCACATTTTTCGAAACTTGTAATTCGTGTGCATGATAAGACAGTTTCATGGATTTAATGCTTTCTTCGAGAAACATGTAACTCGTGTTGAACGGTACATAACTTGTCAAAAGGTGCAACCCAAAGAATTGAAAAATGATATTACACATGTGTCGAAACTCGTTTTGAGTTCCATGTTTCTAAAAAAAAGTGCAAAAGTAGATATGATAGGACAACCCATGTTGCATGTTTCACATATGCAACTCATGTTGAGTTGCACATTCTTCTGAGAAACGTAAGTAACCCTTAAGAGTTGTATGTATCTTGATTAACCATGTTTAGTTGCATGTTTCTTGGATGAAGATATGTAATCCTAACAAATTGCAAAATTTGCAAACCATGTTGAGTTGCACATATATTGGATGAAAGGTGTAACCCGAAATACAAAAAAGATGCATCACAAGTGAAACTAGAAATTACTAGAATAAATTGACTTAATAAGATACAAAGTTGCATTTTTCATCGTACCATGTGCAAAAACGGTTTTAGTTATAGATATCTAAAAGAATTCTGTGGAACAGCATTAAAAAGTTTCATTTTTTTTGAAGAATTCTCAAGAACTCTGCCGAATTAATACTAGGCAGTAATTAAACTTTGTAGCCAAAACAAAAAAATAGAAAGGAGGAAGATAGGATACCTCAAAATCACTAATGCCGATGTTTTCAAATCCATTGTAATCATTGCCGGAGTAATCCTTGGATTCTTGACTCAGAACTTAATTTCCGAGATTCTGTTAAAGATAATATGTTGTTTACGTTTCTTCCCGGTGATGTCTGAGTTTTGATAATGTGTTTTTTGGACCACATTTGAATGGAACTCACAGCACTGTGGATGAATTGTCTATTATTGGGGCTAGTTCTTTTCCTTCTTAGAAAAATAAAATAAAATAGTTACATAGAGATATTTAGGAGAAATGTGCTCAAATGCGTAGCAAGTACATAATATAATAAAACAGAGCAAAACGAATAAATTTTTTATTCTTGTAAACAATGTGTATGAAAAATTGTGGATCCCCGTAACTTCATGCAACTTCTTACCCATGTTATTCTTTCCTTAAAGATTGCATGAAGTTTTTGTGGAGTGGTAAAACCCTGTGTTGATAGGTTGTTCCGCTTTGTTTCTGCTTGTTTGATAGTTCTGGGAGTGTGAACTAGAACAAAATTTAAAAAGATAAAAGGTTATCAGATAGTTCTAAAGATGATTGAAAAGAAAGAGATAGTTCTAAAGAGGATTTAACATAAAGATCCAAGGAGGTGAAAAAAGCAATGGTTTGGGTGAAGAAAACACTCCTCTGGATGTATCACAATTCAAACCTGGACATCTTTTTCATTTGTTCAACAAGTGGCTTAAGCCAGCTGTACATATGATTGTTCGAAATAAGCATTTTCCCTTTGTTTCATCCTTCAGATAATAAAAAGAAAAAAAAATCAACAAGACATAGTAACATAAGAATTATTCAAAGAAGAACTAAAACCGAGATGTTGTTCTTACCTTTCTCGGTGTGATCAGTATATGCCTGCTTTTATTTGGTAGACACACAATGCACTATTAACATCATGTATAGGTTCATCAAATATTTTGATATTATTATCTAGGCTCTACAAGTCGTGCAATTATATGTATTCATGTATTCAGAAATAGGAGAATATATTTTAAAAAAATGTTTCACTGAAAATATCTCAAAAAATATGTATATATTGGTATACGGCACTAACAAACCTGATCTCCGTTGATGCAATCATTGGATCTTTTGTGTTGTTTGCTCTCCGGTAGTTCTTCTCGTTAATCTTTGTGAGATTAGTTGATGTGCTGAATTGTTAGATTGTTGGCTTAACATTAATAGAATTTCCCCGTGATGAAAAAGCAGAGAGAAAATAAGATTACACATAAAAAAGAAATTTAAAATCAAATGACATGCTAAGATTTAAAAATAGAAAGAAAATAGGCTGAAATGAATATACAAAATCCAACTTTATCTTCCGGGTTTCGCTTGTATCGCTTGAGGGTACTCAGTGTCACTGCATCTATATTAGTACCAACTGAGCATGTTTACATCTAGAAGAACAATTCAATTTCTCTCTGCTGTACATATGCAATATTGTTTAATAGGTATTTTCTGGGGACATTTATGACAAGATCTTGAACTTTGAAACAATTTGATTGTGTTTCTATTTACAAAATCATGAAACAATGAGCATACTATCTTTCACCCGCTTGAAATAGACAACAGAAGAAATATAAGTATTTAGCAAGCAATTAATAAAGTTTTCAGAGAAATAAATTATTCAACGTATTAGAAAATAAAGGAAAGGAGTAACCTTAGATACGTCTCCGTCGTATCGATAATTTCTTATGTTTCATGCCACTTTATTGATGATATCTACATGTTATATACACATTATATTGCGTTTTCCGGAATTAACCTATTGACGAGATGCCTAAGTGCCAGTTGCTGTTTTCTGCTTTTTTGGTTTCAGAAATCCTAGTAACGAATTATTCGGAATCGGACGAAATCACCGCCCAGGTTCCTATTTTTCCCGCAAGCCCATAATCGGAGAGGATAGAGAGGGGGAGCCAGGGCCCCACCACACCCCGGCGGCCAGGGGGCGCGCCCCCAGGGTGTGGGCAGCCCGTGGCCCCTCCGACTCCCTCTCTTCGCCTATTTAAGCCTCTCTGACCTAAAAACACCGACGGAGAGCACGATACGGAAAACCTTCCTGAGCCGCCGCCATCGCGAAATCAAGATCCGGGGGACAGAACTCTTTCCGGCACCCTGCCGGGACGTGGAATTGCCCCCGGAGTCATCTCCACCGTCTCCACCGCCATCTTCACCGCCATCGCTGCCTCCATGATGAGGAGGAGTAATTCACCCTGGTGAGGGCTCTACCGGGAGCTATGTGGTTCATCTCTCTTTATGTGATCTAGTTGAATATCGCTATCCATGTGCTACTCTAGTAATGTTATTAAAGTATTCTATTCTCCACGGTGTAATGGTGATAGTGTGTGCATCTGTGTTAGTACTTGGCATAGGCTATGATCATGATCTTAGATTATGGTTAATCATTGCTAAGATGGTATTGATGTATTATTCCCTACATATGCATGATGGTGATAGTGTGCATGCTATGTTAGTTCTTGGTGTAATTATGTTGATCTATCTTGCACTCTAAGGTTATTTAAATATGAATATTGCATTGTGGAGCTTGTTAACTCCGGCATTGAGGGTTCGTGTAATCCTACGCAATGCGTTCATCATCCAACAAAAGAGTGTAGAGTAGTCCTATTATGTGATCATTGTTGAGAGTGTCCACAAGTGAAAGCAGGATCCCTAGGCCTTGTTTCCAATAATGCAAACACCGCTTACTGTTCTGTTGCATGTTTTCTCGCTGCCATATTTTATTCAGATTGCTATTACCACCCATATAATACCATTTGTATTTCACTATCTCTTCTAACTAGTACACCTATACACCTGACAAGTGTATTTGGTGGGCGACACAAGAGACTTCTTGCTTTGTGATTAACATGGTTGCTTGAGAGGGATATCTTGACCTCTCTCCTCCATGAGTTCCTTCCCGAAAACTCGGTAATCCATCTCATAAACTTTGTTATTGTTCTACAAACCTCTGCTTCTTGAGGCCCAACACTGTTCAAGAATAGAAGCTCCAAGAGACATCAAGCACTTTTCTTAAAGCGTTAATGTGGTGTAGGTGGTGAAAAGGGCACTCACACCCGTTCCAAGTAACAACATTTTCTCATGCCCCATTGTGTGTACTCAAGCTATTTCCTTTAGACTCTGCAATTACATCTTTTTGTTTTGTATACACTAGTTAGGCATAATGGACAAAAAAAGAGCTTCTTATTCTATTTCTTGATTTAAGACAGATGTGTTTGAAGATAAAATTAAAAAACCTATGGAACCTTATTTACATGATAGTAGTAATGTTATTAGTATGAATGCAATTATTGCTAATGCTATGAAGCTTAGGGAAGCTAGTTTACATAAAAATAATCTTTTTAGCTCCTCCATTGGAAGAAATATTTGTCTGAGTAATGTTTACATTCCTATATGCGATAATCTTAATGATGCTTCGATATTAAATTCAATTGTTGAAAGTATTCCTGATAAAATACCATATGAAAATTATTGAATCTAACATGGATAACCGCTGAAGGGGATGGAACTGGCTAACCTAGAATCATTTTACTGTTTTTGCATGAATTATGCGTGTTATTCATGTATTTCAATGGATGAAGTTAGAAATAAATTATTTGTTATGTCGCTATTATCCGGTGAAGCGGCGCATTGGTATAAACTATTGAAGGACGGGCGCTCTCTTGATTGGAAGGATATTGTGCCTCTATTTTATTCCAAGTTCTATCCTCCAAGTGAAATTCACAAAGATCGAAACTATATATTTTTGGCCTCATGATGGGGAGAGTATTGCCCAAGCATGAGAGAGAATGAAATCTTTGGTAAATCCCCAATCATGAGCTTCCAAGTAATATCATCATTGATAATTTCTATGCAAGACTTTCTTTTCAAAGATAAGATCTCATGGATACTACTTTGTTCTCTGATCATTCACTGCAGCAATAAAGAAGAGTTTTAAAAGGGACTTCTGATCGGATTAAGGAGAACGCTGAAGATTGGGAGAATGACAAAGGTAAAGAGTCAGGTATAAACTATGATTATGAATGCATTGAAACTTTTATGAATAATGATAAATTTCGAAATATGAGTGCTACTTATGGTCTTGACTCTCAAGTTGCTGCAAATCTTTATAAAGCCTTTGCTTCTCATTTAGAATTGCCTAAAAATAATTTTGATAAGTATCATGAACCTTTTAAAGAGGCTTGCATGAAGAATGACATTGTTGTTAATGATTACAATAAGCATGCTCAAACACTTCTAAGAATGCTATTTCCTATAAGCATGTTAATTTTTATGGAATACATAGATGTGGAATTAATCAAATAGAAGATGAATATTGTATCCATCACAGAAATGAAAAACTAGAAAGTGGTCTAGAGCTCTAGATGATCTTGGAGAAAAAGTGTGCGCCCTCTATTTTATTTGTGAACTTTGCCATAGAGTTGGTCATTTTAATTTTCAATGTTCTCCAATGATAATTCAAACCCATGAGTGCTGCAAATTTGTATTGTGATGATGAGATTATTCCTAATCAGCATGATGAAATTACCTTATTTTTGAAGTGTGAAGAGTTATCAAGAAAATTTCTTTGTTAAATATTAACGACCTTGATATCGATGATGTCCTGCATGGTTGTCTTTCTTATTGCATTGATAATAGCCATACAAATACTTACATACAAAATATTTTAGAAGATGACACCTTGCCAAAATATGATAGGACCGTGTGTTTTCAACTAATTAATGAAAAGGAGGGATCCTCCCAAGTTTCTTCTCTATTGTTTCTAAAAGTACATCAGGTTATGCGGACAAGCCACCCTTCAAACCTCTTCCTCCTAAAGAAGGGAATGAGGAGAAGGAAGAGAAGGAAGAGAAGAAGAAGAAGAAGAGAAGGAAGAAGAACTCGCCGCCAGAAGAAGAAGAAAAAGAAAGAGGTAACGGCGTATCCTCGCGTGAAACGAGATAACGCTAGGTAACCGTAAGTATGTTGCTCCTAATGATTATTGTGGATAATGAATCTGAATACGATGATCTTCCTATGCCCTTTACATACATTAGCAATCATGATTTGAATGAGCACACTACCTTTGATATTGGAAATCTCTTTGGTACTGATTATGAAAGTAATGATGATAGCATTATTCATGTCCCCTTAAACGATGATATTGAAAGCCCTAAGCTTGGGGATGTTGTGCTTGAAGATCCTATATTTGAGACTTCTACTTTTAGTAAAAATGATGATATTACATATTCAGGTTTAGATAATTGCTATAGAGATGTATATGACACATGTTATAATTATCCTTATGAAACTTGTCATAGTTATGATGGGCTTGCCAAAAACAATTCTTTTAATATGCAACTTGTTTACCATGTTCAAATTCTTGATAATAATCTTGCTCCAATTACTATTAATGAGAATAACTCTTCTTATGCCAAAATTAATGATACTTCTATGCACATGAACCATGATAAGAATGTTTTAAGTGATTGGTATATTGTGGATTTCATCAATGATGCTACTGAAAGTTATTATGAGAGAGGGAAATATGGTTATATGCATCTTAATAATATTAAGTTTCCCCCTTTATGTTGAGAATCTTTAAGTTACTCTTGTTTTATCCTCTTATGCTTGCCACTTTGCTCTTCATGAATTCATTTGTGTATAAGATTCTTTTGCATAGGAAGCATGTTAGGCTCAAATGTGTTTTGAATTGCCTCTTGAAGCTCTCTTTTGTTTCAAATACTATTTCTTGCGAGTGCATCATTAAAACTGCTGAGCCCATCTTAATGGCTATAAAGAAAGAACTTCCTGGGAGATAACCCATGTGTTATTTTGCTACAGTACTTTGTTTTATATTTGTGTCTTGGAAGTTGTTTACTACTGTAGCAACCTCTCCTTATCATGTTTTTTGTGCTAAGTAAAGTTTCTATGTCAAAGTTGATGTTATATTTGGGATCGTTGCGCAGAAACAGATTGTCATTCATTACGAATCTGGGCACAGTTTTCTGTAGAAAATTCGAAAAATCTGCCAATTTACGCGCGTGATCCTCACATATGTACGCAACTTTCATTAGTTTTGAGTTTTTCCATTTGAGCAAGTCTCGGTGCCAGCTTTAAATTCGCTTTTACTTGATCGTCTTCGCTTTTACGTATTCTGCCTTTTTTTTTTTGGATCAAGAATCAGGACAAAGCCCCACAGCAATTTATTAAAGCTTTTTTAACCGTACAACAGTGGGAAACTATTTACAACCAGAAAGGAGAGACAAAAAAAGAAAAGAAAGGTTACAACAAAGAGTCAATCCATGATTTGAAAGAAGCAGAGTGTTTATCCTTGACTCTATGCACATGCAAAGAGGCGTCATGCACAAACTGTGGCTCTCTCCAAGATCCAAAGGAGGGCCTAATATGCTCAAAAATTTTGCTGTTCCTTTGCTTCCAAGAGCACAAAGATGCCAGAATAACCACTTCTGCAAAGAAAGATTCTCTTTATTTTGCCTCCTTTGCTATGTTGGATTCATTTCTTTGATCCATTAATGTCCAAGTAGCTTTATGCAATGTCCGGATGAAAAGAATGTTTGTGTCACTCAACATGTGAATTTTTGATTATGCACTAACCCTCTAATGAGTTTGCTTGAAGTTTGGTGTGAAGGAAGTTTTCAAGGGTCAAGAGAGGACAGATGATATACTACGATCAAGAAGAATGAAAAGTTTATTGGGGATGCCCCTGTGGTTCATCCCTGCATATTTCAAGAAGCGTCAAAGCTTGGGATGCCCAAGGCATCCCCTTCTTCATCGGCAAAGTATCATGTTCCTTCTCTTGAAACTATATTTTTATTCCACATCTTGTGTACTTTACTTGGAGCGTCTGTATGCTTTTTTGTTTTTGTTTTTGTTTGAATAAATGATTGTTTGGGAGAGACACGCCTCCGCTGGTCCGTATGAACACATGTGTTCTTAGCTTTAATTTTCATGGCGAAGGTTGAAACTCGCTTCGTTAATTGTTATATGGTTGGAAACGGGAAATGCTACATGTGTAATTGGTATAATGTCTTGAATAATGTGAAACTTGGCAATTGTTGTGCTCATATAGATCTTGTTTAAGCTCTTGCATCATGTACCTAGTACCCATTAATGAATAATTACATATGAGCTTGTTAAAATTTGGTTTGCATGATTGGTCTCTCTAAGTCTAGATATTTTCTGGTTGGGGTGTTTGAACAACAAGGAGACAATGTAAAGTCTTATAATGCTTACAATATGTTTATATGTGAGTCTTGCTGCACCATTTTATACTCGAGTTTGCTTCAAATAACCTTTTGCTAGCCTAAACCTTGTATCGAGAGGGAATACTTCTCATGCATCCAAATACTTGAGCCAATATTCATGCCATTTGTGTCCACCAAACCTACCTACTACATGGTATTTCTCCGCCATTCCAAAGTAAATTGCTTGAGTGCTACCTTTAAACAAATTCAAAAGTTACCTCTTATTTGTGTCAATGTTTTATAGCTCATGATGAAGTATGTGGTGTTTATCTTTCAATCTTGTTGGACAACTTTCACCAATGGACTAGTGGCTTCATCCGTTTATCCAATAATTTTGCAAAAAGAGCTTGCAATGGGATTCCCATTCCCAAATTAATTAACAAAATAGACACTCCTCCATGGTATGTGATTGATGGACGGCACCCGAATGATTTCGGTTGGCCATGGCTTGAGAAAGCAAAGGGGGGGAGTGTCATCATAATAAACTAAAATAAAAAAGGCACTCCTTCATGGTATGAGATTGTTGGCAAAGCACCCGAGGATTCGGTTAGCTATGGTTTGTGAAAGAAAGGTTGGAAGGAGTGCCCAACATAAAATAAAAATGGGAGCGCTCTTTGAAGGTTTGTCCGGCAAGGGGGTTAGAGGCAATTAAGTACTATTCGTTGACAACAACAAACACCCCTCAAAACTTTACTTTTATGTTCTCTAATGCTTTCAAAATCAAAGCTCTAGCACAAATATAGCAATCTATGCTTTCCTTTTGAAGGACCATTCTTTACTTTTATTGTGAGTCAGATTACCTATTCTTTCTATCTTAGAAGCAAACACTTGTGTAAATTGTGTGCATTGATTCTTACATGTTTACCTATTGCACTTGTTATATTACTTTGTGTTGACAATTATCCACGAGATATACATGTTAAAGTTGAAAGCAACCGCTGAAACTTATATCTTCCTTTGTGTTGTTTCAATACCTTTACTAAGAATTTATTGCTTATGAGTTAACTCTTATGCAAGACTTATTGATGCTTGTCTTGAAAGTATTATTCATGAAAAGTTTTGCTTATATGATTCATTTGTTTACTCATTATCTTCATCATTGCTTCGAATCTCTGCATTCATCTCATGTGCTTTACAAATAGTATGATCATGGTTATGATGGCATGTCACTTAAATTATCTTTGTTATCGCTTTACCCGCTCGGGACGAGCAGAAACTAAGCTTGGGGATGCTGGATACGTCTCCGTCGTATCGATAATTTCTTATGTTCCATGCCACTTTATTGATGAGAATTCACATGTTTTATACACATTATATGTCATATTCGTGCGTTTTCCGGAACTAACCTATGGACGAGATGCCGAAAGGCCAGCTTGTCAAGTCGCTGTTTTGGCCAGAAAT
The DNA here is from genome assembly GCA_030979885.1 of Lolium multiflorum. Classification (NCBI taxonomy): domain Eukaryota; kingdom Viridiplantae; phylum Streptophyta; class Magnoliopsida; order Poales; family Poaceae; genus Lolium; species Lolium multiflorum. The sequence continues at coordinate 234,793,244 of CM061749.1, read as the reverse complement.
CCTAGTACGAAATATTCGAATCTCCACGAAATCACCGCGCCTGTGTTCCCGGCTTTTCCCAAGCTTCCAGAGACGGAGAGGATGAGAGGGAGCCAGTCCGACACCACACTCCCTGGCGGTTGTGGGCGCGCCCTGGGTGCGGGCAGCTGCGTCCTCCGACTCCCTCTCTTCTTCGCCTATTTAAGCCTCTCTGACCTAAAAACACCGACGGAGAGCCACGATAATGAGAAAACCTTCCAGGCCGCCGCCATCGCGAAATCAAGATTCGGGGACGTGTCTCTCGTTCCCAAGACCGCCGGGACGGGGAATTGCTCCCGGAGTCATCTCCACCGCTGTCTCCACCGCCATCCCATCGCTGTCTTCATGATGAGGAGGGAGTAATTCACTCCCTGGGGCTGAGGGCTCCGCCGTAGCTATGTGGTTCATCTCTCTTTATGTGATCTAGTTGAATATCGTCTATCTACTCTAGTAATGTTATTAAAGTACTCTATCCTCCTCCACGTGTGTAATGGTGATAGTGTGTGCACTGTGTGAGTACTTGGCATAGGCTATGATCATGATCTCTTGTAGATTGCGGAGTTATTACTATGATGGTATTGATGTGTATTATTCCTCCCACATATGCATGATGGTGATAGTGTGCATGCTATGATGTTAGTTCTTGGTGTAATTATGTTGATCTATCTTGCACTCTAAGGCTATTTAAATATGAACATTGAATTGTGGAGTTTGTTAATCCTAAGATTGAGGGTTCTGTAACTCTACGCAATGCTCATCATCCAACAAAAGAGTGTAGAGTAGTCCTATTATGTGATTATTGATGAGAGTGTCCACTAGTGAAAGCAGAATCCCTAGGCGCCTTGTTTCCAATACTGAAAACACCGTTTACTTACTGTCTGTTGTATGTTTACTCGCTGCCATATTTTATTCAGATTGCTATTACCACTCATATACATCCATATTACTTATATTTCACTATCTCTTCGCCGAACTAGCACCTTACATCTCATAAGTGTATTTATGTGTTGGGGACACAAGAGACTTCTGTTTTGTGAATTACAGGGTTGTTGAGAGGGATACCTTGACCTCTTCCTCCCCGAGTTCGATAAACCTGGGTAATCCACTTAAGGGAAACTTCCTGCTGTTCTACAAACCCGCTCTTGGAGGCCCAACACTGCCTACAAGAATAGAAGCTCCGTGAGACATCACCTTTGTCATCCAAAGCGGACTCATAGAAAAGAATCAAGAGACAATCTAAGATGCTCAACAAGAGAAACTTCACCAGAGAAGTTAATCGGCCCAACGTAGGCATTTCCATAACATGTATCCTTAATATCATTGATCTTTTCTAAAAAAGAAAAAGGAAAATGACATGTTAATTTTCTTTACATATATAACACAAAAAAAATTTTAAAATTGATAAAGCAAGTCATAAAAGCAAGCAGAAAATCGAAGATCATCTATTGCCCTCATTGTTTAATTAATACATATTAAATTCTATACTATACAAATATGGAGATAAAGGATAACAAGAAAAGAGAATATAAAAAAGTCAATAAGCAATACTATTATATGTACGTATATCAAATAGTTATTTGTAACTCTTCTCGAATGTAAGGTAATTGTTTTGTGTATAATATTAACAAAGAAGCATCCCCAGAGATATGATTACTATTACTTACTTGCAGCTTTTCATAAAAGTTGTCCTCATCCATGTCCCACTTGATGTATTCTTTAATCATATCTCCTTTCCACACTGATATTCTTGGCAGAGAAGATTGAATTTGGACAGATCCAAAGTCTAGAAAATCAAGATATCGCACCTGATGAAGGCAGATTTACAAATGTTATACTTGAAATGAAAAACTAGAAATAAATGAAATAAGATAAAAATAGTACAAATAGAACATCTGAGAGGCTCACCGCGATATAGAAGTTGCATACAGCTAAGGTTGATGATGAGTTCTGGTATTTCTTGATATACCATAAATTCCACTCTTGAAAGTATTTTGCCCAATTGTAAGTCTTGATGTTCTCAATATTGATAAGGGCACCAAGATAAGCTGTGCTTGGTTTTGTACTTGAGGTTGGACAGTAAAAGGATGAAAGAGCTACAATCATGAAGCACCTTAAGAACTCAACCTTCTCTTGCCCTTTCTTTATCTTGTCACGGAAGAATTTGATAGTTGGCATTTGATAATCCAAATGAGCAGGAATTCAGCTGTTGTGATCTTGGACTCATTAGGGACAGGGACTCCTATAGCTGGAACACCAAGGACATGACCAAATGATTCTGGACTGATTGGAATAAATTTCTGCTGAAAAGCAAATCCTTCATTCTTTATGTCAACACATCTGCTAGCCATTAATCCATGACCATGGCAATACTCACTAGTGAGATTAAGTATCGCTCCAAAATCTATGTCCCTTAGATATCGTTTCCAGATTTCATCAAAATTCTGGTATTAATTGAACCTGTTGAACCGACATTGTATCTTCTTTTGCGATGAACATCTTTATTAACAACATGTCGTCCTTGTTTTTATCCTGACAATTTTCAATATATAAATACAACAAAAAAACTATGAGTTGCATCATACGTAAGATAAGCAAAAACATATACACAATAGCGTAAATGATATATATATTCTTCATAGCCTAGCATAAAGTACATGCAAAAATTCCTTGATATAATGCAGACCTAATTGGTTGACTACATTGAGAAGATCAATTAAAGGAGAACTTGTTTCCCCAAGATAAATTGGGAAAACAAAATTCACAAAATTAAAACACCTAATTTCCAATCGAAAGGTATGTTGAGATGATAAAAACAGAATTGAAAAATAGAAGATATCGTATATAAGAAAAAACATATACACGCTAGCGAAATCGACATATATATTCTTCATAGCCTAGTCATAAAGTACATGCAAAATTCCTGGATATGATGCAGATCTAATGGTTGACTACATTGAGAAGATCAATTAAAGTAGAACTTGTTTCCGTATAAATTGGGAAAAACAAAATTCACAAAATTAAAACACTGACCTAACTGAGTTGCATGTTGAGATGATAAAAACTGAATTGAAAAATAGAAGATATCAGAATGTTAGAAAAAAATGAAGTATAGATTGACAACTCACCGTCCTTTTCTGCTTGTGAATATTACTAGGTCTGCGCTTTCGTTTTAGACTTCTTTTTATCTGAACAAAGATTTATTAACATGAATACCGTTGTTCTTCTCATCCCTGTACTTTGACCAAAAGAAAACAAAAAGGTGCAGAAAATCTTACAATTGAACTCACAGCCTAGTAAGTACAATTAATTCTTCTTCAGAGCCATCCAACCTGAGAAGTCCACAAAAAGTATATAATAGTATCAATAAATAACAATTCCAGAAAATGAATCGCATAAAGTGTAATATATAAAAGAATTACAGTTATACAAAATTATTACCTCATCGCTACTACTTTAGTTAAGGTTTCTCTGCACAAGATTTTGCGTCATTCTGATTGATCATTGAAACCCTTATCTTGGATTTCTTCCATTGTTCTAGTGCAAATCAAAAAATAGAAAACATGAATAAGGCTTTGAACATACTTTTCTCATCAGTATAAAGATGTTTCAAAATTTGTTAGCTGCTCTAAAGAATTTAAACACAAGTGGTCATCCTTCCCCACTATATTCTTGTATTCCTCCTAGTAATCATGCAAGACACAAAATATATAAAAATCTGCTAGTATATACTGTCTAATCCATACTAAAAATACCATATAGTCCTACTTACATGTTGATCAAGCACCACTCATCGACATCAAAACATCATGTTCCAAAACATATATCCATTTTCAAGGACAGAGACTACGAAAAATGGGAGCAGTAGGTCTATCCAATGACAATTAGTACATCTTTAGGAAAAATTATGTTGAATGATACTTCAAGACATGGGAGGCATGTGATACGGATACATTACAGGCATAGCAAAATGCAAAAACATAAAACATGAATACAGAGTATCAACACAAACTACTAGCACTGTCCATACAGGGATTTCTTCATGTTTACTACTCATCATGCTCTTAGTTACGCTTAATCCATTCATCAGTTGGACCTACTTGTAAGAAATCCCACACACTCAAAAGCAAACAACGAATCAGATATTCCTATAGATACAGAGTAACTACATATATCAATCAGTTTTGCCTGCGCCACTGAATACAGAATCCGACACACTCAAAAGCAACAACACGAATCACGTCTCCATAGCCTGCTTCTGCCTGCGCCACTGAATACAGAATATAGGTGGACACAAACACACCGACACATCGTACACAAAATCGCCCCCATCTCAACACTCCCGATGCTGCAAACTTGGCTCAAATCAACAAGTTATACATCAGCACGGTCCAATACATAGATTTGCATGGGCACTCGAATCAAGTCCTTAACACGCTGAATCGATGAAGTCAACTAAAATCAGCGAACAGGATCCCGATGGTGACCCGTCCCGCGTAAATGGCAGCAAGATCCTGACAGACAACACCGATTCGCCGTAGCAGATCCGCTACGTACGGCGCCGCCGCCTGCGATGGCGAGGCGCAGCTCGCCGACCTTGAGAGCGCCACTTCGCTTCTGCGTAGGGGAAATGATTATCCTCTGAAATGAAACGGCGAGGGAAAAAGACAGAGCAAAGCCCAGATAAGAAAGCCCAAAAAAAGCCCACCGTGGCGTAACGGGCAAACCCAAACCAAACAATGTAGCAGGACAAACGAAATGACAAGCACAAATCTTAAAGACAATCCAACAGCTCAAAAATTCGACTGAGACATCAGCTTTTCTCAGTCACCTGTGACATAGCAAACTGTATAAATATTATTATATTAGGGACAGTAACTAGAACTAGCATACATAATTTCTCCTCTATATGAAACAAGACAACAAAAGAAAAACATGTTCGGCACTGCAGGCCAGTTCTTCAGCCGGAAAGAGAGAAAACAATCTTGAATTGTTTGGTGCTTATTATTGAAGCAGCCTCTTGAGTTTACTATCTGAAATGCTGAACCAGCTTATAAAAACAGAATCACACACCCAAACACAAGATCCAACCAACGGCTTGCATAAAGTAAATAACCTCTTGTTTCTGCTATCCCTCCTCACGCAGCTACTGGTTTGTGATAACTCCCGCATCCATACGTTCAGTACAGCATTCAAAAGATGCAGCTCTGAAACCTGTGTTTTTTTTAAAAAACAAGGTAGAAGATTTAATTTAATTGAGCGCTTCTAACATGGCACCTCGATGTCAGCTCTTCGCCACCTGAAGCTGTAGGTGGTTTCAAGGGTTGGGTTGTTCGCCCATCAATGCGTATGAGTTGGGGTTCACGCGCGAACCAGGGTGGTCGCGCTGGCTCTGCTTGCCTGCCACGTGGTTGCACTTTCTGCCTTCACACACTTTGTCCCATGTCGTACTACAAGTTTGCTGTTTTAGTGCTTCCACAGTGTACCAACATAAAAGTAAATAAATAAAAAGGAAAGCAGTGAACTGCGAAAAAGCACCGCGAAAAAGGCAATGCAATGCAATAATACGGCAGAGCAACAAAGTACAAAAAGTGCAGTACACAGCCAAAAGGAGTGCAACGCAGCACAAAAGACAATGAGAGACGCAGCACTGCCAAGACACAATAAATGGACGTGTTGCACTACCACGACAACGCGCCGTGCATAGCGATTCTGCAGTGCATAGGCGGGTGCTCTACCGGGACACCTCGCCGTGCAAAACGATCGAAGGTAGTGCAACGTGATACAAAAAGCAGTGCAGGCGGTAACTACCAAGACAATGCTTCTGCAAAAACGATCAAAGAAAGTGCAATATGGTACAAAAGCCAGTGCATGGACGGTGCACTACCAGGGTACTCGCAGCCGTGCAAAACGAACAAAGTTAGTGGAACATGGTACAGTGCTGTTGTGCACGGGTGGTGCACTACCAAGACACCGTGCCGTGCAAAATGATCGAAGGTTGTGCGATAGAAGAAAGTGAATTGTCTAGAAAGACAGTCCATGGGCGGTGCAATTATCAGGACACGGCGCCGTGCAAAGCTATTCCGTGCAGTGCAACGTAGTCATCAAAGAAGTGCAAAAATCGTCAAAACCTATGAACATGAGATCTAGTTTTAAATATTCCATGCAACTTAGCCTAGTCGTGGAAAATAGAACATAATTTGGACATTTGATTCGGAAGATATTCACTTTTCTATATTCGACCCAGGCGCTTAGCTTTGCCACGTAAGCCGGAGTTGTGTCCAGGCGGCGCTCGTACTAGTCAAAATGAACTTAATTTATTAAATAAGGAAAAGTCATAGAAACGTAAGTTTAGTGTTGCGACCACACCGAGGTTAAAGTCTACTCTCCCGCAATCAGAAAACCCAATGTTTCAACTGCTAGAACCCACGTTCTACCTTTCGACTCTGATTCTATCGAAGATGATGGTTGGCATAGTACTCTTGTTTTTGAAGGTTCTCGCATTCCTCTCATTCCAAATCTCCCAAGCGACAAGCATGAGGAGTGAGGCCATAGCCTTCCTTCTACCGCCATGAGCAAGAGCGATGGAAGTCCACCAATGTTCCACGCTATCAAATTCATCCCATGATGCGGGGTCAAAGTCATGGATGTGAAGCCAATCCCTAATCATGGTCCACAGGCGAACGGAGAGGCGGCATTTGAACATAAGATGGGCCGCCGACTCGTCATGGCAACGACAAAGGGGGCAAATCCTCCCATTGGGCCACCCGCGTCTCGCAAGGCGGTCCGCCGTCCAAACCCGATTTTGAATAATAAGCCAAGAGAAGAGCTTGCATTTTGGGGGCGCCCAAGCCTTCCAAACGACCGCCTCCATGGATGAGCGGATGGTGCCGGCGAATTGCGCCTTGTAGGCCGACGAGCAAGAGTATGCTCCATTCGCGGTGAGCTTCCAAACGATAGAGTCCGGCACGTCGTCTTGTAGAGTGATTTGCGAAGTATGTTGCCAAAGCAAGGTAAATTCATGTAGGTTTTGGACCGAAAGGCCCGCGGAAATGTCAAGGTGTAGGATCCACGCTTCATTGTTGATTGACTTCCGGACGTTCCAAGTTTTCCTCTTGGAGATAGCATAAATGGAAGGTGCAATGTGCTTGGGGCAAAGGCCATCGGCCCACGGGTCATTCCAGAAGCTAGCCTTGTTGCCATCGCCAATGGTGACTTTGGTCAAGGAGGCGAAGAGCTCCAAGTCCTCCTTGTTGCACGGGTCCTCCATACCAACCCAAGGCTTTTCCGGCGAAGTCCAAGCAAGCCAAGGCCAACGTAGGCGAAGAGCTCTTGCAAATTTATCCATGTTAAGGATACCCAAACCGCCGAGGTAGGTAGGGCGACAAACGGCGGTCCAATTGACTTTACACTTCCCGCCGGTGGCACTCTCATTGCCCGCCCAAAAGAAGCTTCGGATTAGCTTAATGATGGCTTGAAGGGGCTCGGCGGGGACCTCAAGGGCTGTGAGGGGGTAGATGGCTTGAGAGGAGAGGACCGATTTGACAAGTGCCATCCTCCCGGCGATGTTGAAATATCTTCCATGGAGAGGCGCGAGACGCGCCGCCGCTTTGTCTTCGATGTATTAAAAGTGGCCCTTGAAGCGCTACAACACAATTGGAAGGCCAAGGTATTTCATAGGAAAGGTCATGGTGGTAGCTCAGAGGTCTTGTAGAACATTCACAAGGTCCACCTCATTTCACAGATAGGTGCCACAAGGTTTTCAAAGATTGTCTAGAGGTCGGCAACATTGCCAAAGTTGTTCAAAATATACGCAAGGTTGGACACCTCCATGGTTTGGGCCTATAAAGATGGCCGCATCGCCATAGAGATGTTCTAACCTCCCTGCCCACCGGGGAGGTACAGGCCGGCTGAAGGATGCGGTGGAGAGGGTCAATTGCGATATCAAAATTAGGGGGCAGCGATCCCCATGTCATAAGCCACGCCTATCCTTGATAGATCACCCGTGATGCCACAGAGGACTCTCGACGAAGTGGTGCAAAAGGTCGTGAGCGAATTGTGAAAGCCGTGGAGTCCAAGGCATTGAAGAAGATCGGATGTAGTCCCCGATAAAATGTCGACCCGGAAAAAGGGCCCATCTGGCGCTATACCCGGCGTAAAGGGTTGAATCCGGGTCAACATCCCCATTTCCCCTCCTCACGCTGCCTCCTTCGGGTGGCCCAAATCTGCCACCCTTCCCGCCTCCAGAAGCAACTTCGCTCGCCTCCCACCAAATTCGCACAACATGGCCGGTCAACAACAACCAGGACTGCCCGCAGCTCTAGATCGACGATGTCAGTGCGGCCGCAGAACCCCTTTGCCTTGAGTACCTGCGAGCGAGCGCGCCTTTGCCGCACGATGCACCGTGCAAGCCGCGTGGGATGAGGAACGACACGTGTATCGTACATCACTCGCGTGAGTGCTCTCTGCGGGCGGGCGGACAGCATGATCGAGCTGCCTTCGTCCTCTTCCGATAAGGAGGATGAGGAGCGGACGCGACAACGACACCAACGAGAAGGAGGAGGGTGTGCACGAGCCCGAGCCCGCGCGGAGAAATGGAGGACATGCTCTCCGATCCCTCGCCTCGATGATAACCCCCAAGAGCAGGGGATCACCGTAGCACCTCTCATGTGGAAAGTGAGATATCGATCTGCAGGAGCAAGAAGGAAAATCTATTTATTCTCTACAACTAAAGTTTCACAAGTTTTAGCTTATTATGCACTAAATAATTCTAAGGAAACAATTGAAGTTGATTTAGTACAAGAAAATAAAGTGAAACAAAATAGGATGTAAAGTGTTCCAATCCTCTTCAATGCGTAAGGACAAGAAAAAGGTTTTCTCTTATAGGAACAATGGACATGGTTTCATGGGTCTACCAATCCTCTCTCCATCTATGGTTTCGCGGTTTCATGGGGTGGATTTGCACCCCCTCATCATGGAGAATGATGATGATGCATTGGTGAAGGAGGAGAGGCGGGGCGGAGGTTATTCCCAGTGGTTCCCCTTCCAATCTCTCTCTCCGGTGGCGGCTCCGCCGACTCTCCGTTTAGGTGTTTCGTAGCTACGCCCGCCCTCTCCGAGATGCGTTAGGGGCCTTTATAGGCGTTTTTTAGGTCAAGACCATCGCTTAGGCTTCCATGGACTAATGCGGGACCCTCGAGGTGGGAAAGAAGTGGTGTGGCTGGGGCAGGGGTGGTGGTCGCGTCACCCAGGTTTCCTTTTGGCCTTTGGGCCTCCATTCGTGAGATTCCAGGACTCTGTGAATGTTCTTCTTCGTGAAATATTGATCATCGAAAAAGCCCGCATCCATTTGACTTCGTATAGGTCCCTGAAAGTAAAAAAATACACAAAACAAGGTTTTCCTGTTCTGCAGAAGAGAGGGGATTGTTTAGAAAATCCCCGAAAACAATATAAAACATGGAAATAACATTATATAAGATACAAATATGTGGAAATATGTGGCAATAAACCATATGGCTGCACTCGATGATTTTCCCCTAAGGCCGACCAAGAAACTCTCGAACAACCGACAGTTGTTTTTGCTATCAACACGAAGGGAACCATCGAGGTACTAAATCGACCTCCCGCACTCCACGGCACTCTTCTTAGCTTTTCAGCGTATGATGGGTCATGGTTTCCAAGCCGACATGGAGCTAATGTCCAAAGAGTTGCCGAAGGAGCGATGTCAGCTGATGACTTGAGCGCTTATAAACTTCGCAGGCAGGCGCCAGCTCCTCAATTAGTTTCAGCAAAAACTCCATTACCGCTCCAAGCTTACTCGCTCACCTGTGCCCTTGACTTCTTTTTATTAAATTGTAATCTCGCTTGTTTAAAACAATTTTGTCATAAAGACTTTCTTATTGTGGACCTAATCCTCAGATCGGGTACGTCACAAGACTTTTGCTGCAATATTGTCGATCGCTCTTCTGATCAAGATCGCCCCCATGTGAGTAATTCAAACTCGTGCGTTTGGTATATTCCATCACATTCAATTATACATATTTTACAGATCATTCCCTGTTTCCTTTCTTTATCTAAGTTCCTTCGATGGTTCTTCTCGAGAGCATCGTCAGCCGCATGAAGTCTCAAATTGCCCGATGGAAAAAGGGATGCATAGTATTCATGCTATGGCCGCCATTATAAAGAAGAAGGGCGAACTAGCCACCGACGCAGGACGATATGAGGCAACAGAAAGTTTGAATTGTAAGTATCCCGATCTTCTTTTCCTTGGTTTCTTCAAAGATAATCTCTGACTCCATTTCCTTCATTGCCTCTTATAGTCATAGCTCTGAACTTATCGAGAAAACCAGCGTGTTCATGAACGCGTAAATTCCTTGACTCATCTTGCATCTTTTGATGAGGTCTTTGGAAGGATCATTCGAAGGCTTCGACTGTCGCAAAGTTCCAAGATCGGGTGCAACAAGTACACCGATTCTTTGACAAATTCTATACTTGTTTGAGGGTAATATGGAAGACAATGTTCCCCTTGAATAAAACCCTTCAACTTTACAAGCTTTGTTCTCAGAGTTCGGTAATGTCAAGAAGATCAAGAGCTTGATTCGCACACAACTTTATCGCTAGAGCCGAAATTGCCTTTGCCCTTGTTCCCGCCGAAGCACACTTCCGCAAATTTAATCGCCGTTGCTAACAAGCCGATGGTAATGTAGGTCATCTTTATTCCAAGGCAAGAGTTCCTCGCCGTCATTGCAATTGGAAAGACCGGAAGGTAATTCAAAGGTAAACGAAGACGCGAGAATCCCCTGAAAGAAGGCCTGAAAACTTTTATGCTCATGTTGTAATTGAAATACTGCAATACTCTTACCGTTGTACCCGACTATTTGGATGTATCGATATGTAAATTTATCGTATGTGTGTTTATATGTACCTTCCTTGTTTAATGCCGTTGGCAAGTTTTAATATGAACGGAGCTGCAGGTCATTATAACATCTGTAATTGTTTGTAAGTTTATCGGCAGCAAATTATTTGAGTGATCAGCTCATGTTGCAGGTTTGTGAACCTGTCGTAAGTGCAACTTTGCTTTCAACCGACTATGTATGTTCGCGTAGCTCCCAAACAAATCGATGGAACGACATGCCGCATGACTCTCATGCCTCTTTAGTACTTCGTAGTTTAAAGTATCGGTCATGGGTCTTATTGTAAGTATTGTTAATCCTTGCTATCTCAGTGACTCAAGGCAGACTTAAGCTTTTTAGCAAAGGATATAAGGTGGGATTCCCACCAATAGCACTCGTAATTTCAGAGGCTTTAGAGTGCAATCTTGGGTATATTTTCAAGTAAACCAATGTTCGCTATAGTATACGAAAAAAGGTCTTGATAAACTTGTTCGGGTGCCCCGAATTGCTGCGATACTTCAAATAAACGAAACTTGAGTCTTTATTAATAAAGGAAGCTAAGAACGGCGGCTAAATAAGCTTATTAAAGGAAAACTTCAAGGAAAGAAAAGCAAATATGCGTAATGCCGCCCATCTTCTTTAAACAAGAGGAGGGTTCTTCTTATCTTCGATCTTGTCAAGGGAGCCTATGGGCTTTGGATGCGTCGATGATTTACCGAAGCAAGCGCTCAAAGTTTTATCATCATTGACTCAAGGCCTTGTTATTAGTCGTCAAGGTCTAACTCATTAAAACTCCTTGTACGGGACTTGTCCAGTTTTTTAATTTTTGATGCTCTCATCCTTTGATCTTAAGTACCAATGGCTCAGAGTGAAAATCGACTGTGTGCTCTTGCTTTATTCCGAACTTGGCAGCAATCCTCTGAAACTCGCCACGCTTATCCGAGTATGAAAACTTCCATAGACCGTGATGTTTGTCCCATTGTTCCCTGGCATCTTGAGCTTGAGATACGCATAATGTGGCACAACCATGAACTTGGCATAAGCTGGTCTTCCGAGTAAGCATGGTACTGTGATTCCCAATCGACTACCTCGAACTCGATTTTTTCCTTCCTGAAGTTGTCGGTTTCCCAAAGACAACATTCAAGTAAACCTTTGCCAAGAGAGTACGCCGGTAAAGTGGGGAGGACTCGGAAACAAGTAACTGCTTCTTCCAACATTCTCATCGTAACTTATAATTTTGATTGTGTTCGTGAATATCAAATTTAATCCCGCTCCACCATCCATGAAGACCTTGCTCATATTGAATCCTCCTATTTGCGCTTCAACTACCAAGGCAGCATGACCTAGCTTTGGTATTGTCATCTATGATCTGCCCGCCGGTCGGGTATCGTTCCGCAATGACCAATCGATGTATTCTCGAATATTGGTCATAATACTCCTCGCTGTGTTGATTTCTTTGAGTGAGCTTCATCTCCCCTTCTTGAAACACCATTTTTGTGGACCATGTCTATCTGCTCCCCGTGGCGGAGGGAAGGACTCCATGAGTTGCGAGGATGTACTGGCCGAACTTGTGCCGAGGTGGTGGTGGTGGCGGTGGTGGATTCGATCGCCGTTGGTTTCGGATAAACTTCGCATCTCGATGAACTGTCGACAATCCCTGAGCAGATGACTCGACTTCTTCTTGTCATCCTTAGGATCGATGTACGCATGTAAGTAACAAGGAGCGTTTATCTGCTCAGCGAAGGGTAACTCGGGGGTCCTCTGAGGTCGTGGTTTGTAGTTGCTGCCCAGATTCCCAGAGCTACTACGATTATTGTCCCGTCGATCATCTCGCATGTCGTCGCACTCGATCGTCTCGTCATCAGAATATCCCGCGGCTACCAAGTTAGTATCATCGACCTAAGATCCTTCCTCTTCTTACGGCGATTCTGCCGCCCGAGTCATGCTTTGCTATCGCCTCGCCACACTGTGATTATATTTCCGTACGTTATCCCCGCCATCAACCCAAATCTGCTATTGGCGATTTCCATTAACTTCTGCTATGGTCTTCGGCTTCACGCCCAAGCTCCCATGTAAGTTTCGTCGAATACCGTTGTCGAAGGCGTCGATTTCTCCCCGTCTACGTAAAAACATCTTCGGCAGCCGTTTAGGAGTTTGGTGAACCTCCCGATGTATGCACGCATCGACTCCCTTCCTGCTTTGTCGACAATGGCGTAATTCATCGATTCCAACATGCCTTTTATATGTTGCTCGGAATTTTTGACAAAAGCGTCCACCAGATCGTCCCATGATTTAATGGATCCCTTCGGCAGTTCTTCACTGCTCTCGTGCCGAGTCCTTCGTGTAAAGTCATAATCACCGTGATCACGTTATTTGCTGTTCTTTGTGTAAGATTACGGTCATAGATAATCATCTATCGAAGACTCCCGGCTCGTTGCCCATCATATTTAGCGGCATCAGTAGGAGTGGCTTGAATTTCTTGGGCGGCATTGTCTCGCGGATCTTATAGATTAAACAATCATCTCGCCTCATCTCGCCGTCATAATCCTCGCTTTCCTCGTAATCATCACCGTCATATTCTTCCCTAAGCCGCTCCGCCAAGGCTGCCTGGGGCCTCCCATCGATTCTATTCGAAAGGGATTTCATCTCGAGCGTCTCTCGAATGGCTCACACCGGCCTGAAGTGAAGATTTTTCCTTTCGAGGAACGAGTTTATCTCCAAGGATCGCGAGGCTTTCCAGGGCACCCCGATGAGCTTGAGCCATAGAACCTTCGGGTCGTTGGTTAACAAGATCAAATATGCTGCAAGGTTAGCGGTTGCCTCGGCGTCTCTTTGGTCTCAACATACCCGCGTGCATTCGTAGGCCATGCGAAGGACTTGGACAGTTTGACGTTATTTCCCGGCTTCATCTTCCGAAAGTCGAGATGCCTCGATCGGTGCTTCCCTCGCACCTGATGCTTCGAGATGCACTTCCTAGTGATGCCCTCCGTCGTTCACTAGATTGATCCGCTGCTAGCAAACGTCGTCGAGGGTGGCCTGCTCGTTCGATAGTCGCTCCCGATTCTTCTCCAATATTGAGCGATAGGCATTGAGGGTTCCAACCGAAGTTCCGGCGGGAAGCGGCGTATTGTTGAGTACTGCTGCCCTGGCTGCTGCCCATTCTTCCTCTGCGATAGTATAATCGCTATTGTTGTTACCGCGCCTCGTTTTCGAGTTATGTCGCCTGGCCGGAGCGGGGGTGTCATCTCCTTCTCCCTCCTCCGTTCCCCGCGTTTCCTGCGTTGAGGGTAGCATAGACTTGGTGACGCGCCATCCTCCAAGTGGTCATCCTGACGGCGCTGTCGATGCTTTCCTCTCCCGATGAGTACTCGGGGCGCTCGCACGAATGGTATCGCTGATCCCAATCCGCACTGCATCGCAGCCATAAATAGTACAAAGTCATATCGTATGACATAGAGTCATCGGATTCAACCGACATAGAGGATATCGACAAGTGAATTCATCGAGTCCATTAAACCAGCCGATAGATCGATTGATAAGGACGCGATCGATCCCGCAACCGGAGATGGTTTTGCCGATCTGGAGGTGGGCGATTCCAGCAGCTGAAGAATCCCTTCTGCGTTGATGTTGTAATGAACGCTTCCAAACGCCATGCCCAAACCTCCTTGTAGATCCGAAGAAGGTTTGAGCGAGACGAGTCATCATATGTGGTGAACTCGGCTGGGTCCTGGTTAATCGACCCCGATGTTGGCGATGAAGAGGTCGGCGGTGACGCCGGTGGTGCTGACGGTCAGCTGGACACAGCGCCGATGCCGATGCCGGATCTTGTGCCAACAGGTTTCCCATAGACGGCGCCAATTGTCGAGGGTACTCCTCAGCAATGCCCTCCGTAAGGGGCTTAGGGTAGATGGAATCCTATAGGCTGACACGAGACATCTGTTATTGATGTCTACGGGTACTTCTATTCTTGTAGACAATGTTGGGCCTCCAAGAGCATAGGTTTGTAGAACAGCAGCAAGTTTCCTTAAGTGAATCACCCAAGGTTTATTGAACTCAGGAGGTAGAGGTCAAAGATAGTCCTCTCAAGCAATCCGGAATTAAGATACAAGAAGTCTCTTTTGTCCCCAACACACCCAATACACTTGTCAGATGTATAGGAGCACTAGTTCGGCGAAGAGAGGTTAAATACAAGTAGTATGGATGTATATGAGTGGTAATAGTAATCTGAAATAAATATGGCAGCAATAAACATGCAGTACAACAGTAAGTAAGCGGTGTTTGCAGTATTGGAAACAAGGCCTAGGGATCATACTTTCACCAGTGGACACTCTCAACATTGATCACATAATAAATAACTTCTTCTCATTTGTGCTACATACACTCTTTTGTTGGATGACAAACACCATTCATTGTGTAGGGCTACAAGAGCTCCCTCAAGCCGAAGTTAACAAGCGCCACAACATTCAGCATTCATATTTAAGTAACCTTAGAGCATAATAGATCTTTGCAAAATAAACCGAGAACTAACATAGCATACACACTGTCACCATTACACTATGAAAGGGGGAATAGATCACATCAATACTATCATAGTGATAATTAACTCCATAACCTACAAGAGATTATGATCATAACCTACGACAAGAACTACACGGTGCACACACTGTCGCCTTTACACCATGCAGGAGGAATAGACTACTTTAATAACATCACATGAGTAGCACATAGATAAATAGTGATACAAAGCCTTCGAGGGAAGTATTACCCAATTTATTGATTCGACACAAGGGGAGACAAAGAATACTTGTAAGCCTTAACAGCGGAGTTGTCAATTCAGCTGCACATGGAAACAGACTTGCTCGCAAGAGTTTATCAGTAGTAACAGTTTTATAGCAGTAGCAGTAGTGAAATAACAGCAGCAGAGTAACAGAAACAGCAGGATTAAAATACTGTAGGCACAGGGACGGATTAACGGGCGTTGCATGGATGAGAGAAACTCATGTAACAATCAAAGTAGGGGCATTTGCAGATAATAATAAAACGGTATCCAAGTACTAATCAATCAATAGGCATGTGTTCCATATATAGTCGCACGGCTCTCGCAATGAGAAACTTCAATAACATCTGTCCTACCAAATTCTATGAGCAATGGCCTCTAGGGAAACTACCTGAAATTAAGGGGTACTCCTTTTAATAGAGTACCGGAGCAAATCATTAACACTCCGTGAAACATGTGATCCTCACATCACGACCATCCCCTCCGGTTGTCCCGATTTCTGCCATTGTTCCGGACAACATGTGTGTATACAACTTGCAAGATCATAAACAACGAATATCTTCATGAATCAATAACATGTTCAAATATCTGAGATCATGGCACTCGGGCCCTAGTGACAAGCATTAAGCATAACAAGTTGCAACAATATCATAAAAGTGACATCTACGGATACTAGGTACTATGCCCTAACAATCTTATGACTATTACATGACCAATCTCATCCAATCCCTACCATCCCCTTCAGCCTACAGCTGGGAATTACTCACACATGGATGGGGGAAACATGGCTGGTCGATGGAGAGGCGTTACGGTGATGCATGGCGATGACCCCCCACCCCTGCCCGGGCCGAGTGCCGTAACGGGAGACTGCCCCGAGAGGGAGTTTCGCGATGTGGCGGCTCTCTGAGGGTTTCTCGCGACTTCGACTCTCCCCGTGCGTTTTTAGGTCGAGGCGAATAAGTAGTCGAAGTGAGGGCGTCGGAGGCCGATCGAGGGCCACAGGCCCCTGCCAAGGTCTCCCTAGGGCCGCGCCGTCTTATGGTGTGGGGCCCTCGGGCCTCCACCTTACTTGTCCTCTGCCTCGTCGCACTGTGGGAAAATAGGCCTTCTCGCATAAATCTTCGAGGATTTTCCCAAAAGGATTTAATAAAAACGAGACACTCAGAGCAATTTCAATAAAACAGCGTTAGTCCGTGTTAGTTGTATCCAAAATACACAAATTAGAGGCAAAACAACAGCAAAAGTGTTCGGGAAAGTAGATACGTTTTGGACGTATCAACTCCCCAAGCTTAGCTTATTGCTTGTCCTCAAGCAATTCAGTTAACAACTGAGCGATAAAATAACTTTCACGAACACATTTGCTCATATGATGTATATATTCTCATGCTATGGCTAATACTCAAGCAGTTCATAATGAGATACATGCAAATAAGATCATCCAACAGCTATGTCAATCATGGAGAGGTACCAACAATTAATAATAAGCATCATGAATCATGTATATAAGCAGGATTGCAATGTTCATAAGAGAATATGATAAAGTGGTATCTTACTTGCCCGTATTTGATTGGCAAAACATAAATGCCCAGCACCTCTGGAGTTCATAGAAAGACTAGAAGTAGTGATTGTCAAAGATAAAAGCATCAAAGTTATACCACAATCAATCATATTTTGAGACAAGCATATTATACTAAGAATGACAATTGTGCTCTCAAGATAGTGCTCAAAGAAAGAATGGAGACACAACATAAAAGTAAAAGATTGACCCTTCGCAGAGGGAAGCAGGGATTAACATGCGCTAGAGCTTTTCATTTTTAGAACAGGAGTAAAATTTGAAGGATAACGTAACATAGAAAACAAAAATTTTCCTACGGCGAACACGCAATCCAAGCCAAGATGCAATCTAGAAGACGGTAGCAACGAGGGGATTGTCGAGACTCACCCTTGAAGAGATTCCAAAGCCTACAAGAGGAGGCTCTGGTTGCTGCGGTAGACGTTCACTTGCCGCTTGCAAAAGCGCGTAGAAGATCTTGATCACGATCGGTTCCGGCGCCACGAACGGGAGCACCTCCGTACTTGGTCACACGTTCGGTTGTTGATGAAGACGACGTCCACCTCCGTTCCGGGCAGCGAAGTAGTAGTTCTCTGAATCCGACACGACCCGCGTGGTGCCTGGCGGTGGGAGAAACCGCGGAGCTTCGCTAAGCGTGGGATATGGCAGGAGGAGCTGCATGCTGGCCTGGGGGAGGGGGTGGCCGGCCACTATGGGGGGCGGCCAAGCTTGAGGCTTTGGTGTGGCCGGCTCCCTCCCCTTGGCCTCTATATAGGTGAAGCCCCAAGGGTTGGACTACAAGTCTTCGAATAAGACCCGAACCCAAAACCTTCCATATGGTGGGAAACCTTCCCTCCACTCGCTAGAGGTGGGAATTCCACCTTCCATGGGGGTGGCCGGCCTCAAGGGGGTGCGGGGACTCCTCCCTCACTAGGGTTGGCCGGCCATGGAGGTGGAGTCCCATGTGACTCCACCTTCCTTGGTGGTTTCTTCCCGACTTTTCTAGAACCCTCTAGAACCTTCCATAGAACCTTCCGCATCATTTTATTCACATAAAATGACATCCTATATATGAATCTTATTCTCCTGACCATTCCGTAACTCCTCGTGATGTCCTGGGTCCCACCGGCACTCCGAACAAATATTCGAACTCCATTCCATATTCAAGTTCTACCATTTCAACATCCAACTTTAAGTGTGTCACCCTACGGTTCGCGAACTATGCGAACATGGTTGAGTACTCACTCCAACCAATAACCAATAGCGGGATCTGGAGATCCATAATGGCTCCCACATATTCAATGATGACTTAGTGATCGAATGAACCATTCACATACGATACCAATTCCCTTTGTCACGCGATATTTTACTTGTCCGAGGTTTGATCATCCGTATCACACTATACCTTGTTCAACCTCGTCTCCTGACAAGTACTCTTTACTCGTACCGTGGTATGTGGTCTCTTATTAACTTATTCATATGCTTGCAAGACATTAGACGACATTCCACCGAGAGGGCCCAGAGTATATCTATCCGTCATCTGGGATGGACAAATCCCACTATTGATCCATATGCCTCAACTCATACTTTCCGGATACTTAATCCCACCTTTATAACCACCCATTTACGCAGTGGCGTTTGATGTAATCAAAGTACCTTTCCGGTATAAGTGATTTATATGATCTCATGGTCATAAGGACTAGGTAACTATGTATTGAAAGCTTATAGCAAATAACTTAATGACGTGATCTTATGCTACGCTTAATCGGGTGTGTCCATTACATCATTCATACAATGATATAACCTTGTTATTAATAACATCCAATGTTCATGATTATGAAACTAATCATCTATTAATCAACAAGCTAGTTAAGAGGCTTACTAGGGACTCTTTTATGTTTTACATCACACACATGTATCAATGTTTCAATTAATACAATTATAGCATGGTATATAAACTTTTATCATAAACATAAAGATATATAATAACTACTTTTATTATTGCCTCTTGGGTATATCTCCAACAGTCTCCCACTTGCACTAGAGTCAATAATCTAGATTACATTGTAAGGTACCCAACACCCATGGCATTCGGTGTTGGTCATGCTTTGGCCCTAGGGAGAGATTTAGTCAACCCGATCCGTTACTTCAGATCAGTGTGTACTTTGCAAATCTTTACTTCTCCATCTTCGATGTACTCGTGAATCGAGTGGTAACGCAGCTTGATATGCTTCAGCCTCTTGTGTGACCTTGGTTCTTGTGCATTGGCAATGGCACCCATGTTGTCACAATAGATGACTAGTGGGTCCAATGCACTAGGAACCACAATTTGTGCTCTACAATGAATCTCTTTCATCCATACCGCTTCCGATGAAGCCTCCGAAGCCGCTATGTACTCCGATTCTGTTGAGGATTTCGCCACCGTGCACCTGCTTCGAGCTTGCCCAGCTTACCGCAGCACCATTCAATATAAACACGTACCTAGCGATTGTGACTTAGAGTCATCAGGATCATTGTTCCACTTGCATCGGTGTAACTTGTTACAACGAGCTCTTGGTCACCTCCATAACAAAGAAACATATCCTTAGTTCTTTTCAAGTACTTCAGGATATTCTTGACCGCTGTCCAGTGTTCCATTCCTGGATCACTTTGATATCTGCTTGTCAAACTAACAGCATGTGCTATATCTGGTCTTGTACATAGCATGGCATACATGATAGGGCCTACTGCCGAGGCATAGGGGATCTCACCATCCTTTCTCTTTCTTTCGCGTAGCCGGTCCTTGAGTCTTACTCAAGACCTTGCTTGGTAACATAGGTAAGAATCCTTTTCTTACTTTCATCCATTCTAAACTTCTTCAGAATCTTGTCCAGGTATCTCGTGGATAGCCCTATTAGACGCCTTGATCTATCTCTATAAATCTTGATGCCTAATATGTATGATGCTTCACCAAGGTCTTTCATTGAAAAACTATTATTCAAATAACCCTTTACACCGCTTAATAGTTCTATATCATTCCCAATCAATAATATGTCATCTACATATAATATCAGAAATGCTACAGAGCTCCCACTCACTTTCTTATAAGCTTCCATGACATCGTATAAACTCCGAAGTCTTGATCACCTTATCAAAGCGGTTCCAACTTCTCGATGCTTGTTTCATTCCATAGATTGAACGCTGAAGTTTGCATACTTTGTTTCGCATTTGTGGATCGACAAAACCTTTGGGTTGTACCCTATACAACTTTTCCTCAATGTCTCCATTAAGGAAAGCCGTTTTGAGACATCCATCTCCCAAATCTCATAATCGAAAATGCAGTTATTGCTAACAAAATCTCAATAGATTTTAGTCATGCTGTGTGAGAAAGTCTATAGTCAACACCTTGAATTTGTCGGAAACCCTTTGCGATAAGTCGAGCTTTATAGACAGACATACTTCATCAGCATCTGTTTTTCTTTTGAAAATCCATTTATTCTCGACAGCCTCCTATCATGTAAGTCTACCAAAGTCCATACTTTGTTATCATACATGGATCCTATTTCGGATTTCATGGCTTCTGCCATTTGTTGAATCTGGGCTCATCATCAGCTTCTTCATATGTCGCAGGTCCTCTCATCATTGTTAACCACAATCATGACATTTTTAGACAATGATCATGTCGGTCTGGAGTGCACGATCCCTTGTCGATTCAAGTGAGTTCGTAGCTGTCTCATTTGAAGTTTCATGATTGGCGATTCATTAGCTTCTCTGCTGCTGGTGTAGGTGGTAAGCAGAACATTTCAAGATCAAGGCTTACTCGATCAACGAGTAGATTCTTCAATCTCATCGAGTTCTACTTTTCTTCCAGTTACTTCTTTAGTGAGAAATTCTTTCTCAAGAAAGGTTCCGTTCTTAGCAAAAAAGCAAAGATCTTGCCTTCAGATCTGTGATAGAAAGTGTACCCTATAGTTTCTTTAGGGTATCCTATGAAGACGCATTTCTCCGCTTTGGGTTCTAGCTTGTCCGGTTGTAACTTTTTTACATAGGCTTCGCAACCCCAAACTTTTAGGAACGACAGCTTAGGTTTCTTATTAAACCATAATTCATACGGCGTCGTTTCAACGGATTTTGATGGTGCTCTATTTAAAGTGAATGCGGCTGTCTCTAATGCATAACTCCAAAATGATAATGGCAAATCAGTAAGAGACATCATAGAACGAACCATATCTAAGAGAGTTCGATTACGACGTTCGGACACACCGTTTCGTTGTGGTGTTCCCGGCGGTGTCAATTGTGAAAGTATTCCGCATTTCTTAAATGCATGCCAAACTCATAACTCGGATATTCACCTCCGCGATCCGATCGTAGAAATTTAATCTTCTTTGTTATGTTGATTTTCTACTTCACTTTGGAATTCCTTTAAACTTCTCGAAAGTTTCGGATTTATGTTTCATTAAATAGATATACCCATATCTACTCAAATCATCTGTGAAGGTTAAAACATAACGATAACCACCGCGATGCTACACTCATTGGTCCACATACATCCGTGTGTATGTATTTCCAATAAGTAGTCAGTAGCTCGCTCCATCATATCCGAGAATGGAGTCTTAGTCATTTTTCCCATCAGACATGCTTCGCATCTATCAAGTGACTCAAAGTCAAGTGATTCAAGTAATCCATCAGTATGGAGTTTCTTCATGCGTTTCACTCCAATATGACCAAGACGACAGTGCCATATATAAGTAGAATTATCATTCAATTTAATTCGCTTAGCATCAATGTTATGTATATGCGTATTACTACTATCGAGATCTAACAGAAATAAGCCATTCTTTTGTGGTGCTCGACCATAAAAGATATTATTCATAAAAATAGAACAACCATTATTCTCGGACTTGAATGAATAACCGTCTTGCATTAAACAAGATCCTGATATAATGTTCATGCTCAACGCGGGTACATAATAACAATTATTTAGGCTTAAAACTAATCCCGAAGGTAGATGTAGAGGAAGTGTGCCGACAGCGATCACATCGACTTTGGATCCATTTCCAACGCGCATCGTCACTTCATCTTTCAACAGTTGTCGTTTATTCTTTAGTTCCTGTTTCGAGTTACAAATATGAGCAACCGAACCAGTATCAAATACCCAGGTACTAGAACGAGAACTAGTGAGATAAACATCTATAACATGTATATCAGATATACCTTCTTTCTTCTTCTTGACAAGGCCGCTCTTCAGATCCGCCAAATACTTGGAGCAATTACGCTTCCAGTGTCCCTTCTCCTTGCAGTAATAACACTCAGCATCAGGCTTAGGGCCAGACTTAGGTTTCACAGGAGGCGTGGCAGCTTTCTTGCCACTCTTCTTGTTCTTGCCTTTAGACTTGCCCTGTTTCTTGAAGCTGGTGGTCTTGTTGACCATCAACACTTGGTGCTCTTTCTTGATCTCACTCTGCAACTTTTAGCATGCCAAAGAGTTCAGAAACTCCTTGTTCATGTTCTGGCATATTGTAGTTCATCACAAAGTTCTTGTAACTTGTGGCCGTGATTGAAGGACACGATTAATCCCTAGTCTGTTAGGAATCACTATTCCCAAGTCATCGAGTTTCTTCGCATGCCCGGTCATAACGAGCATGTGCTCACTAATGGAGTTGCCTTCTTCCATCATACTACAACTGAAAAAGTGTTTCGATGCTTCATAGCATTCCACGGTCGGCATGAGTCTCAAAAATAGTCTTCAACTCTTTTATCAACTCATGAGGATCGTGGTGCCTCAAAACGCTTTTGAAGATCGGATTCCGTACTGCACAGATATACATCAACTTGAGAGTACCGAGTTTTCCGAGTCGCGTAAATATTCTTTACTTCATCGGTTTCAGTTTCTGCAGGAGGGTCACCTAGCGGTGCATCAAGCACATATTGCAGATTTCCGCCATTGAGGAAGATCCTCACATGACGGAACCAGTCAAGTTGCTACCGTTGCTCTTAAGCTTTTCTTTCTCTAGGAACTGGTTAAAATTGATTGAGGACGCCATCTCTACAACATATATTTGCAATAGTTTAGACTAAGTTTATGACAAATTGAGTTCAAATTTTAATTCTACATAATTAAAAATCTAGGTGAACTCCCACTCAAAACAATATCCCTCGTATTGTCTTAGTGATCACACGAACCAAATCCATCACACCTATGCCCGATCATCACGAGACAAGATTAATTTCAATGGCGAACACTCAAAGTGTTCATCATATCAATCATATGATTCATGCTCTACCTTTCGGTATCACGTGTTCCGAGACCATGTCTGTACATGCTAGGCTCGTCAAGGCCACCTTAGTATCCGCATGTGCAAAACTGGCTTGCACTCGTTATATGTACTTATCGAATCTATCACACCCGATCATCACGAGATGCTTCGAAACGATAAGACTTGATAACGGTGCTACTAAGGATGAACACTTTATTATCTTGAGATTTTAGTGAGAGGGATCATCTTATAATGCTACCGTCGCGATCTAAGCAAAATAAGATGCATAAAAGGATTAACATCACATGCAGCTCATATGTGATATGATATGGCCCTTTTGTCTTTGCGCCTTTTGATCTTCATCTCCAAAGCACGGACATGATCTCCATCATCAACGGGCATGATCTCCATCATCGTCGGCGAAGCACCAAGGTCAATGGCGCCGTCTTCATGATCGTCCTCCATGTAGCAACTATTACAACTACTTTGAAATACTACTCAACATGAAATTTAAAGACAACCATAAGGTTCCTGCCGGTTGCCACAATACAATAATGATCATCTCATACATATTCATCATCACATTATGGCCATATCACATCACCAAACCCCGCAAAAACAAGTTAGACGCCTCTCTCTAATTTGGTTTGCATATTTTACGTGGTTTAGGGTTTTCGAGCAAGATCCAATCTACCTACGAACATGAACCACAACGGTGATACTAGTGTTGTCAATAGAAGAGTAAATTGAATCTTCACTATAGTAGGAGAGACAAACACCCGCAAAGCCACTTATGCAATACAAGTTGCATGTCAAGCGTGGAGCAAATCTCATGAACGCGGTCATGTAAAGTTAGCCCGCGCCGCTTCATCCCACTATGCCACAAAGATGCAAAGCATCAACTAAAGATAACAAGAGCATCAACGCCCACAAACCATTGTGTTCTACTCGTGCAACCATCTATACAGACACGGCTCTGATACCACTGAAGGATAACGTAGCATAGAAAACAAAATTTTCCACTGCGAACACGCAATCCAAGCCAAGATGCAATCTAGAAGATGGGAGCCAACGAGGGGATTGTCGAGACTCACCCTTGAAGAGATTCCAAAGCCTACAAGAGGAGGCTCTTGTTGCTGCGGAGACGTTCACTTGTCACGCTGCAAAGCGCGAGAAGATCTTGATCACGACGGTTCCGCGCCACGAACGTGCGCACCTCCGTACTCGGTCACACGTTCCGGTTGTTGATGAAGACGACGTCCACCTCCCCCTTCCCCAGTGGGCAGCGGAAGTAGTAGCTCCTTCTTGAATCCGGCAGGACGACGGCGTGGTGTCGGTGGCGGTGGAGAAATCCGGCGGAGCTTCGCTTAAGCGCGCGGGATATGGCGGAGGAGCGGGGCGCTAGGGTTTGGGGAGAGGGGTGGCCGGCCACTATGGGGGCGGCCAAGCTTGAGGCTTTGGTGTGGCCGGCCCCCCCTTGGCCCTCTATATATAGGCCCCAAGTGTTGGACTACAAGTCTTCGAATAAGACCCGAACCCAAAACTTTCTTCCATATGGTGGGAAACCTTCCCTCCCACTAGAGGTGGGAATTCCACCTTCCATAGGGGGGTGGCCGGCCCCCTAAGGGGGAGTCCACTTGGACTCCTCCCCCACTAGGGGTGGCCGGCCATGGAGGTGGAGTCCCATGTGGACTCCACCTTCCTTGGTGGTTTCTTCCGGACTTTTCTAGAACCTTCTAGAACCTTCCATAGAACCTTCCGCATCATTTTATTCACATAAAATGACATCCTATATATGAATCTTATTCTCCTGACCATTCCCGGAACTCCTCGTGATGTCCTGGATCACATCCGGGACTAACAAATATTCGAACTCCATTCCATTCAAGTTCTACCATTTCAACATCCAACTTTATGTGTCACCCTACGTGTTCGCGAACTATGCGACATGGTTGAGTACTCAATTCGACCAATAACTACGGATCCTGAGATCCATAATGGCTCCTACATATTCAACGAAACGATGACTTTAGTGATCGAATGAACCATTCACATACGATACCAATTCCCTTTGTCACGCGATATTTTACTTGTCCGAGGTTTGATCATCGGTATCACACTATACCTTGTTCAACTTCGTCTCCTGACAAGTACTCTTTACTCGTACCGTGGTATGTGGTCTCTTATGAACTTATTCATATGCTTGCAAGACATTAGACGACATTCCACCGAGAGGGCCCAGAGTATAACTATCCGTCATCGGGATGGACAAATCCCACTGTTGATCCATATGCCTCAACTCATACTCATACTTTCCGGATACTTAATCCCACCTTTATAACCACCCATTTACGCAGTGGCGTTTGATGTAATCAAAGTACCTTTCCGGTATAAGTGATTTACATGATCTCATGGTCATAAGTACTAGGTAACTATGTATTGAAAGCTTATAGCAAATAACTTAATGACGTGATCTTATGCTACGCTTAATTGGGTGTCCATTACATCATTCATATTAATGATATAACCTTGTTATTAATAACATCCAATGTTCATGATTATGAAACTAATCATCTATTAATCAACAAGCTAGTTAAGAGGTTACTAGGGACTCTTTGTTTGTTTACATATCACACATGTATCAATGTTTCAGTTAATACAATTATAGCATGGTATATAAACTTTTATCATAAACATAAAGATATATAATAACCACTTTTATTATTGCCTCTTGGGCATAACAGGAGTAAAATTATTTTGAGAAGTGCTTGTTGTTGTCAACGAATGGTAATGGGTACACTAACTACCTCATCAACCGGACTCCCAAGAGCGGCTCCCATGAATTATTTGCATGTTTATGTGGCACTCCTTCCAACCTTTCTTACACAAACCATGGCTAACCGAATCCTAGTGCCCGCCAACAATCACATACCATGAAGGAGGCTCTTTATTTAAGTTTTATTATGATGATGACACTCCCCCAACCTTGCTTTACACAAGCCATGGCTAACCGAACTTCGGGGTG
Organism: Lolium multiflorum; assembly: GCA_030979885.1. Classification (NCBI taxonomy): domain Eukaryota; kingdom Viridiplantae; phylum Streptophyta; class Magnoliopsida; order Poales; family Poaceae; genus Lolium; species Lolium multiflorum. Next base: position 234,766,747 of record CM061749.1, on the reverse strand, counting down.
CCGTCCAACAATCGCAAACCATGGAGGAGTGTCTATTTAAATTAATTAATTTGGGACTGGAATCCCATTGCTCTCTTTGCAAAATTATTGGATAAGCTGATGTGCCACTATAATCCATATGAGAGTCCGTCAAAAGTAAATGACAAGGTTGAAAGTTAAACACCACATACTTCTTCATGAGCTATGAAACATTAACACAAATTGAGAAGCATTTTGAAAGTTTTAAAGGTAGCGCACGAGAATTTACTTGGAATGGTTTGAAATGCTATGCATAATTGATGGTGGACACTTTGGAACAACTTGGTTGTCAGGTGGAAACACGAGCGGCGTTCCCGCTCGGTCAAGTGAAGGCTAGCAAAGGACTAGGGAGCGACAAATCAAGAGAGCAATAACTGTCATAATGCTTGCGGCAAAATAAATTAACTGAGGCATAAAAGTGATACAAGAACTCAAGCAATATAAATCATCGAGGCTTAATTGACTTTTCTGCTCAGTCATATGCATGCGTGAGCATGTGCCAAGTCGATATAAATGAATTATTCAGAGGAGGATACCACAATGCCATACTTACTTATGAATAAAACAATGCAAGCAAACATCCATGACATGCTACTCATATTAATAAATTGGAGTCAAACATGAGAGATCATGAACTACTAGACTTTCTCAAATAACATATACCTCACATGAACCAACTAAGCATGCTCACATGGATGAGTATATGTACAAAAATGAAAACAAATAGAGTTCATACTAGCCTCTCACCACAATCAGATTGTCGTAGATCGTCATTATTGCCTTTCACTTGTGTAGCTTGGATAATATGAAATGAAAACCACGCTCCAGCTACCGAAGACCATTGAACTCATGATGAACTTTACAAACCAAAGAAGAACAGCAAATATTTTTGGTGTTTTCGAATTGGAAACAAGAACAAAAGAAACAAGAAAACAAAGCAAAATCTTTTTGGGTTTTCTTATGGCAAACTACCGATAGCAAACGAAGTAAAATAAGAGCAAAGAACCAAATAAACAAATGGTGAAGAGAAACAACAGAAATATTTTTGGTCTTTTTTGTGTTTTAGGAAAGAAACAAAGCGAAAACAAAAGAATGCAAAAACCAATGTAAATAAAAGCAGGATGACAGAATTGCCAAATCCGACAAAGAAGATGTAAATGAATTACCAAAATCAATGGTCAGATCAAAAGTGTTCAACTTTAATGAAAGTTAGATAACAACCTGGGGCACATGCTCAAAAACCGGCAACTCAAAATAACGTTCGGGCTGTGCGTACGAATTTTTTGGTAACAGCCCAGAATCTGTTTTTGGATAGCACTTCCCCAAATATCATCTCCCTCTCATTAGAAACCACTCTTAAGAAACTAAACAAGTATGTACAAGTATCCAGCAACCACAATATGCAAAGAATGAGTGATGCCGGTATACCTCCCCTCAAGCTTAGGCTTTTGGCCTAAGTGGAGTTCATTCCCATGGTCCCCATGAAGTGGTGTCTCCGTAGTACGACGAAGAACGACCCGGTTCCAGGTATGTGCTGGAGGAAACATCGGGGTATGTGACGGTGCAGTCGTAGGAAGGCTCGGCGTTCTCGGAGTCATGTTGCTGGTGGAATTCTTGTATCTTCATATGTTCCTCCACCTCCTCCTTAGTGAGCGACCATGATTGCTCAATACTAAACAAACCCGGCTGGGGAAGAGGGATTTCCTTCTCATTCCCATCAGCAAACAACATTCTATAGACCATATTATCTATAGTGGAATCAGTAGTAACAAAATGATGGCTCTTCATAGCAGCAATATCTAGTCTCCTAGGGGTTAATGGCACATCATTAGAATCAAGAGGAAGTCTTAAATGTGTTAAAATGCGCAGTGCAATAGTTCCTCCAAAAATAGGCCCCCTGCTAGACAGGCGGCGAGCAATAAGAGAACCAAGATGATAAGGTGTCTGTCCAGTAAGTGCTAGTATTTTCTCTACCAAGAATGCTAGTAGCAATGTAATATGCAAAATATTTAATGGCGGGAAGTTGAATGTTTCTTATCTTCCCGCGCTGAATGGTGCGGCAATCATCTTCGGTGATCCCTCGATAGAGCTCCAACAAGTCCCGGGGGTTGTCATCAATCCTCCTTGCTGTACCTACAGGGGCAATATCCAATGCACGACAAAATTCTTCCAATTCCATAGTAACAGGATTATCATAGATCTTGAATGCAACTGTCGGCTCATATTGTGTGTTGTGGAACTTGAAGCTCTCAACGAAAATTTTGGTGAGCCTGTAGTATTGCTCCCTTTCATCTCCCACGTAGGTGGCTAAGCCTGCCCTGTTGACAAGGGTGAAGAAGTCATCCAATATCCCTGCATTTGTCAGAAAATCATAACATGGGAAGGATGAAGCATTAGGAGCCCCATTGTCCTCCTCAGGCGCGAAGCTAGGCGCGATGATATCCTCATTGTAGGATCGCCTAATCTGAGTGGGACGCCTCGAGGCCTACCGGTGCTGGTTGTTCCTTTCTTGAACAATTCTCCAAATTTGAATTTCTTCATCTTCCTCTTCTGAAATTTTCAACAACCATTATAAAATTTGATTTCAAGGTATATAATTGAGGGGAACTACCATAGGAACTTGCTAGAGTACTAAACATGCATCAAAAATAGTTTCTACAACTTGAATCAAGCATGCAAGCTCACTAAACATGTTATCTACAACAGCAAAATATTCAAGATATACTCAACCAAACAAAATTCTAATTGGACAATCAAAGGAGTCACATACCAAGGAGGAGCCAATGTGCCAAATTTCAGACAGAAATCTGGGCTGAACAAGGAGATCGAGAAATCTGGAGTTCTTGAGGAAACGCGAGTGAGAGGAACTTGGTGCGAGTTTTTCGGAGAGAGAAGATGTCGGGAGGAAGAGATGAAGTAGCTGGGCAAGGAGGCCCACACCACAGGGTGGCGCGCCCACCTCCTTGGCCGCGCCGGCTCATGGTGTGGCACCCTGTGGTGCCCCACAGGTCATCCTCCGTACTCCCAGCGTCTCGGGCCAAAAAAATAGGACCAACGGTGTAATTTTCGCGAATTTTTGAAAACTTTGAAAATGCACATTTCTGGGGTATTAAATTAATTATTACTGCGCAGAAAAATGATTTCCAAAATCTTAACAACTAAGTATATTGCAAAACAAAAAGTGCTACAGCAAGTAAAATAAGTGGAGGGAGAAAGAAAGAAAGAAATGTTGTTTAGCTCTTTTATGCAATAAAATATACTTGTTAACAAGGTTGATCAAGTCTTGCTACCAAATAAATTTTATATGACATAAGAAGAAATAAACCTCAAATCAATCATGTTACCTTATATTGAATTGATATGGATCCAATCACAAGAGTTTGATATTCTTTTTTAGGCTCATATATAGGACAATCAATGGATCCCACTTTGATAGTTTTCACATTAAAAATTGTATTAACTCCACATACTTTATCAATCCTCTTGGGAAAATAGATAGTATGTTCCTTGTCATCAACATTGAAAGTAACCATGCCTTTATTGCAATCAATAACAGCCCCGGCAGTATTAAGAAAGGGTCTTCCAAGAATAATGGACATATTATCATCTTCAGGCATTTCCAACACAACAAAATCAGTTAATATCAAGCAATGTTGAGTAACTTGAATAGGAACATTTTCACATACACCAACAGGAATAGCAGTAGATTTATCAGCCATTTGCAAAGATATATCAGTTGGTATTAACTTATCTAAATCAAGTCTCTTATAAAGAGAAAAAAGGCATTACACTAACTCCCGCTCCTCCCAAATCACATAGAGCAGTTCTAACATAATTATTCTTGATGGAATAAGGAATAGCTCAGATAACTGGGTCTCCAAGCTTCTTTGGAATCTTACCATTGAAGGAGTAACAGCGAGCATAGTGGAAATCTCTTCATTAGGAATTTTCCTTTTGTTAGAGACAATATCTTTCATATACTTTGAATAAGGAGGCAATTTAATAGCATCATCAAAGGGATTTGCAAAAATAAAGGTTTCATCCAATCACAAAATTTATTATAATGTTCCTCCTCCTTTGATTTTAGTTTCTTAGCAGAAAGGCATTTTCTTTTGAACCCAAGGTTCTCTTTCATTACCATGTTTCTCAACAATAAAATCTTTTTTAGTGTACTTTTTATTTTTAGTATGCTTTTCAAGTTCTTTTTCAATTTCTTCTTTATCGGATATCATCCTTATCATTATCTTTATCATGTTCATTACCACTTTCAGTTTCAACAACAAATAGAAATACTATTAGGATCATTAATAGGTCAGAAGATTCTACAACATTCTTATGTTTCTTTTTCTTTTTCTTAGATGGAGCACTAGTTTTATTAGTTGAGAATCTTGTTCAACTCTTTTTGGATCCCTCCAGGATATAGAGGATCCTGGTTAGAAACACCACCTCTAGTTGTTACTTCATAAGCATGTTTTTCTTTAGAATTATTTTCCAACAAGTCATTTTGCACTTTAGTAAGTTGATCAATTTGAGTTTGAACCATTTGAAAATGTTTAACAAGTATCTTAACATCATTGGAGGTTCTCTCCACAATACCATGCAATTCACTAATAGCTCGAGAATTTTCCATTAAATGATTCTCTACTCTCATATTAAAGTTTTCTTGCTTAACAATATAATTATCAAACTCATCTAAGCATTGAGTAGAGGTTTTGAATACGGAATATCTTCCCAAGTAAAGCGTGAAGAGAGGTACCTCAATCATGGATGAAGGGGAGTTATCTCACATAAATCTTCTATAGGAGGTAAATTCTTCACATCTTCAGCTTTAATACCCTTAAGAGATTTCCTGGCTTCCCTCATATCTTCATCATTTATCTTAATCATACCCCTCTTCTTCACTATCGGTGTCGGGTGGTTCGGGTGTAGACCAATCATCATGATTCCGGTTTATTTTAGCCAATAATTCTTCAACTTCGTCTGGAGTTCTTTTCCCGAAAACACAACCAGCACAACTATCCAGGTATGCCCTAGACTCAATAGTTCCACTATAAAATATATCAAGTAAATCATGCTTTTCCAAATCATGGTCAAGCTGAGCTCTAATAAGAGAGCAAAATCTCGCCCAAGCCTCAGGCAATTTCTCTCCATCTTCCTGGTCAAAATTATAAATTCTCTCGCAGCGCTGCGTGTTGAGCGGCAGGAAAGTATTTTCGAAAGAAAACATCAAGCAATTCTTTTGGACTTTTAATAGAACCAGGAGGCAAATTATTATACCAAGTTTTAGCATCATCCTTTAATGAGAAAGGAAAATTTTAGCGAAAAAATAAGTACGCATCTTAACATCACAAAAAACAAGCCACTAAGAGTAGATAACTCGGTATGTGTTCAACAGCACTTTCTTTTTCAATAGTATCACAAAAGGGTGTTTTCTCAACAATAGCTATATGAGATAGATCAAGAGAAAAATCATAATCTTTATCCTTAATGTTTATAGGAGATGTGGCAAATTTAGGATCAGGAGACAGTTTATATCTAACAGCATGTTCCAAGCAACTTTTTAATTTTTCTTGCATCAGTAGTAGCATTGCATTTTTCAATAAAATCATCATCAAGCTCCACATAATCTTCATCAAGATCATCGCTAGAATATTCAACAGACTCAGGTGAATTAACAGTGTAAAGTAAAGATTTTCATTAGAGTTTCAAGATTTTCAATTTGCCTAGACCTATAAATTGTAGCATCTAGAAAGATCCTAACCTTAACCATCATTATCACATGTACAGTACATCATCACAATTATGAGAGGAATTTTCAGATTCAGCAGAAGTACCGGCATTTGAAGCTTGTGGTGGTGAAACAAGTTTACTTATCACAAAGATGGTGAATCAAGAGCAGCAGAGGTACTAAGAGTTGTACCTTCTCTTGTAGTGGATGGTAATATGGCGATCTTAGTATCGCGAGATTTACCCATGATGAGAATTTGCAGGGAACAATATCAATCCAAGTGAACTTCCAAATAAAGCTATGCTCCCCTGCAAGCAACGGCGCCATAAAATAGTCTTGATGACCCACAAGTATAGGGATCGCAGTTTTCGAGGGAAGTATTACCCAATTTATTGATTCGACACAAGGGGAGACAAAGAATACTTGTAAGCCTTAACAACGGAGTTGTCAATCTAGCTGCACTGAAACACACTTGCTCGGCAAGAGTTTATCGCAGGTAACAGCTTTATAGCGTAGGAATAGTAAAATAACAACGAGCGGTGAAATAAAGACAGCAGTAGTGATTATAGTAAATGTAGGATTAAAATGAACTGTAGGCACATGGACGGATTAACGGGCGTTGCATGGATGAGAAAAACTCATGTAACAATCAAAGAGGGCATTTGCAGATAATAATAAAACGGCATCCAAGTACTAATCAATCAATAGGCATGTGTTCCAGAGTAGATAGTCGTACGTGCTCGCAATGAGAAATCCTGCACAACATCTTTTGTCCTACCAGCCGTGGCAGTCGGCCTCTAGGGAAATCCACTGGAAATTAAGGTACCCTTTATTAGAGTACCTGAGCAGCACAACACCCGTGAACACATGTGATCCTCACATCAACACTACCATCCCTCCGGTTGTCCCGATTTCGTCACTTCGGGGCCATTGGTTCCTGACAGCGACATGTGTATACAACTAGGTAAGATCATAAACAACTAATATCTTCATGAATCAATAATAATGTTCAGATCTGAGATCATGGCACTCGGGCCCTAGTGACAAGCATTAAGCATAACAAGTTGCAACAATATCATAAAAGTGGCATCTACGGACACTAGGCACTATGCCCTAACAATCTTATGACTATTACATGACCAATCTCATCCAATCCCTACCATCCCCCTTCAGCCTACAGCGGAGGAATTACTCACACATGGATGAAGACAGTGGTCATCGATGGAGAGACAGTGTGATGGCTGCGATGATCTCTCCGTACCCTGGCCCCAATGAGTGCCATAACGGAGACTTCTGCTCCCGAGACGGAGTTTCGCGATGTGGCGCCTTCCTCTGGAGGGTTTCTGCCACTTCGACTTCCCCGTGCGTTTAGGTCGAGGGCGATAAGTAGTCCGAAGGAGGGCGCCTGGAGGCCGACCGAGGGGGCCACACCATAGCGCTGGGCCCCTAGGCCGCGCCGCCCTTTATGGTGTGGGCCCTCGGGCCTCCACCTTACTTGTCCTTCTCTCGGTTCCGCTTTCGCATTCTGGAAAATAGGGCCTTCTGCATAAATTCCCAGGATTTTCCCGAAAGTTGATTTTCTGCACAAAAACGAGACACCAAAGCAATGCTGAAAACAGCGTTAGTCCGTGTTAGCTGTATCCAAAATACACAAATTAGAGGCAAAACAATAGCAAAAGTATTCCGGGAAAGTAGATACGTTTGGACGTATCGTAGCACATAGACTAGTAGCGATACAAAGTCATCATATGATCTCAATCATGCAAAGCAATCATGAGATCATTGTATTGAGTACGAGAGAGAGATTAACCACATAGCTACTGAGTAGAGCCCTCAGCCCCAGGAGAACTACTCCTCCTTATCATGAGCAGCAGCGTTGATGGACATGGCGTGAAGATGGCGGTGGTGTCGATGGAGAAGACTTCCGGGGGCACTTCCCGTCCTGGCGTGTCGAACAGAGACTCATGTCCCCTTCGTGATCTGTCACATATGTCTGGAAGGTTTCTGACTGTGGCTTTTTCGTATCGTAAGATTTAGGTCGTGAGCTTCTATAGGCGAAGGGCGATGTCGGTGGAGCCCTGGTGCAACCACTGGCGCGGCCCAGGGCCTGGCCGCGCCGCTCGGGCGCAGGGCCCTGTGCCCTCCGGTGTCTCTCCGGTGTTCTGAAGCTTCGTGCAAAAATAAGATACCGGGCGTTGATTTCGTCCAATTCCGAGAATATTTTACTAGGATTTCTGAAACCAAAACAGCAGAAAACAGCATGGCACTTCGGCATCTCGTGAATAGGTTAGTTCCGGAAAATGCATCAAAACGATATAAAGTGTGAACAAAACATGTAGGTATTGTCATAAAACAAGCATGGAACATCGGAAATTATAGATACGTTGGAGACGTATCAGCATCCCCAAGCTTAGTTCCTACTCGTCCTCGAGTAGGTAAACGATAACACAAATTTTTGAAGTGACATGCTACCAACATAACCTTGATCAACATTATTGTAAAGCATATGAGATGGATGGAGTGATCTGAAGCAAAAGATTGCTAACAAAAGATGATGACTAAACAAATGAATCATATAGCAAAACTTTTCATGAATAGTACTTTCAAGACAAGCATCAATAAGACTTGCATAAGAGCTAACTCATAAGCAATAAATTCTAAGTAGAATGCATTGAAGCAACACAAAGGATGATTAAGTTTCAGCAATTGCTTTCAACTTGTAACATGTATATCTCATAGATATTTGTCAACATAGAGTAATATAACAAATGCAATAAGTAAACATGTAAGAATCAATGCACACAGTTAACACAAGTGTTTGCTTCTAAGATAGAAAGAAGTAGGTGAACTGACTCAACATAAAGTAAAAGAATGGCCCTTCGCAGAGGGAAGCATGGATTACTATTTTTGTGCTAGAGCTTTTGTTTTGAAAACATGGAAACAATTTTGTCAACGGTAGTAATAATTCATATGTGCTATGCATAATACTTCCTACAAGTTGCAAGTCTCATGCATAGAGTACTAATAGTGCTCGCACCTTGTCCTAATCAGCTCGGATAACACGATTATCATTGCATGACATATGTTTCAACCAAGTGTCACAAAGGTACCTCTATGCCGCATGTACAAAGGTCTAAGGGAGAAAGCACGCATTGGATTTCGCTTTTGATTATTCTCAACTTAGACATCCATACCGGACAACATAGACAACAGATATGGACTTCTCTTTAATGCTTAAGCATTCAACAATGATAATATTCTCATAAGAGATTGAGGTTGTATGTCCAAATTGCCGAAACTTCCACCATGATACATGGTTTGTTAGCGGCCCAATGTTCCTCTCTAACACATGCATACTCAAACCATTTGATCATGAAATCGCACTTACTTCATACAAGACGAACATGCATAGCATCTCACATGATATCCAACAAAGGTAAAGTTGATGGCGTCCCCAGAAACATGGTTACCGGTCAACAAGCAACTTATAAGAACTAAGACACATAACTACATATTCATCACCACGTAGTTTTTAAGCTATTTGTCCCATGAGCTATATATTGCAAAGATAAAGGAATTAAATTTTAAAGGTAGCACTCAAGTAATTTACTTTGGAATGGCAGAAAAATACCACATAGTAGGTAGATATGGTGGACACAAATGGCATGGGTTTTGGCTCAAAGTGTTTGGATGCACGAGAAGCAGTTCCTCTCAGGAGGTTTGGGCTAGCAAGGTTGTTTGAAGCAAACACAAGTATGAACAGTACAACAAAAACTTACACAAGAACATATTGCAAGCATTATAAGACTCTGCAACATCGTCTCCCTTGTTGTTCAAACACTTCATAAAATATCTAGACTTAGAGAGACCAATCATGCAAACCAAATTTAACAAGCTCTACGGTAGTTCTCCATTAATAGATTAAACTACATGATGCAAGAGCTTAAACATGATCTATGAGAGCTCAAACAATTGCCCAGTTGATCCAAACCATATGAAGCATTTTCTCATTCAAAATAACAACCAACGAAGCAATTTCAGCCTTCGCCATGAACATTAAAAGCACACCTAAGAACACTAGTGTTCCAAAAAGCGGAGTGTGTCTCTCTCCCACATGAGCATGAATTTATTCGATAATGAAAATAACAAAACGAAAATAAAAGGACAGTCGCTCCAAGTAAAGTACATAAGATGTGATGGAATAAAAATATAGTTTCACTAGAAGTGACCTGATAAGTTGTCGATGAAGAAGGGATGCCTTGGGCATCCCAAGCTTAGATGCTTGAGTCTTCTTAAAATATGCAGAGATGAACCACCGGGGCATCCCCAAGCTTAGACCTTTCACTCTTCTTGATCATAGTATATCATCCTCTTCTCTTGACCCTTGAAAACTTCTCCACACCAAACTTCAAGCAAACTCATTAGAGGGTTAGTGCATAATCAAAAATTCATATGTTCAGAGGTGACATAATCATTCTACTTCTGGACATTGCACAAAGCTTCTGAAAGTTAATGGAACAAAGAAACTCATTCAACATAGCAAAAGCGGCAATGCGAAATAAAAGGCAGAATCTGTCAAAACAGAACAGTCCGTAAAGACGAATTTTGCAGAGGCACTTAACTTGGCTCAAACGGAAAAACTCAAAATTAATGAAAGTTGCGTTATCTGAGGATCACACACGTAAATTGGCAGATTTTTTTGATTCTTCTACAGAGAGATCTACGCAAATTCGTGACAGACAGCAAATCTGTTTCTGCGCAGCAATCCAAATCTAGCATCAACTTTACCATAGAGACTTTACTTGGCACAAAAAAACATGATAAGGAGAGGTTGCTACAGTAGTAACAACTTCCAAGACTCAACAAAACAGTAGCAAAATAAAATACATGGGTTATCTCCCAAGAAGTTCTTTCTTTATAGCCATTAAGATGGGCTCAAAGAATTCAATATACTCTCGCAAGAATTAAGAGTTGAAGCAAAGAGAGCATCAAGAAGCAAATCCAAACACATTTAAGCCTCACCCACTTCCTATGAAAAGAATCTTGTACACAAATAAATTCATGAAGAACAAAGTGGCAAGCATAGAAAAGAAACACAAGTGCAATTTCAAGATTCTCAACATAAAGAGGGGGAAACTTAATATTATTAAGATGCTTATAACCATGTTTCCTCTCTCATACTAACTTTCAGTAGCATCATGAACAAACTCACCAATATAACATCACATTAAAGCATTCTTGTCATGAGCCACATGCCTAAAATTATTACTCTCCACATAAGCATAATCAATTTTATTAGTTGTAGGGAGCAAATTCAATAAAGTAGCTATCATTATTATTCTCATCAAGTGTAGGGGGCATAGTATAATCATAACAAAATTTACTCTCCATAGTAGGCGGCACCAAAAGACCACTATCATTGTAATCACTTCATAAATAGGAGGCAAAGTATCGTCAAAGAAAATTTTCCCCAATGCTTGGGGGACTAAAAATGTCATGCTCATCAAAACCAGCTTCCCCAAGTTTAGAATTTTCATAAATTTCATTAGAAAAACATTTGAAATCAAAGTCACACTAGAATGAATGTCACACCAACAAATAAGATTCCATAGGTTTTTAATTTTCACAACAATCCATGTCTTAACTCAGAAATAGAATAAGAAGCTCACTGCTTTCCATTATGCCTAACTAGTGTAAACAAGAAACAAAAAGTCGCAATGGCGGGTAGTCTTGCAAGGATATACCCTATAACTTACAACAGTAATCATAGTTAACTCAGTTACCCGGGGACCGAGTATGAGTGCCTTTTACCTTTACCCTCCCAAGAACGGCGCCGTAGTCAGCTTGACTGCTCTCACAACTTCTGTCTGCACATTAGCTCATAGGTTCAGAATGAAGAAGTCTTCCCTTAAGTGAATCATCCAAGGTTTATCGAACTCAGGAGGTAGAGGTCAAAGATAGTCCTCTCAAGCAACTCGCAATTAAGATACAAGAAGTCTCTCGGTCCTCAACACACCTAATACATTTGTCAGATGTATAGGCGCACTAGTTCGCGAAGAGATAGTGAAATACAAGTAGTATGGATGTAATGTTTGAGTGTGAAAATACAACTGACTGCATACAGGTTGTAAACATGTATACAGAATATAATAATGCAATCAGATTAAAAAGAATCAGGGACTATACTCTCCTTCACCAGTGGGACACTCTCAACATTGATCACATAATAAATAACTTCTTCTCATTTGTGCTACATACTCTTTTGTTGGATGACAAACACCATTCATTGGGAGATACAGAGTTCTCTTCAGCCTTTAGCACAAATGCCCACAACATTCAGCATTCATATTTAAGTAACCTTAGAGCATAATAGATCTTTAAAATAAACCGAGAACTAACATAGCAGTACATGACTTTTACCTATTGCACTGCAAAGGGGGAATAGATCAACATCAATAATATCATATGATAACTGAACCCACATCCTGCAAGAGATTATGACTAAGAACCTATTTGAGTGACCCACTGCAACACACACGCTTTATACTGCAGAGGAACAGACGACTTTAATAATACTTTAGCTGAGTAGCACATAGACTAGTAGCGATACAAAGCTCATCATATGGATCTCAATCGTGCAAGGCAGCTCATGATCATTGTATTGGAGCACAGAGAGAGAGATTTAACCATGAGATAGCTGGGGAGAGCTTCCCAGCCTCTAGAGGTCCACTCCTCCTCATCATGGAGCAGCAGCGTTGCGATGGAGATGGCGGTGAAGATGGTGCGTGGTGTCGATGGAGAAGCCTTCCGGCACTTCCTCGTCCGGCGGGGCGGCCGAATGGTAGATTCCTGTCCCCCGTGATCTGGTTTCACGATGGCGGCGGCTCGGGAAGGTTTCGCGTGGCTTTTTCGTATCGAAGATTTAGGCTCTGTGAGCTTCTTATAGGAGAAGGGCGATGTCGTGAGCTCCCCTCAGGGGCTAGCTATACGAGGGGGCGCCCAGGGCCTTGGCCTCGCGCCCACCAAGGCAGGGCCCCCCCAAAGTTCTCTCGTGTCTCTCCTGTTCTGGAAGCTTCGTGCAAAAATAAGATACTGGGCGTTGATTTCCTCCAATTCCGAGAATATTCTTCATGAGATCTCCCATGAACCAAAAGAAATGAATAAGAACTGCACTGGCATCTCTTCGTCAATAGATTAGTTTCTGGAAAATGCATCAAAACAAATATAAAGTGTGAACAAAACATGTAGGTATTGCCTGTCAAAATGGACAACAACATCAGAGAACAGAATACGCGCGTGATTGATTGTATCAAACAAGTGAGTGATTTACCTAGGTTCGGGGCCCTGATGAGGTGAACTTGATGTCAAACCATCTAATTTGACATGAAAATATCAATAACACAGCTGGCTGTTTCTATTTATGATTTCATAGAGAAAGCCAATCACGGTGACCAGCTCAGACTGCTGTCATTATGGCTATTAGTGATTGTGTGTCCCCAAGAGTCCCTCTCGGCCCTTATATTGGGAGCCGTGTCTCGAGAGGTCCTGGGTCTCGAGCACGACTAGGTTACAGACAGAGTCCTCTGTCTCAAACCTTCCTAGATTTCTGTCTTCTCGCCTTGTTCTTCAAGAATTCTTCTTAGGAACCGACGTAGCGGCCCACCTGGCCATCGAGTGCCTTCATGGGCCCCTGGTTGGGCCGTAGGAGGTAGCACAATATTAGTTACCCGAAGGGTAATGCCCATATCACAAAGATTCAGATGTGCCTGTCAAAAAGATATTGAGAGAATGCAGGCAGTAAAACAAGCCGCTCGAGGCACCCAGCAATGTCGGTCTCACGTTTCATCATCATATAATGTTCTCTCGTGCCTTTTCAGATGGTATTTAGTCTTTGCTATCTTGATGACATGAGATCCGCTTGAGGTTTTGTTATAGTCATTGGACCAAATCTGGTTTCATCGTAGTGCTCAAAACATGACATTGGGTCTCGCTAGCATGGAGGCTGAATATAAAGTCACCATAATGCCACAACTGAACTGATATGAAGAAGCACTTGGTGAACTTGGTGATATTGAGGAACAAACCATGTGTATGGTAGACAATTTAGGTGCAACCAATTGAAACCGTAAATCTATATTTATACAATGCATAAAATATATTGATATTGACAGTAATTTTTAGACAAAACTAGTAGCAAACAAGAGGTGGGGATGAAATCTATCTCGTAGCAAGGATCAAGTTGCAGATGTATTTCAAAAGGTTCTTCCTGTTAAGAAATTAGATGAATCTTTTATCTGATGATGCATAGATGAGGAAGTGTACGCTGCTTCTTTAAACTGCCACATCACACATCTAGTTGGAGAGGTATCGGAGGTGGGTCTAGATGATGACGAGTTGGGTTCATGTATTGAATTACAAGTATTACATAAATCCAGACTCTCCTATTAAACGTAATGCATGGCCTAATAAAAAGGCTAAGGTGACTAAATCTCCAATTGTTTCCAAATGAATGGCATCTTTAAGAATATAAGAGGGTATCAAGGACTTGGCTAAACACTTACACATCGCTGAAAGCATTAGGGAACATGTTTTAGATTTTGTTGCTATTTCTGAGACGGGTAAGAGGAACTACTCAACAAGTTTTCTAAATCGCCTTTCAGGCGGGGAAGACGCTTGTTTCGCCCGCCTGGGGCGTTCTGGTGGTTTATTAGTCGGATCCGAACTGCGACTATGGAAATTTTGATAATTCCCGGAGGTGACTGGTTAAACTTCACATCCTGAATAAATCTGATAATTTTGTTTCATATGGAGTTTGGTTTCTGTCTATGGGGCTGCCCAGGATGTTGATAAGCCTGCTTTTCTTCGGGAGTTGGTTAATCTAGCGAAGGACAATCCACACCCTATTATTATAGGCGGGGATTTTAACTTGCTAAGATACTCCCATGAGAAGAGTAGGGGCAGATTTGACACCCACTGGCCTTTCTTATTCAACGCTGTCATTGACAGTTTGGATTTGAGAGAGGTTTCAATGGGTGGGAGACAATTCACTTGGGCAAATAAGTCTCCCAGAGCCTACTTACGAGAAATTGGATCGAGTATTGATGGACTCAGATTGGGAATTTAAATTCCCTCTAGTATCAGTACGGGTTCTCCCTCGGATTGAAGCTTTGTCAGATCATGCTCCAATTTTATTATCTATCGGGACACCACACTGACTATCCGTTCAAATTTGTACTTGGGTGGAATAATAAGTTACGCTCGATGCGTAGATACCTTGGAGGGTGGGCTAGGCAAATGTCGGGGGCCAGCTCAAACAAGAGAAACTCAGCCTATCATCAAATATTGATGACTTAGAGGCACTCGCTGAGGTACGACCGTTGACTAAGCAGAAAATTAATCTTAAAAGTTAATATAATGCTAAGTTAGCTGGTTTACTTTGTGAGGAGGAACTCAAATGGTACCAGAGATCTAAATCCCAGTTCTTGCTAGAAGGAGATTCGATACGAGGTACTTTCATAGTGTCGCCAATGGTCGACATAGAAAGAAACTCATTCATTCTCTTACCTGTGACGAGGGACTGATCGAAGGTCATGAGCAGCTAAAGTCCTATATTACATCGCATTATAAAGGCCTCCTCTCGAGGAATGTATCCATGGATGAATCCAGGATTGATGATATCCCCCAAGTGTCTCCTGAAGAAAACACTATTCTTACCTCCCATTCTCGAGGAGGTAATAAGAAAAGCGGTTTTTCAAATGGAACATAATAAGTCGCCGTGACTCAGATGATTTTCCGGCTGAATTTTACCAAACCTTTTGGGATATTGTCAAGTCCGACTTATTGGACCGTTTTGCTTAAAATCCACGAGGGGCAGCTGGATCTGTTCCGTATTAATTTTGGTGAAATCATTCTTTTACCGAAAGTTATTAGTGCGGAACGGATTCAGCAATACAGACCAATATGCCTTCTAAATGTTTGTTTCAAAATTTTCACAAAAGTTGCTACTATTCGCTTAATTCATGCATCAAGTGGTGCGCCTTCTCAGATCGCTTATGCAAGGAAGACACATCCTAGATGGGGTGGTGACCTTGCATGAGACAATCCATGAGATGCATCGCAAAAAGTTGAATGGGGTCATACTCAAAATACTTTGAAAAAGCCTATGATAAAGTCAAATGGTCTTTCTTCTACAAACACTCACTATGAAAGGTTTTCTAGGGATTGGCGCATTCTTATAAATAACCTTTGTTTTTGGTGGAAGTGTTGCCATTAAGGTCAATGATGACATTGGTAAATACTTTCAGACCAGAAAAGGGTTGGGGCAAGCAGATCCCTCATCCCCCGATGTTATTTAATATTGTGATGGATATGCTTGCAATTAATTATAATAGAGCCCACTAAGACTATTGGCCAAATTGAAGGAGTAATCCCCTTTGGTTGATGGGAGCTTATCCATCCTTCAAGATGCTGATGATACAATCTTATTTATGGATCATGACTCTGAAAGGCACGTAATCTGAAATTAATTCTTTCAGCATTCGAGCAGTTGTCAAGATAAACTTTCATAAAAGTGAATTGTTTTGTTTCGGTGATGCCAAAGATACGCCAACCTATACGCTGAATTATTCGGGCTGTGGGATTGGCTGTTTTCCAATCAACTATCTTGGCATCAGATTCACCATCTAGAGGCTGACGCTAGCTGAATGAAATTGTGGAAGAAAGACTTCAAAACGCCTTAATAGCTGGAAAGCCAACATATCATCCTTGATGGAAGATTAGTTCACAATAAACTCAGTAATTACAAATATGGTATTGTATATGATTTCTTTTTTCCAGTTACCAAAAGGAGTCTTACAGATTGAATTATTTCCTAACAAGATCTTTTTGGCAAGGATAGTATGAAAAAGTACCAAGTTAACTAAAATGAAGCAGTGTATGCCAATTAAAAGATCAAGGTGGATTTGGTGTCTATGATCTAGAGGTTAAGAACATTGCTTGGTAAATGGCTGGCCAGGTTGTTAACGGAGGATGGTGTGTGGCAACAACTACTGCGGAAAAAGTATGTTGGCTCAAAGGCGATCTCTCAGGTTCTTTGGAAACCAGGTGATCTTATTTTTGGGCTGGTGTCATAGCAACTAAAAATACTTTTTACCTTTTGGTTTTTTTTCTCCATTAAGAATGAGTGAAAAGACATTTAATAAACTTTGTTAACATCGCGTTAACATCATCAGATAGGTATATGACGCATTAGAAATTTAGAAGCAAAACTTGTGCACACAACAAAAGAACCGATGCAATAATAAAAACAAATGAAACCAAAAAACATGAAACCGAACTAAAACAAGGCCTAAAAGCATTACAATATGCCTGCAAGGGGCGGATCAAGATAATTAATTCTCACACGTGTGTTTCAGTTAAGCTTGAGCTCAACTGTTTCATTCAACCAAGGAGTAGTAGAGTGAACACCTCTACTACCAGAAACTAATATTTGCCTGCTCTTTTTCTCTTGGCGAGTGTCAAATTCTTCGTGGTACTAGCAAGAACATCCTTTACCGTGTACATAAAAGCACTCAGCAAAGAAGTCATATACGAGACACAAAATGGAATCCTGGCAATAAAATTAGACATCTTGTTGTCTCAAAATTTGATACTAGTAAAGATGGCCTGCTACTTGTACAAGACCGTGCACCACTTGGCTACTGTCCCCGTGCTGGACGGAAACCCAGACATCGTCAGTCCCTTAGCGAGTGCCCACTGGAGACATCATCTTATAGACATCTTGTTGTTCAAAATTCATACTAGGTAAAGATGGCCTTTGGCTACTATGTTAAGACCGTGCACCACGTGGCTACTGTCCCCGTGCTTGACGGAAACCCAGACATCGTTAGCCTTTAGCTTTGAGTGCCTACTGGAGACATCATCTTTTCCTAGTGTCAAACCTTGACTCTCAAAGGCTAGCTTCTTGCCTAGTGTCAAATCTGGTACTAGCTAAAGACATTAATTGGGGTTCGACACTTATTTTCCATCTCAATCATGCGAAACACCGCGTTGAAACCGAAATCGTACCTCAGATAAACCGACACATTGTGTACCTAAATATCATTTTTGCAAAAATATAGAACAACTGAAAGATGACGCGTAGTTTAAATTAGGCCTGCTTCCAACGAAACCGGTACGACACCGTAGAAACTACCAGGAATTGATAGAAAGCTAGCGTCATCAGCAGGTATGCACCAAATTATAAAAGTAGATTTCTATTTTTATGCATAGGTCTGTACAATTTGCAGATTGCGCTTGTTGCAACTGCCCAGTACAAAAGCCTGTTTCCCGGCGCCCGGAAATGCAAAATGGTCTTTCGGTGGCTAGAAAAGGAAAACTCACAGAGCCAATATTGATTCACTTCCCAATTAAGGCCAATGCTCAGTGCGATATGGACTCATTACGGCAAACTATGTCATGCTTAATGTCATGATATACGTCATTTGACCTAAAAGCCACATAACATCCGAGGTGGTAAATTTGTGAATGGTTTTTTAGAATAACTTTTGTATTCCAAGTTTGTAATTTTTTTTCGTAACTAGATCACGAAATATCGTTTTGCCCAGTGTCTTTTTGTCTCCACAAAACATACTTTCGTTTCGCTTATAAATAAACTTCGCACATCCAAACATATACGAAGTGATGAGCAAACCCTCTCACATCTAGATCAAAGAGAAACATAAAGTAAAGTAGTAGCTACACACTAAAGGAAGCACCCTGGAGACAACTGGCTAAAGGTGCCATGATGCCTTCTGATGAAATCCACTGAGTCATCGCACCACACCCACCAAGTTTTTGACGGAGAGGCCACGAATTTACATCGCCGTGAGGTCGTGCGTTGCCCTTCATTTAAAGAGAGCTTGCTCTCGCGTAACCGCTGAAACGGCTAAGGAAAGGAAAGGAGCGTTTCGTGCATTGTAGCGGCTTACCCCCTACATTGTAGCGCCTTTGCCCCAAGGGCAAGCATCTCTCTTATATTTTCATTTTGAGCGCTCTCTCTTTTTCTTTGCATTTTCACAGAAAATATAACATTGTATGACAAATAGTGATAGAAAATATCATAACTCAATTTAGTAGAAAATGCATAACATTGTTCACTAAATCGTCGATGAAATGTTCACATTCATTTGAAGTTTATGGAAACAAATAGGAACATGTTCTTATCATATTAGACACAAGTTCATTGTCCTAATCCTCAATTTCACTCTCTGTCAATCACATCTAGGCTTTGCCTATCCTAGGCCTAAGCGTTCACTGAATATTTGTAGGCTCCTCCTCTTCCCCTCCTCCATGGATGATGGCACGGATGCCTCTTCACCCATGGATTGGAGCGCCTTTGAGCTCTATTCTCATTGTATCTAGGGCTTAAATTAGTAATTGTATATTTCTGTCGAATGTAATATATCCTAATATTTTAATTATACTCTCCTTTTAAATATAATAATTTATTTTTAAATTTAAATGAAATTTCCTCAAATTAGCCATCCAATCTTTCATTAAAATTTTCCCGTAGATTTCCATGTGCCGCTTTTTTCTGTTAAAACATATTAATAGTGGCATGCATATATGTTACCTGTGGTATGTAGATTAAGGTAGCATTCTAACACGGACACACTCCTACGAGCAGTGACTTGACATCCAGAGCCACTAGGTGTAGATATAACAGCTCCATATTAGTGATGTGCCGGATACGTGCCAGTAGTAGAGATTTCACATGCCACCTCGGGAGAGATGGGTATTAGAGGGAATAACCACTCTTGCGAACAGATTCAATTTGTATATTATTGTTTGCCATAAAGGGAATAACATGTAGAAGGCTGGTGTTGGAATCTCCCTCCCTCTATAACATTCAGACGTGACCTCATTGGTCCCCGCTAGTCGTGATTTGAATGAACTGCTTCTCGCGGTTGGATTCAATTCATATGACCATGGGACGGATGAATTTCATTGGAGTCTCACCAAGAATGTTGTATTTTCCAGTTAGCTCCATGTGTTGCAAGCTCGTGTATCCCAACACAAATCTGGTTTTAAATAATAAATCCATCTGGAAGATGAAGATACCTCTTAAAACAAAGGTCTTTGCATGGTATCTTCGTCGATGTGTGATTCTTACTAAAGATAACCTTGTAAAACGTACAACTGATATGGTTGTACAAAATGTGTGTTTTGTCACGAAGATGAGACAATAAAACACCTTTTCTTCAACTGTCGAGTTGCTAGATCTATATGGTCAACAGATAGGGTCTACCTTATATCCACCTCGTAGCATTGCAAACATCTATGGCAATTGGCTAAATGGGGTTGACGCTAGTACAAAACTATTATCAGAGTGGGAGCGATTGCGGTAGCATGGTCGCTTTGGCTATGTAGAAATGACAAGGTTTTTAATGACAAAAAATCCTCTATCATGCAGGTTATTTACCGATGTACGGCGTTGCTCCGTTCATGGTCGCCACTTCAGCGTTTGAAGATCGAGACATCTTTACAGAGGTGTTCACGCTTGGAGAACATGGCCAAGGAGTTTATTTCCCAACATGGGTGGCTGCATAGTCGGAGGATTGAAGCCAATGGAGCTTTATAGTAGTTGGCTTTTTACATCTTTTTTATCTTTTTGTTTGATACTGACTAAATGGCTGTGCATCCCGGTTAAGAGGCTGGGTGTAATGCTGAAAAACCATTTTGAGTAATAAAGTGTCTCATAAAAAAACTAGATGAATTCAAGTGTAATTTAAAACTTTCCAAATGTTTTTATTAATAGTTGTTAAATATAATGTATTAGGTCTTATACATGTATTTCTCCTTCCGTATATGGATATGGTGTAGTACACCGATCCTCTTCATATATACGCATTTGATGGCTATTCCAACTCCTATAAGAATATTGTAACCAAGGCCCTGGATCGGCTATCGTTTCCACCTAGCTTAGTTCTGTGAACAAGATTTTTTTAGAGAATGACTTATCTTCTTCATTTTTCGATGTATGGATAAAATTACAGAGAGTTATGTAAAACTCCAACACATGGGTTGTGTAATGTTTGCTAATAGGTCTCTAGTGCACTACTAACCCTAGGTGCCTAGTTCACACCACGCCTTTGTATGTTCACCCACTAGATCTCGATGTGATATTTGTCCTAACCGTGTGGTAGACTGGATATTGTGTGCAACTTTTCTGCTGAATTTTTTTTTATCAAAGACTTGAAAGTTTGAACCCATACGATACAATCTAAAAAAAAGCTCGCAACTGGCTCTACATAGTTAGGATGCACACAACCACATAATAAATAGTAAACAAAAACCAGCATAACACGGAAAGTATATGGAAAATTTGCAAACACGGGCGAAAGAGGGCCGATCCATTAAGTTGACATTCATGTGGGATAAAAATATTCTCACGTCTTCTCCAACTATACACCGGTAAATAACCTGCAAATGAGAAGAAGTATTATCATGAAAAAACAAATCATGTATACGAGTGTAGGTGTCCATATTAGCTCTGCAATCCTAATGAGAATTATATATTGTCTCGTGTTAATGACAAAAACAAACTGCTAGGCATTCATGGTAGTTGCACTTTGCAAGGTTATTTTTTTATTAGAATTACACACCTTTGGAAGATACCGCATGGAAGGCTAGGCTAGAGTTCTATCGTTTCATCAGATAGTCCATACCGCTAAACACTTTCGGTATTGTGAAATTTTATCGGGTTGGTGCTCGAAGTTTTTTCCACCAGGTTAAACGAGTTTTTGACGTTAAATCTTGCATCTCCTGCTATGAGTTATTTTTCGCTCTTCTTTTATTGTCTATCGTGTTTGTAACACTGACCGTGTGAATCTCTGAATTAAAAGAAAGTAACTTAGCTCAACTAAATTCCATTGTGTTTGGTCGCTGCCGTTTAGCGAGCTAACGGTGCACCTTCGTGTCGCGCGTCCACGGGTACGCACATCCGAAGAAAAGTTTCGTTCCTAGCTCTAATGGTGGAGAAGAGAGTCCAGAGCGGTCGGAGAAAATCACGGTGCTTCCCATGGCGGGGATCACCCTTCACCCAGGCCACCGGCTGCTTAGCCAGGAAGAGGGCCAACACAAATCATCGTCCCCACGCGGAGGAATATACGAGAGGAGATCGAGCTGCGCGTATACGGAAGTTTCCAAAACGAAGGCCATCCAGCAGCGAGGTCCGTTAATTGGCCTTGTCTACGGAGAATCAGGCGCGGTTGGAGGAAGCATCTTATGTCGTCTACGTCCTTTTTCTTTTAGCTCTATTCTCTTATTTTTTTGCGTGTTTCTTTTAGTGGAACGGCTTACTCTTTCTCTCCTGGGTTTGGCCGGTCAGAACACGCAGGGGCAGATGTGACTATATGTGTGAGGTGATTTGTTGTCTGGGTCAAAATGCATGTGTTGAATTGAGGCAGGTATGCTAGACAGCAAGGGGCGTGCAACTGTGCAAGTAACATGGGCTGTCATTTGACTAGATATTTAGTGGATAAATACCGAGACTAAGGGAAAATATTATAGCTAGTTAACAACATCTTTTCATTTGGATAATCGTACCATTAAGCTTTATGACATTTACTCATGCACCAATACTCTCTCCATGATTATATACTCACAAGCTCACTTATTCTCTTCTTAGTCAAACTTGTTGAAGTTATATCAAATTTGGCAGAAAAGGTATCAACGTGTCTAATATCAAATCAATATCACTAAACCTACCATCAATTACATTCACAAAATAGTCATTGGCTATTATACATGTTGAGATGTTTTTTCTGAAGATGTGGTTAAGTGTCCATAGGAAGGCTTTAATTTGCAGTACGACGTATGTATATTTCAGTCTGATGTAGAAAATTATTAACTTAAAGGTAGACAAAAGATCAAATAAATAATAACAGACAAATGTTGGGGAAAACGGGCAAATATCCCACCATAATATCAAAGGCAGCTTATCTGAATGTCCTTGTTACCATATGTTTGCTATTTGAATATTCATTATCCACACTGTCATCTTCATGAAGTCATCCCTCCCTCCCGCGTGGCTACTTAAACAGCAGCTGCCTTCTACTTCCCCCTCCACCTCAGCTCTCCTCCTCTCCTCCCTCGGTTACCACAACCATATCGACCTTGTCGATCGAGCTTCACTTACCTGAGCCAGCTAACTCCTACAAGCTCTACAAAAGTAGCTGCCCCTTGTGCACACCACGGTGTCTGTGTCTCTAATGGCGCTCCAAGCATCATCACCATTCATGTTCCGCGCAAAGCGGCACCGGTCACCGCTCCCGCTTCCTGCCGTCGGCAGGTACGTACGCCGGAACAAATGTCCTGTGTTGGGTCGCCCGAGCATTCAGTCGTTATCAGCTACTCGGGTAATTGGATTTGTTGCTGATTCTGATGTGGTTTGCAGTTCCAAGTGCGCGCGAGCCCAGCAGCCCGGCTAGCAACGCCGGTGGCGGCGATGGCAAGGTGGTTATGAATAAGGAACAGACGAAGGGCGCGTGGAAGATCGAATACTTCGGCGAGAGTTCGAGACGCCGCTGCTCGACACGATAAACTACCCCGTCCACATGAAGAACCTCTCCAACACGGTATATCCATCGTCTCTGGCTCCGCTGCGGGCTTCGTATATATGAAATGATTGCGGCAGCTGGATGATAAAAAACATGTTTGGCTTGGCAGGACTTGGAGCAGCTGTCGGCGGAGCTCCGTGCGGAGATCGTGCACACGGTGTCCAAGACCGGCGGCCACCTGAGCTCGAGCCTGGGCGTGGTGGAGCTCTCCGTGGCTCTGCACCACGTGTTCGACACGCCGGAGGACAAGATCATCTGGGACGTCGGACACCAGGCGTACCCGCACAAGATCCTGACGGGCGGCGTTCGTGATGCACACCATCCGCAAGACCTCCGGACTGGCAGGAACTCAGCGCGACGAGAGCGCGCACGACGCGTTCGGCGCCGGACACAGCTCCACGAGCATCTCCGCGGCGCTCGGGATGGCTGTGGGCGCGACCTCCCTCGGCAAGAAGAACCACGTCATATCCGTGATCGGCGACGGCGCCATGACCGCAGGCCAGGCCTACGAGGCCATGAACAACTCCGGGTACCTCGACTAAACATGATCGTCGTGCTCAACGACAACAAGCAGGTGCCACTACCGACGGCCACGCTGGACGGTCCCTCCAAGCCCGTCGGCGCACTCAGCAAGGCGCTCACGAGGCTGCAGTTCAGCACCAAGTTCCGCCAAGCCCGGGAGGCCGCCAAGACCGTCGTCGAAGCAGATCGGCGGGTCGACGCACGAGGTGGCGGCCAAGGTGGACGAGTACGCGCGCGGCATGATCAGCGCGTCGGGATCGTCGCTCTTCGAGGAGCTGGGGCTCTACTACATCGGCCCCGTCGATGTGGCACAACCTGGAGGACCTTGTCACAATCTTCGAAAAGGTCAGGTCCATGCCGGCTCCGGGGCCGGTGCTCGTCCACATCGTGACGGAGAAGGGGAAGGATACCCAGCCGAGGAAGCCGCCGACAAGATGCACGGTGTGGTCAAGTTTGACCCAAGGGACAGGAAGCAGTTCAAGACCAAGAGCCCGACGCTGTCGTACACGTACTTCGCGGAGTCGCTAATCCGGGAGGCGGAGGTGGACGACAGCGGTGGTGGCGATCCACGCGGCTATGGGCGGCGGCACGGGTCTCAACTACTCCAGAAGCGGTTCCCCGGAGCGGTGCTTCGACGTTGGCATCGCGGAGCAGCACGCCGTAACGTTCGCCGCGGGGCTCGCTACGGAAGGGCTGGGAAGCCGCCCTGGTGCCATCTACCCTCCTTCCTTCAGCGCGGATACGATCAGGTGGTGCACGACGTGGACCCGCCAGAGGCTGCCGGTCCGCTTCGCCCTGGATATGGGCTCGTCGGCGTGGACGGCCCCACGCACTGCGGCGCATTCGATGTCACCCACATGGCATGCCTGCCTACCATGGTGGTCAGCGGCGCCCGCCGACGAGGCTGAGCTTCATGCACATGGTCGCCACCGCCAACGCCATCGACACCCGCCCAAGCGCTTCCGCTTCCCCCGTGGCAACGGCATCGGCGCCGTCCTTCCTCTCAACAACAAAGGCACCGCCCTTGAGGTTGGCAAGGAGGGGGTGCTCGTGGAGGAACCTGGTGCGATCCTGGGCTACGGCACGACAGTAGCCTGCCTGAAGGCGCTGAGGTGCTGAAAGAGCACGGCATCTTCATCACCGTGGCCGACGCCCGCTTCTGCAAGCCGCTCGACACGGAGCTCATCCGCGATCTCGCCGCCGAGCATGAGATTCTCATCACCGCCGAGGAAGGCTCCATCGGAGGCTTCGGTCCCACGTTGCACGTTTCACTTGGCCCACCTCAAACGGCTCTCGACGGCCACCTCAAAGTAAGCTAGCAACTCATTTGGTTCAGAATATTTTTTTCATACCGATCGACATGGAAACATTTCGGTGCTCTTTCTTCCTCCTAATTGCATCTGTTGGTTAGCTAACTTTTGTGTGATGATTTTTGCAGCCGAGATCGATGTTCCTACCCGACCGGTACATCGACCACGGCGCGCCGGAGGACCAGATGGAGGAGGCAGGGCTCACGCCGAGACACACATTGCCGCCACGGTGCTGTCCCTGCTGGGTCGGCCATTGGAGGTACTCCACCTCAAGTGAACCGATTGGCGCACACACATAATTTAACCAGAAACCACAGCCACATGGAGGAATATGGGAAGGAGCACCTCCACACAAGGATCTTGGAATTATATATGCTTCGCCAGTAAGCAACAATCCTATGTGCTGAAATAGGTAGCTGGGATCCGGGATGGAGTGATTTCTTTCGCAAGTTGATTCCAATGTTTCCAAGGGCAACTTAAGGGATAGAGCTGGAGCCTTGCTTTGAGAGCAGGAGGATATTTTGGCATAATGCATCCATACGTTCCTCTTAGCTAGGTTCTGTACAGCTAGTCACTGCAAGTGTATTAATTAATGAAACCATGTAATGCAATAATATTATGTAATTAGTTTATGGATGAGCACGATTAAACATGATTTTGTTCTTTTCAGAGAAGTATAATTTTGTTGTTCTTGTCCCCTGGGAAAGAATCATACCCGGGGCTTTGTGACCAGATCTGATGGCATGTTCTATTCTGTGTGTTGTATGTGTTTCTTGGCAACTTTCAATGCTTACGTGCAGGAGGATGAACTGGAGCCATACTCTAGGCAGGAAAATGTTCTTTGTCTAGTGGCATATATAAGCATCGATGGCTCCTTTTATGTTTGTTTTCTTAGGTTTTGCATTAGTAGTTTCAGTTATATTCTTTGTTTGACATGGACATGTGCTTAGTTTATAGAATGAAATTATTGTTTGTTGAGAAATTTGTTTTTCCACACATGCAACAAAACTTACCGTTTTCTATAAAAATCTAATTGTGCACATAGGTATGAACATGTGAATGTCTAAATGTTTTTATTTTTCTGAAGTTAAAAACATTATATGTTTCACTCTGAGCACATGTTTTGGGGGTTTTCAAAATAGAGGTTATATCTCCTGACCTCTGCATCTTATGATGCACATCCATCATTACGTGAGTAAGAGCAATGCAACATGTAAAAAACAGCTATGCAACGAGGTGAAAAACACATAATAAACATAATAATGAAACAGACAACAAAGTTTTATCTTTTACAAGATGTCACAAAATGCACACACACAACTAAATTGCCATCTTACACACCAAATATCTTCATGATGGGAGTACAAGCTTTCACGGCGTCCTCGAGTCCAACAAGAAAGGCTATGGCAATGATTTTTCGTCTTGGGTGACCGATCCAATCAATCAAGTACAGAATATCGTCACAAACACAACACCTTTAACAAGAAGACAACCCAATTTTTTCATCGGCTGCTCCAACCACTGACTGTAGGATACTTTTTTCGAAATGGGAGTGCTCCTGCTCCTCTCCGCATCAATTGGATGCACACAGCTTTTTACCGGCAGTGTTTGAGCGTTTAACATTCAGAAGTTTTACAAACTCATGGGTCTCAAAACGTGTACATAAAAATCAAATCCAAACAGAATAAAACAAAGATGTGGGTTTTATGCATGTTGTATTCTCTTAGAAAGCTGCCAGCCACCCTGGTTGTAGATATCCCGAGCAACCGTCTCCAGACGGCTGCATCCAGAATCCATATGCGCACGCTGAGCCTCCGGTAGTAGATAAGACCATCCGTGAATCCAGTGTGTGTAACCAAGGCAGATAACCTGAAGAAAATAGAGTATTCGTGCTTTTGTTAAAAACAATATCATTACGACAATTTCATATAGCCCACATCAAAGCACAAATACCCGTTCTGGATTTGTTTTAGATTTTTGTCAACCTCATTTAGCCAACTTCAGATATTTGTAACATTGGATGGTGGGGGCAATGTTAAAAGTATATTGAATAGTTCTCCAAATAACCCTAGCTTAAGGACAATCAAAGAATAGATGGTTGGATAGATTCATCAGCATCACAAAATGCACATTTCTTACAACCATTCCAATTTCGGCGAGCTAAATTATCTTTAGTGAGTATAAACTTTTTTATAAAGGAACCACATGAAAATCTTAATCTTCAGTGGTACCTTTATTTTCCAAATATATTTGCGCAAGAAAATTATGTATATTCATCATATCCGCATACATAGATTTGATGAAAACAAACCGGAGGTAGTTAATTTCCAACCAAAACATCTAGTTTTCCGTCAAATTAACCAGGATTAGGCGTTGGAGTAGATGCAACCAAGCTTCCCCATTTATTATCGAATAGAGTTCTTCTGAATTCGGGTATTCAGAGGATAATCCAACACATCTGTCACCAAAACGTTTTTTCGCCGGACGATGTTATATATAAAGAATATGTTGCTGAGCTAACTGTTGCTCGCCTCTAACCACGTATTCTTCCAGAAAACATGTTTTTTGACCATTGCCTACCTTAAAAGAAAACCATGGAAGAAAACTCATCTTTAACTCCCTATGAGCCCTTTCCAAAAAGGTGAGTTGGGTGGGTTTTGCAGTCACTTGTGACAATGTTTTAGACTGAAGGTACTTATTTCGCAGCAATTCTTGCCATACCCTTCCTCGTTAAGAGCTTAAACAGCCATTTGCTGAGTAAGCATCTATTTACGCTTAAGTTCATCATTTTGCCAAAAAATCTTGACCTATAGAAGTCTAATTTTTTTCCTACCCTTTAGGTATTTCTAGAAAAGATAGCCTAAACACGGTAAACTAGTAAAGACGGAGAATTAATAACTTGTTAGGATCCTAGGTTTTTCACCCACATATGGAGGATTTCAGCCATCATTGTTCCACTCGGTTACCTGAGGAATGCACCCTGGTGTACCCTCTTAATATAGTGGCCAATGCACCACCAGAACTCCACTTAGATGTGCACCGACTCTGAATTCATTGATTAGACTGAATCAGCCTTCAGTGCAGCAAGCCCTCCACTTATCAAGGAAGAGAAAGCATAATGTGCATTGATCAAGCTGCGACGATATGCCTCCATAAATTGAGATCCTATACGAATTGAAAACAGATAAATGTATTACATGTTATTTGGTCGCGTTGTAGGGAAGTGTAGGATTTTTTCTAAAGATTGTCTGGTATGTTGTAGTTTTCATAAAATAAAATAGATTTTCATGAGGTTGATACAAGCAAAAAAACGAGGGAATTACATAGAGAGCAGACCATAAGAAAAAATCATATGGTTTCAATCCTAAAAACCAAAAAGCTATATAGGAAAAGAATTACCAATATATAAGGAACGTAATTTTCGAAAATGCTGTGAAATTATTTTGAATCAAAACAACCAATCAAAAATTGTTCAAAATTTGGCACTCCACTTGTTAGATTCGATCAATACTAGTACTAATTGAGATCCAATCCTAGGCTCAGAAAATCTTATCTTAAAATCATTAGTAAGGCTTTGACCTTACAAGAAGTCTATTATTTTCTCCTGGGAAAAAAGTCATGGTGTATGTGACGATGCGATCTAATGGTAGGTTCCGCGCGACTAGTTCTCGCCGGGTTGACCGAGAATTAGCTTCACTATTCCAAGTGAGTTGCAACGCATTTGCGACTGACAGGTGCGCAGTTAAATCCAATAATCAAGAATATTTTCCTAGGTTGCAACCCACTCGCAACTGAATAAAACCTATAACAGCACGCTAAACCTCGTAGAACTCACGGATCACAAATGTAATTCCAATCACTATAGGAAAATTCGATGTACGCCAACGGCCTATACCCGCCATCAGCGTAACTCTGGAGGAGGGGAGCTGAGAAGTTTGGCCGTCGGGCATTGGTGAAGACTTACGCTAACTACTTGATTGGCGTAGGGGGCTTTGCCACGTGGGCTCATGCCAGCACAGATATTTTCTTATCGACCCGGCAGCCACCGTCGGGATAGTCAGCGCTTATAGCCTGCTGGGGGCTACTACCACGGCCGCACTTTAGTCCTGTAGTGAATGATATATGAGTCAACCGAGTTATAATTTAATTTTCCATCGACCGAGAGCTAGCACCACCACTTTCTTAATAATCGTTAACAAGACTTTGGCCCGTTTAAAACAATTCGATATTTTCTTCTGGGAAATGAGTCACGGGCATGTGTTGCTGCGATCGCCTCTTCCTTTTTGTCCTTGTGCAGTGCTTGTGTTGATGGAATCATGGGACTGGATGGGTTAGGATCTAGGGGTGCTTTCAGAATATTCCGAGGTGCCATGATTTAAATGAGCTTTTGGCCTACTTGTGGGAGAACTAACGAGTACAAAGATTCCCTATAAATAAAAATGGAGGCATGGCCACAATCTTGGAGAAACTTAATCTAATGCCTTGGCTATGTCTTTGATGATGAGCTGATAGTATAATATCAAAGAGTTCACACCTGAAATCTCTTATGTTTGGTATTGCAGATGCCTCTTTGGATTGAGCAGTAAGTACAAAAGTTCTACCACAACTTCAAAGCATTGCTTTTGGATCGAGTCGCCAGCACACTTGTCTTATTGCCACAAGTGGCAATGGATTCCTGTAACTAACTAGATTGAGCATCACATCATAGCACAAACGGTTAAGGCTAGTCATAGTGCTAAGATTACAACAAGATCATGCATCCTAAACACTAAAAACAATATGTGGCAGGTATTTATGATGAGAGAGGATATTAGAGTATCATAGGTAGATACTGTATCATAGCGCACATCACGAGAAAAGTTTGTATCAAATAAATCTTGTACACAAATTTGTATTAAGATTCTACAAATCAATTAATATAGCAAAATTATGATACTAGTCTATGATACTATGCATTATGGATCTAATATCATACAAAAGTATCATATACATGATACTAGTATATGATACTACCCACTATGACCAGCCTAAGAAAATGAAGACTGGCTTCTTCAAACCGGGTCATAGTAGTATTACTTCGACAACACCATATGTAATACCCCTACCCCTTCTCTCTGAGAAAGATTTCTTTTAATGGATCTCCTCTTGTTCCTCAATCTTCGGAGAATGCGGCGTTGGATTAGAGAAAGTTCTCTGTTCCGAACATTTCCTGGAAGTAGACGACACGTTTTAAATCTGAAAGCTGGCATGGCATATTTCGTTGAATCAGTCTTTTTCGCCACATCGCGTATAAAGGGAATCGAACCCAACTCTTCCACGAACCCCCCACGAATGGTCCTCCCTTAATTCAATGAACTATGAGAATTCCTTTGCCTAGTTTTTTTGCTTTTCAGTTCTCATAAGTCCTTGATATACTAGCAGAAACTC